>CM040118.1:109642548-110242548 GCA_022559845.1 Amorphophallus konjac
GGGAAAGTTCACTTGTGATGGAGAATCACAAATGTTGAACAGTCTAGAATAAGAAATTGAGAAGTATAAAATTGTAAACAAAGTTCTAAGCGAATGCGTTAATTACAGTGAACAGGAGATAGCCAGTTATGAACTTCACATTGCTAGCTTGGAAAATAAAATTCATGATCAGGAAAATTCAGCAATTGAGTCTGCTAAAATAAAAGGAAAAATAACATCTGTCATGAAAAGTGAGGACAAGAATTCAAAAAGGGGGACAAGCTGTAGTTCTGATGTTAAGGAAACTACTAGAAACTAGCTATACACTACCTTTGTGCAGAGCTCTGATGTAGCTGGTACCTCAAGTCAATCCCCAAAACAAAACAAAAATCTGAAATCACCTCCATCATCTGTCTTTCAATTTAAGGCACAGAAAGCAGAAAAACCAACAAGAATTGTAAACAAAGTTAAACAATTGAACAAGAATGGAAAGAAAGATGGGGTTAAAAATGTCCCTACTTGTGTCATGAAATCAGTTAGCTTGGCTGAATTTGATGGGTCAATGCAAAATGCTCATGCCTCATGTACTCATTCGCATGCATCTAG
The DNA here is from genome assembly GCA_022559845.1 of Amorphophallus konjac. Taxonomy (NCBI): domain Eukaryota; kingdom Viridiplantae; phylum Streptophyta; class Magnoliopsida; order Alismatales; family Araceae; genus Amorphophallus; species Amorphophallus konjac. The sequence continues at coordinate 109,643,134 of CM040118.1, forward strand.
GAATTCATCTGATAGAAACCATGCCCCTAGGAAATCTGATGCTTCTTGCTATTACTGTGGTAAGCATGGTCATATCATGGATGCATGTTTCATCATGAAAGAAGATGATAAACTGCATGCTAGATCTTCTGATCATCATGGGTACAACAGAAACAAACTTAAGTTTAACCAGCACATCACATGCTTCAATTGCAACAAGCCAGGTCATAAGGCTGTTGAGTGTTGGTCAGGGAATTACATGAATAATTCTGGATCTAGAAGTAAGCATGTTAGGTGCTTCGAGTGTGGCGAGTATGGGCATGCAGTCAAGGACTGCTGGTATGCTCAGGGAAATCACTCTAATTCTAAATTTGTCAAATTCCCTGCAAACAGAAATGATTTTGGTAGGAATAAATCTATTTTTAAAGAAAAGATTCCTACATGTTTTGAATGTGGAAAACTTGGCCACCGTGCTTCTGAATGTTGGTGGGCAGGTAATGGTAAATCAAAGGTTCATGCAAACAACATAAACTTTCATGCTAAATCACATAGGTTACATGACTATAACAATGTTCACAAAAAGAATTCAAGGGTTGTTATATCATGTAGATATTGTGGTAAATTTGGCCACTCCATGACCAATTGTCATCTGATGGATTTTGATGACAATATTGCTAAGAAATTATTTAGAACACCTATTAGGGATAATACAGGACCCAAGGCTGCTTGGGTTCCTGCAAGATCAAAATGATTGTTTTACTACAGGTGTGCCTTGGAATGAATAAAGGGGGATTAATAAGCCAAGGCACTCAAGAATGAAACCCCAAGATTGCACTATTCAGCTCAGTTCTGAAAAACTGTGTTTAAATTTCTTCATCTGAAATTGTTGAAATGCTTGTCTGATTTCTGATGTCTTCTTGTTGTCTAGCTGATCAGTCTGCATTCCAGACTCAGCTACAGAATTTAATTCTGAACATATCTGATGCTCTTCTCACATGTTTGTGCATGTACTTTATTCTGAGCTAATTCATGTGTTGCACTGAGGTTGAATGATTCATTTAAATGCATATAGACAATGCATGTGTCCATCAAGGAAGTCATTCAAAGCATATAGAACTGCTTTGCACTGCATCTCTTTGCATAACCCTGGTATATTAAATGGTAAGTTACTAAAGGGTAGATATAATCTATCTGGAGGTTCTTATTATGTGTGAGATGGTCCTTGAGACCAAGCTCTCCGCCAAGTATCGAGGGTCATATCTTCATTTAAAAGCAGTGTAATGAATATCATAAAATTTGAAAAATCTAAAAATTTGAAATGAAATTGATGCATTTGGTAAATTCTCTCTCTGATTGAACAAGCATGAATTCTCCTTGAGCATATTTTAAAATCATGAGCAGTGCTTCAATTGTATTTCATGCACTTAGTCAGGGGGAGTTTGACTGATGTTGCATATGAAGAGTAGTGCAGTTGAAAAACCTAAAAATAAATTTCATTGCATCTAGACAGGGGGAGCATTTAGAATTGGTGTTTTGATTGTCATATTTTGAACACCTCTTGTCTAAGAATTGATCAACTCTCATCTGATGTCATATTTCTCTCTCTTGAAAATGGATTCTGCCTTCTATTCGTTGAGTTGTTAAAAAAGAGTTTCCTTCAACTCTCTTCATGATACTATCTGTCAGCTGATCTGTCTGAAATCCAGACTCAGCTACTGTTTGCTGATAAACTCCCTTCTAATGCTCTTCTCTTGCTATTTGTTGCACTACCAGCTGACACTCATCTTTCACATACTTCTTAGCTGGTGTGACTGACTTAATTCTATTGTTGACTTGTTGGTCAGTTATTCTTTCGATTTGATCCGAGGAACACAAATTGCATGTCATACAATCTAGTCTGAATCATGTAGAAATTTCTATCATATAGGTTTAAGAATAACCACTGAATCAGACTGATATAAGAATTATGTATTCTCAGATTTGTACTTAAATTTCTTGAAAATATCTGAATGATAAGATTTAATGAACTTTAACCACTTGTGTCATGAAAACCTTAGACTCTCTCATCTGATATCTAAAAATTGGAAATCAAGGCTACTTTGGTAGAGATACATAGAGTGAGTACTGTGGTTAAACATTAACTTGAGAAATGTTGACTAATTGAAAAACTGTGAATTCAGAGTAATGACTTGGTCACTGAGAAACTGAGTTCTTCATCAATGAAATAAAGTAACTTATGTCATGAAGTGCCATAGTTATCTCTGGTAAAAATTTATTGAAAAACCTGACAGAGCAATGGCATATTTGTGTCAAGTAACTGGGGAGTCTGGCCTCTGATCAATGTGTCTCTTCACGTAAAAAGATATTTGTATTGCTAACTCTGGTCTCAATGTTGAGAGGCAATGACAGTTATCACACTGAGTAACTGGGTCACTTCACCTAAGACGTGTTGTGTCTCATGTAAAAAGGTGTTGATAAACCCAAATTGCACAGGTAAAGTAAAATATGTTTCAAATAAAAATATTTTGTAAAATCTGTCAATTCATGCTCCTGTAAAAAGTGTTTAATCTCAATACTAATCTGTGCAACTCTGAAAGTAGTCATTGACATCTTGTGTGTAAGATGAAGATGATTAGTCATGGTTATTATCTGGTTATTTGGTTCACCTTTATTAAAACTTGACTTCAGATATGCGTATTGAATTTAATTGACAAATTGGTATACATCATAATTAAATCAGGTTGGTCAAGTTGTAAATTCATAACCCTCTATGATAAGAGAGTCCTTTCATGTTAAGACTTATTGTAGTTATGCATGCTCTACAATCCCTCATGATCTGCTTCATACGTTGGTATCAGTCCTTCTTGGTATCAGTTATCTGACCATACAAATGTGAGATGCTACTCCCATTATTACCTTGTTCACTTGCAGTCTTCTGAACTTCAGAATCCTTATGGTGATGGATTTCAGATTGATTCATTGGTTAACCAGAGTTCATTTCTGTTCTTCAAGAGAACTTCTGGGGCATGTGTAGTTAATGGGAGAGTAGTCATACATTCATGTTGATAGGGGAAGTTTCAGCATTGCATAAAAGCTCCTATATCATCTCCTTCAACAGTCAATGATCATTCCATCCTTTTTGCTATTGTCAAAGGGGGAGAAACTTTTGTGAGTCATCATCTGCATACATGGTGCATTACATGCTCATTATTTCTGAAAGAGCCATTCTATTGTGTATCTTCATATTCATCATGATGAATCCAAGGCAATGACTCATAATATTGCCATCATCAAAAAGGAGGAGATTGTTGTGTTCCCTGTGGCTCTGTGGTTTTGATGATGACAAATGTTATGGGGTTCTGTGGTTTTGATGATGACAACTGTTATGGCTCATTATGTATTGATGATCTAATCCTGATGAAATATGAGGAACTGTTAGAACATGTTTAAGGATGACTCACACTCATGAAGTCAGCCTATGTCAAAGTCAAATCTCTGACAGGTACAGTCAATGCACAGCTAGATCATGTAATGTTCTATGCATTTCACAGGTTTACACATTGCACACACATACAAGTCTACACACTCAAAGTTTACACATTGCATTGCAGAATGCATGTATAGTCTATATATTACTTTGTGTTGTGTTTGTGCATCGTTTAGAACACAAGTCTATACATCCATTGCTTCAGTTCAATATCTGCTATGTGCATACATTGCATCGGTGCATTGCTTCTTCTGTGCATATACTGCATCAGTGCATCCATCAGGCATACAGTCTATACACTAATGCATGTGAGGACCTGTCTGCACGATAATGTCTATACATGCATGCAGGCAGTCAAGTCTATACATTGTAGCTCACACATCCAACAAGTCTGTACATTGAGTTCGCTTGTTGGCTTTCAAAGTCTACACATTGTGGATGTAAAGTCTATACATTCGTTTGCCTTGCATTGCATCAAGTCTGTACAGACCTTGCTTTGCTCAAGTCTGTACATCGTCCAGCTTCCTATGGCAAGTCTATACATCGTGCTTTGATCAAGTCTGTACAGCCCTTGAATTGGCAAGATCGTTCAGTTGTCTTGGCTAAGTCTATACATCTTTGTCTTATGCATGCATCAGTTCTCAAGTTTGTACATTGGGCTATCAGGTAAAGTCTGTACATCCTTTAGCTAGAACTGTGCAAGTCCATACATCGCTGCATTGGCCAAGTCTATACATTGCAGCTGAGTTGAAGTCTGTACAGCCCTTGCCTTGCTCAAGTCTGTACAGCCCTTCCTTTGGCAAGTCCATACATCCTGAAGTCTATACATTGGCTTTGCTTGCACGGGTTGAAGTATATACGTTGGACTGTGTCACTTAGCGTCTTATGCATGCATTAATCAATGTCTGTACAGCCTGTGTTCAACAACATCAAGTCTGTACAACGCATAGCTGCACGCATGACTAAGTCTGTACACTGGCATCTTGTAGCGTTAGCACAAGTCTATACAGCCTGTGTGCTTCATATTGCCAAGTCTATACAACGGCTTGCAGCACTCAAAGTCTATACACTGGCTGCAGCAGGCTCGCACACACTAAGTCCATACATTGCACAAAGTCTGAACATTGGTATCTTTACCTACGTCTAAGTCTATACATTCTTATAGGCATTGTGCATTGTTCAAGGCGGAGTCTGTACATCGTTATGTTGTTCTTGTGCCGTAGAAAGTCTATACATTTCTTACGCTTGGCATTTGACGCCCACCAACAGTGGCGTCACTTGTGAAACAAACATCTTGGTGTAAGGTGTCTTTCTGTTAAGCATGACTTCATCAGCTCTATACATTGTCTGCTTGCATAACACAGAGTCTGTACATTCTTTCAGCATGTCAATGCATTCACTTGCAATGTTTATACTTTACTGTCTGCAGCTGAACATGCATTTCACTCTAACTCTATACATGCCATACATGAAGTCTATACATGCTGCTGCTTAGCATTCACTGAGTCTATACATGCTCATAGTCTGCATACGTGAAGACTGTACATGCTTCAGTGTCACATTCACTAAGTCTGTACACGCTTCAGTCTCGCATACACGAAGTCTGTACATGCCTTACAATGCCACAGTCCTGCATGCGTGAAGTATGTACAAGGCCAAAGCACTACATATATGTAGTCTGTACATGGCATTGTTCTACATTCACCAAGTCTATACAATGGCATAGCCACGCATTCATAAAGTCTAAACATTACATTGCTTCGCATTCATGAAGTCTGTACATCACTTCTGCAGTGCCATCATTAAGTCTCTACAAGGTTTTAACCTTATACTGATAACTCTGTTCGAATGTCTGACAGGGACACTTTACAGAGACTAATGATTGGCACGTGATCCGAGGCTAGAAGGACTGACAGAATGGTGACACGTGTACTGAAGCATGCTGAGATGCTACCACGTGTTCAAGTCATTGGGCAGGAACTCAAATGCCACACGCCCAATTACTGATGCTCTATATATATGAAGCTTCTTCCACCTGAAGAAGAGAGATCGAGAGACAGAGAGCTCTAGCAGAAGAGAGACAGAGAAATAGCAAGAGTATAAGAAAAAGAGTAGAAGAGCAGAGCGCCTGCACGATCCAGGAGAAGAAGAAAGAGAGTGAAGAAGAGAAAGAGAAAGAAAGAGAGATAGAGTGAGAAAGAGAAAGAAAGAGAGACTGAGTGATCTGAAGAAGAAGAAAGGCAGAGAGAAGCTTCGTTCTGAAGATCTGTCTTCACTGGACCGTGGATCAAATCCAGGCCAGTCAGCTCATTCTGAGCCACATTGTGCTTCATCGTTTACAGCCTTCCGATTACTGTTGTCTATGTTTTTCCTTTCCATTTTACACCATTTCTTCAAGCTGTTAGTCAGTGGATGCAGTGGAGGATTCCACTGGACGGGTAAGCTGTAATCCCCAGCAGTTACAGAGAAGGTTCTTCTCTGGACAGCAAGCTGTGTTGCTCAGCAGGCGAGGTGGATACCTCAGACAGCAAGCTGTGTTGCTCAGCGGTTGCAGAGGATCTGTTCCTCTGGTCGGCAAGCTGTTAAGCCCAGCGAAGCTGTGTATCAGCGGTTGTAGGCAAGCTGTGATACCTAGATGTTCAAGCTGTGAGTCAGCGGAATCCACACTCAGTTTGAGTGTGGGGTGGATGTAGGTCTGCTGGATCGAACCACCTAAAAATCATTGTGCAGTGGTTTGATTTCATATTTGCTTCCGCTAGATGAATGTTTAGGCTCGATATGCTTTCACATGTTCATTGAGCTATTTGACTGCACATTTACTACTTGATTGAACACCTTATAGTAGTTTAGATTCGGTAGATCTGAATCTATTTTTGCCACAGCCTCTTTGAGTGTTCTAAGTTTTAGTCAGGAGGTAGTTTTAATTGGGTGAATTTTTAAGGGGAGATTCATTCACCCCCCTCTGAATCCCTAGCACCGAACCCAACAATAGGCATAGCTCGGATGAAGATAGGTCGGAGTGGGCATTGTGCGCCTGTCTTTATCCCAGCGAGGGGATAGATCGGGCATGGGTCTTTCTCTGACCTGACCGATGTTCGGGCCTTCCGAGCCTAAGGGCCACCGAGGAAGGTTGTGATCCCGAGTGATCTTATTGGGCTTTTCAGGCTAAGTGGGCCCTGCGGGACTGTCACTTGGATGAGCTGGGCCTCGTTTGGTCCTGATGGACCTAGTTTGACTGCTCTTTAGATGGGTTACAGAAATCCCCCTCTCCAATAATCATATGCAAGGCACACTTCATGACCCCACACACATCAATCTCCCCCTTTTTGATGATGACAAACCTTATGAATACTTTATGAATGACATGATAAACTATTCAACATAGCCATACACACATATCAGAAATCTCTTCCCCTCTATCAATCATAGATAACCATCATAAATCTTTCTCCCCCTTTGACATTATCAAAAATGGGAGGAAGGCAATTAAGTTCATATTCCAGCATGATAGATTGAAGAAGCAATAATAGCCCACTTCAAAAATTCAGATGAAGCAATAGCAGATCATGGACAAGATGTTGACATACTAATTGTTGATTATCGAGATGGGAAGATGAGTAAAATTGATATCAACAAATCAATATGATTCCAAAACAGCAAGTGTTAACAAATCTGATGTCATTCAATGCCTAAAAACCATTGAGCAAGTATAAAGCATTTGAAGTCCATTCTTTTAAATTTCATTGGTTTTCAATTTTTTTAAAAATTTTCTTTTGAAAAGAGACATGAGTCTCAACACATACAAATGAGTTTATTTGATTTTCAGATTTTCAGATTTTTAGTTTTCAAGTAAAATACATGAAGCAAGATGTGAACAAATGAGGACACATAATGATATGCATGTAATGCAACCAAATAGATACATGTATATGTACATGTAACATATCTCCCCCTTACTAATTGAAGAATAAGATGGGTATAAGAAAAGTGCATGAGAGTCATGATGATCGGAATATTCATATATAGCACTTAGGAGGTTGTGCAATCACATAGGAGAATCATGCCATAGTCAATGTAATCAATCATTTTTATGAATACATATTAAATTAAATTACCAAGAGTGTGAGTGAATAACATGAAAATCAACTATGACCATATGGATATTCAGATTTTTAAAACAACACAATGAGAGATTATACAGAGTGCATTTCAATTTATGAGAACAACGTATTGGAGGCTACGCTCTACCTCATCAAATCTTTCAATAAATTCAGAATTTTTCAAAGAATGATCAGGTTTAAATAATTCCTTTTTACGTGAGGAGACACATGGAGCTCATGCAAAAATCCCGGTTACTCAGAATATTGAACCATTTCATTTCATTCTGAACAGAGATACTTTAGTCAAACACCTTTTAAAAATGAACCACATCACGTCTCAGGTGACGTGCATCCAATTTACTTAGTGAGACCAAGCATTGCTCTGTCATTCATTTTCATTTCAGATTTTTCTAACAAAAATAGGTAGGTAGTTTTTTTCTCAACTGCCTCTTCAACATACATGCAGCAAGTTTAAAATCTCTAGAGTGTTGAAAGGAAATTCGTATATCCTTATGTTTAACACTCATTTTCACATTATGTGCAAGATGTGTATGAATTTGATTCAACATGTATACCAAAAATATCATGAACACATAACAGTGCAACTCCCCATAAATAGATGCACTTATGAAATATGAACTTTTCCAGAGTGTATAACATGAAAATACTCCAATAATGACTCAAATGCAACAATATTTATCAAGAAAGCATAAGGTTATAGAAATTCCAAAGGATGGGGGTGAATAACATATATAACATGCAAGCACACATTGGGAGTATATGCAATATGCAATGCAATATGCAGCGTAAAATGCAATGTAATGCAAGATTTCAGATTTTATTTGAATATCCTAAATGCAATGCAAATTGTAAGACGTAACATGGGTGCAAATTGCAAGTTTTCATATTAATGATATAAATGCACCTAATGTATGAATATTTTTTAAGATTTTTCACTTGTTGGCCCTGAAGATATGATGCCATTGTTGGAAGAGTTCATTTTAGCATTTACGCAACATGAAATGTTCAAAATATGCACTATATGCATGCTGAAAATGCCAACGATGCAAAGGCACAGGATGAGCTTCATCTTTCAAATGCATTATGTGAATGATATACAGAAAATGATATGCATATATGCAATGTGATGGAAGATTTCAGATTTACATTCGAAAGTTTTAAATACATTGTAAAATTTAACATGGGTAAAAAATGCAAGTTTTTAGTTTTCCATTTGAATGAACTAAATGCATGTAATGCATGAATTCCAATGCATACAACCTATAACGACATGAGAATGCAATACATGATGCAAAAGTAAGATGCAAAAATAAGATGGGAAAGCTTGATTTCCATAATATCATGACAGATTGTACAAGAAAGCATTCACATTCAAATGAGTAATAAATAAGTATTTTCCATGACATGGCCGTTATGAAAAAGGGTGCAAAAATGATCAAATTTAAGCAGTGCAATCCAGTTTTTGGAAATTGTTCAAAGATAGATTTTCAAGAGCATTTCACAAGTTTAGAAATGAGAAACCATCCATAAGCCAAATAGATTTTTCAAGTTCTGGTACGAGGCGGAGAACGTAGGTCCAAAGGCCACCTCACGCATAGTGCGAGTTTTCAGATGGACGTAATCCACCCTTCCACTGCATAGCATTTGATATACCAGAAAATGCAGTTAAGCTCAAGCAGTGCAAATTGAAAAATATTCAATAGTCAATGATCTCATAAGCACTCCTCAAAATTTTCAATTCTATTCAAACAATTTGACAAGTTCATCTCATTATGCTGGAGGAATAACACGTCAAGTTTTTCAGAAGTGATACCTATCATATGAACCATATCACCAAGTGCCAAAAGCAAATGTAGAGATTTCAGAATTATTTTAATTGGCATGAGATGCATTTCCACAAAGATGAGTTAGATTCACAATTCAAAATCATTCATTCAAAAATAAGCTCCCCCTTTCTATGTGCATAAAATTCACAATCAACATTTTTTGAAAATCATGCAACCTATGACCTAAATGAACAAGTGACTCATGGTACGAGGCGGAGGCACATTCTCACGCATGGTGATAGATTTCAGACAGGAATGACGTGCCCTTCCTCAAGTTACCATTTAATATACCATATAGTCATGCAACAATGAATAGAAAGATGCAATACACACTCATAAGAAAGACATATTTTTCTTGATTTTCATGAATGAAAATTAAAATAAAATAAATTTTAAAATTTCAAAGACAATTTAGAAATTTATTTTTAAAGACCTGTGCCTTGAGCAACCATTATTTTCCAAGCCAGCCACGTGGCCTCAAGACAATTCTGCACCAAAAATTCTCATTCAACAGTTTTGGGTACCCAAACCTTCTTGGGTCCCGGATGGTTAGTTGCACCTCTAGTGGGTGCCTTCCAAAATTTTTGGGCATGCATATCATCAAAACGCATTAAGGAGCAATCATGCATGGTATGCCCAAACTCACCACAATAATGACAATAACCAAAAGATTTCACAGATTTCTTATATGCATAAGCATTGGGTTCCTGTGATTTAACAGAAGTGTTTTTATTTTCAACATAGAAGGTTTTCTTCTTCTTGACATGATGGTTGTCATTTTTCTTTTGAAAGTAAGTTTTCATCAAATGACCATATTTGCCACAGTTGTAACAATGCAGTGGAGGAACTCTATTTTATGGTCGTTTAGCATGAACATATGAATTTTCAAATTCATTTCTTCTTTTTGAAAACTTCCTTGAATTTTTGAATTCATTTCCTCTTTTTGAAAACTTCCTTGAATTTTTGAATTCATTTTTTCTATCACATGCTTTGAAGTTATCCTTTTTCAATATGTTACAATCATGCATTTCGTGTCCAAATTTTCCACAGTAGAGATATTCAACTTTCTTTTTCTGTGCAGTGTAGAATTTCTTAGCATGCTCTCTACAAGCATTCAAATCATCATATCTCATTGTGAAACAATTACTCATGACATGACCATGCATGCCACAGTAAAAATAATCAAACTTGGAAGTTCTTCGGATATGAGCATGCTTCATGTGATTTTGGTGAGAATCAAATTTTCTATTTTGACCCTTAGGACCATTTTGACAATTGGGTGAGGGAACAAGTTTCTTGGTCCTAGGTTGAGCCTGAGTTTTAATCTTGGATTTTTCAACACAAGACGCATTAGAAGAACATGAAGCATGCACAAATGACATTTGAGTTTTCAGACTAAAGGCTTTCTTTTTGGTGGGTTCATACCCAAGACCTTCTCTTTGGAAATTTGCCTTGGTCCCCAAAATCTTGTTCAGATTTTCTTCCCCATTCACAAACTTAGACAAAGAAACATTCAGATCAAGAATTTCCTTTTCAAGTGATGAAATATGCAATTCATAAGAAATGATCTCATTATCACAAGAAATGACTTTTTCATTCAATTGGGTATTGATGGTTTTGTAGCTTTTCATTTCTTGTTCTAACACATGCAATTCTTCACATTCATCAACAACCAAACTTTTCCCATTTTCAAAAGCAAGTAATTTTTCAGACATGGTTGTATTCAAATACTTCAGTTTTTTAATTTCTTCTTTCATACATGAAATGTTTTCTTCATGCTTTTTGATATCAATCAGTAAAGATTCATTTTCAGATTTAAATTCAAAGCATTTATCACATGAAGAATTTTCATGAAAGGATTTTTCAAGCTTATTCAAACTACCTTCAAGCAAGGAGGTCTAAATCAATAGAGCACTATTTTCCTTTTTAAGTTCTTCATTTTCATTTTCCAAACATGAAAGGGTTTCTTTAAGCATATCAATTTCAGATATGAACAATTCATTCAAACTTTCAAGTTCAGGACATTTATCACAAGAACCATTCTCAGAAGGGTTGTTTTCAGATTTCTTTTTCAGTTTTCTATTTTCAGATTTCACCTTCTTATACTTATCAACCAATTCATCACACAATTCCATGAGCACTTCAAAAGATATTTCCTCACCTTTTGAGTCTAGCTCGGAGCTTTTCTTGCTCGGTGTATCATGCTTGCCGGCCATCAAGCACTCACTCTCCTTCTTTCCTTTGTAATTCTCGATCAAGGTGAAGATCAATTGAACTTATAAAAATATGTAAAAGCTTAGCATTGTCTTTGTATCTCTTTACATGCTCCACAGTCCACTTAGACTTATCACTAGGCATTTCATATGAGTCATGTTTAACTAAATCCAAAAGTTTAGGATCAATGATTTTAACATACTGACTCAAGTATCTAAGCCAATCATTGAAATTTGAACCATTAAAACATGGAGGAGAAGACAAACAAGTGTTAGACATGATACGAATAAGAAGCTCGCCGAGGGATCACTCTGAAAATCGTTAGATCTTGAAATAGCAGAGCTTTGCTCTGATACCAATCGTTGGTCCCTAGATAGGCAAGCAGACAAGAAGGGGGGTTGAATTATCCCCCATACTAGATGGTAAATTAAAAAGCTACGTAGCAGAATTAACACCTTTTAACAAGATTGAGGAAATTAACTAAACAACGTAACTAATTCTCTCAATCTCTCCGATCCCACACGATCATACAAACGGATATAACAATCAAACCACACAAACACACAAACCAAACCAAAGTGCACAGTGACTTTTAAGGTGGTTCGGGACCACGACGGGCTCCTTACGTCCACCCCTCACCAAACGTGGTGAGGCTTCACTCGGGGATAAATTCCCAACACGGAGACAATGCTCCAAACACACACGGGGACACGCCCCAACACACACACACACGGAGACGGAGTCTCCCACACGATCCGATAACCGGATCACAACATACACACACACGCTGCAACAAACACAGTACAACGACACACACGACTGCACGCAGGCGATCAAACACGACCATATACACAGACAGTCACACACAAAAAATGTATTTTCAGGTTCAAAAATAAACACAAATAACAATATAAGCTCAGATCGAAATAGAACACAAGGCAAACATCACAAAACAGCAACTAAAGGATGCAGAGATTGTTCCCCATTTGATTTCCAAGGCGAATAGAAATGGTAGCTTGAAGCTCCAGTCGGATGGTGATGATTTCAACATCCTCTCGATCCTCTCCTCGATCTGCTGCACTTTTCCTTCTTCCACGATCTTCAAAACCTCTTGGATGAAGATCAAATCTCCCATTCTTTTCCCCTTTCTCTTCTACTCCTCTTTCTTGACCTACAAGATAGAAAACATTAGCTAAAATGGGGATTTCTTGTCAAATTCATAGCTCTCACTTAAGCATATATAGAAGACATGAAAAGACCATGATAACTCTTCTAGAACCATCCAAAAAGACCCACAATAGGTCTACCATGAACCCAGGGGCAAAGGGATAAAATGTTAGGCACAAGTGGGTTTATAAGACACAGGATGGTCAAGGACAAGCCAAGACACAGATCCACAATTCCAGGGATGTATGGAGACTTTTGAGATTAAAAAAATCCAAGGAGAAAAGCCTCCCACGTTGAAGAAAACAAAGTCAACAATTACTGCCTCGGGGGGTTCGGTCGACCAGAGATAGGTGGTCGGTTGATCGAAATTTTACAGGTGAATTTTCAGGTAGCATTGCCAATTTCGGTCAACCTAAGGTACAGGGTCGGTCGACCGAGCTACAGTGCTTCGGTCGACCTAAGCTACAGGGTCGGTTGACCTAAAGCTACAGTAAATTCCAAACTTTCAGATTTCACGCCCAAACTCCATTGCAACCCTTCCAAACTCTGTGGCATCAAACTCCTTGATCTTAGAGGGTTTATGTTAAGGATCTTAATCCTGCAAAACCATAAGAAAAAAAGGATTAGAACTTTAGCTTAATAATACAAATGATAAATGCATGAAGTATATACATAAAACCCATGTTCAAGGTGCATACGAACACTTTGAATGACAAATGTTCTAAGCTAAAGATCGAAGGATATTTTATGCATGTGAACAAGGTATAAGCAACTTGTAACCATAAAGAAAGTGCAAAGGGCACATACATTAAAATCCATGTTCAAGGTGCATAAGAACTCTTTGGAAAAACATGTTTATCCTCATCAATGAAACAAGTTCATATAGCAATGAACTTTATGCATCAAGTGCAACAAGAGTGGCATTGTATAACCAAAATCCACCTGAACGATGTGGTTGAATTTAATACAAGTTCTTTTTATAGAACCATGAACAATTTGCATCTAAGTGATGCTTACGAAACATGGGGTCGACACCATCCTTTGATAGGTCGACACTATGAAAGGGCATGAAAGCCTATGCTAAAGTTCAACATGAGAAAATGAATATCAATCAATGTGAGAGTTTCAATCAATCCATTTCAGCCACCACTTTCATGAGGAATTCAAACTATGCACCTAGCATAATAACCTTGTGAATAATATACATGAAAGATTCAAGTGAATATATGCAACATGGATAGCACAAGGGACTGGGAAGAGATTGAATGTTTAAACATAAAAACTAAGTATTCCTTGGGGTTTAATCAATATTACATCACATGTCAACCTCTTTCCACCAAGATTCACATAAATATATATTACCATGCATCCATGTGATTTGTAGGTGTCTTACAATCATCTCTCTCCTGTAAAAGACAATGTAAAACATGAGATCTACATGGATATCAAAATCGTGGATTATGAGTGATAAAAGTTTCTACTCATAACCATCTACGAGCTTATATGCATGTCTAGCAATATGAAAAAATCAATCTCATGAATACATGCAAGCATATCAAAGCTGATGAATGCACACTGACATCAACCGCATATGCAAGCAGACACAAAGTTATTTATAAGGTTAGTTATCATAAAAAATATAACCATATGCAAGGCACACTTCATGACCCCACACACATCAATCCACAAACAAACACACGGATCTGAATAGATCCACACACAGATACAACCATGGGGATGAACCCCAGAATGCGTAGCTTGGAACGCAGCTCACAGACGCACACGATGCAAGTTGCAGCAACTTGAACACACACAGATGTACACGATGCACAATCCGACCACACACAACTCGGATGTGCACACTGCACAATCCAACCACACACTTGATGTTCATAGATTTAGAAGGAAGTACACACTTGAAGCTCAAAGCAATTTAGATGAGGAAGTAGAAATAAGAACTTTAGATCTAGGCTTCCCCTTAGTGAATGATGCAGATCTTGGGCTGATGTTGCTTCTCCAATTGATTTCCTCTTAATTGGCTTCAAAATGATCTTCAAATGCTCAGATGTTGATGAAGAGTGGCTGGATGGAGTATTGTTCACATAGTGCTTCTGGTTCTTGCAGCAGCTCACCCTCTTCACTTGATAGCCTCCCCTTTGATCCTCTTGATGATTTTGGATGCAGCTTGAATCTCCACTTTACTTGGGTTGATTGGATTCAGATTGAACTTGGAAAGCTTGGAGATGGATGAGGAACCCTTCCACAGATCACTGTTCACGGAGCTACAGTAGCAGCCTTCTTTCTCCCCTTGATAGTCTCCTTGATCTACCTTTTTGATTAGGGTTTTTGACCCCAAAGAGATGTTTTTATACACCTTGGGTGGTCAAGGGACATGCCAGAACACAGATCCACAAATCATGGCATGTCTGGTGGCTTTGGGATTAAACAAACCAAAGAGAAGAGCTTTCCCCATTCAAGAAACAAAAAGTCAATATTTGCTGCCTCGAGCGGTTCGGTCGACTGGACGGAGCCGGTCGGTCGACCGATCTGTAAAAGACTGTATTTTTCTGATCCCTGGAAATTCGGTTGACATAAGCCCTATGGTCGGTCGACCTAACTTTTTTGTATTTCCAGATTTTTAGATTTCAGCCCCAAACTCCATTGCAACCCTTCCAAGCACCGTGGCATCAAACTCGTTTGATCTTGGAGGGTTTATATTGAGTATTTTGACCTACAAAACCATAGAGAAAAATGATTAGAACTTTAGCTCAATAATCCAAATGATAAATTCATGAAGTACATATGGATGACATGCATTGAAGCCTTTGAAAACTCAAGTCTTACACCTAAACAACAAGAGGTAACGATTATGAAGTTGTACACAATGAATGAGCATCTTTAGCCAAACTCTACCAAGGTTCACAAGCTTTGATTAGGCATGTTGGAAGCTCAATTCCTCATGAGAAATATGCATGAAAAAAATTTAAGAACTTAATGAAGATATATGCATGTTAACTCAATCAAAATCGAACAACAAGAACACAAACACTCATTACACAAGCAAGGGGTCAGCTTTTTGTTAGGATGGGTCAACTCCACATATCGCAAGGCCTATATAGCATGTAGCAAATCCTCCACATATCACAATACCAAATAGCATGGGCAACAAAGATAGAATCATCAATCTTCAATATAGGTCCATGAACACAAGCTTAGTTTTCAGAACAGAAACAACAAGTGTTTTCCATGAACACAACCTCATGGATTAAACCCAAATATAGCTATCTTCAAAAAATAATAACTCCATTCAACATGTAGTTCAAGCTAGAATTGAATCACCCCCAAACCAAGATTATCATATAGGCAAATGAAGCACGCTATGCACATTGATTTGCTTTACCAAAATCAAATGACCATGAAGCCATATGATCAGAGAGCATCACTAAAATTACATTCATCAAATTTCGAGTTAATAGGTTGAGGATATTTCAAGCTCAAAAACCTAATGAGGAAAATGCATGAAAATACCCAACCAAGATGTTGAAAACCTATTTGATGAAATGCATGAAACATAGAAAGAGTCGATGCAATACAATGAGAAAGTTAACTCCCTTTTTAAAGAAGAACTTCATTGATGGACTCCTTTGAGTTCAAGCATGAATCATGGATTATCCTGCAAGTCAAGATAACATAGCATGAGTTCCTTAAACAACAATCATCCATATGACTTCCAAGTGAGAATCTTAAAGTCATCTTTTAACTCATCAACCAAGATGCATACATGTTGCTCAATGAAACACATGCACATACCCACAAGCACAATCGTTTTGTTATCATCAAAACCAAACACCAAACATCAACTAGGGGATGCAACAATCTCCCCCTTTTTGATTATGACAAAATATTGTGGCCACAAACAAAACTCTCTCCCCCTTTGGCATTATCAAAAAGTGGGGGAATAGAGGAATAGATGTGACATTCCAAAAATGAATGATTCAAAAATATAAAGCCATTGGCGCACGAACCCAGCAAGAACCTACCATGAAAGGAAGGTGTGTAAACCATGAGCACCAAGCAAGAAAATGAAATTTGATGTGCAGTATGCAAGATGTTTGAAATATGTGCAAATGCTCAATTTCTAAACTATATGTAAAATTTATGAAAAATGTATGATTGAACTGTGCACAAAGTATGATTGAACTGAACTATATGCAAATTTATGCTAAAAAGCATATTATTCTCCCCCTTTTGTCACGAACAAAAATTGATTGACAACGGGGTTATTTAAGCTTGTTATTTACATGTATGATCTTAGGATGTATCAGTATGAGTAGAAGTATGAAATGAAGTATGCATGCAAGTAAACAAGCAAGCAAGCATAAAAGCCAATCAAGCCCTCAAGCATGGATAATAAGATATAACAGCAAGCAAGTCCCTTAGGGACAAGTTTAAGAACAATGCTATTAATTCTGGAGCGTGATGTGCATGAACAATACTAAGAAGGTCGTGCTTCCAAAAAGATGATACTGCATAAACCATGAACGATGACAAATTCATAAAGTACATTCACACAATCAAACCCAAGGTGTATATGTGAAAATTGAGCAATGAACTCCAAAGCAATATGGATCATCAGATTTTCCAATGAACACTAAAATGAACTTTTCTTCCATACACTTCCATACACAATGCTCAAGTATTAGTAGCTACGTATAACCCCATATTTTTTTAAAATACTAAAATGGTGACTGACCTATTGACCCGAGTTGCACCCATTGTCTCAGGGGAACTTCCCGATTACTCAGCTTTGTCACTTATCTCAATTACAGATTTTGTCACTTTTGGGCTCGAGTTGTACCCTTTGTCTCAAGGGCACTTCCCGGCTACTCAGTGTCAAATCCCACTTATTTTAATAGTAGATTTGCTTCTCTTTTCGTCGCGAGTTTTCTCCTTTGTTTCAGGTAAGATTCTTGGCTACTCGGATTCGCGTTCCACTAATGCAGATTTTTGGTGGGGCAAACAACTTTTTCCTCATGAGACACGTGATTTCCATGTAGAGATTCAAGAGCCCTTTGGAGTGTTGAGTGGAATAACTATAATCCTTATTAAATTGAATCATTTATCTCAAAAGGTGTAATTTGTGAGAGTGGTTGTACTGAATGTAAGAAATGAATTAGTCCAATCATAGTTATATCTCCCCCTAGGTGTATGCATAGTTATGAGCAAAACCTCCCTTTTAATATGTGCCATGAAAAAAACATGTCTAGATCAAAGTAATTTTATCTAGCAAGGGAAAAAGGTCATAGGATGTAATCAAGGAAGAGTGATATAATATATATACTCAAACATCCATCAAGGTAAAGTATTCACACAAGTTGATTACTGGTACTTGACTGAGAACGTAAGTCCGAAGACCACCATCAAGCTTGGGGAAGGCTTCCAGTTGGACATAATCTAACCTTCTGCAATCACCATTTGATATACCGGATAATCATGGCATTCAAGCACACAAGTATGTAGAGTGTATGCAAGTATATGCATGTAAATGGGCAAATGATCAAAGACTTTCTTTATTTACAAGTATGCAAATATATGTATGATATGTCCAATATGTATAATGCAATTAAGTGTGTGTACTATGTATGCAAAACTGAATTGTTATTTGTAAAAAGTGAGTAAGAGTATTAAAGACTTTATGTGAAGTGTAAAGCATTCAAAAATTAGATTTATTCACAAGATGTGCAATGGAAAATATGTAAGGCTGACTTAATCTCCTAATCGTTTAACTTGCAAATCTCAACACTTCAGAAATTGCCAAAATCAACAAAGCATGAATGAAATTGTTTAAATGCGATCTCCAAACTCAATTTTTACCTTTTAAGACTTTTCAAGTGAACTTAAGCAAGATAAATTTCAAAAATAACCCATTTTTGTTTCTCGCCTTGAGAGTCCTTCATCTATTGACATTCTTTGGTCTCAAGGCTCCCCTACAAAATAAATTCTCATTTTGAAGATTTGGGTACCCAAGCCATCTTGGGTCCCGAGAGGTTAGTTCTAGCATGAGCAAATTTATTCTTATATCTCCTGGCACTCCAATCATCATCATTTCTCTTAGTAAGGCAATTTTTAAAAACATGACCATGTAAACCACAGTAGAAGCAATGAATGTTGACGTTCTTTTCTATGAATTTCTCATGATTTTTGGAACCATCAACCATATTCGCTCTTAACTTTAAGGCTTCATTATCATCAGATTACATCAAGAAACAATCATACATTTCATTGCCAAATTTGCCACAATAAAAATAAGAGACATTCACTCTTTTTTTTGAAGCAAGTACATATTTAGGTGTTGGAGGTTTTGCATGCACAGAAGAACAATCAATGATATTTTTCTATTTTTGCTTTTCTTTATCACACATGAACATGAACTCATTTAAACTCTTGATTTCATTCTCCAATGATAAAATATGCAATTCACAATTAGCAATCTCTTCTTCACACAGTGCAAGTTTATCATTCAAAAGAGAATTGATAGTTTTGTAACTTGCAACTTCTTGTTCCATAACATGAACATTTTCAGAATCATCATCAATCACATGTTTTTCTTTTTCAAGGACTTTCAACTCATCACATAACAATTTATTTTGATCTTTGAGTTTTTCAATCTCTTCGACAAATTTTTCATTCTGAACAAGTTCATTAAGCAAAATCTGATCACTATCCAGAGAACTCAACTTATCTTTTAGTTCTTTTTCAATGTCTTCAAGTTTTGAAATTTTGGCCGTCAAAGTCTCATTTTCGTTTCTCAAACATGAAATGGTTTCTTTGTAGCTATCAACCTCAAGCACATGAGACTCAACTAATTTTTCAAGCTCAGTGGGGCTTTCACAAGAAGAGTTATCAACACAAGTATTTTCAATTTCGGAGCACTTAGCACATGGTGAGTTAACATGAGAAGAATCATCAAGTTTTTTTTTTAATTTTCTATTTTCAGATTTTAATGCTTTATATCTGTCATACAATTTATCATAAGCATTCACAAATTCATCATAGCTAAGCTCATCTTCTTCATCGGAGTCTGAGTTTACCTTTGAACTCTCCTCGCTTTGACGCTCAATCCCATTGTTTGCCACTAGACACTCATCATTCCAGCTTTCATATTGAGCTTCAATTAGCCCATCCTAGATTTCTTTGGCAGACATACAAGATGAAACAAAAGGACATACGTCAGTGTTCATTGCAGCCTTAAGAGCATTCAAAACAAAAAGATTGTCAGAATTCTTTTTCTTATGCTCATCAGTCCACCTTAACTTATCTTTTGGTAGAACATTAGGACCGTGAGTAATTAAATTCATAAGCTTCGGATCAATACTAGAAATTCAAAAATAGAGTTTTTCAAGCCAAGATATATAATCAAGACCATCAAAGATAGGAACCAAATTCACACTAGCCATCATGAATAGATCTTTTCTCCTAGACCGTGAGGTCCGCGAATGAAAATCAGAGGCTGCGCTCCGATAGCAATTGTTGGCCCAGAATAGATGGCGGACAAGAAGGGGGGTTGAATTGTCCCCAGTCGAGATGGTGGATTTTAAGAACAAACTATACTAATTACAACAGAAACAAATTAACTACGTTAATTTAACTAAAAACTAAAGTGAGATTAATGTTCTCTCAATCTTTTCGATCTCACTCGAATAGCTTATGCAATGAGCGATTAACTATAACCAAATACAAATAGCAGACGTATCAATGTATAGTTGAGCAGTGAATAAAAATCTATAAATTTACCTGTGAATGGAGATAGGAGAAATGGACAATCACACAGGCATGACACAAAGAACATAGAGATTTTTAGGTGATTTGGGACCATGATGGGCTCCCTACGTCCACCCCTCACCGAACCCAGTGAGTCCTCACTACCACGCTACAAATGTAGCAACCACGGGGATGAACCCCAACACCACACACGCTGCTTCTGCAGTAATTCGCACACACGGGGTCTAGCCCCAAGACCTTGCCACTTCAGCACACACACACACACACACACACAGAGTCGGGGAACTCACCTGGCACTAACTTCTCACACGGAGAAGCAGCTCTGACCACATACACAACGAATTTTAATATTCAGATATCATAGAAAGATATACACGATGCATTCATGACACGGTATGATCCAGGAATAAGCAAGCCTTTGTGCAGAAATCAGAGTATGAAACAATCTAAATGAGTTAGGCTCCCCCTGAAAACTCCTCTTAAGGAGTTTCAGCTTCTCTTCCAAAAGTCGAAGACGACGGTCTTTGTTTCCAGCAAGATGGTGAGCTCTCGTCGAGTCTCCTTCGCCAAACCATACAGATCCAAGCTTAGAAGAATATTAGACGATGTTTCCTTCGTTTAGTGATCAATCTTTAGCATCCAGTCAATGGGGGATAAGCAAGGTCGCTATCTCGTGTTCCTTGCGCACAAGAAACAATTGAAACGTTAGAGCCCAAAACCCTTTATCTTGAATATCTTCCTTTCTACAAATCGCAGAACATATATATATATATATATATATATATATATATATATATATATATATATATATATATATATATATTGCAACTATAAGATAACCATTCCAAACTTTAAGCGATGCTCAAATAAAAGCATGGAAATGAAAGATCAAGATATCTCCCTCGGATCTTCAACGAAATACGTAGATAGGAAGGTGGGGTGTGCTGGGAAATTGATTCACGGAGTGGGAAGCAGCCAGACTTGAAGAATGAGATGCCCAAGACAGCCGACCGCGAAGAGCAGCAACAGCAGCCTTCTGATTGAACCTCAGGCTCGTGGATGACGTCTTCAGTGGCGTCTTCTTCCTCACCCTGCTATGTGCGTCGCCCTTTCTCCTCCTCCTGTAAGAATAGAGACATTAGCCCTCAAGGATTGATTCCATCAAATGGAAATCATAGGTATTATATACCAAAGGAATGAATATGCAAAAAAGACTACAAATCCCTTGCAAAACCCTCTTAAAACAACCCTTAGACATGTATAAGAACCCTAAGGGTAAGGGTGTAAAAGAGCAAGGCAAATGGATCACAAATGGTAGGTTTCGAAACCCAATACGCAAACCCGATCCGGAGCGAACTAAAGAAGTGTCGACACCTGGTGTCGACACTTCGCAGCCAGAGTTCTACCAATGTAGAAAATAGAACTCTACTTGAGTGGTGTCGACACTAGGTGTCGACACTTTTCATCTAGAGTTAAGAAAATAGAACTCTGCTTGAGAAGTGTCGACACCTTGTGTCGACACTTTTCAGCCAGTGTTCTGCCAATGCTAAGAACAGCCCCCAGGCACCCAAGTGTCAACACCTGGTGTTGACACTTGTAGAGCCAGAATAGAGAACTACCCAAGGGCAGTCCAAATCAAACCAAATAGTTAAGGCCTTTGAAAAACTAATTTATCAAAGTAAATAACATGCATTAAAGAGACTTAAAAATGTCATTTGATCTTGGTTTCAAACAGGAATGAGGGAAACAAGATACATACAATGCAACTTCAAGACTATCATGTAAAACATGCATGATAAACAAGGTAATAGATAATCAAATCCAGAAGTAAAATCTTACCATGAATCCAATGGATTGAGTGCTATTTGAACCTGCACTAGGTATAAACAAAACACTCAAATCAATCTTAAAGCAATGCCAAACAAATATGCTTGTTGAACCTACATAATCAGCCATTGTCATAGCTAGTTCAACATGCATGAACCTACATTTCATTGGAGCCATAGAGATTTGATTCACATACATTCAACCCAATTTATGCACAAGCTTGCAATATAAAAATTACTTCATACATGTAAGACCCATTTGCAAATCAAATCATACCAAACATTTATTCAGTCCAAAACAAACTGAACCTTCACAACCCTCACATATCAATTAGATTCAAGCAATCCACCAATTCAAAACCTATAGCAGTAGAAGTGTCGACACCTTAGTGTTGACACAGTTTCATTTTGATTTTTGAAAGTCCTGAAGCCATGTTCTTTAGACATTGTCTAAATTAGAAAGGCCATCCAGGTAAACCATATGAAAACCTACAGAAAAAGCCATTATGAGTCACTAACATGAAATTGATGAACAAGTGAAAATATATTCATGAGAAGCACATGTATTTCAACCCTGCAACATATGAGTTCATGAAGCAACGACAGACATTTGACATTTTCCACAACGCTTACAAACAATGTTTTGTTATCATCAAAACCATTATCAAAGACAGAGAGGGAGCACAGCGAACCCAACAATTGTTTACAGGATCATGCCCCAACCGTTGCGCTAAAAGCTTGAGTTTGTAGCGAAGGCGAACCGTATTTCCTTATGGCATTACAGAACCCCACATCTATCCGTGTTGTGGACGGGCATGAGTGGCTTCGCACATGGACCCCATAATCCATGCGGCGGGATGGGCTGCCAATGCATCGATGCCCCACGTGGACCCCATAATCCACGTGGAATAGCAAATCCCTTAGGGAGACGCTGGAAAATCCAACAATCTCCCCCCCAACGGCACCTGGGGGATTTGAACCCGCGACCTTGCTCTGATACCAGTTTATAGGATCATGCCCCAACCATTGCACTAAAAGCTTGAGCTTGTTGCAAAGGCGGACCGTATTTCCTTATGGCATTGTAGAACCCCACCTCTATCCTTGTTGTGGGCGGGCATGAGGGGCTTCGCACATGGACCCCATAATCCATGCGGCGAGATGGGCTGCCAACGCACCGATGCCCCACTTGGACCCCATAATCCACGTGGAACAGTAAATCCCTAAGGGAGACGCTGTAAAATCCAACAGCTTCTTCCTCTAACGATCGTTGGCTACTACGGTAGCAGTTGTAGTGCGGTTCTTATTATTTCTCAAGCCTATCTATCCATCGTCTAGATCAACCAATAAAGGTAGGTGTTCTCAAGTCACGAAGCCCAATCTAGTAACCACTGTAATTTCATGAATATAGGTTATATATAACATGATACCATGTTTTAAGTTTCAGTACCGTAGTTTTTACTGTATCTCCGTAAATAGCAACCCTATCATGGGCGCTGATTTAATGAACGACCAAATGCATGGTCGCTAATTCTTTTTGAATAGCGACAGTGCCAAGGGCGTCAATTAATGAGCGACCGTATCCCCAATCGCTTAATCTTTTGGTATTTAATAAATACTACATGTTTAAAAATAGTTAACTATAAAACATGATATTAAAATTAATGCATGAGCAGTGCCGTTATTTACCCAGTTAATGAGCGACATTGACCTTGGCGCCATAAGGAACTGGCAACCTGACCAGTGCCGTTATTTCCCTGATATAGCGACCTGAGCCTGGGCGCTATTTATTCACTGGAATTGGCGACCACGCATGTGGGAGCTATTTTTGTAATTCGTGGCGACTGAGTGGACGCCATTTACCCAGTTTTACGCCATGTCTTGATTTTTCGTGTGGATTATTGATGTGCCAAACTTGTTCAAAGTTCAACCCTTGAACTCCTTCATCCATGAAATCTATCTTATCATCCTACAATGGTTTATCCTTTGAAACTCTATATTGGCTATAACTATAGTGGATGTCTAAAAATACACATGACTCAATGCTTGTGCATATAGGGCCCGATCTTATCCTGGGAGGAGCACCCGAAAGTATTTGTGCCAATGGGTGCTATATTGATCACGGTGTGGCATTGCACTAAAGTGTATGACTTGCTAGATTGACATTCCACAACTCGTACTTGACTTGACTTGACATGACTTGCGTGGCCCGGAACGGGTATTTACTTGCTTGATATTATGATAGCAAATTCACTTGATATGACTTGACATGTTTACATGCTTGACCATCTTGATACATTTTTCATGTTTATCTTGAAACCTTGCTAGTTCATTGACCATCTTGATACTCTATTCTCTCTTGCCATCGTCATGCGTACATGTATAGCTAGACTTGCATTCATGTAACATGTAATTACTTAAAGTAATGCTTGTACTTGAGATATAATTCCTACTAAGCATTCGCACACCCTAGTATTTCTCATATTTTTCAGATAATTCTGATGACGAGGATCACTCAGAAGGGAACGAACATGAGTGAAGAGCATAGAGCCACCCGACTATTAAAACGTCTATCTATCCGTGTCTTTTTCATCTTTCTTGAGTCAATCATTATAATTTTCCTTTTATTGAGTCAGAGTTGTTCTTTAGTACTCTTTCATTGAGATTATGTAATAGAATTTCCTTGAAGGTTATTATGTATAAAAGATTTGGTTTATCTCTACTCTTGCGCGCTCTATCCATGTGTCGATGTAGTAACTCGAGTAGTTGCTTAAAACAAAATCTCTAATTATTTCAAAAAAATTTGAATTTGTTAATTGGGCATCCTTTTGGTCGAAAATTCAACTAATTATAAAAATCTGGAACAATTATAATTAGGTAGAGGGTGAAATATTTAGACTATTCATCTTCTGGGGTAAACCATAATTTAAATTCTAACTAGGCCGAATAATGGATTTTAAAAGCTAAAATCGGAGTTTAATCTAGCTAAGCCTTGGTGATGCAGGACGGACACGCGACCTAGGACTCTAGCTCGCGATCGTCCCTATGCGAGGGAAATGCTGGACCGTGCGCATCGGCAGTGAGTCTCGGGTATCGGCCTTTCCACGTGTACTCGGATCGAGTCACTGGACGGGTCACTCACTCTCTCTCGCAGCGGTGAATAAAAGTAGATATCAAGCTAGTTATCTATCACATACAGCAGCATTCAAAAACATACGGGTAAAGCAAATGCCTACGAGGAGGGTAGCGAGTTTACCTCCACGCTCCGGGCGTGGGGAAGACAATCCTGGCCAAGTACGGTAACTCCCGGTAAAAACGGTTAAAATTTAATTACAGCGGTGAATTATTTTACCCACTCCACACAGGGAGGTAAAGGGATACAAGTGGGCCCGGGAGGACCGATCCTGGGTTGACTGGCAGCAAATTGGATGCACTCTCGGGGCCTGCTGGTCCGATTCGGTCCTGCGTCGACTCAGTGCTGCGCCGACTCGGTTCCGACTCGCTGGACAGCAAGGCGCGGCTTCCAAAAGAACATCACCTCCCTGAGCTCTTCGGAAGGCGCCACTTGGCTGGAACGTTGGCAGGACGTCCCTGGTCGACTCCTGGGAGCGGCAGTCGCGGAAGTTGACTATTGGTATTTATTTGTGAATTTCTCCCGGACTGCTATTTCGGACCTACACAGGGAACAGATCTGCGCGCCTCGGCGGCAATAATTAATTCTCTCAGATCCGGAATCAGATCGAGGCAGGACTGGTGGCGTTGGAAAGAGGACTCCCATATCTACAACATATAATTTTTGTTGGTCGATCCAATGAAGGGATGAGAAATGGGAGGCTCTATAACACAGTGTTGTTTCTGTGGATCAGATTACCTAACACTCAGGACAGAAAGGGATCTGCCTGAAACTGACCTTTGACCGAGAGGTAAATGATTTTTCCAGGGGCTGAAAATATTTTGGGAGGTAGGGGGGACGTGAGAAACACTGAGGAATGTTTGTGATTTTTTTCAAAATTTTGTAAGGTGATGGGAAAAATACAAATAGGTGACACTGTCCCGTGGATCTACAGAATGGCAGATTACAGGGGGGAACAAGAAATATGGGAAAACTAATAAACGATGTCCAAATGGCACGAAATTTGAACTGGAGGTTACAGGAGACAGAAAAAATGAACCGTCAAAGTTTGGGCTCAATCTGACAATAATTGAAATAAATAGAATTTCGGGATTGAGGTTCTATCCTGATTTTGACAGAGCTCCGATGATGGCGGTGGCGGTGCGTTGGCGGCAGGAACGGAAGGCGGCGGCTGGAAGTCGCATCTAGTAGAGGTTGGAGATCTTGGAGTCACACCAAGATGAGGGCCTCACACCCTAGAATGGGCAGCAATCACTACTGCAGGGGGGAGAGGAGAGAGGGGCGCACCATGCTCTCTTGGGCAATTCAATATTTTCTTCTCATTAATTCCCATAAATTGTGAAATACATGGTATTTATATGAAAAGGTAAATGACCTAAACTAACCTCAGATCTAGGGTTAGGGAGGGGCATACTAGGGATAGAGAATATTTAATTCCCCATGTGATTTGGAACATAATAAAATATCATTAAGGGGGGGTGCCCCCTTGACTTCCAAGGGTGGAATCTTGACATTTTCTATCACTTGTCCCCCTTTTGAATGTCAAACCATCTAGAAGCCATCAAGGACCTTTGACCAGCCCACATGGACCCCAAGATGTCACTTGGACCAATGAGGAATGAGTGGAGGGTCTTGCATGGCCTACATGGTCTTTTACACAAAAACCCAAAGAATCCTAAGGAATGACAAATTGACTTATAAAGCCTTACAATTGCAAACATACTTTCCTAAGGATATAAATGCAAACTAAAAGGACTCAAATGCAAAATAAAAGTTAGTGGTCTTGCTCTGATGTCCCCATCAATTTTTCAGGAGTGGGAAGAACTCGACCCCGTCGAGTAAGGGGTGCGACTGCTCGTGACGCCGGCGGATCCGTCATCATACCAGGAAGCGCGGAGTACACTCCACTCAAAGTATTCGACACCTGCTCATCCCGTATAGATTCGATATGCTCACGCTGCTGGGGAATGAGGTTAGAGGTTGACACTCCGGGGTGGACACGCGACCAGCAAACTGATGCGGGATGGACACACGACCGACTTAAGTGATGCAGACCTCAGACTCTAAATGTAGACGCGACCAGCAACATACGAACAATGGAGACACTTTGGCCCGACACTAAGAGTTCTTATGGGCTATACGTCGCTAACAGAAACGCAAGCTCACTCATCGTCCCAAGCGAGAGAAAGCGTGGATTCGCGTGGTTGAGAAACCGGCAGAGTCAAGGGTTGTCTACTCACTTCAGTGCTCGGATCGAGTCACGGGACGGGTCACTCTCTCCCTCACAGCAGTGACATGAACTCATGGGCTAGATTCCTAATGCACTCACAGTGGCATATGATCATATACTAGCTAAGCAAATGTAATGCTGAGAAGTTAAGACCGTACCTCCACGCTCCCGGCATGGGGAAGACAACCCTGGCGAAATCCGTACTCCCGGTTAACAAATATTATAGCGGTACAGAGTTCCGACCCACTCCACGCAAGAAGGTAATAGGTCACAGGTGGGGCCCGGGAGTATCAGGAATTGGGTTGACGGGCAACATCTTGATGTCGCTCCGTCGGTGCCGAAACCCACGTTTTAGTGTTGTCCGGAAGGCGCGATATGCGGGTTCGTGGGGCCCACGTGCTGCTCAGTTCTCCATAACTAGCGGGGTGGCTCCCGTTGTGGATGGGACACCTGGAGGGGCGATCCCCTGGACGGCGGCCAGATGGGAACACCGGGCGGTGGTCGATCGGCTCCGATCTTCAAGTATTGGAGTTGCTGCCCACGGATCTGATGCTTCTATTTTACAACGCACGACCCAGTGAGATCTGTTGTTGCAATCAGCACCAATGTCGGATCGGCATGAAACCAGCGCCGTTGGAACGCTGACTCGAAACCCTTCGACCCTCTGTGGTTTCTGGAATTTCTTCGGGGTCGTAATTCTGGTGGCAGATTTTTGACTAGGCTTGTGCTCAGTCTCAGATCTGGTCAGGCAGACTGAGAGCTGACTAAGAACCAGCATTGACTGCGATGTAGACCTCTGAATTAGATGTGGAGCTCTTCATGAAAATTGTAGAGGGGAGAGAGAGGAAAATGAGGATAATTTTAGTGAAAGATTTGGTAGAGATTTGGATGGGGAAAAGTATTTTCTAGCACCGGGTGGTCGGATCTGGATAGTAGAGATAGAACTGAATTTGGGATCTGACCATGATTTTTAAAAATAGGTAGAGGACTCTAGAAATCCCAAGAAAGATCGTGGGTGATGGTGGTGGTGGATAGAACCTCCAATTAAATTGGGGATTCAAACAAAAAAGGGGAAGGTGGTCGAAATGGGGAGAAACAGGGTTGCTGTGACTCAGGATAGGGAATTGGCAGATCTGGAAGGAGGGGGAGCATGAAAATGGGAAAATGGAAAATAATGGCTAGAATTTCCACCAATTTTTCTGGGACGTGGGCTAAACCCCTAGAACGCACCCTGAAAGTTTGGAACTGAACAGAGCTCGTGGTTGAGAGCAAAAATTCTGGGAAGAAGGGGCTATCCTGGGCGGATAGAACTCCGGCGACGATGGCGGTGGTGCGACGGCGGCACGATGGCGACGGTGGCGACGGCGACGATCTTCACACCAGATAGGTGAGGCTTCACACCTCTGATTCACAGTCTTCCCAGTTGCAGAAGGGGTAGAGAGGAGAGAGATAGGGGGTGGCCCTTGCTCCTTTGGAGGAAATTCTGATTTTCTTTGCATTAAGTCTACTCAAAATGAAAATACAAGGTTCTTATAGAAAATACAAAAAGACTAGTTCTATCCCTAGATCTAGGATTGGTGGGGGGTAAAAGAGGGAGTCCACATTTTATTCTCCCATGTGTTTTGACTCAACTAAAATAAAAATATAAAACCAAATAAAATACATTAAATAGGGGGCGCCCCCTTGACCTGGGTGGTTCCACTTTGGACTTTGAATACCCATTGTCCCCCCTTGGTCCAACTCTTCTAGAAGCCCACATTGGAAGGTTGACTGACCCCACATGGGCCCTAGAGATGAGGTGGATCAATGGGAGAGGGGTTAGGGGGCCCGCAGGACCCAGGTGGTCCCAAATTACAAATAAACCCATATGACAACCCGAATTACAATCCGAATGAAAACCAAATAAACACACATTACACACAAATAAAATCTTAGTAAATATGATAAATACTAAGACTCAAGGGGGAGTCTCCAGAGTGTCTCCGAGCCAGATGGAAGCCGATGTAGCTCGAGTGGTGCTTCGTGTACGGTACCGACGGCTCACTGGTTCATGCTTCTCGCTCGCTCTGGTGTCCGCACCAATTCTCCCCGGGTGGGAGAAACTCGACCCTGTCGAGTAAGGGTCTGCATCGCTCTGGTAGCACTCCAGTATATCTGGATCTAGCCTCTGCAACTCTCCACGGGTGATCCAAGTATCCTCGGTGGCGGGTCGCCGTCTCCATCGCACTAGGTAGCGCGGGTAGGATCCACTCCTGGTAACAGTCACCTGCTCATCCAGTATATGATCTATATGCTCTCGCTACTGTGAAAATGTGGCTGGTGGTGGACACTCAAGTGTGGGATCACTCTCAATAGGAGGAGATGGCTCAAAAGGCTCACTAGGGATCACCGCTGGGTCCCTATATGCAACTAGATCCGACAAATTGAAAGTAGAGCTTATACCATATTCCTTGGGCAGGTCCACAACATACGCATTAGATCCAACGCGTTTCAACACTCTAAATGAACCGGCTCCGTGAGCTTGCAATTTCTTTACGGTTCTAGAGGGAAACCGTTCAGGTCTTACCCTGATCATGACATATTCACCCTCTTGAAACTCACGGTAGTGTCGATGGGCATCGACTAACTCCTTATACCGTGCATTACTGGCCTCAATGCGACGACGGATGTCGTCATGCAAACTCCTAACATGCCTAGCAAAAGACTCGGCAAACTCAGACACTCGTGTATGAATGGGCATGGGGACAAGATCAACTGGCTTCCTAGGCCTACGACCTATGACAATCTCGAATGGACTCATGCCTGTAGTCCTGTTAACCGAATCATTATATGCAAATTCTGCCAGTGGTAATATGAGATCCCAATCACTGACACGGTCCCTGACAATACACCTCAAAAGATCACCCAGACTCCTATTGACCACCTCGGTCTGATCATCTGTCTGGGGATGATATGCAGTGGAAAACTTGAGGTGAGTACCCAACATATGCCATAGTGTCTTCCAAAAATAACTGGTGAACCTAACATCACGGTCAGACACTATGGTACGAGGCAACCCGAACTTGCACACCACATGAGTAAGGAAAAGGCGGGCTACCCTCGAAGCATCCGAAGTCTTCGAGCAGGGAATGAAAAGGGCCATCTTCGAGAACCGGTCAACCACCACATAGACCGAATCATGCTTCCTAAAGGTGCGTGACAATCCCAAAATAAAATCCATGCTAACATCATGCCATGGAGCATCAGCCACGGGAAAAGGCGTATAAAGGCCCGAGCTTTGCTTCTTCATTTTGGCCGTAGCACATGTACGCCACTGGCCACAATATGAGCAACATCACGCTTCAAGCTCGACCAATAAAATCTATGCTCAATAGCCTCGATAGTCTTGTTCCGATCAAAGTGACCGGCTAGACCTCCCGCATGTAGTTCCCAGACTAAGAAGTCACGAACCGAAGTTCGGGGAACACAAAGCCTTCCTCCTCGAAAGAGGTAACCCTCCTGAAGCACATAACCATCATGGTCTCTCGAGGGTCCGACCTGGAGAGTGGTATAAATCTGACCAAAGTCAGGACAGTCAACATAGGCCTCTCTCATCTTCTCTAACCCTATGACCTCAACACTCATGGTAGTCAGCAGACATGCACGCCCACTCAAGGCATCAACCACCTTGTTCTCCACTCCAGCCTTATGTTTAAGCAGAGATGTGTACTGCTGGAGATACTCAACCCATCTGTTGTGATGTGCATTAAGCTTCTTTTGGGAATGGAGGAACCTCAAAGCCTCATGATCGGAGTACAAGATAAACTCCTGATGTAAAAGATAGTGCCTCCAATGCCTAAGAGCCTGGACAACTGCGTAGAATTCTTTATCATAAGTGAAGTATCGTAGTTTTGTGTCATTCAGCTTCTCACTAAAGTATGTGACCGGGTGGGCCTCCTGACTTAACACTCCTCCAATCCCAACACCCGATGCATCACAAGAGACCTCAAACACCTTCGAGAAATCTGGCAATCGAAGGATCGGTGTCTGGGTCATGCGCTCCTTGATGTCCTTGAAGGCAGTCGCAGCGGCCTTCATCCATACAAACGTGCCCTTCCGAATACAGTCCATGATCGGGGCAGTGACGGAGCTAAATCCGCGGATGAAACGACGATAGAACGTCGCGAGGCCATGGAAGCTGCGGACATCATGGACCGTACGGGGTTCCGGCCACTGAACAATGGCCTGGACCTTCTCCGGATCAGCGGAGACCCCAGTACTAGACACAATAAAACCCAAGAAGGTAAGCTGAGGTGTCATGAAGGCACACTTCTGTGGGTTCGCAAACAACTGCTCTCGCCTCAAAAGCAGACAGACCTGCCGTAGATGGTCCAAGTGGTCCCCTTTTGTACGACTATATATAAGGATATCATCAAAATACACAACCACAAAGAATCCAATGAATGGCTGAAGGACCTGAGTCATGAGTCGCATGAAGGTGCTAGGGGCATTGGTCAACCCAAAGGGCATAACCAACCACTCATATAGACCATCCTTGGTCTTAAATGCGGTCTTCCACTCATCACCTGGCCTAATCCTCACCTGGTGGTAGCCACTCTTAAGATCGATCATCGAGAAGATAGTGGCACCGGCCATCATGTCTAGCATATCATCTAGGCGGGGAATAGGGAACCTGTACTTCATGGTGATTTTGTTGATGGCATGACTATCAATGCACATTCTCCACGGGACATCCTTCTTTGGGGCGAGTAAAGCGGGAACAGCACACGGACTCATGCTGTCCCGAACAGACCCTCTCTACATCAACTCATCAATCTGCCGCTTTAGCTCGACATGTTCCGTGGGACTCATGCGATAGTGAGGAATGTTGGGCAATGAGGAGCCCAGAATCAGGTCGATAGCATGCTGAATATCACGCATGGGTGGGAGTCCCTCGAGAAGCTCCTCGGGAAAAATATCAGTGAACTCCTGCAAAATAGGAATGACATCGGGTGGGAGTTCACCCTCGGACTTTGGCTCTACCTCTCGGACCGTAATAGCAAACACAGGGCTGCCCCTACTAGCCTCCCGCTCCATTTCTCAGGAGCTAATCATCATCAACCTCCTAGAAGAGGGTTTGCCTGTGCTCGATGTAACGGTCATCGCCCTAGCTCAGGATGGGGTACTGGGTCCCGAGACGGAAGGCTCCGGAGTACTAGTACCAGTAGGACCCCTAACTGAAGGCTTCTTGGGTTGAGAGGGATGGAGGGTAATCCGCTGGCCATCATGGTCAAAGGTACAGGTGTTCGACCGGCCATGGAGTGTAACATCCCGATCAAATAACCACGGCCTACTAAGAATAATGTTGCCCACCTCCATGGGGAGGACATCACACCAGATCACGTCACGGTAGGCATGGAACAGCAGTGGGACCAAACACCGCAGCCTGATCGGAATGGAGGTGGAATCCACCCATGATACTCGATAGGGGCAAGGATGGTCCACGGGAGTAAGACCAAGACGTGAGATAGCGCCCGTGGAGATTGCATTGATGCAACTCACACTATCGATAATCACCTTACACACTTGCCCGCCCAGCCTATAGTATGTATGAAAGATGGTGGTCCGACTCCAGTCATCACTCGACGGAGGCTGGGTGAGAATACACCTGATGACCCCCAAGTGGGTATCATCGGAGGTAAAGGGCGAGGCCATCGGTGCCGTGGGTTGGGGACGAGGAGGGATATCCCTCGGAGGTGGAGGGCGAGGCCTAGGAACGAATGGCTCGGGACGAGTGGGCTCCTGAGGTCGAGCCATGGGGGCCCTCGGATATGTGCCTGAAGAGCCACGGGGCTCGACACTATGAATGGGAAAGGGGCCCAACCGATGGGTAGGCTCAAACTCGGCCTCGAATTGTTCCAATTCGAGAGCAACCTGATACGCCTGTTCCAAAGTGGTCACATTGCGGCGGAAAATTTCATATTGGTAGTTCGGCCACAGACCTCTTCGAAAGCGTGAAATGGTCATGGTGCTCTCTTCCATAACTCCACACCGCAAGTAATACTCATCAAACTCGGTGGTGTACTCAGTCACGGATCGGCTCCATTGGGTGAGACTTTGCCATTTGTCGATGAGACGCTGGCGGTATGTGGCAGGAAGGTATTTCTGCCTCAACTTGATTTTCATGTCATCCCAAGTACCGATCGGGAGTTGATGTCGCTGCATTAATAGGCTCTCCACATTTATCCAATAAATTTGGGCCTGCCCATGCAAATTCATCTTCGCATACCAAACTCTTCAGTGGTCCATCATCTCAAACCACTCGAAGTACCGATCCATGCCGGTCTCCCAATCTAAGTGGACCTTCGGGTCCAGAGACCCGTCAAATAGGGGAGGGTCCGCACGCACGCTCCTAAGAACGCGGTCATCATCATCATCACGATTCCGTCGTTGGTTTCGACGATCACGACCATAACCCCCTTGTTCATTATCAGATGCATAGTCATCCACCCCGTGCACCTGCTGCCTCCCAACATCTACCCCCTGAGCCCTTGGCGCAGTAGGTTGCTGAGCCGGCTCTTGTTGGCCATTCGTCGGCGCGGGTTGCGCCGCCACTGGGGCCCTCTCAAGGACAGCAATCCTCCCTACAAGACCCTGAATGGACTGGTCCGATGCTTCGGACCGATTCTCCAGGGCTTTCATCCTCCCTTCTAGACGCGTTCCTACGCCATCTAGACGCATACTAAGGCCATCCATACGCGTATCGAGACGATCTATGAGGGCTCGGAACATCTCGACCGTCGAGGGCTCATCGGAACTACGGGCTCGGGAATCCGCCATAGGTGGTGGTGGCAAGTATTGGGTGCCTTGATGGGTGGGCATGTAAAGACACACGGTGATGGAAATCTCAGTTCAAGATTCAAAATTCACGAGCTTTGTGGGTTTGATGAGATCGACAGTTTACACAAAATCTGAGCTGAACCTTCTCCGAGTCAGGAAGTTTGACGGAACAAGCATCTCCGAGTGATCGGCAAGCAGCTTCATCAACAAATGCAATCAAATGGGCCATTCCATGCTAATCGTCTCATTTTATTGGGCCGTATACATGGGCCTAATGGGTCATCTCTATGAAATTTTATTCACAATAAAAGAGTCTTATTATGTATTTTAGTCTTTCGGTGTCTTTAAGTATTCCTAGGGAATCATGATAAGAAGGTATTAAGTGTTAAGGAGTCTTATTATGTATTTTGATGTTTCCGATAGGGTGTCTTTTAGTATTCCTAGGAAGTCATGATACTAAGTGGTAAGTGTCTCTTAATCTTCCTTGTATGCCTATATAAGAGTCTTGTATCCCACGGTGGAAAAACAGTGAATGAAGATCTATTTTTGGAACCCATGTGAGTCCCACGTAGGGGGACCTTTCCCCCTCCCTTATCTTCTTCCCTTCACCCCCCTGCAATTCCCATGGCCGCTAGTGCCTTTTCTTCCTTCCCTCTCCACGGGTGCGATGCCCACTTCTTCCCTTCCTCAACCACGGGTGAGTGATGCCCTTCGTCTAATTCTCTCTCTCTCTCTCTCTCTCTATCTCTCTCCAATTCTCTCTCATCCCCACCCCAAATTCGGAATCCACTCTCTCTCCTCTCTTTCACCTCTAATTAAGACCCCTCCCCCTTCCCTATACCCCTCATTTAAGTCCCCTCCCCTCCCCTAGGTAGAACTCCCACTCCCTAGGCATTCTCTCCCCTTCCCCACACAACCTTTCGTCTTCCCAGGCACCCTTTCATCTCCCCAAGGCCCAATTTCGAATTT
This sequence comes from Amorphophallus konjac, assembly GCA_022559845.1. NCBI lineage: Eukaryota > Viridiplantae > Streptophyta > Magnoliopsida > Alismatales > Araceae > Amorphophallus > Amorphophallus konjac. Next base: position 109,678,684 of record CM040118.1, read on the forward strand.
GGGTGTTCCCTCCTCTCTCTCTCACCACCCCATTACCTCCCCACCTCCCAAAAGCACCCCCCTGCAACCCCAGCCACGTCCATCCCCCCCCCCTCCCTTAACCCAAACCCACAAATCCCTTCCATCCCCCTTAATCCCCCCTCCTCAATCAGCTCCATTCGCAGGCAGAAATCAAGCCCGAGTTGCAGTCGATATTGGGAGCAGTTCCAGGCAGAATCGGCTTCCGGGTTCTTCATCAAAAACGTACGTTGGCAAGTCTTCTGACCAGGCGAGGTGGAATCGTCCTCTTCGGAGTTCGTGAGCATCGGCAGTGGCCAATCTCCCACGACTGCGCAGGAGGCTCCTGAACCCGACCAGAAGCTGAGGAAGACCACCACCACGCCCAACCCTGACGGAATCCGACTCCGAGCTGTTCAGTAAAGTTCCTCCCCTCTCTGTCAGCTCTCAGGAACAGAAGGCGGTTCGTCGATCGGAGCTCAAGGTGTGAAGTTATCAATTTCCTACCACTGTTGGGTCATTCTGTCCACCGATCCCCTCCTCCGACCCGTCCCCACTCAACGGGACCTGCACGTCCACACCGACATCCGACTGAGGCGAGACCAGTGCCGCTGGAAAGTAGTCGTCCCCACGATTCCAACGCCACCTTCTGCGCACCAAACGGAGTTCGGGATTGCTCGTGGTGTCCATGTCAAGCCGCTGTTCAGAAGCTGCCCCTGCACAGAACCAGAACGGGGTCCCCGCTCAGTCGTCCGTGGCGACCAGGTTCGGGCGGAACCAAAATTCAGAAAAATTGTGCTGCATCCCTACCCTGTTACGAAGCCAACGGCACCAACCGCGCCTCCGGCAAAATTCCAGAGTGCGATCTACAGCCACTTCAACAGCTGCTGGTCACAGATTCCAGAACCGGGCTGATAAAAGAATTTGGAGAAATATGAAAGAAGAGTCAGTTTTATGCCCGACGTTAATTCGTTTCACATCAAGTGGTATCAGAGCTTAGGGAATCGGGCCGTCCCATCGGACCGAGATCCTGAGCTTTGAGGTTCGAGGTCGAACCTCCTCCAAGCGGAGGAGTATGATGGAAATCTCAGTTCAAGATTCAAAATTCACGAGCTTTGTGGGTTTGATGAGATCGACAGTTTACACAAAATCTGAGCTGAACCTTCTCCGAGTCAGGAAGTTTGACGGAACAAGCATCTCCGAGTGATCGGCAAGCAGCTTCATCAACAAATGCAATCAAATGGGCCATTCCATGCTAATCGTCTCATTTTATTGGGCCGTATACATGGGCCTAATGGGTCATCTCTATGAAATTTTATTCACAATAAAAGAGTCTTATTATGTATTTTAGTCTTTCGGTGTCTTTAAGTATTCCTAGGGAATCATGATAAGAAGGTATTAAGTGTTAAGGAGTCTTATTATGTATTTTGATGTTTCCGATAGGGTGTCTTTTAGTATTCCTAGGAAGTCATGATACTAAGTGGTAAGTGTCTCTTAATCTTCCTTGTATGCCTATATAAGAGTCTTGTATCCCACGGTGGAAAAACAGTGAATGAAGATCTATTTTTGGAACCCATGTGAGTCCCACGTAGGGGGACCTTTCCCCCTCCCTTATCTTCTTCCCTTCACCCCCCTGCAATTCCCATGGCCGCTAGTGCCTTTTCTTCCTTCCCTCTCCACGGGTGCGATGCCCACTTCTTCCCTTCCTCAACCACGGGTGAGTGATGCCCTTCGTCTAATTCTCTCTCTCTCTCTCTCTCTCTCTATCTCTCTCCAATTCTCTCTCATCCCCACCCCAAATTCGGAATCCACTCTCTCTCCTCTCTTTCACCTCTAATTAAGACCCCTCCCCCTTCCCTATACCCCTCATTTAAGTCCCCTCCCCTCCCCTAGGTAGAACTCCCACTCCCTAGGCATTCTCTCCCCTTCCCCACACAACCTTTCGTCTTCCCAGGCACCCTTTCATCTCCCCAAGGCCCAATTTCGAATTTGGGTGTTCCCTCCTCTCTCTCTCACCACCCCATTACCTCCCCACCTCCCAAAAGCACCCCCCTGCAACCCCAGCCACGTCCATCCCCCCCCCCCTCCCTTAACCCAAACCCACAAATCCCTTCCATCCCCCTTAATCCCCCCTCCTCAATCAGCTCCATTCGCAGGCAGAAATCAAGCCCGAGTTGCAGTCGATATTGGGAGCAGTTCCAGGCAGAATCGGCTTCCGGGTTCTTCATCAAAAACGTACGTTGGCGAGTCTTCTGACCAGGCGAGGTGGAATCGTCCTCTTCCGAGTTCGTGAGCATCGGAAGTGGCCAATCTCCCACGACTGCGCAGGAGGCTCCTGAACCCGACCAGAAGCTGAGGAAGACCACCACCACGCCCAACCCTGACGGAATCCGACTCCGAGCTGTTCAGCAAAGTTCCTCCCCTCTCTGTCAGCTCTCAGGAACAGAAGGCGGTTCGTCGATCGGAGCTCAAGGTGTGAAGTTATCAATTTCCTACCACTGTTGGGTCATTCTGTCCACCGATCCCCTCCTCCGACCCGTCCCCACTCAACGGGACCTGCACGTCCACACCGACATCCGACTGAGGCGAGACCAGTGCCGCTGGAAAGTAGTCGTCCCCACGATTCCAACGCCACCTGCTGCGCACCAAACGGAGTTCGGGATTGCTCGTGGTGTCCATGTCAAGCCGCTGTTCAGAAGCTGCCCCTGCACAGAACCAGAACGGGGTCCCCGCTCAGTCGTCCGTGGCGACCAGGTTCGGGCGGAACCAAAATTCAGAAAAATTGTGCTGCATCCCTACCCTGTTGCGAAGCCAACGGCACCAACCGCGCCTCCGGCAAAATTCCAGAGTGCGATCTACAGCCACTTCAACAGCTGCTGGTCACAGATTCCAGAACCGGGCTGATAAAAGAATTTGGAGAAATATGAAAGAAGAGTCAGTTTTATGCCCGACGTTAATTCGTTTCACATCACACGGGCTAGGAGACACAGACTAATGCAAAGATGATGCACCTAGACTTAACCAATATCTGATACGTGGCGGAGGGTCGACCCGAAGATCTCCTCGACGCGAGTGTGCGGCCTTCCCAATAGGCGTAACCTAACGTTCAGGCGACACCTTTTAATATACCGGATTATCGGGATGAAATGCAATTTTAAAACACCTTTTTTTTTTTTGAAAATAATGATGATCCTAGACTCGACTTAGACCGTGCAAGACTTATGCAACGACTACCCTACACTCAACTCGCTCTGATACCAAACTGATGCGGGATGGACACGCGACCTGGGACTCTAGCTCGCGATCATCCCTATGCGAGGGAAATGCTGGACAGTGCGCGGTTGAGAAATCGGCAGTGAGTCTCGGGTATCGGCCTTTCCGCGTGTACTCGGATCGAGTCACGGGACGAGTCACTCACTCTCTCTCGCAGCGGTGAATAAAAGTAGATATAGAGTTAGTTACCTATCACATGCAGCGGCATTCAAAAACATACGGGTAAAGAAAATGCCTACGAGGAGGGTAGCGAGTTTACCTCCACGCTCCGGGCGTGGGGAAGACAATCCCGGCCAAGTACGGTAACTCCCGGTAACAACGGTTAAAATTTAATTACAGCGGTGAATTATTTTACCCACTCCACGCAGGGAGGTAAAGGGCTACAAGTGGGCCAGGGAGGATCGATCCTAGGTTGACGGGCAGCAAACTGGAGGCGCTCTCGAGGCGAACTCGGCTTGCTGGTCCGACTCGGTCCTGCGTCGACTCGGTGCTACGCCGACTCGGTTCCGACTCGCTGGACAGCAAGGTGCGGCTTCCAAAAGAACGTCACCTCCCTGAGATCTTCGGAAGGCGCCACTTGGCTGGAACGTTGGCAGGACGTCCCTGGTCGACTCCTGGGAGCGGCGGTTGCGGAAGTTGACTTTTGATATTTATTTGTGAATTTCTCCCGGACTGCTATTTCGGACCTGCACATGGAACAGATCTGCGCGCCTCGGCGGCAATAATTAATTCTCTCAGATCACGAATCAGATCGAGGCTAGAGTGGTGGAGTTGGAAAGAGGACTTCCAGATCTACAACATATAATTGTTGTTGGTTGATCAAACAAAGGGATGAGAAATGGGAGGCTCTGAAACACTGTGTTATTTCTGTGGATCTGATTACTGACGCTCAGGATAGAAAGGGATCTGCCTGAAACTGACCTTTGACCGAGAGGTAAATGATTTTTCCAGGGGCTGAAAATATTATGGGTGGCAGGGGGGACGTGAGAAACACTGAGAATTTTTTTTTAAAAAAAAAATTTATAAGGGGATGGGAAAAATACAAATAGGTGACACTATCCCGTTGATCTGCAGAATGGCAGATTACAAGGGGGAACAAGAAATATGGGAAAAATAATAAACGATGTCCAAATGACACGAAATTTAAACTGGAGCTTATGGGAGACAGCAAAAACGAACCTTCAAAGTTTGGGCTCAATCTGACAATAAGAGAAATAAATAGAATTTTGGGATTGAGGTTCTATCCTGATTTGGACAGAGCTCCGGCGATGGCGGTGGCGGCGCGTTGGCGGCACGAACGGAAGCGGTGCCCGAAAGTCGCATCCAGCAGAGGTTGGAGATCTTGGAGTCACACCAAGATGATGGCCTCACACCCTAGAATGGGCAACAATCACTACTGCAAGGGGGAGAGGAGAGAGGGGCGCAACATGCTCTCCTGGGCAATTCAATATTTTCTTCTCATTAATTCCCATAAATTGTGAAATACATGGTATTTATATGAAAAGATAAATGACCTAAACTAACCTCAGATCTAGGGTTAGGGAGGGGCATACTAGGGATAGAGAATATTTAATTCCCCATGTGATTTGGAACATAATAAAATATCATTAGGGGGCGCCCCCTTGACTTCCAAGGGTGGAATCTTGACATTTTCTACCATTTGTCCCCCTTTTGAATGTCAAACCATCTAGAAGCCACCTAGGACCTTTGACCAGCCCCACATGGACCCCAAGATGCCACTTGGACCAATGAGAAATGAGTGGAGGGTCCTGCATGGCCTACATGGTCTTTTATACAAAAACTCATAGAATCCTAAGGAATGACAAATTGGCTTATAAAGCCTTACAATTGTAAACATACTTTCCTAAGGATATAAATGCAAAATAAAATGACTCAAATGTAAAATAAAAGTTAGTGATCTTGCTCTGATGTCCCCATCACTTGGATCGCCTAATTAGAGCCCAAATCGTGATGGTTTGAGCCCAAACCAGGCCCATTAGAAAGTCCTTGACTTGTAGCCCTAAAGCCCTCTCTTTCCTCATGCTAAACCTAACCCTAAAATTTGAATTTGGAGGCGGCGACGGCGAAACGTGGTCAACCGCGAGTTTCGCACACGATTTTGTGCGTGGACTCTATCCCTTCGAATTGATCCATTTAGGATCGAGTAGCTCTATAAAATGAACCCTAAGGCCTCCTAGCATCGACGTTTGGTAGCTGCGGCCGGCGAGGAGCTCGAGCATGGGAGGATTCGGCGAGGTTTTTGGCGTGTTCCCAGTGCGAGCGTGATAGTCATCGTCCCCTCTTCTTCCTTAATTAAGGTAGGCTCTAGTGGACCAAACCTCAAGTATTTTATATCACTAGAAGCGTCTTCGAGCCCTCTTTCTTTTGATATCAAAAGCCCCAAATCTCGTTCTGTATAGTGCTAGTATTGCTAGTTTTAGTCGGAGCATGTCAACTTAGGGCACCGATCATGTTACCTTTCCTTTAACTAGACTAAATGTTAGGTTAGCAGGCTTGAAGGGTTAATTAAATCATGCTAAAGTGTGCGTTTTCCTGTTCTCTTTCAAATGATAGCTTTTTGCCCAATTTTTATGCATTATACCGGGCGAATTTGTGGTTGCAATGGAAGTTTATCGGAGTCGCAGGAGGGCGGACATGGCGTTCTGTAAACGGTCTTACAGAAACCGTTTATGCCCCCTGGCGGCCTCGCGATAGACCATCTTTCCCCAATATAGATTTTAAATCTCGTTTGACCTAAACGACCCCTCGATAGATCGCAAGGTCTGGGTTAGTGGCCCTTCGAATGACCGTTTCTATGTGCTTTTTAAGTTGTAATTTGCTTTACTATACCTTGTTTAGCTATCTTAAGTAGAGTAGAAACTCACTAATTCAAATGGAGCATATGAAATAATCCTGATAATTATTAATTATGATCATGACTGCCAGCATCCTTCCATCCTTTTTTTTCATTCAAATGAGTCATTTTGGCTATTTCTTGAATTGTTACATAAATTGCTTGAATTAAAATTTTCTATCCTTGGATTAATTGTTAGGGTTGTTTGACAGTCACTTCATTCCGGTGATGCTGACTGACTGCTATACGTTCATTTTTCGCTATTTCATTTAACCCTCAATTCTTGTAATAGTTGGAACTCTCCGCCGGATATTCCTTCCATCGGACTAGGACCTCTATTATGAGACCTACGTAAGCCCCCGCGAGCATGGGATTCCCACTAGGATGCCGGGCGGGTTGTACCCACAAAACCTGAACCTCTCAACGCGTTCAAATCACTTGTTTTTGCCCGATCTCGGAGTCAGGACTGCCCCTGTTATCACGGCTCTTCTGGGACCGCTACTGTAAGTACGCGGCCTAGGCATGACCATTTGAGTTCTGAGCGGCCCTTGGGTGACTGCATTCAACTGGCTTGTGCGTCGACCTTCTTGCCTTGTGCGTCGACCACCATTTCGAGTGCTTCAACCCTCTTCTGGGTCCAGGTCTACTCGCAGTCGTAAGTGGAGTGTCTTATCAGGTGAGCGGCCTTACAATGACCGTTTGTGATGGGGCGGCCCAATTTAGACAATTTCTCTTGCTTGAGGCTAGGGACCCACCCATTTCTCTAAATGGCCTCAATGTGACCGTTTTCCTTCGAGAAGTGGCCCATCTAGGACCGTCTATTTTGATCACGGCCCATCTTGGACTATTTTCATCCTTCAAAGCTGAACTTGACCCCTTTGACCCAGCTATCTGTTTACAGTCCATTCTAGACCATTTTTCTCACCTGGGCAGCCTGATCATGACCGTCTATATCCAGAACTTGTTTCACGCGTTTCTTGCTTGTGTTCTACTCCTCAATCTCCTGACTTCTCAATCAAGCATTGAGATACCACTTGATCTTTGTTGGTATGTTACACAGCTTAACCTTGGAATTCTGGCCGATTCCAAATGAATGTCTAAGATGGTTACTTGGGATCTTGGATCCACCAAATCAATGCCAACACATCATAAGGGCCCGGTCTGGTCCTGGGAGGAGCGCCCGAAAAGTACTAGTGCCCCGGGGAGTTATAATGACATGGTGAGGCATTGCACCGAGTGCATGACTAGCGTGATATCTATGACATTCGTTCATTTCGATATTCTTGGAATTCCTGTATGGAATTACTTCTACTTGACTTGCTTGTTTATTTACTTGATTGGCCAAGTACATGGAAATGATATCTCAATTCTATATCGCTTCATTCTATTGTGTTTGTTGCTTACCGCCATTTATTTTTATGCAAATGACATTAAATTAAATTGTTAATTACTTAAACCCTGCCTGCTATTACCTACTGAGCGTTCGCTCACCCAGTTTTTCCCCCTTTTTCAGGTAGCTCCGATGAGGATACGCAAACAGACGGGGATGGGCAGGAGTGAAGTCCTTGGAGCGAGCCAGCTAGAAAGCCTCTTGGAGTGTCCTTAGATAGTTGCATCAAGAGTGTCGTTATGTTAGAGCCATTTCAGGGTTGTAATCAATTATTCGATTATTGTTTTGATGTAATGTAATAATGTCAGTGAATTTTGGATATTGCCTTAGCTCTTACTAGTTGATTGTGGGAACTTGTTATATTTAGTTAGTTGGAATGAATGATTATTTTGGGAATTATTCCTTCCCTTTAACATTGTGTTGTTGGAGTTCTGTAAATGCTAACCCAAGTCACAGCATGCCTGGAAATCAACATATTTTAACTGCTGCATTCCGATTTTCTACGACGGGGCATGATAGTTTGGTGGTATCATAGCCAAAGTTTTAAGTTCCTAGGTTTATAAGTAATGTAGTAGAACCTGTAACCTTGTTAAGATCTAAGCATCCAACCTGGTGAGATTGGGTGGAGACTTGGGGTTGAGCTAACTAATAAACTCTAAAAGATTCTCGCTAGATTGTTTTTAATTAATTTTTATTCACCTATGTAGGAGTTTATTCTGATGGCGGTAGAACGTGCGCAGTGGAGGGATATGCAACGAATCGTGCAAGGCTTGACTCAGGCCATCCAGCAGTTAGCCTAAGGAGGAGGAGCACACCATGGATCCGGTGATCTCCACTGGAATTTTCGAGGCTTGAATCCCCCACGTTTTGGCAGATCGGCAGATCCCGATGAAGCCGAGAATTGGCTGAAGGAGATAGAGCAGATTTTTAGAGTAATGCAGTGCAATGACCAAGATCGAGTTCTTTTGGCAGCTTTCCAGCTACAACGGGATGCACGCGCTTGGTGGGAGGCCATTGAGGCTATGCTCGGGAATAGGCGTGCGACATGGGATGAATTCAAGGAACATTTTAATAGAAAGTACTTCTCGGACCGGGTGCAAGAGAAGAAGGCGGCAGAGTTCGCTGCTCTGAAACAGAGGAACCTATCAGTTGCAGAATATGAAACTCAATTTTCTAGACTTTCCCGCTATGCAACGCACCTGGTATCTACCGAGAAGATAAAGGCCAAGCGTTTTATTAATTGGTTGAAACTTCAATATATTAACCAGTTGGCACCTATGGAGATCTCTACTTACTCCGAGATTGTCAGGAAGGCTCAAGTTCTTGATGACATCTTAGAGGTGAATGAGAGGATTCGAGGAAAGAACACTAAGAAAGAGCAGACCACCAGTTCTAGTAATTTTAAACCCAACAATGGCAAGAAGAGGCCCAATGGCAGGACAAGTTTCTCACAAGATAAGAAGTCCAGAAATGGAGATAAGAAGGCAGGTTCGGCTGCCCCGACTAAGACTAATTGCAAGTTTTGTGACCGGCTAGGTCACAAGATGGAGGAGTGCTGGTGCAAGCTAGGCGCCTATTTACACTATGGAAGCAGGGACCATCGTATTCCCGAATGTCCCCTCATGTCTGACCTAGCTACACTAAACAAGCCGCAAAGAGGTCAGAAACGGCAGGGCAAGCTTCAGGCCTTACAAGAAACTGAGACTGAAACCACTGAGGAGGGTGGACTTGTTGAAGGTACACCTATTATCTCTGATAAGCCAGCTTTTGTTCTATTTGATACCAGAATGACTCATTCTCTTATTTCTCAAAGTTTTGCTAAATCCTTAACTGTGAAATCGGTATTAATGAATTCTTCATTAGAAATTTCAACTCCTATTGATTCGGGTTCAGTAATCAAATATTACTACCCTTCTAGTAAGATCCTGATTAGTGGGCAGAATATGCCATCTGATTTGGTTTGTATGGCAATGAAGGATTATGATGTAATCTTAGGAGTTGATTGGTTGGCTAGAAATGAGGCCAGTGTTCATTGTAAAACTAGCTCCGTATCTTTTTCTAGATACCCTGAGCTTTCTTTTGTTGGGGTTAGGCACTCCAGGTCCGTGCCGCTCATTTCGGCTCTTCGAGATGAGAAGTTAATGAAGAAAGGATGTCAAGCTTTTCTAGCTTTGGTTTCTTTAACTAATAAGGAGTCTGAGATTAAGAATATACCTATTGTCCGAGATTTTCTTGACGTCTTTCCTGAGGATTTGCCAAGACTTCCGCCTGAGAGAGAGGTAGTCTTTTCTGTTGATCTAATTCCTGGCGCGTCCCCAGTTTCTAAGGCTCCGTATCGTATGTCTCTTGCGGAGTTGAGAGAATTAAAGATGCAATTAATGGAGTTGCTCCAAAAGGGGTTTATTCGCTCGAGTACATCCCCATGGGGAGCCCTTGTGTTGTTCATACGGAAGAAGGATGGTTCATTAAGACTGTGCATTGACTACCGGCAATTGAACCAGCTTACTGTCAAGAACAAGTATCCATTGTCGAGAATAGATGAACTGTTCGATCAGATAGCGGGAGCATCATATTTCTCTAAAATTGATCTTCGATCGAGATATCATCAATTACGGATCAAGGAAGAAGATGTCTTTAAGACGGCGATCCGTAGCAAGTATAGGCATTTCGAGTTTGTTGTAATGCCTTTTGGTCTAACAAATGCTCCTGCAGCTAATGAACAATGTTTTCTGACCCTACATAGATCAATGGGTCGTGGTGTTTATTGATGATATTTTAATATATTCTAAGAGTGAGGAGGAACATGTTGAGCATTTGAAAATGGCATTGAGGTTATTGAGAGATCATCAATTGTATGCAAAGTTTAGTAAGTGTGACTTCTAGATGCAAGAAGTGTCTTTTCTAGGACACATTATCACTAAAGAAAGAATTTCCGTTGACCCTTCGAAGGTGAAGGCAGTGAGAAACAGGGATAGACCTGTGAATGTCACAGAAGTAAGAAGTTTTCTAGGCCTAGGAGGTTATTATCGAAGATTCATCAAAGATTTCTCCAAAATTGCGGTACCCTTGACTAGATTGACCCGCAAGGAGAATCGGTTTGAGTGGTCAGAAGATTGTGAGAGGAGTTTTCAAACTCTGAAGGAATGTTTGACCATTGCCCCTGTTTTGGCTTTACCTTCTGGAGAAGGAAGATTTGAGGTCTACACGGATGCTTCGGGCATTGGCTTGGGTTGTGTGCTTATGCAGAATGGCAGGGTGATAGCCTATTCCTCGAGGCAGCTGAGGAAGCATGAAGAGAATTACCCCGTCCATGACTTGGAACTTGCTGCCGTAGTGTTTGCCCTGAAAATTTGGAGGCACTATTTATACGGAGAGGCTTTTATTGTATTCTCTGACCATAAGAGCCTTAAATACATGTTTTCTCAAAAGGAACTTAACATAAGGCAGAGAAGGTGGCTCGAGTATTTGAAGAATTTTGATTTCTCTATTGAGTACCATCCTGGAAAAGATAATGTGGTGGCTGATGCCTAGAGCCGCAAGCCAATAGAAAAATTATCAAATCTCATGTTGCAAGAATGGAGACTGCTGGAGCAATTAGCTAGTTTAGATCTCAATGTTAGTGAGGATCGGGTCATGATCGCTCAATATCAACTTCGTCCAGAATTATTGAGGGAAATTAAGTCCCTGCAAGAAAATGATCCTATGTTGGTAGAAATCATGGAGAGTCTGAGAGATAGACCAGATTTCGTGTTAGCTAATGATGGTAGGTTATTGTTTCAAGGAAGAACATGTGTTCCAGATGTGGCTGAAGTAAAAGGCAAGATCTTAGAAGAAGCCCATAGGTCTAGGTATACTATTCACCCTGGAGGTACTTTGATGTATCGAGATTTAAAAAGGACCTTTTGGTGGCCGAGCATGAAAAAGGAAGTGGCAGAATTTGTAAGTAGATGCTTAGTATGTCAGCAAGTAAAGGCTGAACATTTCCGACCCACAGGGAAGTTAAAGCCGCTCGATATACCACAATGAAAGTGGGAAAGTGTCGGCATGGATTTTATCATGGGTCTACCCAAAACCCGTGGTGGATTTGATGCAATATGGGTCACTGTTGATAGACTGACTAAGTCTGCGCATTTCTTATCCATTAAGTCAAGATGGACAGTTGATGTTCTGGCTGCCCTGTATGTGAAGGAAGTTGTAAGACTGCATGGAGTACCAGTAAGCATTGTGTCAGATAGAGACCCCAGGTTTACTTCGCATTTTTTGAGAGGACTGCAAGAGTCCTTGGGAACCCATCTGAAATTCAGCACTGCCTTTCATCCTCAGATAGATGGACAGACTGAAAGAACTAACCAGATCGTTGAAGATATGTTAAGAGCTTGCATGATTGATTTTAGAGGTAGTTGGCATGAGTACTTGGCTTTGATTGAGTTCGCCTATAATAGAAGTTACCAGTCCAGTATCCAGATGGCTCCGTTCGAGGCCCTGTATGGGAGAAATTTTCGATCACCGTTGTGTTGGGATGAGATAGGAGAGAAGCAATGGTTGGGACCGGATCTCATTTCAGAATCATCTAAGAACATCCGTATTATCCGGGATCGTCTACAAGTGGCACAATCGAGACAAAAAAGTTATGCTGATAACAGAAGAAGAGCCTTGGAGTTTCAGGTAGGCGAGCATGTATTCTTGAAGGTTTCGCCAATGAGAGGAATTAGAAGGTTTGGCATCCTTGGCAAGCTAAGTCCAAGATACGTTGGCCCTTTCGAGATTTTGGAGAGAGTGGGAGAGGTTGCTTACATATTAACTTTACCCCCTCAGTTATCTGGAGTACACAATGTGTTCTACGTGTCTATGTTGCGGAGATATGTTTATGATCCCACTCATATTATTCAACATGTGGATTTGGAAATTAAGGAAGATTGGACGTATGAAGAAAAGCCAATCAAGATTTTGGACCGGAAAGAATAGCAACTCAGGAATCATTCCATTCCTATGGTCAAGGTTCAAGTGAGCCGACGAGGAATCGAAGAAGCTACTTGGGAGTCCGAAGATGCTATCCGAAGGCAATACCCCAATTTATTCCGAGGTCAGTATCGCACCTTTTCCATTTCGATAAGTGCAGTGAATTTGGAGGACCAAGTTTCTTAAAGTGGGGGAGGGTGTAGTACCTCGAGTAGTTGTTTAAAATAAAATCTCTAATTATTTCAAAAATTTCTGAATTTGTTAATTGGGCATCCTTTTGGTCAAAAATTCAACTAATTTATAAAAATTTGTAAAAAATTACAATCAGGTAGAGGGAAAAATATTTAGACTATTCATCTTCTGGGGTAAACCCTAATTTAAATTCTAACTAGGCCGAATAATGGATTTTAAAAGCTAAAATCAGAGTTTAATCAAGCTAAGCCTTGGATCGCCTAATTCGAGCCCAAATAATGATGGTTTGAGCCCAAACCAAGCCCATTAGAAAGTCCTTGATTTGTAGCCCTAAAGCCCTCTCGTTCCTCGTGCTAAACCTAACCCTAAAATTCAAATTTGGAGGCGGCGACGACGGGACGTGGTCAACCGTGAGTTTTGTGCACAATTTTGGGCGTGGACTCTATCCCTTCGAATTGATCCATTTAGGATCGAGTAGCTCTATTAAACAAACCCTAAGGCCTCCTAGCATTGACGTTTGGTAGCTGCGGCCGACGAGGAGCTCGAGCATGAGAGGATTCGGTGAGGTTTTTGGCGTGTTCATGGTGCGAGCACGATAGTCATCGTCCCCTCTTCTTCCCTGATTAAGGTAGGTTCTAGCAGACCAAACCTCAAGTATTTTATATCACTAGAAGCGTCTCCGAGCCCTCTTTCTTTTGATATCAAAAGCCCCAAATCTCGTTCTGCATAGTGCTAGTATTGCTAGTTTTAGTCGGAGCATGTCAGCTTAGGGCACCGATCATGTTACCTTTCCTTTAACTAGACTAAATGTTAGGTTAGCAGGCTTGAAGGCTTAATTAAATCATGCTAAAATGTGAGTTTTCCTATTCTCTTTCAAATGATAGCTTTTTACCAAATTTACCCAATTTTTATGCATTATACTGGGCAAATTTGTGGTTGCAATGGAAGTCTATTGGAGTCGCAGGAGGGCGGACATGGCGTTCTGTAAACGGTCTTACAGAAACCGTTTATGCCTCTTGGCAGCCTCACGACAGACCATCTTTCCCCAATACAGATTTTAAATCTCGTTTGACCTAAACGGCCCCTCGATAGACCGCGAGGTCTGGGTTAGCGGCGCTGTGAATGACGGTTTCTATGTGCTGTTTAAGTTGCAATTTGCTTTACTATACCTTGTTTAGCTATCTTAAGTAGAGTAGAAACTCACTAATTCAAATGGAGCATATGAAATAATCCTGATAATTATTAACTGTGATCATGACTGTCAACATCCTTTCATCCTTCTTTTTAATTCAAATGAGTCATTTTGGCTATTTCTTGAATTGTTACATAAATTGTTTGAATTAAAGATTTTTATCCTTGGATTAATTGTTAGGGTTGTTTGACAGTCACTTCATTCCGGTGAGGCTGACTGACCGCTATACGTTCATTTTTCACGATTTCATTTAACCCTCAATTCTTGTAATAGTTGGAACAATCTGCCGGATATTCCATCCACTGGACTAGGACCTCTATTATGAGACCTACGTAAGCCCCCGCAAGCCTGGGATTGTCACTAGGACGTCGGGCGGGTTTTACCCACAAAACCTGAACCTCTCAATGCGTTCAAATCGCTTGTTTTTGCCCGATCTCAGAGTCGGGACTGCCGTTGTTATCATGGCTCTTCGGGGTCCGCTACTGTAAGTATGCGGCCCAGGCATGACCGTCTGAGTTCTGAGCGGCCCTCGGGTGACCGCATTAACCTGGATAGTGCATCGACCTTCTTGCCTTGTGCGTTGACCTCCATTTTGAGTGCGTCGACCCTCTTCTGGGTCCAGGTCTACTCGCAGTCGTAAGTGGGCCGTCTTATCAGGTGAGCGGCCTTACAATGACCGTTTGTGATGGGACGGCCCAATTTAGACCATTTCTCTTGCTTGAGGCCAGGGACCCACCCTTTTCTCTAAACGGTCTCAATGTGACCATTTTCCTTTGAGAAGCGGCCCATCTAGGACCGTCTATTTTGATCACGGCCCATGTTGGACCGTTTTCATCCTTCAAAGCTGGACTTGACCCTTTTGACCCAGCTATCTTTTTACGGTCCATCCTAGACCATTTTTCTCACCTGGGCGGCCTGATCATGACCATCTATATCCAGAACTTGTTTCACACGTTTCTTGCTTGTGTTCTACTCCTCAATCTCCTGACTTCTCAATCATGCATTGAGATACCGCTTGATCTTAGTTGGTAAGTTACATAGCTTAACCTTGGAATTCTGGCCGATTCCAAATGAATGTCTAAGATGGTTACTTGGGATCTTGGATCCACCAAATCAATGCCAACACATCATAAGGGTTTGGTCTAGTCCTAGGAGGAGCGCCCGAAAAGTACTAGTGCCCCGGGGAGTTGTAATGACATGGTGAGACATTGCACCGAGTGCATGACTAGCGTGATATCTATGACATTCGTTCATTTCGATATTCTTGGAATTCCTATATGGAATTACTTCTCCTTGACTTGCTTGTTTATTTTGTTGATTGGCCAAGTACATGGAAATGATATCTCAATTCTATATCGCTTCATTCTATTGTGTTTGTTGCTTACCGCCATTTATTTTTATGCAAATGACATTAAATTAAATTGTTAATTACTTAAACCCTGCCTGCTATTACCTACTGAGCGTTCACTCACCCAGTTTTTCCCCCTTTTCAGGTAGCTCCGATGAGGATACGAAAACAGACGGGGATGGGCAGGAGTGAAGTCCTTGGAGCGAGCCAGCTAGAAAGCCTCTTGGAGTGTCCTTAGATAGTTGCATCAAGAGTGTCGTTATGTTAGAGTCATTTTAGGGTTGTAAGCAATTATTCAGTTATTATTTTGATGTAATGTAACAATGTCAGTGAATTTTGGATATTGCCTTAGCTCTTACTAGTTGATTGTGGGAACTTGTTATATTTAGTTAGTTGAAATGAATGATTATTTTAGGAATTATTCCTTCCCTTTATCGTTGTGTTGTTAGAGTTCTGTAAATGCTAACCCAAGTCACAGCATGTCTGGAAATCAACATATTTTAACTGCTGCGTTCCGATTTTCCGCGTCGGGGCGTGACAGTTGAATACACTTATGCTTTGATTGATATGATTGATATAACTTGTCACGCGTATCGGGTTCCTTACGCGCTCGGGGCGTGACACCCTCGCCCTAGGTTAGATCCTCTAGCTGGTTCTTCTTCCAAGCCCGGACTCAGGCTACGCGAAGGGGCCCTACGATAACCAGTCTAAAAATCGTCTCTCACGTATGCACCCATTGCGAGTCACACAGAGTAACAGGTGGCCTAGGGCCACCAGACTCGGTACAGATTTCTAAACCTACTAACCCAACGGTCCTTATGTCACTCGACTCGGGTCAAGACCATCGCACATGACGGCACAGCTCCGTTAATCTAGCCTAATCCCTAGCTCTGAAACCACGGTAGCACGATTCCCATGGTAGCTCACAAGCTGTCGAGCTGATCCCCTATCCGAGGGAAAGGTGGGAAAACCTCTAGCCCCAAGCTAGGTGACTGGACTCACAATCTAAGGGCCAAACCCATGGCCCACTCGAAAAATTCCTTTCGGAGAACCAACGTCGTTCGGGGAAACCCCTCCGCACTCATACCGCCGCACGGTTACTCGATCTAGCGAAAGCACGAAAGCCAGGAACACATGGGGTCACTCGGACTCTGTAAACCCACAGACATGCTAATCGAGATAACATGATACTTCCAGACACCCCAAAAACATGGAAACAGAACCCACGGGGTGTCCGGGACATCCAGGAGACCGAAGGCCAACCATTAGGTCACAACCGGGTCGACCAGGGGTCAACACAACATAGCCGGAACACACTAACATGGAAAACCGAGTTGCGGTCCTCCCTGGACCATCACCTCAAGTTGCGGTCCACCCTTAGACTGCTACCCTCAGATAGCGGTCCACTCTGGACCACAAGCGTCTGGGAACACCCTGACAAGGGGAGGTCATCTCCTAGACCGCAACCTGGAGAATGCAGCCATCTCCCAGGCCGTAACTCGGAGGAAACAATCAGACACCTGACCGCCCTCCCCGGACCCACGAAGTGGCGGTCCTGGCCTAACCGCCACTATCAAGTGACGGTCAATCGCGAGACCGCTACTTCGAACTGACATAAGGGAACATGTGGTGGTCCATAGAGAGCCGCCTCATCTAGTGGCGGTCTCTGGTACGACCGCCTCTTGCTTTCGAACACGAAAACGGTGAACTCTGCGGAAAACTCCATTCCATGCCCCATTCACACCCATGTGAAGGGGAAAATAAGGGGAAATCATTCCCCGGTCTCTCTAGCACTGAGAGGACCCATTCAAACCCCCAAAACACAATTAAAACGTGAAATCTGGCTCACACCTCAAAATCACACGTTTTAACCCCGGCGAGAATATAAACACTCTCGACTCACCTCGGGCTACCAAACTCGCGGGAAATTAACTACATGGGTTAAGGAACCATCCCCTTAACTCCACCGAAGATTTCACGCACCGAGGATGCCAATCTGCCACCAAAACGTCGCACGAACTGCCGCGATGCCCCGAACTCACGGTCGAGCTTTGCCGCGCCTCCACCGCCTCGATCCTCGCCCGCGTCACCTCTACCTTGGACTATAAAACTCAATCCGAGACCCACAAAAGTGATTTAAAACCCACAAATCCTGATCCGAACAACATTTGAAAAATCTAGGGCATTACAATGGAAGTTTACATAGATGACATGCTTGTCAAAAGTCTCAGAGCGGCCGAGCACCTCAGAGACCTGGCGAAGACATTCACCATGCTTCGAAGGTGCAACATGAAGCTCAACCCGAACAAATGCACATTCGATGTCAAGTCGGGAAAGTTCCTCGGGTTCCTCGTTACTCACAAGGGCATCGAGGTGAATCCCGACCAAATTTGAGCGGTGCTAGAGATGAAACGACCGGCGCGGGTAAGGGACATGCAGTGTCTTACTAGACGCATCGCTGCCTTGACCCAATTCTTATCTCGCGTAGCAGAAAGATGCCTACCTTTCTTCTGACTCATCGACCAAGCAAACAAAGCGCCATAGAAGAAAGGAAAAATCGAGTGGGATCAAGAGTGCGAGCAATCGTTCGAAGAGCTCAATCAGTACCTGACGTCTCCCCCCGTGCTCTCCAAGCCACCAAAAGGAGAGCAACTGCTCCTATACCTCTCGGTAACCCCGAGTACTATGAGCACTGTCCTCACGCGGGAGGAAGACAGGATAATGAAACTGCTCTATTATGTGAGTCGAGCACTACAAGGACCAGAGTTTCGCTAATCGCGGACTGAGAAGTTCGCCCTAGCCCTGGTCATGGCCGCACACAAGCTATGACCGTACTTCCTCACGCACCCAATCATCGTTCTCACCGACCAACCCTTGCGCTAAATTCTCCAGAACCTAGACACCTCAAGGAGACTCATTAAGTGGGCCATCGAGCTAGGTGTGTTTGATATTAAATTCCACCCCAGGACCATAATTAAAGTTGAAGCTCTTCCCAACTTCATTGTTGAGTGCAAATTGGCAGAAGAGGAGTCTCCCGAGCAATCTTCAGAGCCCATATGGGAACTCTGTTGGGCCTCCTCTGGAGCTGATCAGCAGTGTGGAAACTGATGTGATTCGATTGTGTTTTGAGTGATTTGCAACAGTTGAGTTGACTATGTTGACTTCATCTTTTAACCTGGTAGCAGTGGGAATTCTGATGAATCTTATTTAGGTCAGAATTATTAGATGGTCGTAGTAGGTCCATGGAGGCTTGCCTTGTGATAAACAAGGTATGTGCATATTCTTTACTAGGCATATAAGGTCTGTGCATGTTGAGATAAATGCACACAACATCAGTGCATATTTGGTTGATTCAGCATATAGCATCAGTGCATATTTCAGTGGTCTACGTTAGTTGCATAACATAATTCTGTGCATGCTCTTGCATACAACGCATTATAAGTCTGTGCATGCTTTTGCATACAACGCATCACAAGTCTGTGCATGTTTTTCAAATATTTATAATGTAGTCTGTGCACATACTGCACTATGTACACCAAGGTCTGTGAACATTCACTCTCAG
The DNA here is from genome assembly GCA_022559845.1 of Amorphophallus konjac. NCBI lineage: Eukaryota > Viridiplantae > Streptophyta > Magnoliopsida > Alismatales > Araceae > Amorphophallus > Amorphophallus konjac. The sequence continues at coordinate 109,697,451 of CM040118.1, forward strand.
TGAATAATGTCTGTACACGTTTGGTCTTAAAGCATGAAAAGGTTTGTGCATGTTTCTTTAGAGACATACACAAGGTCTATGCATGTTTTTGTACATGTGTGAATAAAGTCAGTGCAGGTCCTTATTTATGCCTTTCACGGTCGATGCATGTCTGAGCATAAGGTCAGTGCATATTGTTCCTTGCATGATACAAGGTCGGTGCACATTCTTATTTGTGCACATATGAAGGTCGGTGCACTTGTAAAATCAGTGCATGCTCCAATTCACGTTGAATCTGAGTCTTTGCATATTCTTAGTCCTACTAGGGTCGGTGCATTGTTTGCACTGTTAGGCATTGTTCATACAAAGATTGGTGCATGCCTAGTCTTACGCATATAGAAGTCAGAGCATTTTTATACATAAGGTTAGTGCACATGTTATGTGGCTGCATATAGGGTCTATGCAGGTTTTATCCTGTACACATAAAGGTCTGCGCAGGTTTCAATTTTATGCACGTAAAGTCTGTGCAATTTTGGCTCATGCGCATACATGTTTGTGCAGGTTTTGCGTTTAGCACAATAAGGTCTATGCTGGTTTTTACCGTGTGCTGAGTTAAGTTAGTGCACACTCGCCTTGGTGTTTAGATGATCGATGCGCATAGTGTATCCAGTCGGTGCATGTTTGCATACAAGGATATGAAAGTCTATGCACGCTGTCCCATTAGCACATCTTAGGTCTGTGCATATTACAAATGACTGATTACAAGATGGTTGACAAAATGTCTCTTTTCCATCTAACAGAATCTAAGCAGCACGTGAGCTCGAACTGAAGTAGGCACATGTTCCCAGAAAGGCTAGTAGCTGGCACGAGACTCTAGGAAGCTTATGATTGGCACGTGATCCAAGGTAATAAGCGAGCCAGTGTTTTTGCCACGAGAAGTGCCATAGCTCAGAGATGTTGACACGTGGATAGATGGAGACCAGATTTGCATAAGTGTTTAGGCGGGAAACATGGCGTCCACACGCCCTTTGCCTGCCATATATAAAAGAGGGACTATCACCGGATAATAATAGAAGATTGAAGTAGAGCGAGATATAGCAGAGCAGATCAGATCTCAAGAGAATAAAAAGAAGAGAATGTAGAGTAAGAGCTAGCTGATCGTGAGAGAAGAAGAGTTCTGAGAGAATCTGAGAGATATTGTTTAGCTATAAGAGAAGGGTAATTTGCTAATGTTCCTAGTGTATGGTTCATAACCATCGCCAGTCTGCTCTACATTGGGAGCTACATTATTTTTCTCCTTGATTTTTCCTTTTAGTTTTTTAACTCTAGTTACTGCAAGCTGTGAGTCAGCGATTGTGGCATAAGCTGTAAGGCCCAGTAGTAGAGGAGGATTCCTCTGATAGCTTAAGCTGTAAGGCTCAACGTGTTTTGGGAAGTTTTCCCCGAAGCTGTGGATCAGCGGTTTGGAAGCTGTGTATCAGCAGTGAAGCCACACTTGGTTTGAGTGTGGGGTGGACGTAGATCTCTGGAGGAGATCGAACCACCTTAAAATTCTTCTGTCTCTGTGGTTTTGGTATTTGTGTTGAGTTTTTTGCTTAAGCAAATTTAATTCCGCACTTGTCGCTTAGGTTGATATAATTTTAGGGGGAAGATCTATTCACCCCCCCTCTAGATCTACATTACCTGGTATCGAAGCATTCCATAGTGTCAACAATTGGTATCAGAGCCTAACTCTTCTGCACGGCTTAATATCCCGAAGAGGTTAGCTATCATGGATGCTAAAGGAATGACAGCTGAGGGACACTCTACAACCAAGCCTCCGTACTTTGATGGTTAAAACTATGCATACTGGAAAAACCGTATGCAAGTTTTCTTGAGGGGAAAATATTTTGAACTCTGGAAGGTTATTAGTAAAGGATCCTTCGAATTATCTGAGGATGAGGATTGATGGACACGAGAGCGGATCCGTAGATCTACACTTAACTGGAGTGCTATCAACGTAATCCAGTGTGCCCTTCATCCCACGGAGTTCTCCAGGATCTCATCTTGTTCATCAGCTAAGGAGATGTGGGATAAATTGGAAGTTATATACGAAGGGACATCCCAAGTGAGAGAGACCAAAGCCAACATGCCGGTCTCTGAGTATGAGGCATTTAGGATGAGGCCGAATGAGACTATTACAGAGATGTATGCTCGCCTCATGATTATCACCAATGGACTTAGGAACCTTGGGAAAGCTTACTCTGATTATGAGCTGGTGAGGAAGATTTTGCGTTCCGTAACTCTGATCTGGCACACCAAGGCTACCGTTATTGAGGAGTCCCGGGACTTAAAGACCACCAAGGTTGATGAGTTGATCAGTTCACTGATGATATATGGAATGAACCTGCCAAAGACAGATGAGCTGGAGAAGAAGAAGAGACATATTGCACTGAAGGCTAATTCCTTTAAAAGTGGGTCATCCAGTGACCACAGCTCCTCAAGATCAGAGATTGAAGGTGATCAGCTCGCTATGTTTACTCGGCAATTCAAGAGGTTTCTGAGAAAAGAGGGAAGAAATTTTGGAAGAAGACAACACAGTGACAGAAGGCAGACGAGGTATAAAACTAATCCTGCCAAAAAGACTGACACCACTATTTGCTATCATTGCAGGAAAGCTGGCCACATTAAGGTAGAATGTTCGGAGCTCCAGAAGCTGAATGAAAAAGGAAAGAAGAGAAACACGAGAGGCAAAGCCATGATAAGTACCTGGAGCGATGAGGATGAGGGCAATCTCAGTTGCACCTCGGAGAGTGAAGGAGAAGGAAGTCAAATATGCGTGATGGCCAGGGACTGCGATAGAGAAGAAGAAAATGATGATGTAACATCTCCCTTCGAAAATTACACTCTTATTGATTGGGAAAATGCTTATGGTGAGTTACTAGATAAGGTTGATGATATTAGAAAAGAAAATAGACAGTTAAAAAGAAAAGTCAATTCACTCGTTAATGATACTACCATGTCAGATAGAGTTATATATCTTGAAATAGAAAATAGTTGTTTAAAACTATCTGCTGCTGAATTTGATGAGATGAAATCTGCTTTGATTGATGCTAGGAAGAAGAGTGATATGCTGGAAAATATAATTGATGACTTAAAGCTGAAATTTCAAAGTTGTGAAAATGATATGAGAATTGTTAATGAAAAATATGAAGCTGTGTTGAATGTCAATGTTGAGTTGAAGAAATCAATAGAATATCTTGAAAAAGAAAATGAGGATAAACAGAAAACCCTTGATAGCATGACCCAAGGTATTGAAAACTTAAATGCCCTTTTAGGAACTAAGGTGAATTTCAGAAGAGAGGGTCTTGGTTTTAATCCCACAGCTAAAAGAAGCTTTGAACTTAAAACTGTTTCATTCACAGCAGCAAAGGGAAACACCACCCCTCTAATTAAAATGTGTAGTGGAAACAATGTTGATAATCTTCTGTGAAAGCTGCTACTTAGAAAAAGTTCAGTGCTCAGGACAAGGGTAAACAGAAGATGGAGACGTCTAGCAAATCACACACATATAACTCTACATCTCAAGGGAAATATCAGGTTAGGGGTCAACCATCTGCAACATCAAAACCCCATAATAAGTCTAATATGTCTCCACAGAAAGATAGCTGGAAGACACAGTCCACTCCCATGCATATTCCAGATGGACCTAGGACAGTCAAGAGACCAAAGATTATCAGAAACCATCCCAGAGCTCAGACCTATCATGCATACCATTATGCTCAGCCATATAAGTTCAATAGGTCTGGAAAGGATAGAGCTTATGGAAGGTCTACATACCACTCAAATCCCACTCCAAAGTATAGACCTCAAGTTAGAAATTGGTTTGGGCAATCTAGGACATGGTACCCAAGGAAACATACTTCCTATGGTCAACCGAGGACCAACCCAGGGTACACTTCACCCAATGTTTTCCATACCATTAATAACTATAAAAATAGCAACAACAAAAATAAGACAAATAAATCCACAAAGTAATCAATTCCAAAACAAATGTTGATACCCAAATGTTTGCTATCATGCTTTGATGAATCGTCTGTTGTTTTGGGGCCCAAACATTCTTGGGTTCGAAACTTTTCTACTTGATCCTTGATGCATGTATGCCTGGCAGCCAAGCAAAATCTGTGGTACTTGGACAGTGGCTGCTCCAGGCATATGACAGGGGACAGGGCCAAATTTTGTATGCTAGTTGAAAAGAATGGAGGCAACACCAAGGGTAAGATTGTCAGATCAGGAAAGGTAGGTAAGTGCTCTACCTGTTGTATTGATGAAGTCATGCTGGTAGAAGGTCTTGCATATAACCTGTTAAGTATTAGCCAGCTTTGTGATAAAGGTCATAGGGTAGTTTTTGACTCTACTGGTTGCAATATTTATGAGCCTAATTCTGACAGTGTTAAATTTTCTAGTAAAAGAGTCAATAACATTTACCCAGTTGACCTAGATGATGTATCACATTCAAATCTATGCCTTACTGCTAAAAAGGATGATCTAGCCTATCTTTGGCATCGTAGACTAGGTCATGCCAGCTATACAATGCTACACAAATTGAATAAGCATTTAATGGTTAGAGGACTTCCTGAAATTTCTTTTAAAGTTGATAATGTTGTATGTGAGGCATGCACTCAGTCCAAACAGACTAGGAAGTCATTCAAGTCTAGAACTGAAAACCTATCTTCTAAACCATATGAGCCAATTCATATGGATCTCTTTGGACCCGCAAGGTCAGCCAATTTATCAAATAGAAGATATGGTTTCGTATTAGTTGATGACTTCTCTAGGTTTACTTGGGTGTTTTTCCTCACACACAAAAATGAAGCTTTTGATGAATTTCAGGAGTTCTATTTAAAAATAACATAGAATAATGACAATTCCATTCAGAATATACTGTCTGATCATGGCGCTGAGTTTGATAACTCACAGTTTTATGACTTCTGCAGGGATAATGGCATAACTCACAGGTTCTCCTCTCCAAGGACTCCTGAGCAAAATGGCATAGTAGAGAGGAGGAACCGGACCTTTGCAGAGATGGCTCGAACACTGCTGGTGGAAGGTAACCTAGCAAGGAAATTTTGGGCTGAGGCAGTTAACACTGCATGCCATGTAGTCAACAGAGCCATGGTAAGGTCATTTACCCAGAAAACTCCTTATGAAATTCTCAAAGGTAAGAAGCCTTCACTAGCTTATTTCAAGGTCTTCGGTTGTAAGTGTTTTGTGCATGTCAATGCTAAAAGAGATCTTGATAAATTTGAACATAAGAGTGATCCTAGAATTTTTCTAGGATATTCAGAAACATCTAGAGCCTACAGAGTATACAACTTAAACTCAAAGACAGTAGAAGAATCTTCACATGTTATCTTTGATGAAACAATCACTAAACTTGAAAATGGTTTGTGCAGGGAACAAAATAATGGAGAAATTCTAAAAAATGAACATCCTGCAGACCAGTCTGAAGATAGTGATGTAGAGGAGCCTAGTTCTCATAGGGAGGTAAATGAGGTTCAAGGTAATCAAATTATCAATGTCAGATCTCTTAAAGATCATCCTATAGAAAAGATAATTGGTAATTTGCATGAACGCCCTAGGACCAGAGCCTATCTCAGAGCTCAAAATGAATTAAACGCCTTTGCATTAGTGTCACACATAGAACCCAAAAGCATGGACAGTGCTTTCAGTGATGTGCATTGGATCAATGCCATGCACGAGGAATTAAATCAATTTGACAGGAACAAGGTATGGCACCTAGTTCCACCTCCTGATCATGGGACTGTCATTGGGACCAAATGGGTGTTTAGGAATAAAATAGATGAGAAGGGTAATGTCATTAGGAATAAGGCCAGACTGGTAGCTCAGGGGTACAATCAGGAGTATGGTATTGACTTCGAAGAGTCATATGCCCTTGTTGTCAGGTTAGAGGCTATCAGAATCCTATTAGCATATGCATGCTCATTAGGAATCACCCTTCACGAAATGGATGTGAAATCTATATTTTTAAATTGGGAAATAAACGAGGATGTCTTTGTAAGACAACCTCCTGGTTTTGAATGCATAGATTTTCCTAATCATGTATATAAGTTGAATAAAGCTCTATATGGACTAAAACAAGCCTTTAGAGCTTGGTATGTCAGGCTCAGTAAGTTCCTCACGGATAAGAAGTTCACAAGAGGTGAAATTGACCAAACCTTATTCACAAAGGTATGTCATCAAGACATTCTCATTGTGCAAATTTATGTAGATGACATTGTCTTTGGATCAACTAACCCAACTTTATGTGAGGAATTTTCTAATCTAATGACACAGGAATTTGAGATGAGTTCAATGGGTGAGCTAAAATTATTCCTTGGACTGCATGTAACTTAGACTAAGGAAGGAACATTCATAACTCAGTCTAAGTACATCAAGAACCTGTTGAAGAAATTCAGTTTTGAAAATTTGAAGGTGATAACAGCACCAATGGGTACATCAACTAGTCTTGATGATGACCCAAAAGGTAAATTAGTTGACACCAAACTGTACAGAGGTATGATCGGATCCCTTCTTTATCTTGTTGCATCTAGGCCTGATATTCAATTTGCTGTGTGTTTATGTGCTAGATTTCAGGCTAGTCCTAAAGAGTCACATTTTAGTGGTGTTAAGAGGATTTTTAGGTATCTGTCAGGCACCCTAGAGCTAGGCCTTTGGTATCCTGCTCGATGTGAGCTAGACCTTATAGCCTACACTGATGCTGATTATGCTGGGTGTCGGATAGATAGAAAAAGTACTAGTAGATACTGCCATTTCTTCGGTGGTTGTCTAGTATCTTGGGCTTCTAAGAAGGAACATACTGTTGCTCTATCTACTGTTAAGGCAGAATATGTCGCAGCAGAAAATTGTGCAGCCCAGGTGCTCTGGATCAAACACCAACTCCTTGATTATCAGATAGAATTGGGATGCATTCTAATTCTTTGTGATAACACTAGTGCTATAGCATTGACTAAAAATCATGTTCATCACTCTAGGACTAAGCACATAGAAATCAAACATCATTTTCTAAGAGATGAAGTAAGCAAGAATGAAATTAAATTGAACTTCATAGAATCTGAAAAATAGCTTGCTGATATTTTTACTAAACCTTTGAGTAATGACAGATTTAAATTCCTAAGAAGAGAGCTAGGTTTATGTAAATTCCAGCATGATGAATAATTCTTTTTCATTTATGAGGAAGGGTTATGATCTGATATGTGTCTGCCTATCAAATCTATTTTGAATAAGATTTCATATGTGTGCCTGTCAATTGAAAATGCTTTGAATAAATATTCTGATTTGTCTTGTGAATGGTTCATGTCTGCTTGCCAATAGCTTTATCTGTGTCATAGTTGAGTCATCTTGATTTCAGAGGTATATAAAATGATATGTGGTGGAAAGACAGATTCTGTCTGTCTGAAAGCCCATACCATGTGTAGAGGACTATCCTCCGCCAGGTACCATGAATCAAGAGAGTACATGCATTGCACTACATTTCTTAAATAATGTTGGGTCTAGTGTTCTGCGGTTAGCTGTGTCTTAATGTTGGATAAACATGCATACAGACAGGGGGAGCTTATATAGACAAGGGGGAGCTTATGTTTAGAACAAGATTGCATGTCCATGCTGTATTGTTTTGTCAGGGGGAGTTTTTTTCTGATCCTCATCTATCTGAATTCTAAACAGTCTTCTGTCAATACCCCATTTCAAACCACTTTGGACCTCAGACTATTCTCAAATCATCTATCCTGAATAAAATTTTACTCTCTACAGCTACATGTGTGTTTCACAATCTCCTTCCCATCCTGAATTGATGACAGTCTGTCAATAGGTTCATTACCTTAAGCAACATAAATATCACATCTTCTATTATAAGAATCTTATTTGCTTCATGAATGAAACAATGGTTTAAGCTTAATAAACCTTAAAGTTTCAGGACTGTATTCTGAAAATAAGGATGTGGAAAATTTTTAATAGCTCTCAACCTCAATCTCGTGTTGCGATAGACAAAGTTTGCTTGTGTCTGAAAACTGAGAAGAAAGTGTAATCTAAGTTGAGGAAACTGGAAGTGTGTATTGTTTTTAAACAAAACACTCTGAAGAATTAAAAAGGGCAGCAAAAAGAAAAGAATGTGCCAAAAGAAAAGTAATGTATAAGTAAAATGGCAGAGCAATGAATGGATGCACTGAGAAACGGAGTACTCTATCAATGAAATAGAGAAAACTCATGTCATGAAGTGCTTCATGTCATCTATGTTCTTATGGCCAAATATGTAGGATTGGTTTCACTGAATATCTAGGGGTACTGGCGTCTGATAAACGTGTACCCTCATGCAAAAAGGTGCAAATCATGACTGCTATTTTTGATCTGAAATAGTGTTGGTACTTTGTGCCTAGTAACTGGGAGTACTGGCATCTAACCAACGTGTACCCCTAATGTCAAAAGCATAATTGATACCTAACTGTTCAATAAGTCAGAAAGAATCAACTCTAAAAAGGTCTGCTATAACCCTTGTTATCAAAGTCTTATTGAGTGTCAAGTTGTTTAACCTCAATACATATTCTTATCACTCACAAAGATTTTCACTGGTTTTGAAGCGAGTAGGATACAGCTATGACCAAGTCTTTCATGACTTATGTGTCTCAGGTTTATTGCTATTAATGGATTTTGCAACCTTATTAGAAGAGTACAGTGTATTCACTCTACATTTTATTACTCTTAAACCAAAAATCTATCATGCATCCAGAGTCTTGATTCTTATTCTCTGAAGACCTTGAGACATAAATTACTTTATTAATGAACTATTGCTAAGGGTGTCACTCTATTCATTTTCTCCTATTTGCTTTGTCAATCCTGCCTCCCTCACTCCTTGTTTGTTGATGGCGAAGGGGGAGAGAAAAACGTATGCATTGGTTTTTTAGGGGAGAGAAAGAGGGGCATCTTGGGCATCTGTTGCATTCTTTTGACTTTGTTTATGAGATATCTGATCTATACTGGATTAAACTTGACTCATCAAAATACACCATGACTTTGGATGTTGCCATCATCAAAAAGGGGGAGAATGTTGGGCCTCTTCTGGAGCTGATCAGCAGTGTGGAAACTGCTATGATTCGATTACGTTTTGAGTGATTGGCAATAGTTGAGTTGACTATGTTGATTTCATATTTTATCCTAGTAGTAGTGTGAATTTTGATGAATCTTATTCAGGTCAGAATTATTAGATGGTCATAGTAGGTCTTTGCAGGCTTGCCTTGTGATAAACAAGGTCTGTGCATATTCTTTAGGGTTTTTTGCATGGTAACCATTGTTAAATTTGAATTTGCATAAAACCACTCTTATAAATGTATTATCATACATATCATTATATTAGTTTTAATGATGCTCATTTATCACCCGAGTTAACTTCCGTCGACGCATACTCGAATATTCGACGGAGATTCTTTTATTCCCGTTAAAGTGCTGTTAAATGACCCAAATGCCCATCATTCTAACCGGCAGCCATCTTTTAGGGTTCATGAGAGGGGGGGTTCCTCTCATCCACGACCCCCACACAGGCGTGCTCATTGGTTTCCTCTCATCCCTGGCGCGGTTGTAGGTGAAGCGAGTGTTGGGGATATGGACTGGAGTACCCAGACGAGGAGGACAAACAGCAGAGGAGGAAGAAGAGAAAAAACCAATCACACAAGAACACACATGGATTTTTACGTGGTTCGGAGGCAAGATGCCTTCCTACATCCACGGCCGCAACAGGATTCCACTAGATAATCACAGACTTGTTCCAATACAAAGAGAGAGCCCATCCTTTTATACTAGGAGATTAGGGCGTCATTAGTCAGGGTATTAAAGACAATAATACCCCGGTTAAACAGAAACCCTCTTCCGGGATACATCAGTCGCGCATGCTCGTCTATCCTCCCGGATGCTCTCCTGGGACCGAGTATGCCCTCCAGCGACTGCAGATGCTCCCCCACCATCAGACAGATCAAAGCATTGCCAAGGGATATCGACTTACCTTGAACCCGCAATGCATGCTTCCCTGACGCCAGTGATGCTCTCCTGGGACAATGAATGCCCTCCAGAGACAGCATGTGCTTCCCTGCTAGACCCGGACATCATATGCTCCCCTGGAGTAACGAATGCTTCCCTGGCACTGAAAGATGCTCCCCTGGAGCAGCGAATGCTCCCCTAGAGATGCGATATGCTCGCCATGCTCCCTTGAGCTGAGGATGCTCCCCTGGAGCAGTGGATGCTCCCCTGGGGCAACGATTGCTCCCCTGGAGCAGCGAATGCTCCCCTAGAGATGGCATAAGCTCGCCATGCTTCCCTGATGCTGTGAATGCTCCCCTGGAGCAGTGGATGCGCTCCTGAGGCAGAGTGTGATCCCGTGCAGAGGCGCACGAACAAAAGAGTTCTGACTCCACACTCTAACAGCGAGTTTCCCCTCCCCCACATAGGCGAGGTTGCAGGTGAAGCGGGTTTCCCCTCATCCCCTCCCCCACACAGTCGCGGTTGCCGCTGAAGGTCGGCCGTGATAAACGTTGAAGCAGCTAGTGAGTCGGTTCTTCATCATAGCACAGCACGATCTTCATTTTCGGCAGGCAAGGTGGTTGGATCTGCACTAGCTTCACTGATGCTCTGCAGTCATTATCTTTTGATCCCAAGTTACTTTTCCTTGCACCAATCTGCCCTAAACGTGAACATGAGCCATAGTTCATCTATTGGCACTTCATTCCGGCCACCCCATGTACAAGTTGAACCTCCCATGTGTTTCTGCCACCGGCCATGTCGGACCTTCAACTCTAGTCGGGAAAGAAGTAATGTTCGCGTTTAGTCGGGAAAGAAGTAATGTTATAGCTGAAGTCTGTACATTGGCAGCTATAACATAAACTGAAGTCTGTACATTGGCAGCTATAACATAAGCTGAAGTCTGTACATTGGCAGCTATAACATTAACTGAAGTCTGTACATTGGCAGCTATAACATAAGCTGAAGTCTGTACATTGGCAGCTATAACATTAACTGTCTGAAGAACATCCTGCACGATCCAGAAGAAGAGAAAGAGAGAAGAAGCAGAAGAGAAAGAGAAAGAAAGAGAGGTAGAGTGCAAGAGTGCAAGATAGAGGAACATAAACTTTAAAAGTCATTACATCAAAATACATTTGTGATAACATTCCTTTGAGCTCATTTCAGATAGAATTCATTACATCAAAATACATTTGTGATAACATTCCTTTGAGCTCATTTTGGATAGAATTCATTACATCAAAATATACATTGTCCTTAGAATTCATTACATCAAAATACACATTATCTTTGATGGTCATTTAATCAACAACATCTTCTAAACCCTGGACTAGGCAGAAGTGTTTCCCTGTGTGTCCGTAACAGGAACATTCAAACTGACAGAAGACGGTTGGGATCCCACAGCAGAAGATGACACAGTAGGCAACCCGGCCACAGAAGAGGAACCTTGGGCAAAAATAGTCATGCTTGGCACAGTTACATTGGCATTGCACCTGTCACAATGGAACCTTCAAATTAGATTGGCATTGCACCTGACTGTGCTATTTAGTATAACATTTGGTGGGCAAAATAATTCTCAATGGAGTATATCATTTACCTGGCACTAGGAGGTTTACTGGATCGAGAAGCAGTAGATGAAGAGCTACCATCCTTCCTTGGACGACCGGGGGGCCTGTGGTCAATGTCAATATTTAAGGCAAACATAAAGTAATTTAGAAGGAAATAAAGTAAATAAGCATGTGCTAAGCATTACAATTACCTGTGCCTGGTCACCGCTGCTTGAGTACTCTGAGGGCCAATGTTAGAGGAAGTGCCTACATTTGTGGGCCTGTCCATTTTCAATTTAGTATAACATTTGGTGGGTAAAATAATTCTCAATGGAGTATATCATTTACTTGGCACTAGGAGGTTGACTGGATTGAGAAGCTGTATTTGAAGAGCTACCATCCTTCCTTGGACGGCCGGGGGGCCTATGGTCAATGTCAATATGAAAGTAAGGAAAGTTGAACATTCAGGAATTATAGGAATAGCAAGTTTAAATGTAGTAGGGATTATAGTTTGAATACCTAGCAGGTAGTGGTTGATTGGATTGAAGAGGGGTTGCATTTAATGGGTTCTTGCATTTCTTGGCATGGTGACCAAACTCACCACACCTCTTGCATTTGTGGTGTCTTTGTGTCCTTTTCACTTGAGCTTCGTCTGCATCTCTGATTCTTTTTTTCTTTGGTCTTCCAGGTGGTCTTCTTACTTTCGGAGGTAATATTGGATGTTCTAGTGTGAGTCTTGGCCACATGCTTCTATCCGGAATGGGAGCAATATGAAGGGAATAAGCTGCTCTATACTTGTCAGTCCTATAGCATGGATCTACAAATTCATCCCAATTCACTCCCCTGCACGTGGTAAGGAAACAGGCCACATGCACACATGGTAGACCGGTCAATTGCCACCTTCGACAAGAACATATTCTGTCTTTAATGTTCACTACTGCCCTTTCATTTGGACTGCTCACCTCACCAAAGAAAGGTGTGGACTTCTGGACTGCAAACCCCCCTAAACCTCTGCTTATTTCCACAATATGAGTCCTGGCTTTTGGCACTAGTGAATCCTTCCATTTTCTTGATTTCCTCCTCTTAGCCTCCATTGTCTTCATTATTTGTTGCCGGATGGAGTCAATGCAATCCAAAATCACCTTATATCTAGCCTGCCCAATGAATGCATTAAAAGACTCGGAAAGATTATTAGTGACATAATGACACTTACCCTGCCTTCCAAACATACATCTGCTCCATTTCTCCCCTTTAGTAGTAGCTAAGTTTAGGTAGTTATATGCATTAACACTTGCTTCCTTTATTTGTCACATGTACTCCTCAAAACCTTGCTGTGTAAAGCATCTAGCTGCATTTCAGACTAACCCTTCTAGAAACTTTCCTGGAAATTTCTTTTTGAAATTTTTGTATAAATGTCTTACACATGTTCTGTGCTCACAATTTGGATAATGCAACTTCATAGCCTCTTCAAGACCTTTTTGTCTGTCTGAAATTATAACAAGGCCATGAATATTATCTCCAATGGATTCTCTTAAGTTATTCAGAAACCAGCTCCAACTAGACTCACTCTCAGACTCTACAATAGCAAAAGCAATTGGGAAGAGACCATCATTCCCATCTAAAGCAGTTGCATTCAAAATAGCTCCAAGATATCTGTTCTTAATATGGCACCCATCTAACCCAATTAACGGTCTACAACCATTGACAAATCCAAATGTGCAAGCCTTGAAGGTAACAAAAAATCTGAGAAATCTATGTTCATCATCAGTGACAAACTTAACTCTACTTCCGGGGTTCTTAGTAAGAAGCTCCTCTGCTAAATCTTGGACCCGACCATACAGTTCTTCCCATGAACCATGAATCTATCTCAATGCCATCTCCTTTCCTCTCCAAAGCCTATGGTATGGCAGGTTAATATGATACTTGTCCTTGAGTCTTTTGTGCAGCTCTCTAGGGGCAATGTCCCCTTCAACCCTTAACCATGCCTTCACCTTGGCTGCCACCCATTTTTGTGTGGCCATCTTGTTCCCGGCCATGTTATTCCCAAAACATGTATGCTCCCCCCTTATTGTTTTGATTTCAAAAGTTACCCCATCGGGCAACCTAGATGCATGCAATCTCCATTGGCACTTGCTATGGCCACATTCTAGTATAAGCCTTGTTAGATCACTCCTGTAAGTCCTCAAATAGCATTCAGTCTTCACACAATATTGCTGAATTGCTCACTTAAGTGCTTCTCTATTCTGAAATCTGGCACCCACCTCTATGTTAGGGCACTCATCATTAGTTTCTAATATCTCAATGCCATATTTCATGTCTTCATGTACATAGAAAGAATCATCATCCCCATCACTTGATGGGAGACTATGGTAGCTATTTTCAGATTCTACTTCAAAATCAGAGTCTGAATTATCATTCCCATCATCATTTTGTATGTTGCTTTCATCCTGGCTCTCAGCCTCTTCTTGCCTACATGTTTGTTGATTGGGGACACTAGTTCCCTGCACCACATCACCCATGTCACTGTGTTTTGTAGCCTTTTCAATAGTTATAGACTGTACAACTTGTGTGTTTACTGTATAGCCACCTGACAGGTACTCTCTGATATCATAGGGAGAATCATCAACATCTAAGTCTACAAAGTCAGCTTGTGATTCAACCTCAGGTTGCTTCTCCTTTTTTTTTCTTCTAGCAGGTAGCTTCCTTGCATTCTTTCCAGGTTCACCTCCTGACTATGTATGAATGGACAGAGACTCTATTGTGATGACAATCTCTATAGTCCCTTTCGGCTCACAATGATCAAACATCATAAGAACATCTGCATCATTCACAATGGTCTTGTACTTCTTAGGTCTACATTTGGGGACCCTCCACATGATATTCACTATATCATCTTTCTCCCACTTTATCAATGTGCAGATAAGTTGTAACAAGTCATTCAGATTAGCATAATCCCAATACATCATAAAAGTTTTTTGCTTCATCAGACGGTGACATAGACTAGAAGGATCATTCTTCCAATATCCCACATACTTGACGAGCAAAGTGTAGAGGTCTGCCTCTTCATCCATCCTAATATTACAAAAGAGAAATGTAATACGACAAAAAATACACATGCACTCACAAATTTTCCTAATAAACAAGAAGACATTTAAAAGCTCCGATGTCCAAGATTATGCAAACATATACAAAAAGACAAGTTAATAGTGAGCCCCACTACCTTGCACATTTAAAAATAGGCATCTGACAATGCAACCAACATTTATTTTCATCACCCCATACTGTGCCCCACATGTGTAGAATCATGAGCTGTATAAATAAGACATTAGAAAACTAACCTGGCCCACAATGTTCACCTTTATGTATGTCTGCAAAGGGTCCTCTGGATTTCACCCTCCCTCCAGAAATGCACAACCTTCCCTCCAGAACTGAACCCACAAAAAATCCTGTTTGTTTAGTGCTCTACGGCATTATAAAAAGGGTTTCACCTTTTACCTGGCAGATAGGAGAGGTGTAGGGGGATTGGGATTGGGAATGGGGATCACGAAGTTTTACCTGGAAGGAACTCTTAAATGCACAACCTTCGCCTCTTGTTGCCTTTTAAACGTTGAGAAGAACGTTGAAGGTGGATTGGGATGGCAGTGTGCTTCGCCTCCTCTTCCCCGAGCCCGACGGCAGTGTCCTTCGCCTCCTTCGCCTCCTCTTCCCCGAACCGGACGACGCTCCAAGCTGGACGGCAGTGTCCTTCCTGGTAAAACCTAGGGTTTTCAGGTGGATTGGGATCGGGGACGGGAGAGCGTTGAAGGTGGGATGGAGGGACAAAGATTCACGAATAGAACCATTCTTCTCATGCACTGGGGTTTTCAGGTGGTGCAGAGAAGGGGACGGGAGCGGATTGAAGGTGGGAGGGAGGGAGAAGAACAGCGCAGAGTGCCACGATTTGGTAATTAACCAGGGGTAGTATGGTCAATTACTAAGCCAAGTTAATATTAACCGTAGTTAAACCCACGGCTGATGACGCGCGGTTACTCGGGTGATAAATGTGCATCATTAAAACTAATATAATGATATGTATGATAATACATTTATAAGAGTGGTTTTTATGCAAATTCAAATTTAACAATGGTTACCATGCAAAAAACCCTATTCTTTACTAGGCGTATAAGGTCTGTGCATGTTGAGATAAATGCACACAACATCAATGCATATTTGGTTGATTCAGCATATAGCATCGGTGCATATTTCAGTTGTCTGCGTTAGTTGTATAACATAAGTCTGTGCATGCTCTTGCATACAACGCATTATAAGTCTGTGCATGCATTTGCATACAACGCATCATAAGTCTATGCATGTTTTTCAAATATGCATAATGTAGTCTGTGCACATACTGCACTGTGTACACCAAGGTCTGTGCACATTCACTCTCAGTGAATCTAACGTCTATACGCATTTGGTCTTAAGGCATGAAAAGGTCTGTGCATGTTTCTTTAGAGACATACACAAGGTCTGTGCATGTTTTTGTACATGCGTGAATAAAGTCAGTGCAAGTCCTTATTTGTGCCTTTCGCGGTCGATGCATGTCCGAGCATAAGGTCAGTTCATATTGTTCCTTGTATGATACAAGGTCGGTGCACATTCTTATATGTGCACATATGAAGGTCGGTGCACTTGTAAAATCAGTGCATGCTCCAGTTCCTGTTGAATCTAAGTTTATGCACATTCTTAGTCCTACTAGGGTCGGTGCATTGTTTGCATGGTTAGGCATTGTGCATACAAAGGTCGGTGCATGCCTAGTCGTACGCATATAGAAGTCAGAGCATTTTTATACATAAGGTCAGTGCACATGTTATGTGGCTGCATATAGGGTCTGTGCAGGTTTTATCCTGTACACATAAAGGTCTGTGAAGGTTTCAATTTTATGCACGTAAAGTCTGTGCAGTTTTGACTCATGCGCATACATGTTTGTGCAGGTTTTGCGTTTAGCACAATAAGGTCTGTGCCGATTTTCACCGTGTGCTGAGTTAACTTAGTGCACACTCGCCTTGATGTTTAGATGATCAATGCACATAGTGTATCCAATCGGTGCATGTTTGCATACAAGCATATGAAAGTCTGTGCACGTTGTCCTATTCGCACATCTTAGGTTTGTGCATATTACAAATGACTGATTACAAGATGGTTGACGAAATGTCTCTTTCCCATCTAACAGAATCTAAGCAGCACGTGAGCTCGAACTAAAGTAGGCACATGTTCCTAGAAAGGCTAGTAGCTGGCACTGGGACTCCAGGAAGCTTATGATTGGCACGTGATCCAAGGCAATAAGCGAGCCGGTGTTTCTGCCATGAGAAGTGCCATAGCTCAGAGATATTGACACGTGGACAGATGGAGACCAGATTTGCATAATTGTTTAGGCGGGAAACATGGCGTCCACACGCCCTTTGCCTGCCATATATAAAAGAGGCACTATCGTCGGATAATAATAGAAGATTGAAGCAGAGTGAGATACAGCAAAGTAGATCGGATCTCAAGAGAAGAAAAAGAAGAGAGTGCAGAGTGAGAGCTAGCTGATCATGAGAGAAGAAGGGTTCTGAGAGAATCTGAGAGAATTTGTTTAGCTGTGAGAGAAGGGTAATTTGCTGATGTTCCTGTTGTATGGTTCATAACCATCACCAATCTGCTCTACATTGGGAGCTACATTATTTTTCTCGTTGATTTTTCCTTTTCATTTTTTAACTCTAGTTACTGCAAGATGTGAGTCAGCGATTGTGGCATAAGCTGTAAGGCCCAGCGGTAGAGGAGGATTCCTCTGATAGCTTAAGATGTAAGGCTCAGCGTGTTTTGGGAAGTTTTTCCCGAAGCTGTGGATCAGCGGTTTAGAAGCTGTGTATCAGCAGTGAAGCCACACTTGATTTGAGTGTGGGTGGACGTAGATCTTTGGAGGAGATCGAACCACCTTAAAATTCTTCTGTCTCTGTGGTTTTGGTATTTGTATTGAGTGTTTCGCTTAAACACATTTAATTCCGCACTTGTCGCTTAGGTTGATATAATTTTAGGGGGAAGATCTATTCACCCCCCCTCTAGATCTACATTACGTGGTATCGAAGCATTCCATAGTGTCAACAAACTCTATGTCGACGGTTCATCCTGCGCTGCTGGCAGCGGACCTGGACTCGTCCTACTGTCACCGGAGGGAATATAACTACAATATTCCCTCTGCTTCCACTTCCTGACCACTAATAATGTGGCCGAGTACAAAGCGCTACTCTCGGGCTTACGGATGGCAATGCACCTCGGAGCGACCAACTTGCGAGCCTACAACAACTTCATGCTCGTCGCTAACCAGGTCAAAGGAGAGTTTGAACCCTGAGATCTGAAGACGACCAAGTACCTAGAAAAGGGCAAGGCAGACACCCTGGGGTTCCCTCGCTTCGAGATGGTGCACATTGTAGGGGAGGAGAACGTCCGAGCGGATGCTCTATCTTGCGTAGCGTCATCGACAACCACCTCCAACTCAAGTGCTATCTTGATAGAAGAGCTACCACCACCAAGCATCAAGGAGCTGGCCCCCCAAGTGAATGCCATCGACTATGAGCCGTCATGGATAGATCCGATCTTGGATTTCCTCCTACGACAGCAACTGCCCAATGACCGCACCGAAGCCCGCTGCACGAGAGCACCCGCGGCACAGTTCGCGATCGTTGATGGCCGCCTGTTCAAACGCTCACTCTCGGCCCCACTATTGAAGTGCTTGTTCCCCACGGAAGCCAAGCAGGCGATATAGGAAATGCATGAGGGGCTCTGTGGGAGTCACGTTGTGAGACCCGTTCTTTAATGGATCTTTACCGATAATAAAAAAGAACTTATTCCATGAATTTTGGCAATTTTTATGAAATTTATGGGCTTATTTCTAGCATTTAGTCTAATTACTTAAAGCTTTTAAGGAAATTAATGGGCATAATTATAATTTTGCTTTATTGAGGGTTTAAAGCGTAAAATAAGGTTAAAAATAAAAAAATATTTTTTAATCCTTTTTTAACCCATTCGATCACTCCCCTCTCCCTCTCCCATTTCTCTTCTCTCCCCCCCCCCCCCTTTTCGGCCGAACCCGTACGCACCCGCGCGAACGCCGCGAACGGGCGCCCCCTTTCCCCCTTTCTCCTTCTCAGCGCGCGGCGACGCCGTCGTCCACAGCGGAGGAGTCCGGCGGCCTCACCAGCGAGCTGGCAGGGAGGAGATCACGGCGGTGACCCCGTCGGAGCCAGACCCCGGCGCGGAGGCACGGTCCCACGGTGGCATCGGGCGTCTCTCTCTCCCCTTCTCGCAGCGATATTGGCGCCCTCGACTAGGAATCCAGAGGGGGGTGACCTTCTTCCCGTGCTAGGAGCCACAGAAGCTTCCCCACGATGCGAGGAACGCGGAGACGTCAATCCGAGTCGAACCGCGAAGTGTAGTGACGGTCGGGAAAAGGCGAGCCGCGGCGCGACCCTCGGCTTGCTTGCGGTTGGAACGAACGTTTCATCACGATTGAGGTCGGGGGGTCGATGCCTTAGCTCATTATATCGTTCCTAATGCCATGCCCATTGTCGTTATGTTTTAAACAGCATGCCCATCGTCTTTACATTTTTGAAGCATGCCCATCGTCTTTATGTTTTTGAAGCATGCCCATCGTCTTTATGTTTTTGAAGCATGTCCATCGTCTTTATGTTTTTTGAGCATGCCCATCGTTGCTGAGTTCATAGACGATGAATTGTCGTATTATGATGGTGGAATGGCAGGGAACAGGTTAAAAGTTATGAATCCCGTCGATTTGGGTCGACCGGGAGGGGATCCAGTTATGATTCCCATGGATTCGGTTCTCCGGTAAAGACCATGTTTAGATTATTTCAGAATTTTGTAATGGTCCACCATAAACCGTTTATTGACCCAAGCGGCTGACATCTCGACCGCGTAAATATTTTAAATCTAAATGGCGGTAGAAACGTCACGGCCAGTAAGTTTAGCAGCACGCGGCGGTTCGTCATTCGACCGCCTAAGACTATAGCGGCCCTAGTTCAACCGCTTGTTCTGCAATTTTTGCATGTTCGTTTAATTATGCATTTAATATCGCATCTTCGCCATGTTTAAGTTATTTTATAGACTGGGGCGGTTTTCTTTCAACCGTTTAATTCTAGCAGATTTTAATTCTTAGCATATTTAGTTAATTATACTTTTAATCTTGTATATTTGCCATGTTTAATTGTTATCATAAATTATGACATATTTTTACATCCCGATAGAATTACTTTCTCTCTCCTTGTGATGGAACCACTAGTCGTTGCCCAGCGACCTGTAGTTTCGGCCCACCTAGGAGAGGTGGAGGGGTAGTCCCGTGATACGGTTTTTAAGCTAGTTCCGTGGGCCTGGGTCCAACCGTAGCGTCCTACGGAGGGGAATACTAGCTAGAGGCCTGGCTCTTGGCAACGAGCCAGTGTGTGCACACGTGGTCAGACACTTGGACTGACACTGATGAGTGTTGCTCTGACTAGTACTTGGTTCTGGTACTGTTACGCATCTCACTGGTTATGATCAGACTTGTGTAGATGCTTGAGATGCAGTGTAAGCCGTCAGTGGACGCTTCTTGTCTCTACGTTCTGGTGGTTTTTTTGTTCTCCTGTCACTTGGTTAGATGAGGTTATTCTATTGGTAGATTTAGCTCCTGACGCTCATATTTATTTATATTGACATTGTAGTTAGCTGTGATAGAATGGCTTAGTTTGCTTACATCTTTACTAAATTGCATTTAATCCTGCTAATGCATGTTTAGTTCATTATGCATGTTTTATTGTTTTTACATGTTTAATTTAAATGCATGCTCTAATTGCTTTTGCATTTGCATGTTTAGTTGCGAGGTAGGGATCCGCGTGACCCCTACTGAGTCTGGCTATGACTCACCCTTCCTCTTTCAGGTGAGCCGCGACAGCCATCTTCCAGAGCTTCTCGAGTTTTGGACGGTAGATCTTAGTCACCAGCAGTAGTCGGTCAGCCTGTTAGTCCTCTTTTGTACTTTTGGCCGGGGCATACCCCGTGTAGTTGTACATTTGGATTTTGTTCAATTGTCAGATTTGTATATATTGTGGATCTGGACTATTATGTATATTTACCACTCTGATATTTTAAGTTGCTTCCATTTAAAGTTCAAATGAATGCCTCTGATTGCTACCAGGGTGGCCGCGATGGATTTGGCATACCAAGCGGCTGCAGCATTAGAACTTGATGTTATGAGAGCTCAAGGGCAGACCCAGGTTAAGCTCGTGCATCAGATTATGCAGCGTCAGCAAGCTAATTGTCAGTCGAGTGTGCCGTTTCAGCAAGTCAGTCAGCCATCTATGGCAGGAGTTCCATCTGTTGTACCTACTTCCAGTGGAACTTCTTTTTCTAAACCCAAGTTCAAGAAACCGTTCAAGAAGTTTAAGAAGCGGTATGGCAGGCAAGCATCTTCGGGTACCGCGCAGCAGCAATCAGCACCTTCTTTCCAGCAGCATCAAGGCTCAGCAGTTAGTCAACCAAAACCGTGTTCGAGATATGGTGGGAGCCACCCAGGCAATCCTTGTTTGCTGCTGGTGGTTTGTTTTCGTTGTGATCAACTGGGGCATGTGGTTCGAGATTGCCCTCTGACGCCGAAATTAGTGCAATTCTCTCAACCACAGCTATCTCAGTTCAGACCTCCTCCACCACATAACTTGTCCTGAAGCAGCTGTGGCATCTCATCTCATGGAAGGTACGATTATGATTTATGATCCTGTAGCTCGTGTTCTATTTGATTCAAGTGCTTCTCATTCATTTATTTCTGAAGACTTTATTGCTTGTATTGAGGAGCCGACTTCTGAAATGACTTGTGAGTTGCTTGTTGAACTACCTTCTGGAGATTTCATGTTCACACCTCTCTGTCTAGAAGAGACTCCTATTGTGATTGGCAATCATCAGTTGCCAGCTAGATTGTATGCCTTGCAGCTGGTTGATTGTGATATTATTCTGGGCATGGATTGGTTAGAGCAATTGGGAGCTGTGGTTGAAAAAGATCTAGTCTCAGCCACAGGATCTGATTTTAAGACAACTGAATTAGGTGACTACCACGAATAAGTATCCTCTACCCAGGATCAAGTATTTGCTTGATTAATTATAGTCTGCTACTATCTTTCCTCGGATTGCTTTTTGATCAGGTTATTATCAGTTGAGAATTAGAGAATCTGCTGTGGAAAAGGCTGCGTTTAGCACGCGTTATGGTCGTTTTGAGTTTTGGTTATGCAGTTTAGGCTGACCAATGATCCCTGATGCAGCGTGTGGTTTATCCTTAGCTAACCCAGTTCGTGGTGATTTTTGCCTATGATATTTTTGTCCATTCTGCTCCTAAGGAAGAGAATGTGCAAGATCTCAGGATCATTTTACGAACTCTATGCAAAATCTAGTAAATGCGAGTTTTGGCTTGGGGAGATTCACCTTCTCGGCCACGTGAGTTCGGGTGAATTTGTGATAGGTATGGATGCTTCTTGTGTAAGGCCAGGTGCAATACTTATGTTACATGAGAAAGTATTGGTTATGCACTCTGACAGTTAAAACAACGTAAAGAGAAATTTCTCACTCGTGATTTCGATTTTGTTCTTCTCCTTCTCTTCTCTCCTCCTTCTCATTTCTCCCGTTCCACTCACTCCTTCGTTTCTCTCTTCCCTTTGTTCCTCTTGACGAGGGGAGCGCGACCGTGCCGAGCTGGAAAAGGTAGGGACGCGATGGAATGGTCATGGAGCGCGATGGAATGACAGATGGAGTGTATGTTGGCATGATCCCTTGGTGGATCCAATGCTAGCGTGGTTTGATCATTTTTGTCGCTTGTCATTTGCCCTAGGGTTAGGAGCTAGATCGTCTACTCCTCGACTATAGAGAATGGTTTTCGTGTGAGGCTTTCAACATAGACTTTCTGATCTGTTGGTCGCTATGTGTGAGTCCCGTGTTGACTCCAACCAATTATCTGTAGATCAAGGAAGCTCAGCAGGCAGGCAAGGATGAGTTAATAGTTAGCTTCTGTAGCAGGCTTTATGTTTCAGCTGTTGATGTGTTACGAAATGCCATCCTTAGTGAAGCCCCTTGATTCCGTTTTGTTCTTTACTTTGGCACTACCAAGACGTATTAGAATCTGAAAGGCAGTTCTGGTGGCCAGGTATGAAAAGAGATGCAACCGAGTTCGTCTCGTAATACTTGACGTACCAACAGGTAAAAATCAAGCATCAAAGACCTGGAAGAATGCTTCAACCTTTAGAAATCCTGGTGTGGAAATGGGATCATGTCACGACAGATTTTGTTGTGGGTTTTCCCCAGACTTCACAGGGTTATGATGGAATCTGGCTGTTAGTTGATCGATTAACAAAGACATCGAGATTATTGCCAAGTAAAGTCGCTTGGAATGTGCAGAAATTGGCCGAGCTTTATGTTGCAAAGATTGTGCCATTGCATGTAATTCTAATATCAATAGTGTCAGATCGTGACCCTCGGTTTACTTCTGGCGCAGTTTTTAAAAAGCGTTGGGCACCGAGTTAGCCTTTAGTTCAGCGTATCATCCATAGTCAGATGGTCAGTCAGAAAGGACTATTCAGACTTTAGAAGATATGCTGAGATCATGTTGCCTAGATTGGCAGGGTTCGTGGAGTCAGCATTTGCCACTCGTGGAATTGTTTATGATAACAGTTATCACTCCATCATCGATTTGGTTCCTTATGAAGCATAGTGTCGGCGTCCTTGTCGTACTTCTTTGAACTGATTTGAAGCCACTGACAAATAGTTGACAGGACCTGATATGGTATGGTTCAGCAGTGTGCTGATGTGGTTCATTTGATCAGGCAGAAAATGTTGACAGCTAAGAGTCAACATAAAAACTACGCAGATCAGCGCAGGCGACCATTGCAATTTGAGCATGGAGATATGGTGTTTGTAAAAATATCTCCGATGAAAGGCGTTATGAGGTTTGGGAAGCTTGGAAAGCTCAGTCCCCATTATATTGGTCCGTTTCCTATTCTGGAACATGTGGGCCAAGTGGCTTATTATTTTCAATTGTCGATGGCGATGCAAGAAATCCGCGATGTCTTTCATGCGTCCCGGCTGAGGAAATATGTCACTGATGCATCTCACGTGCTCGATGATTCAGTTTGACCTGAAGTTACTATAGATTTATCTACACCAGAGTACCCACTCAAAATTGAAGATCATCGTGAGCAACGATTGGGAAATAAAGTAATCCATCTTGTTAAGGTTGTCTGGCAGTGTCACTCTGGTAATGAGGCTACATGGGAATGTGGGGACGAAATGCGTCAGCATTTTCCTTTCTTGTTCGAATAAGGTATAATTCCTTCAGTTCTCTCCTTGTTCTTCCTTTTAAATTTTGTGGATGAAATTTTTATTAGGAGGGAGGGACTGTGAGACCCGTTCTTTAACAGATCTTTATCGGTAATAAAATAGAACTTATTCCATGAATTTCGGCTATTTTTATGAAATTTATGGGCTTTTTTCTAGCATTTAATCTAATTAGTTAAAGCTTTTAACGAAATTAATGGGCATAATTATAATTTCATATTATTGAGGGTTTAAAGCGCAAAATAAGGTTAAAAATCAAAAAATATACATTTTAATCTTTTTTTAACCCATTCCATCACTCCCCTCTCTCTCTCTCCCTTTTCTCCTCTCTTCCCCCTCCCCCTTGTCGGCCGAACTCGCAGGCACCCAGGCGATCGCCGCGAACGGGTGCCCCCTTTCCCTCTTTCTCATTCTCAGCGGGCGGCGATGCCATCATCCACGGCGGAGGAGTCCGGCGGCCTCGCCGGCGAGCTGGTAGGGAGGAGATCACAGCGGCGACCCCATCGGAGCCGGACCCCGGTGCGGAGGAGCGGTCCCACGGCGGCATCGGGCGGCTCTCTCTCCCCTTCTCGCGGCGATATCGGCGCCCTCGGCTAGGAATCTGGAGGGGGGCGACCTTCTTCCCATGCTAGGAGCGACAGAAGCTTCCCCACAACGCGAGGAACGCGGAGACGTCAACCCGAGTCGAACCGCGGAGTGTAGTAACGGCCGGGAAAAGGCGAGCCGCGGCGTGACCCTCTGCTTGCTTGCGGACGGAACGGACGTTTCGTCACGATTGAGGTAGGGAGATTCGATGCCTTAGCTCATTAGATCATTCCTAATGCCATGCCCATTGTCGTTATGTTTTAAACGGCATGCCCATCGTCTTTACGTTTTTGAAGCATGCCCATCGTCTTTATGTTTTTGAAGCATGCCCATCGTCTTTATGTTTTTGGAGCATGCCCATCGTTGCTGAGTTCATAGATGATGAATTGCCGTATTATGATGGTGGAATGGCAGGGAACAGGTTAAAAGTTATGAATCTCGTCGATTTGGGTCGACCGGGAGGGGATCCAGTTATGATTCCCGTGGATTCGGTTCTCCGGTAAGGACCATGTTTAGATTATTTCAGAATTTTGTAACGGTCCGCCATAAACCGTTTATTGACCCAAGCGGCTGACATCTCGACCTCGTAAATATTTTAAATCTAAATGGCGGTAGAAACTTCATGGCCAGCCCATTTAGCAGCACGCGGCGGTTCGTCATTCGACCGCCTAAGACTATAGCAGCCCTAGTTCAACCGCTTGTTCTACAATTTTTGCATGTTCATTTAATTATGCATTTAATATCGCATCTTCGCCATGTTTAAGTTATTTTATAGACTGGGACGGTTTTTCTTCAACTGTTTAATTTTGGCAGATTTTAATTCTTAGCATATTCAGTTAATTATGCTTTTAATCTTGTATATTTGCCATGTTTAATTGTTATCATAAATTATAGCATGTTTTTACATCTCGATAGAATTGATTTCTCTCTCCTTATGATGGAACCACTAGTCGTAACCCAGCGACCTGTAGTGTCGGCCCACCTAGGAGAGGTGGAGGGGTAGTCCCGTGATACGGTTTTTAAGCTAGTTCTGTGGGCCCCAGTCCAACCGTAGCGTCCTATGGAGGGGAATACTAGCTAGAGACCTGGCTCTAGGCAACGAGCCAGTGTGTGCACACATGGTCAGACACTTGGACTGACACTGACGAGTGTTGCTCTGACTAGTACTTGGTTCTGGTACTGTTACGCATCTCGCTAGTTATGATCAGACTTCCGTAGATGCTTGAGACGCAGTGTAAGCCGTCAGTGGACGCTTCTTGTCTCTACGTTCTGGTGGTTTTTTTGTTCTCCTGTCACTTGGTTAGATGAGGTTATTCTATTGGTAGATTTAGCTCCTGACGCTCATATTTATTTATATTGACATTGTAGTTAGCTGTGATAGAATGGCTTAGTTTGCTTACATCTTTACTAAATTGCATTTAATCCTGCTAATGCATGTTTAGTTCATTATGCATGTTTTATTGTTTTTACATGTTTAATTTAAATGCATGCTCTAATTGCTTTTGCATTTGCATGTTTAGTTGCGAGGTAGGGATCCGCGTGACCCCTACTGAGTCTGGCTATGACTCACCCTTCCTCTTTCAGGTGAGCCGCGATAGCCATCTTCCAGAGCTTCTCGAGTTTTGGACGGCAGTTCTTAGTCACCAGAAGTAGTCGGTCAGTATGTTAGTCCTCTTTTGTACTTTTGGCCGGGGCATGCCCTGTGTAGTTGTTCATTTGGATTTTGTTCGGTTGTCGAACTTGTATATATTGTGGATCAAGACTATTATGTAAATTTACCACTCTGATATTTTAAGTTGCTTCCATTTAAAGTTCAAATGAATGCTTAAATTAATATTGCACGTGTAATTTCCATTCGTTATGCATCCCCTCGACAAACTCTTCAACCCTTACGGGGCCTCATCAGCCTCTTGGGTGGCTTCCCCGAGCTCTTGGTATCGGTAAATCGATGATATCGGTTTATCGGTATCTGGATCTCCTGGGTCATCACACATGTGGGGGGCGAGCACTCGCACGAAACCTCATTCGGCAAGGGTAATAGTGGCCAAAATTGCAGCAAGACTGCCTCGACTACGTCCGAAGATGCCCTTAGTGCCAGAAGTTTTCGAACCTACACCACCAACTAGTGACACAATTACATGCTCTAATGGTGCCTCGCCCATTTGCTCGGTGGGGGGTAGATATACTGGGTCCCTTCCCGGAGGCTCAGGAGAGGAAGAAATTCTTCATCATCGCCATCGATTACTTCACCAAATAGGTCAAGGTAGAACCATTGGGGAAAATCATGAGTGAGGTGACATGGAAGTTTATCCTACGAAGCATAATCTACCGGTTTGGGATCCCACGCGTCCTCCCAACAGACAACGACAGACAATTCGCGAGCACTGCGTTCCTAGAAAAGTGCATGGAACTGGGGATTTGGAACCATTACACATCAGTGGGCCATCCCCAGGCAAACGGCTTGGTTGAAAATGCCAACAGAACACTTATCCATGGAATCAAGACTCGTTTGGAATAGGCAGGCGACTCTTTGATAGATTCCATTTCGAGCATCTTATGGGCCCACCGGACTTCAGCTTGGACCGCCACGGGAGAGATGCCATTTCACCTTACATATGGAGCAAAAGCGGTCATCTCGGTCGAGATATCCAACCTGTCACTACGAGTCAGTCAGTTCAATGAAGCGAGAAATAATCAGGCGATGCGAGAGAACCTGAACTTGCTCGAAGAAGACAGAGAGTGCGCTCAACTGAGACTCGTAGCTAGGGCTGTCAATGGGCCGGGTCGGCCCGACAAGCCCGCGGGCTTGGCCCGATTTTGGGCCGGGACTCAAGGTCTTTTTCGGTCCGCGGGCTTTTAGTCGGGCATAAAAGCCCGGCCCGACTAGACCCGTGGGCCGGGCTTGGGCTTTGAGTTCTGCCCGCAGGCCGGCCCGGCTCATTCTCTTTTTTTATTCTCACTTCAAATTTTAAAAATTATTTAGTTAAAATTATGTTATTTTACTTTATTAGATATTTTAAAACTCTCTTTTCACACAAATTATGTACTTAATATCAAATTTTTAATTAATTTAGTGAGATTATAAGTTTATATTATTAAATCTATTTATTTTTATTATTTTATTTAATTTGTCAGGCCGAGTCGGGCGTTAGTCGGGCTTTAGTCGGGCTTTGTATTTTTTACATAATGTCGGGCCCGACTCGGCCCAGCCCGACATAGGTCGGGCCCGGACCGGGTTCGGGTCTTAATCTTGATAAGTCGGGTTTGGGCTGGGCCGACATAAGTCCGGCCCGGGCCCGGCCCATTGATAGCCCTACTCGTAGCTTATCAGCAGAAACTGGCTCAATACTATAATGCTCGCATCAGATAGCGCCACTTCCTCCCTGGAGACCTTGTGTTGCAGCAAGCCAATGTGGCGGACCCCAGGGCGGCTGCAAGGAAACTGGCCCCAAACTGGGAAGGCCCGTATCACGTAGCAGAAGTGCCCGGCAAGGGAGCATACAGGCTGATAGTGCTGGATGGACGGGAGGTGCCAAGAACGTGGAATTCTGTAAACCTCAAAACATTTTATCAATAAAAGAGTATTGGCACGCTTCTTTGCCATCTTACCACCCCAATGATGTGGCACAACCTAGGGTGCCACGGGATGACTCAATGCACCTTTGGCCTAAACTTGCAAGCACACAAACAAGTAGGCGAACTCGATGTTGGTGAATCGAATTTGCAGCGCAACCCTTTCCCTTGGTGACTATACGATGGTAGGGTGGGGGCCGAGGGCCTGAACCCTGTGGTTATGGGGCAATAGCTCACCCTATCATGACCCTCCCTAGGATGGGAGCACTCATGACAGCGGGGCGAACTTCGTGCCTCAGGGGGCACGGGGCTCTCTCCTCACTCTATCCACGGTGGCCACTCGTGATCGGGAAGCCACGGGACCGGGCGCTCTCTTCCACACCGGCTGAGCTCAGAAATGATACTAACTGAACAAACAAAACCAGAAAGGGTGCAACGAATACCTGATCGGTGTGAAGACATCGATCCTGAGCTAGAGACATGGGCGAGCGGGGAAGCGTGGGCTCGCAACCTGCACACTGCACCGATGAAGCTTTACATGAGATTCGATGTTACAAAACTACGCCTCACGCAGGAGGGTTGGCTTCGGGATGGGGGAAATTATAATATTACAATCAAAATGTACCTCCACACAAGGAGGGGCTTTCAACTGGCGAGGTGAAAGGGGGACGAGAGAGGTCAAGGAAGACCGGCTTTCAGTCTGTGCAGTCTGGCCCACTGGCCCCGCAGTTTGTCACCAGCAACTTGCCGATGGAGGTACTCTCTGTTCAGATGCCCAAAGGGGATGAGGTCAGTGCCGTGGAGAAACCACTCGCCTTAGGATGCACCAGGAAGAAGAATCAGCCCGGTCAGAGGTCGGTCGAGTCGGGGCCGCCGAATCCCACGAGACTGCGTAGGTTGCACTTTCTACAGATTAAGAGGCCTCGAGATCGGGGTAGGATGCCCGGCTAGGATGTCAAATCGAGCCAGGACCACCTTTGCTTGAAAGAGGGCTGACTCTAGTGTGCCTCCACCAAAATTCTCTGTGTAACTCGACCGGATGAATCAGCGGCAGCTCTTGAACGCCAGCGGGGTCAGACTGAGTGTAAGAATAGGAAATCAGGCCCGACTTACCAGGGCTGTAACATTCAGGTCTGATGATGGATTGAGTTGGGACTAGCCTCGAAGCTACGAGGAATGTCTCAAGAACGGGCTGGAGCTGTAATGGTCACGTTCTGACCAGAGGAGTGCCAGTACCATCCGTTCTTGTGAGATCGCGCAGTCGGGGCTACCGGTTGGACAGTGACATCTTGTCGGGGATGAAGCTCTTAGCTGGGCCATCGGATCAGAACGAGACTAGCCTTGGATGGTATCTAGAAGGCCCAAGGTGAACTCCACCCAAAGGTAGCATCAGAAGAGGTGGGAGGAAGCCGTGGCACCTTTTGTGGTCGACCATGTTGCTGGGGTGCAGTCGGGCCGGCCTTCTAAACAGGGTCGGCTTGACGGGGGTGGTACTCTCAAGCGGGGACTCCGAATGGAGAGAGACTAGTCTTGAATGAAAGCTGGACAACTGTAGTTGATCTCTACCAAAGGGTAGAGACATAAGAGGTGGCTAGAAGCTGTGGAACCTTTTGGAACTCGTTCTGGTCGCTGGCTTGAGTCTGCTCGCATAGTCGGACGAGAAAGGCTCCCCCGAACAGCTCCGATGTCGGATGTGAGTGCATGAGATACCGTAGCGAAGCTTGCTCGGAGTAGAATCCTATGATGATGGGTTGGACACCAAGAGATCCTCAGGGATGGCGTGGGTGATGCTGTAACTTGCTGGCGGTTTTGCTGCCTCTGCAAACTAGTTGACAGAGGATGATAGGGAGTGGGAAAAGGGGGAGATGAGGAGGAGGACGAGGTGGAGAGGAGTGGGGGAGGTTTCCTGGATGAGAGGGGAAGTGGGAGAGGTTGTGATGTGACACAACATGTAGCGGAGGACAATGATACCAATTTAATGTGATATGACTCCCTTGGACCTAGGATAGCAAGCAACACATGAGTTGGCAACGTCGCACTAGCGGACTCACTCGCGTAGGCACACTCGGGTCCGAAGGAGGACCGGCGATGACGGTGAGGGTCCGGGGTTGGACCTCAAGGTTCCAAGGGTTTGCCTAGCTCGGAAGGGACCCCAATGGGCCAGGGATGCCCGATTTCAAGGGCAGCTGGCACGCCGAGGGCGTGGGATGCAATGGCTCTCTCTCAACTTGCTCCGCGGCGAACACACAAATTGATTGAATGGCGGGTCGATCGTTCGTCTCACTTCCGACGGGCAACTAAAAAAGCGATACTAAGCTAGCAATGGTAATAACCAGCAGTGAAGAGTGACCAGGAGCTCACCTGATCGGCGTGAAGACGCCGATCCCGGTCGGAGACGAGGGCGAGCGGGGAAGTGTGCTCCCCGCACACTGCGCCGGTGAAGTTTCAAAACCTGTTCAAGAGTACAATTACTACACCTCGCGCAGGAGGGTGATCTCGGGGGTGGGAATTGGTTAATTACAAACAAACACTACCACCACGCAGGGTGGGGTGGTAAGCCGGCCAGGCGGGGATGGGAGGACGGACCGAAATGGTAGAAAGGAAATCAATGTGGGTTCAGCTGCAATCTGGACGACTGGACAGGGTGTTGTTGTTGGCTCTGCCCCGGGCTCGTCCGGACTCCGAATTGAGCGAAACCACCTCGCAATGCTTCCTGACTTGAAGTCGGTGTTGTCTGAATTTTGGGGCGGCCTTTGGAGTCAGGGACTGGTGGCGCAGGCGACTGAACCAGGACAGCTGGTGTGGTCTCTGGCCGGACCTGTTCTGTAGAAGTAGGTTGCAGATGCTGTCACGGGCGCTCCCGAGTTCCGATTGGCACGAAATCAGAGGCGTCATCTTCGTGGTCGAGGTAGCTTTCAGCTGGAGTCGGTGGGGCTGCGATCCGAGGCCGTGGATGGTCGGTGTGCCCTGAAGAGTAGGCACTGGTCGCTGCAGGCTGCAGGAGGCAGATCCGCGCGACAGAGGGAGAAAATTTGTAACTCTGGCTCCTGGATGCCGAATGTCGTTCCGTTTCTTGCTTCTGGTCGTGGACGGATGGAGGAAGAATTTTGAAGAAGAGCCATTGGTCTGAATCCTACACGATTAATTGTGGTGCAGCGACGAGCCGGGTTGCAGACTCTGGCCGCAGCGACTACCAGATACGAGCAGTGGATTGCAGAAGTTTCCACGGCCACTCCCGGATGCCGAATCACAAACCGTCAGAGCCGCTGGAACCGTGGACGAAGCCTCTACACATCAAAACTGACGGCAACACTTTCTGAAGTCGGGGTGGGCAGGAGGACGCCGATGAGTGGGAACTGGTCACTGTAGACTGCAGGAGGCAGACCCACATGACTGAGGGAGAAACTTCGGAACTCTGGCTCCCGGATGTCAAATGCAGTTCCGCTTCTTGCTTCTGGTCGTGGACAGATGGAGGAAGAATTTTGAAGAAGAGACTTCAGCCTGATTCCTTCGCCGTTGGTCGTGAAGCAGCTTCCAATCGGGCTCAGGCTTTCTGCAGGTGGTGTCTGGCGCAGTCGGGGTAGGACAGCTCTCACGGGCGGCCACGAACTCGGAATTGCACGATTCTTTCTCGCCTGCGTAGGGGACTGGACGACCTTTCCAGAAAGGTAAGATACGCCCTCAGATGTCACCGTACAAACTCGGGGTAGCTTCTGCAAGACGGGTCTTCTTCTGCTACCTGCAGACTTGACTAGGTAAAGGGGTGGTGGTGGAGCTTGGTTAAAGGGAATGGTGATGTAGCAATGGTGGGAGGGCTGGTGGTGATGGTAGGGGGAGTTTAGGGGTGTGGAGAGGAGTGGAGCATGGGAGATGGAGGTCCAAGAGGGTGGAGGGGAGGGGAGGCCGCAGCTAGGAGAGAGGGGGATGGGGTGGTCGGCCAAGGCAATGGAGGTGGAGAGGGGTTGAGGGGTTCGACCCTAGGAGGGAGGGGAAGGGGGTGGACGACCTAGGGAGTTGATGGGCTGTATTGGGGAGAGGAAGAGTCTTCTAGGGAGGTGGATGGTTGCTTGGGGAAGGGGGATGGATGCTTTGGGAAGGTGGAAGGGTGCTTGGGGAGGTGGGATGAGTAATGGAGAGAAGTAATGGGGCCTTGGGAGTTGAAGGGACTTGCCTAGGTGGCAAGTGAGGTGGCAAGGGGTGAGGAGAGAGGGGAATTTCGAAATTTAGAGAGAGAGGGAGGGAGGAGAGAGAGGGGGTTCGCCCCTAGGAGAGAGGGAGAGAGAGAATTAGAGAGAGAGAGCTAGAGAGAGAGAGAGAAGACTCAAGGGGGATTCAAGTGGGTTCAATTTTCATTCATTCATCAATTACCTCAAAATGGTGGCTTGGGGCCCTATTTATAGGGAAACCCCAATTACATAGAAGTCCCTGGAAAATGGACTAATGATAGAAGACCAAGGGGTGGGGAATGGGGCGCCCATGGGCCAGGCCCAAAGAAGTGGCCCCTTAAGGCCTACTAACCCACTATCCTATTAAACCACTTAATGCGACCTTGGACTTAGGTAGATGACATTACCTACTTAGGTACTTGACTCAATAAAGAGAAAATTACATAGATAAGACTCAAGAAAAAAATGAGAAAACTACATGGCTATACTCAGAAAATGATGGCGAACAAAATGGCGAGCAGCAGGACCATGTGAAGGGGTAAGCGATGTCCCCATCATACTCCCGGGGTGCGGAGAACTCGACTCCGTCGAGTAAGGGCCCACCGAGGAAGCAGCTCAGGGCGACCTACAATCTCCCAACCCAACCTGCACCTGCATCCAGGGGACGACTCTTCATCCTCTCAAGGCGGCCCGGACACACCCTCATGCTGGCGGTGGAACCCTGCTTGCATAGTATTGCCCCTCTGTGTACACGTCGGGCTCTCAAGGCTATTTGGTGGAAGCTCTCCGGGGTGTCCCTCTTAAAGGAAGTTATAGGCTCAAAGTACTCACTGGGATTCACCGCGGTGCCCATATAGGGTGCCGGATCAGCCGCATGAGAATTGGGGTATATCCCATAGCCCATTAGTAAATCTAATCCATAAGCCAGGTTGGCCAAAGCCGCTTGGAACATGAAAGGTCCAAGTCCTCGTGCCCTCGATTTGGAGGTGGCCCTAAGATAGAGTCGTTCCAATGCCACCATCGCGAGGTTACCTCCTTGGATTTCAAAGTGCCACCCTTGAGTTATAGCCCGCTCATTATGATCGTCACTACCCATATTTGGATGCTTGCTTGAATGAGAATGCTTTGAGTGATGGTGCGGTGGGGGTGGAAAGTATGTGGTATGCAGAGGGGGACCGGGGCAACCGTACATAGACCTATCATTCATGGATGTGATGAGGCATCTTGTGGACTCAGGGGGGCCTGGGAAACCATAGGTGGATCTATCGTGTATGGTTGTGAGAATTACCGGGGGACCCGGACATCCACGTGTGCTCTAATCAAGTGTAAGGGCTATGAAGAATGTGGGTGGACCAGTACAACCAAATGTAGGCCAGTTATGCATTGAGCCTAAACTGTGCATGACATGCATGAGAGGGCTGGACTCGTGACCCTTGTCGAATGATGTGTCATACCAAGATGGGTGCTTTCTTCTCCTAGAGATGATGACCATGTGTGTGGGTATGGGGTGGCTTTTAAGCTCCCATTTGTCAGGGTCGAAGGGCTCATAGTAGGTATGCATCATGGGGTGGGGCACTACCTTGTTCCCTAGGTGTATACTGCCCATGGTTATGGTTCCCTTGGTGTGGACTGGGTCAAGGACGAGGTGTGTTGGTTCAAGCATGGTTGGTGAGGGTAGGAGGGAGTGGGTGGTGGGTAGGGCGGCCAGGTCCCATGGATTCATTATCTTCCACGGGGTGGGATCAAAGGGGTCATGGAATGTGTTACCAAGGGTGAGGTATTCTTTCACCTCAAGGTCTCCAAATGATGGTGAGTCCTTCTCCTCAAATGTAGTAATTGAACCGAAGTTCGAGGAGGGTTGTTTGGTCATGTTTGGAGGGTTTGGCATCCTACCCAAAATAAGTAACTCCAATTCACGGATAGCATCGGGCTCTTCGGGTATGGGGAGGGATAAAAGAAGGTCGCTAATGTAGCAACCCACAGTGTAAATAGAAGAGATGGACCCGACACATAGATGTAGGAGGTTAAGACTCCTAGGTTGGTCGGCTACCGTGGTCAACATACCAGTTAGCTTCATTTGCCAAGTTAGACCCTCAAGAAAATCCCCTAATGTTTCCACCTGATAGGATGATCGGATTGTGGTGTGATAGGTGGATAAGGGTACTATAGGAAGGTTTCGCTCAATGGGTGGGTAAGCATGGACCATGAGATCTCCAAATGGGTTCTCCTTTAGCCAACGTGAAAGGGGTTCTCCTAAGATAAGCTCGGTCCCTATTAAGGAGGGTGGTGTAAGGTGAAGACCACCATGTGAAGTTCCTTCTTCTTCCTGGACATGGGCGATCTCTATGGCGGGGGTTGGTGTGTTCACCTCTATGGGGTCGGGTATGAGAATCATGGGTTCCTCTATCAAGGAGGTGAGATGGTTCCTTGAGGGTGGGGTGGTGAGGGTAGGTGTGTGGTACCCCCGGGGTGGGAGGTAAAGGGGAACTTGGTTTGGGATCGGTAAGGGGAGAAGTGGGGGCCTAGGTTGGGGTTGGGTAGGGATTGGTAGTGGAAGATGGATGGGTTGAGGAGGATTGGGTTGATTGGTTTCAGGGGGTGTGTCTCTTTTAGGGGAAGTTGGAGGGGTGGTTTTGGGGACCAAGGAAGTTTGTGGAGTGTGGGTTGGTGGGAGAGTTTTGGGTGGGGTGGTGGTGGTCATCACGGGCCTAGGTGGAGTGGACATGGGGTCCATACGGGTTGGAATGGTGAGGGTGGAGTGAGCCATGATGCTTCCTCCACTTGGGATGGGAACTTCTTGGCCTAACCCATGATATTGTGATTCATACTCCTCTTCCCATTCGGGGGAGGCCTCATATTCCTCAACTTCAATCTCATTCCTTTGTGGTGTGGGGGTCTTGCTCTCCAGGGGAGTGGGAAGGCCTTTTGGCAATGGGGTGGTGCAAGTTGGAATTATTTGGGGTGGTGGAGTTTGGACCCTAAGGGAGGTGAAGATATTCTTAATCTCAATCCTTAGTTCTTCTAATGAGTCTTGGGGTCTTTTGGGTGGTGGGGTTTGGGTCCTAGTGGAGGCCTTGGGTTGACTGGGAGGAAAAGGGGGAGTGGGGGGTGCTCCTCGGGTTATGGTCCTCACGGTAGGAGTGGGACGGTCGGGGGGCGTAGATCTTCCTAAGCTCACTCTTCATCTCTTCCCATGAGTGAATGGGCTCTTGCCCCCAAACCCTTCTGAATCTCTCTTTGTGTTCCCACATTTTCTTAGCTAGACCCCGAAGTCGTGCCTTGGCCCTGCGGACTCTCTCGGATCCATATACCCAAGTACTCTCAAAGTCCCTTTCCATGGTATTCTCCCACCTAAGATAGGCATGAGGATTTTCATCAAAATGAAGGTCCTCATCTACAATGTAGTCCATGTGGAGGGGGTCAATCGGACCATTTGGCCAACGAGGGGTATGCATGATGATCGGGTGATGAATGCAACTGCCCTAGGACAAGACTTAGTAGAGACAAGTCTAGAACCTGGCTCTGATACCAATTTGATGTGACACAACATGCAGCGGAGGACAATGATACCAATTTGATGTGATATGACTTCCTTGGACCTAGGATAGCAAGCAACACATGAGTTGGCAATGTCGCACTAGCGGACTCACTCGCGTAGGCACACTCGGGTCCGAAGGAGGACCGGTGATGACGGTGAGGGTCCGGGGTTGGACCTCAAGGTTCCAAGGGTTTGGCTAGCTCGGAAGGGACCCCAATGGGCCAGGGATGCCCGATTTCAAGGGCAGCCGGCACGCCGAGGGCGTGGGATGCAATGGCTCTCTCTCAACTTGCTCCGCGGCGAACACACAAATTGATTGAATGGCGGGTCGATCGCTCGTCTCACTTCCGACGGGCAACTAAAAAAGTGATACTAAGCTAGCAATGGTAATAACCAGCAGCAAAGAGTGACCAGGAGCTCACCTGATCGGCGTGAAGACGCCGATCCCGGTCGGAGATGAGGGCGAGCGGGGAAGTGTGCTCCCCGCACACTGCGCCGGTGAAGCTTCAAAACCTGTTCAAGAGTACAATTACTACACCTCGCGCGGGAGGGTGATCTCGGGGGTGGGAATTGGTTAATTACAAGCAAACACTACCACCACGCAGGGTGGGGCGGTAAGCCGGCCAGGCGGGGATGGGAGGACGGACCGAAATGGTAGAAAGGAAATCAATGTGGGTTCAGCTGCAATCTGGACGGCTGGATAGGGTGTTGTTGTTGGCTCTGCCCCGGACTCGTCCGGACTCCGAATTGAGCGAAACCACCTCGCAATGCTTCCTGACTTGAAGTCGGTGTTGTCTGAATTTTGGGGCAGCCTTTGGAGTCAGGGACTGGCGGCGCAGGTGACTGAACCAGGACAGCTGGTGTGGTCTCTGGCCGGACCTGTTCTGTAGAAGTAGGTTGCAGATGCTGTCACGGGCGCTCCCGAGTTCCGATTGGCACGAAATCAGAGGCGTCGTCTCCGTGGTCGAGGTAGCTTTCAGCTGGAGTTGGTGGGGCTGCGATCCGAGGCCGTGGATGGTCGGTGTGACCTGAAGAGTAGGCACTGGTCGCTGCAGGCTGCAGGAGGCAGATCCGCGCGACAGAGGGAGAAAATTTGTAACTCTGGCTCCTGGATGCCGAATGTCGTTCCGTTTCTTGCTTCTGGTCGTGGACGGATGGAGGAAGAATTTTGAAGAAGAACCATTGGTCTGAATCCTCCACGATTAATTGTGGTGCAGTGATGAGCCGGGTTGCAGACTCTGGCCGCAGCGACTACCAGATATGAGTAGTGGATTGCAGAAGTTGCCACGGCCGATCCCGGATGCCGAATCACAAACCGTCGGAGCCACTGGAACCGTGGACGAAGCCCCTACACATCAAAACTGACGGCAACACTTTCTGAAGTCGGGGTGGGCAGGAGGACGCCGATGAGTGGGAACTGGTCGCTGTAGACTGCAGGTGGCAGACCCGCGTGACTGAGGGAGAAACTTCGGAACTCTGGCTCCCGGATGTCGAATGCAATTCCTCTTCTTGCTTCTGGTCGTGGACAGATGGAGGAAGAATTTTGAAGAAGAGACTTCAGCCTGATTCCTTCGCCGTTGGTCGTGAAGCAGCTTCCAATCGGGCTCAGGCTTTCTGCAGGTGGTGTCTGGCGCAGTCGGGGTAGGACAGCTCTCACGGGCGGCCACGAACTCGGAATTGCACGATTCTTTCTCGCCTGCGTAGGGGACTGGACGACCTTTCCAGAAAGGTAAGATACGCCCTCAGATGTCACCGTACAAACTCGGGGTAGCTTCTGCAAGACGGGTCTTCTTCTGCTACCTGCAGACTTGACTAGGTAAAGGGGTGGTGGTGGAGCTTGGTTAAAGGGAATGGTGATGTAGCAATGGTGGGAGGGCTGGTGGTGATGGTAGGGGGAGTTTAGGGGTGTGGAGAGGAGTGGAGCATGGGAGATGGAGGTCCAAGAGGGTGGAGGGGAGGGGAGGCCGCAGCTAGGAGAGAGGGGGATGGGGTGGTCGGCCAAGGCAATGGAGGTGGAGAGGGGTTGAGGGGTTCGACCCTAGGAGGGAGGGGAAGGGGGTGGACGACCTAGGGAGTTGATGGGCTGTATTGGGGAGAGGAAGAGTCTTCTAGGGAGGTGGATGGTTGCTTGGGGAAGGGGGATGGATGCTTTGGGAAGGTGGAAGGGTGCTTGGGGAGGTGGGATGAGTAATGGAGAGAAGTAATGGGGCCTTGGGAGTTGAAGGGACTTGCCTAGGTGGCAAGTGAGGTGGCAAGGGGTGAGGAGAGAGGGGAATTTCGAAATTTAGAGAGAGAGGGGGTTCACCTCTAGGAGAGAGGGAGAGAGAGAATTAGAGAGAGAGAGCTAGAGAGAGAGAGAGAAGACTCAAGGGGGATTCAAGTGGGTTCAATTTTCATTCATTCATCAATTACCTCAAAATGGTGGCTTGGGGCCCTATTTATAGGGAAACCCCAATTACATAGAAGTCCCTGGAAAATGGACTAATGACAGAAGACCAAGGGGTGGGGAATGGGGCGCCCATGGGCCAGGCCCAAAGAAGTGGCCCCTTAAGGCCTACTAACCCACTATCCTATTAAACCACTTAATGCGACCTTGGACTTAGGTAGATGACATTACCTACTTAGGTACTTGACTCAATAAAGAGAAAATTACATAGATAAGACTCAAGAAAAAAATGAGAAAACTACATGGCTATACTCAGAAAATGATGGCGAACAAAATGGCGAGCAGCAGGACCATGTGAAGGGGTAAGCGATGTCCCCATCAGGTTGAGAACAAGCTGTAGGGTGGAGGAGATGGCTGGGGGGGCGAAGCTAGCAGGGGAGGAGGAGGGGGTCGCAGGTCTGCCAAGGGTGAGAGAGAGAAGGGCACAAATGGGCTAGGGGAGAGATCTCTCTCCCTAGTTTGAATTTTGGTTAATGGTGGTGATCAATGGAGGTTTGGGAATGTAGAGGGGTGTGTTTGGGAGTGAAGGGGTGTCATGGGAGGTGGGGATTCTCTCTTGGGAGGTGCGAGGGTTGATGGGATAGTGAAAGGGTGCCTAGAGGGTGGTGGAGTTAATGAGGGTGAGTTATGGGTTTATGGGGAAGCGAGGGGTCTCTTGTTGATGTGGAGGGGTGGGCTGAGGTGGAGGAAGATGTGGAAGGGAGAGAGAGGGGAGGGGGGCGCAGCCTAGAGGGAGAAAGGAGAGGAGAGATAATGTGGTGCAGCCTAGAGAGAGAGAGAGAGAGAGAGAAGGAGAATCCACTCCTTGGGGGGGAGAAATTTCACAAGGAAATTCAAATTTCATTCATGCATCAAAATTGCTACAACTGAGGGGGATGAGGTCCTATTTATAGGCATCCCACTTTTACAAGACCAAACTACCCCTGACATTTGAACAAATGACCAACCCAGTCCAAGAGGGGGCGCCCCTGGGCCTAGCCTGCTAATTGGGCCCAATAGACACCAATTGCTACTCTAATGACCCATTAACCTAATTAACTGACTCAAATAATAAAAGCTTACATAGATATGACTCAAATAAAGTAAAAATTACATTATACGACTCGAAGATAAGTTGCTACTCCATGCTAGACACTCGCTCGAGGTAATGGGATGGGTTGTGTGAGCTGGACGACTGACGATGTCCTCATCACACCCCCGGGGTGAGAAAAACTCGACCATGTCAAGTAAGGGTCCACCCTACTCGGATAGCACTGCCATAGGACCTTCTGGCTCGCCCATGTGTCGTTCGACGGGGCCAGCCCTTCCACCTCACAAGGTATCGCTAGTATACCCTGATCCTGGTGGTAATATTGTGTTCATTCAGTATCACATCTTTTTGCTTTTGCCGAGATCTCCAGGTTAAAAGTGGACTCTCATAGATGGGGTCACTCACAAAAGTGGGGATGGACTCAAAATCCTTGTTGGGTACCACCGCGGGGCCCTTGTAGGGCACAAGGTCCGTCACACTGAAACTTGGGTTGACTCCAAATTCATTCGGGAGGGCCATCTTATAGGTATTTGTGCCCGAACGCCTCAAGACTTTAAAAGATTCAGTTCCTCGAGCCCCAAGTTTAGAGGCAATTCCACAGAACAGCCTCTCTGTCCTGACCATCAGATAGTCACCTTTTTGAAATTCTTGGTTTCCTCTGCAGGTATCAGTTTGCCTTTTACAAATCTCGTTGCCTTGGTTTATCTGCTTGCATGCATGCAACCTCTTGACATGCTGGGCAATTGACTTTGTGAATACTGACACTCTAGTGGATATCGGGGGTCTCGGGCACCCAAATGTGGACCTAGCATGCCTAGACTCTCTATGAAGGTTGGTGAAGACTGGAAGGCCGAGGCACCCAAATCTAGTCCTGTGAGGCATAGGTTTCCTATCAATGCGGGTGAATGCTGGAGGACTGGGGCACCCAAATGTAGGCCTAGCATACATGTACTTCCTATCAATGTTAGCTACCAACGGTGGGCCTGGACACCCAAATGTGGACGTTCCATGCAACTCTACCCACATGACTTGGCTCTCTCTAAGTGAACTCATGTGTGGAGGGGGGGGGGCAAGCAAAGATGGGATTTGATCACCCATTTTGTAACCGACCTAGGGAGGGGTAACATGGTGGACTTCTTTGAAGGGTTGGTGGCTTTAGGGGTTCCAAATAGAATGGATCAAAGGGATCATAAATGGGTAGGCTCTCGATGAAGTAGGCCTTTTCTATCCATTGACAAAAGGAAACCCACTCTACAAGTCCCGCAATGTGGGTTGGGCCTATGGATGGGTATGGCTTGCCCCAAGGGATGGATCCGGGGCTGACTAGGCATATAGTGGTGGTGATGCAATAGGTAAGGGCCTGATAGGGCCTCATGTAGTGGGCTTTGAGAAGGGAGGAGGGGTGGGCAATGGGCACGGAGGGAAAGGGGACACTTTGGCATTGGATTTCCCGAGGGAACGGGTCGAAGGGATCAAGGAACCTTGGGGCTTTGGGGATGTGCATATCACTTAAATCCTCAAATTTGATTGGCCAAGTCATAAGCTTCCCAATGTGTGTTAAGCCACTAATGGATGGAGGGATCAATGAGATTGTTGGCTCGATAGGTGGGATGAACTCTATGAGTTGGGGGCTAGCTTCTTGGGATTGGCTTGGTGCGAATTCTTCAGAGATTTGCAAAAATATTGAGAGTTCACTGGTGCATCAGCCCATAGTGCGCATAGAGGTAATGGATCTAGTGAAGGGGCAAGTGAAGTCAATTATTCTTAGCTCGTGTGGCTTCGTGGCTAGCATACTAGTCAAGTTGACTTACCAGTTCAGACACTCAACCAAGTCTCCCAAGGTCTCAACAAAGTAGATGGATTGATAAGTGACATGGGGAGGTTGGATGGGCACTATTTGGGATAGGTGTTCCATTGGTCTGTGGTATGGGCTCGAGCTATAAAGGATGGGGCTCTTCTTCAACCACTCAGCTAGAGGCTCTCTTATGATCACCTGTCCATTGGATGGGAAAAAAGGATCTAGGTCGAACTTAAGGTTGGTTTGAAAGCTAGAGGTTCGATGCCAGTCTCCCTCCATGGTTTGAGTCGAGGTGTCCTTTGGGGAGTGGTTTATATCAGGGGCATCTCTTTGGCCTAAGTTTTCCTCACTCGGTGTGGGATCGGCTTAATGGGCCTCTTTCTCTTGGGAGCTAAGGGCGATTACTTCCTTAACCTTGGGAATCTCAATCCCCGTGCTCGAACTCCCATTGGGGGTGGACTTGGTATAGGACCATGTTGAAGGGACTGGAAGGTGTGATGTTATGAGGATTCAGGGGGCTGTCCGAGGGATCATTAGAAGTGTGTGGGTTTTAGGTGTGGGTGCGAAGGAGGCAAGCTTGGTGGGGTTGGGGGTAGAGGGTGATGGCCACACGCACGGGCCATATTTTTGATAAAAGGCTGCGGGTGATTTGGCTCGTTCAGTTAGCATCCCGATTATGAGCTTATCCCATGCACCCATTTTGGGAAGGAGGAGTGGAATAGGGGTGCGATCCTTCTAGATACTATGTCGACACGGGAAGACTCCAATGCAATTGTGCCCTAGGACTAGGCTTGTGAGAACAAGCCTACAAGTTGCTCTGATACCACTTGATGTAGCACAACCTAGGTTGGCACGGGGTGACTCAATGCACCTTGGGCCTAGACTTGCAAGCACACATACAAGTAGGTGGACTCGATGTTGGCGGACCGAATTCGCAGCGCACCCCTTTCCCTCGGTGACTATACGATGGTAGGGTGGGGGACGAGGGCCTGAACCCTGCGGTTATGGGGCGATAGCTCAGCCTATCATGACCCTCCCTAGGATGGGAGCACCCACGACAGCGGGGCGGACTTCGTGCCTCAAGGGGCACGGGGCTCTCTCCTTACTCTATCCGCAGTGGCCACTCGTGATCGGGAAGCCACGGGACCGTGCTCTCTCTTCCTCACCGGCGGAGCTTAGAAATGATACTAACTGAACAAACAAAACCAGGAAGGGGGCAGCAAATACCTGATCGGTGTAAAGACAGCGATCGCAAGCCATAGATGTGGGCAAGCGGGGATGATGGGGGCATCTCTCGTCCTTCACATTTTTCCACAGCTCCGATTGTTCAACCGCATGGTTCCATGGTGTCCGTCACATTTTTCTGAGTCAAGTCATGTAATTTTCTTGTTTTATTTGAGTCATATCATTATAATTTTCCTTTTATTTGAGTAATGTACCTAGGTTAATGAGTCATTTACCTAAGAATGTTTGTCATTAGGTTGATTAGGCTAGCTAATGGGCCCAATCCATTGGGATAGGCCCATGGGCACCCCTACCCCTTCGTTATTTGTCATTGTGTCTAGAGTCAGGGACTTTTTGTAAAATGTGGGTTGCCTATATATAGGACACCCATCTCCCCATTTGAAGTTAATCAATCAATGAATGAAATCTAAGAATTTAGTCCAACCTAATTGTTCTTGTGGTGAGAAGCCATTAGAGTGGAGTGAGGAGCTCCCCTCCCCTATCTCTCTCGTCTCTCTCTCTCTCTCTCTCTCTCTCTCTCACTCTCTCTCCAAGAAGAGGAGGGCGCCCCCTCCCTCTCTCTCCTCCACATCATCAACCCTCTCTCTCTCCCTCATTATTCATCCTCCCAACTACCCCCAACCCTCATTACTCCACCCCTAGTCCCAAGAGACCCTCCACCAATCCATACTCCACCACCCAACCACCAACTACCCAATCCCCTTCCCTAAGCACCCTCTCATCTCCCAAGGAAGAATTCCCCACTCCCCAAGCACCCCTTCTCTTCCCCAACACAACCCCTCCCATCTCCAAGATAAAAAAATTAATCCCACCCTTAAACCCATTTCCAAATATCCTTTCCCTCTCACCCACCATCCCAAATTCGCAGCTCCTCTCTCACCCACTGTAAACACCTCATTCCAGCCACCATTCCCCCCTTCCCAAACCTTGGAACACCCCCTCCCAGACCCCCTCACACCTAGGGGTTGCCCCCATACACATCCACCTCATTTCCCCTCCCATATACCCCATTTCCCCCCATCATTTTCAACCTGCAGTTTTCAGTTCGGAAGAAGCAGACAAGCTGCATATTGCAGAGGCTGTCCCATCGTCTCATCGATGAACCTGGTGGAAAGTTATTTATTTCTGGAAAGATCGTCAAGTCAGCTTCGCAACCGTGGTGGTCTCATCACGTTCTGAGTTCGGGGCTGTCCGGAGCAGTCAATCTTCCCCGACTGCGCATCTCCTCCCTGAAGAGCAACCTGAAGCTGACTCCTGAAGCTACCACGACCACTCCCTTAAAGATCTGGAGGGGAGGCTTGGCCGAGAGCTTCTTCGGCAAGTCTACTTCCAGAATAAAGAAGCGGAGCTCTGATTGGCCCCCAGAATCAAGAGTTCTCATTTTCTTCCTCCTGGTGCGCGGTTCTGCTTCCTATCAGTCTGCTCTGACCCTCCCTCAATGTTCAAGTTCTACCAGTCTACTCTGACAACATTTGACATCCCCGTTGCTCTTGTTTCGAAGATGACTCATCGACGGTTCTGACAACTCTAGCGGCACCTGATTCTGAGCTCTGGAGCCCTCGTGGCAACCTCTTCTTCCTGCTGTTGTGAACCTAAAGCAGTCAGAACTGTAGGCCTGCCTCCTAGTTTGAGCCTCTACCCGACCACCCACCGGCGACCAAAGAAATCAAAAACATTCTGGCGTCATCCTGATCCAGCTACAAAGAATTTCCAACTGGTTTTGTCATCAACAAAAATCTGGAGTGGCCGCAGTGTCAAGATAACTAACTGCCTATCCAGAAGCGCAGAGAGTGGTCAGAATCGGCATCGGCTCCCTTTCTTTGCTTATAGCTCGATTTTTTCCCTCTTGCTTGGCCGGCTGAAGGCCCCTCCCTGTATGGAGGTAGTGTTTGGGTGTAGTCATTGGCTTCCCTTCCCCAAGATCCCCCCTTGCATGGGGCGTAGTACATGTAATCTGAAATTTCAGGTGGAAGCTTCTCCGGCGCGGCGTGCGGGTAAGCCCACGCTTCCTCGCTCGCCCTCGTCTCCGGCCGGGATCGGTGTCTTCACACCGATCAGGTGAGCCACTGAACACTTCTCTTTGCTGGATTCCCTTGCTTAATTAGTATTGCATCTTAGTGCGGTCGGCGATAAGAGAGTTCCCGAACCTGAATTTGCTTATAATTGAGTGACTACCGCGGGCG
Organism: Amorphophallus konjac; assembly: GCA_022559845.1. NCBI lineage: Eukaryota > Viridiplantae > Streptophyta > Magnoliopsida > Alismatales > Araceae > Amorphophallus > Amorphophallus konjac. The sequence continues at coordinate 109,741,981 of CM040118.1, forward strand.
TGTTGCGAGAGAGCCATTAAATCCCACGCCCTCGGCATGCTGGCCGCCTACGAGAGTTTGCATCCCAGGACCCTTGGGGGTTCAATCCAAACCTCTGGAGAAGCAAGGCCCCGTCCCGAACCCTCACCACCATCACCGGGTTACCTACTGGCACAAGAGTGCGCTTAGCGGGTGAGCCCACTCGAGTAAAGTCACCGGACCGTGCGTTGGTTGCTTGCTAGGTCCAAGGGGCAATTGACCTTGTGACTATCACCCCAAGGTGGTGTCACATCAAATTGGTATCAGAGCAAGTCATTGACTTGTCTCAACAAGTCAAATCCTAGGGCACGCTTGCATTGGAGTCATCATCAGCCCGACCATTTGAAGTCCCGCGATCAATGACACCCAAGAGGGGGGTGAATTGGGTGTTTAACAATTTTATGGAAATTTTTAGCTTTTTCAAATATGTGATAAACACTAATTAGGAAGTTGAAAGTTGTTAAACAAATTCTCTCAAACTCTCCATTCCCACATGAGCATGAAACGAAATAAAACAATCAAACCACACACATGCACAACCCAAACCACAATGCACAGCGATTTTAAGGTGGTTCGGATGGAACAGCGACAATCCTACGTCCACCCCTCACCAAACTCGGTGAGGCTTCACTCGGGGATAAATCCTCAAACGGAGACGACGCTCCAAACACACACGCAGGACGACGCCTGCCCACACACACAGGGACGCGCCCCAAAACACACACACACACACGGAGATGAAGTCTCCAGCACGATCCAACAAGCGAATCAACAATACACACACACGCTGCAATAGATGTAGCACTCCACACACTAAAAAGACCGAATCTAAATAGATCCACACACACACGTAGATCTAGGAAGCTCTACGTACACACACACGAATAGAACACAATGACCACACACGATCACGGATCCACACACACACAAATATTTCCATATTATAAAGAACACAAACATAAAGCCCAAAACACAAAAGCAATGAAGCATGGTTTAGAAGACTCTTGATTTGGCTTCCACTGAGTGTATGATGTAGATTTTGAATGATGCTTCCTTCTTCACTTGAATGGCTTCAGATAAAGCTTGAAGAACTTGGAGATGGATGAATAAACCTTCCACGAATTCACTGTTCACGGAGCTATAGTAGTTCTTTCTTCTCCCTTGGGCAGCCTTCCCTTGAATCCTTGATTGCTTACTTGCTTCTACTCTTGATTGGAGCTTTGTTGGCTTCAGATTGAGCTTGAATGGCTTCAGATGGATGAAGGGATTGCTGGACGGAGTACTGTTCACGAAGCTTCTCTTGCTCTTGCAACAGCTCACTTTCCCCCTTTGATAGCCTCTTCTTTGATCTCCCTTGAAGCCCTCTTTATTGGTTGCTTGATTCTTCACTTCATAGATGTTTGTTGGCTTGAGAAGTACCTTGAATGAGTTAGAGATAGATGAAGAACTTGCTGCACGAAGTACTGTTCACGGAGCTACAGTACCCTCTCCTTTCACCTTGGACAGCCTCTCTTTGGATCTCTTGGATGGTTAGGGTTATGGCTCCAAATGAGATGTTTTATAGCCCTTGAATGGTCCATGGACATCCCCCAGACCAGATCCACATTTTATGGGTGATTTGGTGTCATTAGGATTAAAGAATTACAAGGAGAAAGGCTCTTCTCGAAGTGGAAAACAAAGTCAACATATGTTGGCTCGGGGCTGGCGGTCAACCTGCAGCTTCTGGCGGTCGACCGCTACTGAGAAAACTACTGGCCGTTGGTTTCTGGGAATTTCGGTCGACCTAAACTTTCTAGCGGTCGACCGCTAGCTATAGTAATTTTAGGTCAACCTAAACTGTCCTTTAGGTCGACCTAAACCTGCAGAAAAAATACAGAAAAAATAAAAATATTAGTAAACATGTAAGAACACATGTCCAATGATCCCAAGTGATGAATGCATGAAGTACATGCATGGAATCATTAATAAGGAGGATGAAAACACTTGGAAAACTCAATCAACCATAACATAACATCAAGATCATATGGCTATCCAATTTGTGCAATAAGATTGCATCATTGAACCAAATTTCATATATCATGAGGATGCCATTCAACAATGTGATTGGGTCTAATTTGCCAAGTGTATATGCAATGTGAGAACACATATCAACCATATATCCTATCAAGATCAAAAACTCCAAATGGAAACTTACCATTTTCTCCCAAAAATATACACATGCAAGGTGCCAAGTTCTCACCATGAATTTTGATACCTTTGCATATGGGATTGGCATTCCATTTTAAACCTGCATAAGAGAGTAAATGAAGTTAAGACAATACAAGTTCAATCACTTCGATGCCATCTACCACTTTCAACCAAGATTCTTATGAAGCCTTCATTTTGTGAATCCAAATGATCTATATATGCATCCCATTGACATCAAACATTCAACCAAAGATTATATACAAACCAAGGATCAAGACCATGTTATCGTTGCCATTCGCCATCCGAACCAATCCGAACCATGTAAGTTTAATTATCATCACGTAATCACAAATTAAGTTTAGTTATCATCAAAACCATAATTGTCATAAACAATAATCACAACAATCATCAAAATTATAACTCAACAATCTCCCCCTTTTTGATGATGACAAACTTATTGATGATGACAAACTTAATGATAAGCTTATTAATGATGATACAACAGAATGGCACAAAAATTCTTTTTCCCTGTCACACACTCATCAATTTTTCTCCCCCTTTGACATAATCAAAAGGCAGGATAATGCAAATCTTTCTCCTCCTGTGACATGATCAACAATAGCAATAATGCTGGAAGAAGCCAAGCAAGGAAGAACAAGCCTAACTCCCTGTGAAATAGTAATAGCCCATCATAGAAAATCAGAAGAAGCAGGGGCAAATCAGAGACGAGCAAAGTAATATGATGCTAATCAGAAGAAACCAATTGGTGATTATTCTCACAAATCAATATGATACCATCCAAAGCAAATACAGTCAAGCATGTATTAATACCAATTGAAGGTGGTGATTGGCCTCAAGGATATGAACCAGTGGAGGAAGATGGCCACATGATGAGGTGTTCAGCATGATAGCATTCAAAATCTAGATCCCATGTCAAATTTTCACAACAAGTAAGAGTATGAGTGCATATCAAAAGGATTTTCATTGATTTTCAAATTTTCTGATTTTTACATTTTGGTTTAAAATGCATGAAATGCAACACATGCAAGAAATGCCATATGAGATGTACAATCAAACAAATACATATATGTACATGCAACACAGCTCCCCCATACTTATATAAGAAGGGAATGGGTATAAGAAAGATGCAAGAGAGTCATGCTAACTGGAATGCACATGTGTAGCACATAGGAGATTGTACAATCATATAGGAGATTCATGTAATTGCTAAAGCAGTCAATCAATTTTCTGAATACATAATGAATCAATATTCTAGATGTGTAAGTGAGTAACATGAAAAATGATAGTTACAATATGGATATTCAGATTTTCAGATTAACACAAGGAGACATTTTACAGACTGCACTTTCATTTTGAGAACAGCGTATTGGAGGCTACGCTCTAGTGCAATGAGTTTTCACCAACGTTTTGTAACTCAACCAATATCACATGATAGTTAGAATTTTTCAAGAGTGATCAGGTTCAAATAATTCCTTTTTACGCGAGTAGACGCATGGAGCTCATGCCAGAATCCCCGGTTACTCAGAATACTAAACCATTTCCCCTCATTTTGAACAGAGATACTAGTCAACACTTTTCAGATATGAACCACATCACGTCTCAGGTGACATGTGCCCAGTTTACTCATTGAGACCGAGCATTGCTCTATCTTTCATTATCGTTCCAGATTTTTCAACAAGGATGGGTAGGCAACTTTTTCCTCAACTGTCTCTTCAACATACATGCAGCAAGTTTAACATCTCAAGAGTGTTGAAAAGAAATTCATATATCCTTATCTTTAACACTCATTTTCACATTTTATGCATGAAGTGTGCAAATTTGATTCAGCATGTATACCGAAAATATCATGAATACATAACAGTGCAACTCCCCTTAAATAGATGTACTTATGAAATAAGAACTCCCCCAGAGTGTACGACATAAAATACTCCAATAATGACTCAAATGCAACATTATTTAGCAAGGAGATATACGGCCATAAAAATGCCAAAGGATGGGGGTGAATAGCATATAGTATCAAACAAGCATACAGAGGGAATGTATGCAACATGCACTATCACATGCATGCGAGCAATGTGATGTCAATTTGATACCAATGGAATGGACAATTTGATACCAATTGAATGGATGCCAACTGAATGAACTAAGTGCGACTAATGCATGAGTTTCAATGCAATACAACGTATGAGCATATAAGAATGCGATGCAATGTGCAAAGTGATTCAGACTTTTGATTTTCATTTGCATGATCTAAAAGTACCTTATGCATGCATGCATGTATGCAAGATGAGAATGACAAACAGGATGCAAAAGCAAGATGAGAGCTTTGATTCCAATCCAATGTGACAACTTCCACATGAGACTATTCACATTCAATTAATGGATCAATCAAGCATCTTTTTATGACATGATCTTTATGAATGAGGCTGCATACATGATCACAATTAAACACTGCAACCCAATGTTCAGAATTATTCAAAAATAGATTTTCAGAAATCTTTCACAAGTTTTGAAATTAGAAATCATTCACAAGCCAAATTTTTGAATTATGAGCAAAAACATATTTTCAATTGAAATAACTCAGTTTAAAGATTCATTTATAGATCAACCATTTGACTTCTTTGAGTTCTAGTACGAGGCGGAGAACATTGATCCAAAGACCAACTCACGCATAGTGAGAGTTCCTAGGTGGATGTAACCCACCTTTTCACTACTCAGTATTTGATATACCAGATATTCAATTAAGCTCAGATGTCATCATGCAATTCAAATTAAGAGATATTCAATAGCCAATCACCTCATACACATTTCTCAAGATTTTCAATTTGGTTCAAGCAATTTGACAAAATCATCACATCATACTAGGGCAACAACATGTCAGGTTTTCAGAATATTTACCTGAGTTCAGCAAACCTATTTGAGAGGTGCATTCCATAATCTCCCACTTGCCAATGTCAAGATTCATCAACAATGTTTATGCATGAGAATGGATATGCATTCTAATAATAAAACCAATTTTTTTTATATCTTCATTCATGGAAATATGGTTAAAACAACTATGAGTTTTTCAAACAGTGCTCCGAAATTAATTTCCCAATACTTGTGTCTTGAGCATCCGTCATCTTCCAAGCCTTCCACCTGCAATCCAAAGAAGGTACAAATCAGTTCATCCATAATGCTCATTTCAAAATCTTCTTGTATAATTCATGTAAAATAATCATATAAAGCATTATTAGTAGTTCCAGAGATGGTAATAATCACATATGCATGAACCACTAAAAGGACTTTACCTGATTTTCTCATGAACAATGGTTGATTAACTTTACCCGTTGCGGGCCTTTTATACCATGCCTTGGGTACTTATTTAGATCACTTTCTGTCTCCTGGTGAGGATTGAGGAGATTTTTATCATTTTCATCCTTGCAATGTATTCCTCAGTTGATTCAAGCTTGGTCATACCTAGCCCATCATCATTTGAATTTTTTGGAGTATAATCTGCATCCTGGGACAAGAGGACTTGAGTTGTCAATTTCGATTCAAATTTATTGACAATGGCATGACATAATATTTTAACAACCAACATCCCCTAGACAGCTCTAGATGTAATGCATGACTCATGTGTGAACCTAAACATTAATCCCATATAACGAATGCGGTTGCTCCCCCTTAGAGTGTGCATGAATGCAAGATGTTCAGTTACCATCCAATGCCATATGCAGCCTATAACTAATTGACTCATAGTACCGGGCGGAGAACTTAGATCCGAAGATCACCTCACGTGTAGTGATAGCTTTCAGACAGGCGAAACCTGCCCTTCCACATGTCACCATTTGATATACTATGTAGTCGAGGATGATGTAGGTAGGAGGATTGCTATGTATTATGACATGAATTCACAATGTTCAACTTATGCATGACAGAGTATGAAGGTGTATGCAAACTCAATATATGTAGTGAAATCATGATCTGAAGAATCTTCAAGCTCTCCTACGACAAGATGTTATATGACAAGTGATATATGCACAAATATGCAAACAACCATGAATGGAATGCATGTACGGACATATGCAAGACTACATGACTATATGACTCAAAATGAATGAAAACCTTACACAATCACTGGAGAGAGTAAGAGAGATATCACCTGAATGCGCAGATTCATATTTTTTTTTAATTTTTCTTCCAACCTGACTTATGCCACTTGGCTCGTGTGCCTTACCTTCTTGATGAAAATAGATTTCATGCTTTACATTCCCAAGACACACCTGCAAAACAGATTTCTCATTTGACATTCTTAGGTACCCAAATCCTTTTGGGTCCTTGTGGGTTAGCAGCAACATGGGAATGTGGTTTTCAACTTTTGACAACATTCAAATCATTATTTTTCTTTAGAAAATAATCATGCTTAACATTCCCAGGTTGACCAAAGTGATGGTAGAAGGCACGTGGCATCATATTCTTCCTTCTCATGGGTTCTACTGATTTGTGTGCGTGAGCATGATGTGTTGAGTGGGAGTTCTTTTTCTTCAACAAGAACCAACAATGTGAAGTTGTATGACCCCATTTACCACAATGATTACAATGCATGGAAAGTTTTATGGTGAATGCTTTCTTTGTATTTTTCAAAACAGCTTGGTTTCTACACGCTCTCAAATCATCATTCTTTATAATGAAACAATCATGCATGGCATGTCCAGATTTACCACAGTAAAAATATGAGAGTTTCTTTCTAGGTGGTTGTGTGTGTGTGGCAGAAATATGTTTATCATGCATGGAAGTGCTAGTAGCATTTTTAGATTTTTGATGCAAGTTGATTTTCTTGGTGGATCCATGTGTGTGTGTAACATGGTTTTTCTTTTTCAGATTCTCATTTGATGTGCTGGCTATGTTTGAATTGTACACAAAAGATGTATAAACTTTATTTTCAAACATCTTTTTATTCATAAGTTTATAGCCCAGTCCTTCCCTTTGAAAATTCACTTTCATCCCCAACAATTTATTCAAGTTTTCTTGACCATTTACAAATCTAGACAGCAAATCATTCAAGTCAAGAATTTCAGATTGAAGAGATGAGATTTGCAATTCAGAATTGGTAAGTTCTTCTTCACAAGTGGAAAGACTAACATTCAACATAGAATTGGTAGTCTTAAGGCATTCTACTTCTTACCTAAGTTCATCCACATTTTCACATTCTCTAACAACCACATATTTTCCTTTTTCAAGAGTCAACAATCTTTCAAAAATGCTTCTATTCAATTCCTTCAATTTCTTATTTTCTATTTCAAGATTTTTATCATGAGCAAACTCATTTTGACCATTGTTCATAAGACTTACTCTCTCTCTCTCAGCTCTTTGTTTTCATTTCTCAAAGAAGAAATTTGATCTTTATGAATTTTAATGTCGAACACATGACCATCAATCAATTCCTTCAAATGTGAGCATTATTTACATGGAGAATCACATTTATTTTGTCCAACATTCTTTTTCAATTTTTTTTTCAGACTTAACATTCTCGTATTTATCAGCAAGCTCATCATATGTAATCAATAACTCCTCATAGCTAAATTCATCTTCATTATCAGAATCGGAATTTACCTTTGAGCTTGATTCAACTTGCTGATCACTCCCTTGATCACTCGTGCCTGCCACAAGACATTGATCTTCATGCTCTTCCCGGACTTTGGTTAAGCCAACCAAGATATCCTTCGCGGATCTGCAATGGGAGACAAAAGGGAAATGATTAGAATCAACTGCAGCAATAAGTAATTTTAGAACCAAACAATTTTGATCATGTTTGAGCTTGGAATCTGCGGTCCAGATAGATTTGTCTTTAGGCAACTCATAAGGACCATGTGAGATAAGCTTCCATAGCTTAGGATCATATGAGTTGACTAGACTGCACATCCTTCCTAACCACAAATCAAAATTACAACCATCAAACACCGGTGGAGAATTTAAAGTGTACATAATGGTAGTCATTGATCTGGATCACTCTAGATCGTTAGATCTATGAAATTAGAGCCTTAGCTCTAATACCAATTGAAGTCCCGCGATCAATGACACCCAAGAGGGGGGTGAATTGGGTGTTTAACAATTTTATGGAAACTTTTGGCTTTTTCAAATATGTGATAAACACTAATTAGGAAGTTGAAAGTTGTTAAACAAATTCTCTCAAACTCTCCATTCCCACACGAGCATGAAACGAAATAAAACAATCAAACCACACACATGCACAAGCCAAACCACAATGCACAGCGATTTTAAGGTGGTTCGGATGCAACGGCGGCAATCCTACGTCCACCCCTCACCAAACTCGGTGAGGCTTCACTCGGGGATAAATCCCCAAACGGAGACGACGCTCCAAACACACACGCAGGACGACGCTTGCCCACACACAGGGGGACGCGCCCCAAAACACACACACACACACGGAGATGAAGTCTCCAACACGATCCAACAAGCGGATCAACAACACACACACACGCTGCAATAGATGCAGCACTCCACACACTAAAAAGACCGGATCTAAATAGATCCACACTCACACGTAGATCTAGGAAGCTCTACATACACACACACGAATAGAACACAATTACCACACACGATCACGGATCCACAACGATTCACACACACACAAATATTTCCAGATTATAAAGAACACAAACATAAAGCCCAAAACACAAAAGCAATGAAGCACGGTTTAGAAGACTCCTGATTTGGCTTCCACTGAGTGTATGATGTAGATTTTGAATGATGCTTCCTTCTTCACTTGAATGGCTTTAGATAAAGCTTGAAGAACTTGGAGATGGATGAATAAACCTTCCACGAATTCACTATTCATGGAGCTACAGTAGTTCTTTCTTCTCCCTTGGGCAGCCTTCCCTTGAATCCTTGATTGCTTACTTGCTTACTTGCTTCTACTCTTGATTGGAGCTTTGTTGGCTTCAGATTGAGCTTGAATGGCTTCAGATGGATGAAGGGATTGCTGGACGGAGTACTGTTCACACAGCTTCTCTTGCTCTTGCAACAGCTCACTTTCCCCCTTTGATAGCCTCTTCTTTGATCTCCCTTGAAGCCCTCTTTGTTGGTTGCTTGATTCTTCACTTCGTAGATGCTTGTTGGCTTGAGAAGTACCTTGAATGAGTTGGAGATAGATGAAGAACTTGCTGCACAAAGTACTATTCACGGAGCTACAGTACCCTCTCCTTTCACCTTGGACAGCCTCTCTTTGGATCTCTTGGATGGTTAGGGTTATGGCTCCAAATGAGATGTTTTATAGCCCTTGAATGGTCCATGGACATCCCCCAGACCAGATCCACATTTTATGGGTGATTCAGTGTCATTAGGATTAAAGAATTACAAGGAGAAAGGATCTTCTCGAAGTGGAAAACAAAGTCAACATATGTTGGTTCGGGGCTGGCGGTCGACCTGCAGCTTCTGGCGGTCGACCGCTACTGAGAAAACTACTGGCCGTTGGTTTCTGTGAATTTCGGTCGACCTAAACTTTTTGGCGGTCGACCGCTAGCTACAATAATTTTAGGTCAACCTAAACTGTCCTTTAGGTCGACCTAAACCTGTAGAAAAAATACAGAAAAAATAAAAATATTAGTAAACATGTAAGAACACATGTCCAATGATCCCAAGTGATGAATGCATGAAGTACATGCATGAAATCATTAATAAGGAGGATGAAAACACTTGGAAAACTCAATCAACCATAACATAACATCAAGATCATATGGCTATCCAATTTGTGCAATAAGATTGCATCATTGAACCAAATTTCATATATCATGAGGATGCCATTAAACAATGTGATTGGGTCTAATTTGCCAAGTGTATATGCAATGTGAGAACACATATCAACCATATATCCTATCAAGATCAAAAACTCCAAATGGAAACTTACCATTTTCTCCCAAAAATATACACATGCAAGGTGCCAAGTTCTCACCATGAATTTTGATACCTTTGCATATGGGATTGGCATTCCATTTTAAACCTGCATAAGAGAGTAAATGAAGTTAAGACAATACAAGTTCAATCACTTCGATGCCATCTACCACTTTCAACCAAGATTCTTATGAAGCCTTCATTTTGTGAATCCAAATGATCTATATATGCATCACATTGACATCAAACATTCAACCAAAGATTATATACAAACCAAGGATCAAGACCATGTAATCATTGCCATTTGCCATCCGAACCAATCCGAACCATGTAAGTTTAATTATCATCACATAATCACACATTAAGTTTAGTTATCATCAAAACCATAATTGTCATAAACAATAATCACAACAATCATCAAAACCATAACTCAACACCATTGCATTTATCTTCCCCCCGATCTTCATGGCCACTTCCTACTTTACCTACTCACCACCCATGGACTTCATTCTAGATGATGATATCACCTTTGACGGATCACATTCTAGTGATTATGATAGGTGGGAGGCTACCATGAAAGATATTTTGAAAAGACTTGAGTATATGGACCCGCAAGAGTCCGCAAGGCCAAGGGACGATTTCGGGGTCAAGTCAAGAGTAAGTGGGAACACATAGAGGGATTAAGAAGGGTTAGGAGGCAAGAGCCCATTTCTTCATGGGATGATATGAAGGAAGAACTTAGGAAGATCTACATCCTCAACTATTCCCACCCCTCCTACTCAAACACCCCTAGCCCGAGGAGCACTACCACTCCTCCATCCCCATCCGGCCAACTTGAGACCACCTTTAGGCCTCCACCCCCACCACTCCCAACAAATCCCCTCTCAACCATCACCGCTACACTCCGCCACCAAATCTTATCCCATAGGACCCAAATAATCCAAGCATCGACCTCCCCACCTAACCCTATGAGGGTACCCACACCCCAACCAAAACCCCCTTCCACAAACCTCACTATCCAAACCCCATTAGCCCCCACTTCCACCCCTCCACAACCGACCGATCCTAAGGGGAAGAGACCCCTAACTGACCCGGTTTCCCCAATAAGGACCACCACTACCCCTCCATTTTGCCCTATAAGGGACACTCCCCCCAAGACTGACCAACCCAAGCCACCCCAACCAACCCATCTCCCACTCCCTCCCCCAAAACTCCCATGTCCTAGTCCCCCACTACTTCCCCTCCCTATCCCAAACCAAGTTTCCCTTTACCTACCACCCCGGGTGCGCCATGCACCAACCCTCATCACCATACCACCAAAAGACCCTCTCACCTCCTTATAAGAGGAACCCATACCTGACCCCGTAGTGGTGAACACTCTGGACCCTATCCCTACCACGGAGACCACCCATGACCAAGTAGAAGAAGAAATATCACATGGTAACCTTCACCTTACACCACCCTCTCTAGTTAGGGCCAAACTCATCTTAGGGGAACCCCTTATTAGTTGGCTAAAGAAGAGCCCAATAAGAGAGATCACGGCCCACGATTTTCCTCCCATAAAGGAAAACCTTCCCATAGTGCACCTCTACTCCTATCACACCATAATCCAAACATCCTACCAAGTGGAACCTTAGAGGACCTTCTCAAGGGCTTAACTTGGCAATTTGAGTTGACCGGCTTGTTGACCCCCATGGCCCACCAATCTAGGAGCCTTGACCTCCTACACCTTTGTGTCGGGTCTATCACCTCGGTTTGCACCATTGATTGCTACACTAGCGACCTCCTTCTATTCCTCCCCACACCCGATGAGCCCGACCTTCTCGTCAATTTGGAGCTTCTTATATCGGGTGGAAAGTCAAGCCCTCCCCTCATGGCCGACCCACTCACAAAGAACTTCGGCCCAATTGTCTCATTAGAGGAGGATGACCCACCACCATTTGAGGATCTTGAGGACATAGGGCCCCTCCCCCTCGATAACCCTTTTTATGATCCCTTTGATCCCATCCAATGGGGGTTAAAGAACCCATGGGACCCAACCACCTTATCCACCACCCACCTTTCCCTATCCCAATCCACCATGTTTGACCCAATCCACCCCATCCTAGACCCGGGTTACACCTTGGGAGCCATGACCTTGGGCCACATATCCCTAGGTAATATAGTTGTGCCCCACCCCATGATGACCACCTTCTTAGATCCATTCGATCCTTTCCAATTGGAGTTCAAAGGTTGTCCCACACCTATACACATGGAAGTCACCTTTGGGAAAAGCATGCATGTGTCTAGGCTTACCACACCACTTGGCATGAACACTATGTTGGGTCCATTCATTCATATCACCCACATGTCAAGTAGAAAGCATGAGTGGTCCAAATTCGGATGTAATGGTCCACCTTCACTCATCATGAGTCTTAAGCATGATAGGAGCATTCGTGTATGTCCGGGTCCCCCGGCATTTGTCACCCCCATGCATGACCGGATCACCTACGGATGCCCCGGCCTTCCAACCTTTGCTAGAGAGTCCATGCATGATAGGGCCACATTTGGTTGCCCCGGCCCACCAAGGCTCATCAAGGTCCATATGACATCATGGCATGATAGGTCTATCTATGGATGTCTTGGTCCCCCTTTGCATACCACACACTTCCCACCCACACCGCACCGTAGCTCATGGCATACTCATTCAAGCAAGTATATAGCGACGGGCGGTGAGGTTCATAATGAACGGGCAAAAACTCGCGAGTGCCACTTTGAATTCCAAGTAGGCAACCTTACGATAGTGGCTTTGGAATGGCTCTACCATAGGGTCACCTCCAAATCGAGGGCACAAGGACTTGGACCTTCCATGTTCCGAGTGACTTTGGCAACCTGGCTTACAGGTTGGATTTACCGATGGGATTTTCGGATATACCCCACTTTTCACGTGGCGGATCTAGCACCCTCTAAGGGCACCGCAGTGGATCCCAGTGAGCACCTTGAGCCTACCCCCACCTTTGTGAGTAACACGATGGGGTGCGTGAGCTGATAGAAATAGATCCAGAGGGGAGTGAGTGGATCTTTTTAGAAATTTTGATCAATTTAAGATTTGAACGAAGTGAGAAATACAAATTCAATGGACAAACTATCAAGCATCAGAGATGCGTACTCAATCAATCACCATAGTTGAATTACGGTCCTAGTATGCATCTGGCGGAAAGCAATCAACGAATCAAACCATAAAGGATAAACGGATTTTTTAGGTGGTTCAGTCCTCCAGACCTACATCCACCCCACACTCAAACCTGAGTGTGGATTCTGCTGCCAAATAGCTTGAAGAACGCTAGGCTTCAAAGCTTGCCTACATCGGATGGGCAACACAGCTTGCCATCCGCTGATACACAGCTTTGCTGGGCCTTACAGCTTGCCGACCAGAGGAACAAATCCTCTGCAACCGCTGACCAACAGCTTAAGTAAATGACAAATGAGAAAAGGGAAACATAAGACGAGAACACACAGCAACTGAAAGTTGCAAGCTATAAAAACATGATGTGGCTCGCACGGAGCTGACTGGATTGGATTTGATCCAGATTCCAGTGAAGACAGATCTTCTGATGAAGCTTCTCTTCTTCTTCTTCACGAACTCTCTCTCTCTCTCTCTCTCCTTTTCTTCTGCAAATTCTCTTCTCTTCTCTGCTACTCTCTTTTCTTCTTTTTCTCACTGGATCGTGTAGGCTCTCCTTTTTTAATTAGGCTCACTCCTCATTCTTCTTCTCCTATTTGTTCTGCATCGATCACTGTCTTCTTATATACTCTCACTGGGCGTGTGGATGAAGGACTCCAGCCCATTAGCTTCCAGAAGGCTCTCAGCCACATGTCGCGATCTAAGCACTGTAGCCTTCCACGTGGCACTCATTAGAAGGTCGATCTGCCTTGGATCATGTGCCCCTCCTCGGAGAGAAGCTCTGTCAGAAAAACACAAGGCCTTTAATCAAACGCTTAGCATAGTTTGCACCGTTATGTTCAAACATAGAATGCACTGAGTAGAGATATTCAAGTCAACCATTGTATTGACTTACACAACATCTTGACACCATATGCACAGACATGGGTCCAAGAGGCACAAGGAGAAGACTTTGTACTGAGTCAAAAGAAAGGATCAAAGATATGCACGGACTCTTAAAACAACTGTGTAACACAGTTGATGCACCGAGTTGGATTTAGAGAATTGCACCGAGATGAAAGAGAAGAATCATACGAACAAAAAACGGATGCAAGACAGACCTTGCACCGAGTCTGAAAGGCGAGACGCACAAAGATGCACAAACAAGATATGCACGAACCTAAAAGTGTATGCTGCAATGAAATACAATGAAATGCACTGAGCCAATTTATGTCTAGACACGTAATGCACCGAGATGGAAACGGGGCTACAGTGTTTGTGAGTGAGACAGAGACTTGCACCGAATTGATAAAGAGAAGTACAAGACACGCTTGCACCAAGACGTATTTGCACAGAGATGAAGAGACAAGATCTAACGGTCCATACCAGACGATGATTGCACCGACTAGAGCTTACACCGACCTCGGGAGGTGAGGTGCAAGGACATGTTATGTACGAAGACAAGTGCTTAAGCGTGAAATGACTTGCAGCAAGTGAGCAAGACATGAAGAAAAAATAAAAGGATTTAGCCATTTTAATCTAAACATGATTCATAGTTGTCATTATCAAAACTAGGGTTTCAACAATCTCCCCCTTTTTGATTATGACAACTATGAGTCATGTATGATTAAGCCAATACCAACAAAAAGGATTTATTCAATACTCGTCTTTCAAACAGCTGTATAAGTAAACAAAATGCAAGTGTAATATGTAAGAGTAATGCTTCTGTGAGTATTACAAGAACAAACATTAGTGTTTGAATGTACATCTCTTTTCACAAAGATTTGAATCTCTCTCGCTTTGCCATTTCACTCAACAGTAAAAGAAATGTGGTCTTGCTCTTGTACTCAGCAAAAGTCCATGAGGTCTTCTTCATACATGATGATGGCTTCTTCTCCCCCTTTGTCATTATCAAAAATGGGGAATTTGGATATACTAGTGACCTCGGTAGCTCCCCCTGTCTCTTGCAGAATATGCTGAACTAGAGGCAGAGGTAGAAAATCTGTTCATTAAGGAGGTATGAAAATCTTTAATGGAATCGGCTAGTCTATCAAGTTTGCGATGCAAGGTGTCCCCCAGCCGTTCCACTAGAGAGGTAACTGACTCTCGATTATTGAGCACTTGTGAAACTGTCTCTGACAAAGTTTGCAACTCAGCCTGGACAACTTCAAACTTTCTGAGGATTTCTGACTGACTAGGTGCTATCTTGCTTACTGTCCCCTTCATCTGTTCAAACTCAATTTTTAGATCAAATGTATGGTTGAGAATTAGACCCATATTGGTGAGCATGGAGATTTGGGTATCTTGAATTTTACTAACCATGTCACCTATTCGAGTGCTGATACGCATAAGAGATTCTAGAATTTCTCTTACAGTCTCATCTGTCCTTCGCTTAGCAGTCAAAAATTCTATCCCTTGACGTTCCACTACTTTTTTCAAATGCTTCATTCTGGCTCTCTAGTCTATCTATTTGAACAGTCCTGAACAGGAACTGTTTGTTCATCAAGTCATTCTGATTTAGAACAATCTCTGTCAGCTTAGATAACATCTGAGCTAGATTTGATTCAGCATTTGTTCCACGTGTACTAGAAGTAGAAGCACTGGAATCTGGCAGCTCAGTGAAGTATTCATAATGCTGTTCAGATGGTGGAGGAGGTGGAATACCAAGACTGATTAGCTCCCCAAGGTGTGGACCATACTCAGGAGCCTGAGTGAAAGACATCCTATGGTGAGGGGCAGGTCCCATGCCATAGTCTTGTGATACTTCTTCAGGTGCCCCTGGAGCTGAACCGGTTGGTTGCTCATGTTGAGCTTCTTCAGCAGGTGGTTGAGCTCCCTGTTGATCATTTTCTTGTTCATTGACCAAAGATTCAGCTGTTTCTTCATAAATCATTTCAGCAGCTTCCCTCATAACTTCGTCGACCAATTTACTCATTTCCTCTTCTTCTATAATGACTTCCTTTTCTCTGTCACTAGTTAGTTCTTCTGTTGGAGCCTCTTCCCGAGCCAGCTCTGCTTGGTCAGTGATTGGTCTTTTCTGTGACTGTTGACCAAAATCATCAAATATCTCATGGATATTATGGTCTAATTCCTGAATGATATCCTTATTTTGGACATTCTGTACGACTGTTTCATGAATCTGAGATGCCTCAGGTGCAGTAGCTGCAGTTGGGTCCTGTTGTAGTTCTTGCTCATCTAAACTTCCACTAGCTTGTACTTGAGCAGATTTCCAAGGAGAAGAAACTGTCTGACTTTCACTTTGAATCAACTCAAGGATGTGAGTCTCTTCTGATGAGGGGTGTGCAGGTTGTTCAGGTACTGACACAGCCTGGGTTTCTATATCCATTTTCAAAAGAGTATCCTTTGTGACAGGAGTACTCGTTCGTTTGGCTCCTTTCCTCCTCATGAATGTATTAATGAAACTTATGTTATAAATATTTCTCTTGGGGATTGCGGACACAACATTACCATCCAGGGAAATGTTTTCCTCTTTGAAGATTATAGTCAATTGAGCAGCAAAAGGAGAATGTCTTCTTGATTCCTTACACGTTTCGATTAACTGAATCATCACGTGCGGTAGACAGATTCTGATTTTCTTCAGCAAGCAGGAGAGAATAAACCTTTGGGAATCTTTCAGTCTACCCCTTCCTCCTACTTGTGGAGTAATCATGGAGGTGAGAATGTGATGGAGTAGTCTCTTTGGTTCAGACAATTTGTTGGTGTTATAATGACTGAGCTTGGTCTGCTGCTTATCATGAAAGTTTCTGGGTAAGTCAGTGATGAGGGCAAAAGCATCATGTAGATTAAACGTGAATTCTCCTTCAATCTCTCCGTCTAAGGGAATTCTTAGAGTCCTATGAAGGGACTGCCTAGAGAGCTCTATGACTTTTCCTTTGACCAGAGAGGAGATTGTGAAATTAACAGCATCGAACCTCAGGTTGCTGTAGAATTCTGCTACCAGACTAGGGCAATACACCCTATGAATGCTCAGGAACTCTATCCATTGCTGGAATTCAAACAGCTCAAATACCTCAGGGAACTCGGAGGCCATCTCTAGATCAGCAAAATCAATATACCGAGGGGGTATAATCTTTCCGGCTTCCAACATCAGCACAGGTTCCTCTGTGGACTTTGTAGACGAATCTCCCTTCCTCGCGGTAGAAGCTGCTTTCTTCTATCTTTTCGAACCTTGAGGTTGTGCAGCGGCCACCGTAGACATAGCATCTTCCAGCTGCGGCTGCTTCACTGCCTTCCTCTTCCCTTTGCTCACAGCTGACGAAGTAGACATAGCGGCAAGGATGGAGGTAAGACGAAATGTGAAAGCCGAGAGGGTGGTAGAGAAAGATTGAGACGTGGAAGGTTGCAGGTTGTGCACGCGGAAGAAGCCACGGAGCGGGAGGACACTTCGGCTTCGAAAGAAAGGGTAAGAAGGTAAAGAGTAAGATATGGTTTCGTATATAAGGGAATACTACCGACTTTACCAATCTTCAGTAGATAATACCCAAAATACCCTTTTCTTCAAATAAAATGCCTTTCTTCGTAGAGGAGCTATTTACAGAATATGAGATTATATCTCATAGAATAGTTCTTTACAAAATATTTTATGAATTGAAATCAATAAAGGTCAAACAGCTTATTCAGGGAAACAACTCAGTCATTTGGGTCATTAATCTGACGATCCTTTTCATTAGCCAAAAGCTGATTGAAGAACCCAGTTTTATATTTTTCTTAAGTCTGCATAGATTAACTGAAGAAAACCATGGGTCAACCATGAATATAAACCATTACTCCTTTCTCTCCCCCTTTTCTTTGTTATAATTATTTTTTAAAAAAAAAACTTCTGATGAGTATTCTAGTATAATTGCACCTTTTACACAAGGAGACATGTCTATCAAACACCAGAGACCCTGGTTACTCAGTGCAAATATCTTTCGTACTTCATACGATGAACATAGTTAGCATTAGTTATCATGACATAACCACTGAATTTCTTTGAAACAGATGGTCAGTTTCTCAAATGTCATGCCATTGCTCTACCAAAAATTTCTTTCATTATTTTATATTATGGCGTATTCCCAATTTTATCAGAGGAATCTCTTTAACAAGACATAAAAGAAGGAATATAAGCCTTAGGTTTCCAACATATTGGCTTATTACTAAAGATTCTCAGATAACAGACCATTTACAGAGATGTTTCCAATTTGGACTGTTTCAAAAACATTGAGAAATCATTCATAGTTATTTGTGAGAACTATTCGGATAGCATTTAATGTTCATACACGATAAATTACATCTCAATTTAGATTAGCAAGATATTTTTAGTTCAGAGTGATGTGGGCATTTACTTATTGAAGAGGGTAAGGGTGACATTATTTATATATATATACTACTCCCCCTGACTTGAGCAATCAGAAACATTTAGAAGGTGGAGAGTGATGGGAGATATAGACCAATGACAGGTGGTGAAGATGAATGCCATACGTGAGCAGGGTGAGAACATTTCCAAAGAGCACAGCTTGGACGGCCATCAACCCACCAGCACTACTCTCATAAAATAAATCTTCATCCAGCCTTTAGACAATCTCCTCAACCAGACTTCAGTTTACTCCAGTGACAGACCCGGCACCAGTATTTTCAGAATCATCTGACACTACAAAAAGACTCTCACTAGAGCAATGTACAGCCTCTCAAGATTTTAAACAACCACCGGGTAACATCTAGCTTACTGAACCAATACCAGTGACACTCTACTAGAAGAGACAGCAGCTCATAGAAATTCAAACATTTTAGCTCAATCAGCAGAAGAGATACCCAATCTCACATTCTCTTTTTCAAACGGGTATACCTCTAATGATCAGCTGCCTTAGAAAGACTCAGCACCCCCTCTGGGTGAGCAGAGATTTCCATCAAACATTATTGTCTTTGTTCTTCTTAAAGCTCATAGAAGTGTTACTCTAAATGATGATGTTTTGTTAAACTTCATGCAAAAATCCTAATCATTCAGCATGATTAATTTCAGCATGAGAATCACCATCTAGTAGTCATTACAAGATTGCACCCTCCTAATAACATGAATTAATGACATGGCATGGATTATAAAAGAGGGATAGAAATAATGTAGGGAGTTGTAACTGAAAATATACAAATGTAAACTAGAGATAAAATTAAATTCAACTGACCTTTGTGTGCCTTGGTTTCATTTTCCCTTTATTTCCTTCTTCAAGGCACGCCTGCAAAGATAGATTAATTTGCAAATTTGGGGACCCAAAAATTCTTGGGTCTTCTTAGTTGAGTGACACCTCTCTCCGATGCACTCCAAGGTTTCCAAGTTTTTCTGTTATCAAGTTCCAAATCATGACATTTATTCATGATATGACCTATTCTCCCACAATAATAGCAGTGAGTAGTACTGTTCAAATTTTTATTGACAGGGTATTCATTGAATCTTTGTGGGTGAACTTTCGTTGTGACAGTTCTGTCATGAGAATTGTTACCTCTTTTTGCATGCCAGCATTCAGAGGCTCGATGGCCAATTTTACCACATTCAAAACATGCGGGTATTTTTCTATTAAGAGCAGTTTTGTTCATAAGAACATTCTCAGGTTTTGACCTTCTTTTTCCTCCCCGGGCATGCCAGCAATGAGCTGCAACATGACCCAGCTTCCCACATTGGAAGCACTGGATTTTCTTCTTCCTCTTGAATGCATGGGGTTTTTCATGAACCATCTTAGTATTCAATTCATCTTGAACCATTATTCTACACTCATGCATATGATGACCTGTTATGCCACAGTAATGGCATGAAGTATTCTTGATGTATGTATGTGACTGGATTGAGAATTGCTTTGCATCATGCACAATATCATAAGGTGTACCACATTCAGAAGAAGCTTTAACAGCAATGGGTGAGAATTTGGTTTTCATTTTACTTCCAGCCTTTTTCTGATTTCTTTCATTTTTTAAGTTTTTTGCATGTTCTTCACCTCTTTTGGCCGTGAACTGAAATACAGATGAAGTGGAAGGTTTTTCTTGTTCTGAACTTCTAACGAAAATAGTTTTCAATTTATTTCCATCAACCTTCTTCATTACGGGATTGTAACCGAGTCCCTCCTTCTGAAAATTCACATTAGCTCCAAGCAGCTTGTTCAAATTATATTTTCCCTTAACAAACTTTGATAATGAATTCTTTAGATCTTCAATTTCAGTTTGCAAGGAAACAATGTGGTCTTCACAGGAAATAACTTGATTTTAAAAATTATCATTTAGACTTTTTAGAGTCTCATTTTCTTGTGTTAACTTCATTTCTATGTTCACTTCTTTTTCCACCAAGATTGATTTTCCTCTTTCAAAAGCTAGCCATTTTTCAGAAAGGACCATATTCAGAACCATCAACTTTTTATTCTGTTCCTTCAAGTGGCTGTTTTCTTCAATCAATTTATCATGAAAATTATCATTTTCTTTCTTCTGATCCAGCAAGGAGTCATTTTCTTCTTTCAATGAAGTGATTAAATTTTTCTGCATATTGTCATCAGAATCTAAATCTTCAATTAATTCCTTCAAGAATGCACATTCATTACACGAACTTACTTTTTCAGCCGAATTGTTTTTCAGATTCTTATTCTCAGATTTTAGTGTGTCCAGCTCTCTCTTCAATTTCCTTTTCTCATATTTTACTCTATCCTACTTGATCAATAGGTGTTCATTCAAGTCTACCAGATCTTCAAAAGAGAGATTGACAATGTCAGAGTCTACTTGTGATGACGTTTCTTCAACTTGAACTAGATCTTCATCTGAAGCCATGAAGCATTTCACTTCGTCCCTGCTCCTGCAGGATGCTATCATGTCGAGCACTTCAAAGGCACTGCAACAATTGACAATGCAAGATAATTTACCAATATTTATAGCTCCTTTTACTAGGTTCAGGGCTCTCTAATTCTTGGAGAATTTCAATCTGTCGAAAGCTTTCCACAAGGATCTATCCTTTGGAACTTCATAACGGCTGTGTACAATAATTATCCACAGATCAGGATTAATCTGCATCACATGTTCCCGGAACTGATTGAGCCGGTTATAAAAATCTAAACCTTCATACTTCGAAAAATCAACAATCGAAGACATCCTCAGATCAAATCACAGAATCAAATGCAGGATAATTCAAAAGTAAAGGGAGAGACACTGATCAACCCAACAACGCACAGAACCTGAATCCAGGAACGAATCTGCAGGTTGGTAGACCTTTTGTGCAGAAACCTCTCTGATACCAATTGATGGGGTGTGTGAGCTGATAGAAATAGATCCAGAGGGGGGTGAATGGATATTTTTAGAAATTTTGATCAATTTAAGATTTGAACGAAGTGAGAAATACAAATTCAATGGATAAACTGTCAAGCATCAGAGATGCGTACTCAATCAATCACCACAGTTGGATTACGGTCCTAGTATGCATCTGGCGGAAAGTAATCAACGAATCAAACCATAAAGGACAAAAGGATTTTTTAGGTGGTTCGGTCCTCCAGACCTACATCCACCCCACACTCAAACCTGAGTGTGGATTCTGCTGCCAAACAGCTTGAAGAACGCTGGGCTTCACAGCTTGCCTACATCGGCTGGGCAACACAGCTTGCCATCCGCTGATACACAGCTTCGCTGGGCCTTACAGCTTGCCGACCAGAGGAACAAATCCTCTGCAACCGCTGACCAACAGCTTGAGTAAATGACAAATGAGAAAAGGGAAACAAAAGACGAGGGCACACAGCAACTGAAAGCTGCAAGCTATAAAAACATGATGTGGCTCGCACGGAGCTGACTGGATTGGATTTGATCCAGATTCCAGTGAAGATAGATCTTCTGATGAAGCTTCTCTTCTTCTTCTTCACGAACTCTCTCTCTCTCCTTTTCTTCTGCAACTTCTCTTTTCTTCTCTGCTGCTCTCTTTTCTTCTTCTTCTCACAGGATCATGCAGGCTCTCCTTTTTTTTTTTAATTAGGCTCACTCCTCATTCTTCTTCTCTTCTATATTCTGCATCGATCACTGTCTTCTTATATACTCTCACTGGGCGTATGGATGAAGAACTCCCGCCCATTAGCTTCCAGAAGGCTCTCAGCCACGTGTCGCGATCTAAGCGTTGTAGCCTTCCACGTGGCACTCATTAGGAGGTCGATCTGCCTTGGATCACGTGCCCCTCCTCGGAGAGAAGCTCTGTCAGAAAAACACAAGGCCTTTAATCAAACGCATAGCATAGTTTGCACCGTTATGTTCAAACGTAGAATGCACTGAGTAGAGATATTCAAGTCAACCATTGCATTGACTTACACAACAGCTTGACACCATTTGCACAGACATGGGTCCAAGAGGCACAAGGAGAAGACTTTGTACCGAGTCAAAAGAAAGGATCAAAGATATGCACGGACTCTTAAAACAACTGTGTAACACAGTTGATGCACCGAGTTGGATTTGCGAGAATTGCACCGAGGTGAAAGAGAAGAATCATACAAACAAAAAACGGATGCAAGACAGACCTTGCACCGAGTCTGAAAGGCGAGACGCACAAAGCTGCACAAACAAGATATGCACGAACCTAAAAGTGTATACTGCAATGAAATACAATGAAATGCACTGAGCCAATTTATGTCTAGACACATAATGCACCGAGATGTAAACGGGGCTACAGTGTTTGTGAGTGAGACAGAGACTTGCACCGAATTGATACAGAGAAGTACAAGACAACACTTGCACCAAGACGTATTTGCACTGAGATGAAGAGACAAGATCTAACGGTCCATACCAGACAACGATTGCACCGACTAGAGCTTGAACCGACCTCGAGAGGTGAGATGCAAGGACATGTTATGCACGGAGACAAGTGCTTAAGCGTGAAATGACTTGCAGCAAGTGAGCAAGACATGAAGAAAAAATAAAAGGATTTAACCATTTTAATCTAAACATGATTCATAGTTGTCATTATCAAAACTAGGGTTCCAACAATCTCCCCCTTTTTGATTATGACAACTATGAGTCATGTATGATTAAGCCAATACCAACAAAAAGGATTTATTCAATACTCGTCTTTCAACCAGCTGTATAAGTAAACAAAATGCAAGTGTAATATGTAAGAGTAATGCTTCTGTGAGTATTATGAGAACAAACATTAGTGTTTGAATGTACATCTCTTTTCACAAAGATTTGAATCCCTCGCTTTGCGATTTCACTCAACAGTAAAAGAAATGTGGTCTTGCTCTTGTACACATTAAAAATCCATGAGGTCTTTTTCATACATGATGATGGCTTCTTCTCCCCCTTTGTCATTATCAAAAATGGGGAATTTGAATATACTAGTGACCTCGGTAGCTCCCCCTATCTCTTGCAAAATATGCTGAACTGGAGGCAGGGGTAGGAAATCTGTTCATTAAGGAGGTACGAAAATCTTTAATGTAATCGGCTAGTCTATCAAGTTTGCGATGCAAGGTATCCCCCAGCCGTTCCACTAGAGAGGTAACTGACTCTCGATTATTGAGCACTTGTGAAACTGTCTATGACAAAGTTTGCAACTCAGACTGGACAACTTCAAACTTTCTGAGGATTTCTCGCTGACTGGGTGCTATCTTGCTTACTGTCCCCTTCATCAGTTCAAACTCAATTTTTAGATCAAATGTATGGTTGAGAATTAGACCCATATTGGTGAGCATGGAGATTTGGGTATCTTGAATTTTACTAACCATGTCACCTATTCGAGTGCTGATACGCATAAGAGATTCTAGAATTTCTCTTACAGTCTCATCTGTCCTTCGCTTAGCAGTCAAAAATTCTATCCCTTGACGTTCCACTACTTTTTTCCAAATGCTTCGTTCGGCTCTCTAGTCTATCTATTTGAACAGTCCTGAACAGGAACTGTTTGTTCATTAAGTCATTCTGATTTAGAACAATCTCTATCAGCTTAGATAACATCTGAGCTAGATTTGATTCAGCATTTGTTCCACGTGTACCAGAAGTAGAAGCACGGGAATCTGGTAGCTCAGTGAAGTATTCATAATGCTGTTCAGATGGTGGAGGAGGTGGAATACCAAGACTGATTAGCTCCCCAAGGTGTGGACCATACTCAGGAGCTGAGTGAAGGACATCCTATGGTGAGGGGCAGGTCCCATGCCATAGTCTTGTGATACTTCTTCAGGTGCCCCAGGAGCTGAACTGGTTGGTTGCTCATGTTGAGCTTCTTCAGCAGGTGGTTGAGCTCCCTGTTGATCATTTTCTTGTTCATTGACCAAAGATTCAGCTATTTCTTCATAAATCATTTCAGCAGCTTCCCTCATAACTTTGTCGACCAATTTACTCATTTCCTATTCTTCTATAATGACTTCCTTTTCTCTGTCACTAGTTAGTTCTTCTGTTGGAGCCTCTTCCGGAGCCAGCTCTGCATGGTCAGTGATTCGTCTTTTTTGTGACTGTTGACCAAAATCATCAAATATCTCATGGATATTGTGGTCTAATTCCTGAATGATATCCTTATTTTGGATATTCTGTATGACTTTTTCATGAATCTGAGATGCCTCAGGTGCAATAGCTGCAGTTGGGTCCTATTGTAGTTCTTGCTCATCTAAACTTCCACTAGCTTGTACTTGAGCAGATTTCCAAGGAGAAGGAACTGCCTGACTTTCACTTTGAATCTACTCAAGGATGTGAGTCCCTTCTGATGAGGCTTGTGCAGGCTGTTCAGGTACTGACACAGCCTGGGTTTCTGTATCCATTTTCAGAAGAGTATCCTTTGTGACATGAGTACTCGTTCGTTTGGCTCCTTTCCTCCTCATGAATGTATTAATGAAACTTATGTTATAAATGTTTATCTTGGGGATTACAGACACAACATTACCATCCAGGGAAATGTTTTCCTCTTTGAAGATTGTAGTCAACTGAGCAGCAAAAGGAGAATGTCTTCTTGATTCCTTACACGTTCCCATTAACTGAATCATCACGTGCGGTAGACAGATTCTGATTTTCTTCAGCAAGCAGTAGAGAATAAACCTTTGGGAATCTGTCAGTCTACCCCTTCCTCCTACTTGTGGAGTAATCATGGAGGTGAGAATGTGATGGAGTAGTCTCTTTGGTTCAGACAATTTATTGGTGTTATAATGACCGAGCTTGGTCTGCTGCTTATCTTGAATGTTTCTGGGTAAGTCAGTGATGAGGGCAAAAGCATCATGTAGATTAAATGTGAATTCTCCTTCAATCTATCCGTCTAAGGGAATTCTTAGAGTCCTATGATGGGACTGCCTAGAGAGCTCTATGACTTTTCCTTTGACCAGAGAGGAGATTGTGAAATTAACATCATCGAACCTCAGGTTGCTGTAGAATTCTGCTACCAGACTAGGGCAATACACCCTATGAATGCTCTGGAACTCTATCCATTGCTGGAATTCAAATAGCTCAAATACCTCAGGGAATTCGGAGGCCATCTCTAGATCAGCAAAATCAATATACCGTGGGGGTATAATCTTTCCGGCTTCCACCATCAGCACAGGTTCCTCTGTGGACTTTGTAGACGAATCTCCCTTCCTCGCGGTAGAAGCAGCTTTCTTCTGTCTTTTCGAACCTTGAGGTTGTGCAGTGGCCACCGTAGACATAGCATCTTCCGGCTGCGGCTGCTTCACTGCCTTCCTCTTCCCTTTGCTCACAGCGGACGAAGTAGACATAGCGGCAAGGATGGAGGTAAGACGAAATGTGAAAGCCGAGAGGGTGGTAGAGAAAGATTGGAGACGTGGAAGGTTGCAGGTTGTGCACGCGGGAAGAAGCCACGGAGCGGGAGGACACTTCGGCTTCGAAAGAAAGGGTAAGAAGGTAAAGAGTAAGATAGGGTTTCGTATATAAGGGAATACTACCGACTTTACCAATCTTCAGTAGATAATACCCAAAATACCCTTTTCTTCAAATAAAATACCTTTCTTCGTAGAGGAGCTATTTACAGAATATGAGATTATATCTCACAGAATAGTTCTTTACAAAATATTTTATGAATTGAAATCAATGAAGGTCAAATAGCTTATTCAGGGAAACAACTCAGTCATTAGGGTCATTAATCTTACGATCCTTTTCATTAGCCAAAAGTTGATTGAAGAACCCAGTTTTATATTTTTCTTAAGTCTGTATAGATTAACTGAAGAAAACCATGGGTCAACCATGAATATAAACCATTACTCCTTTCTCTCCCCCTTTTCTTTGTTATAAAACATTTTTTTAAAAAAAAAACTTCTGATGAGTATTCCAGTATAATTGCACCTTTTTACACAAGGAGACATGTCTATCAAACACCAGAGACCCTTGTTACTCAGTGCAAATATCTTTCGTACTTCATATGATGAACAAAGTTAGCATTAGTTATCATGACATAACCACTGAATTTCTTTGAAACAGATGGTCAGTTTCTCAAATGTCATGCCATTGCTCTACCAAAAATTTCTTTCATTATTTTATATTATGGCGTATTCCCAGTTTTATCAGAGGAATCTCTTTAACAAGACATAAAAGAAGGAATATAAGCCTTAGGTTTCCAACATATTGGCTTATTACTAAAGATTTTCAGATAAAAGACCATTTACAGAGATGTTTCCAATTTGGACAGTTTCAAAAACATTGAGAAATCATTCATAGTTATTTGTGAGAACTATTCGGATAGGATTTAATGTTCATACACGATAAATTACATCTCAATTTAGATCAGCAAGATATTTTTAGTTCAGAGTGATGTGGGCATTTACTTATTGAAGAGGGTAAGGGTGATAGTATTTATATATATATACTACTCCCCCTGACTTGAGCAATCAGAAACATTTAGAAGGTGGAGAGTGATGGGAGATATAGACCAATGACAGGTGGTGAAGATGAATCCCATACGTGAGCAGGGTGAGAACATTTCCAAAGAGCACAGCTTGGACGGCCATCAACCCACCAGCACTACTCTCATAAAATAAATCTTCATGCAGCCTTTAGACAATCTCCTCAACCAGACTTCAGTTTACTCCAGTGACAGACCCGGCACCAGTATTTTCAGAATCATCTGACACTACAAAAAGACTCTCACTAGAGCAATGTATAGCCTCTCATGATTTTAAACAACCACCAGGTAACATCTAGCTTACTGAACCAATACCAGTGACACTCTACTAGAAGAGACACCAGCTCATAGCAATTCAAACATTTTAGCTCAATCAGCAGAAGAGATACCCAATCTCACATTCTCTTTTTCAAACGGGTATACCTCTAATGACCAGCTGCCTTAGAAAGACTCAGCACCCCCTCTGGGTGAGCAGAGATTTCCATCAAACATTATTGTCTTTGTTCTTTTTAAAGCTCACAGAAGTGTTACTCTAAATGATGATGTTATGTTAAACTTCATGCAATAATCCTAATCATTCAGCATGATTAATTTTAGCATGAGAATCACCATCTAGTACTGATTACAAGATTGCACCCTCTTAATAACATGAATTAATGACATTGCATGGATTATAAAAGAGGGATAGAAATCATGCAGGGAGTTGTAACTGAAAATATACAGATGTAAACTAGAGAAGAAATTAAATTCAACTGACCTTTGTGTGCCTTGGTTTCATTTTCCCTTTATTTCCTTCTTCATGGCATGCCTGCAAAGATAGATTAATTTACAAATTTGGGGACCCAAAAATTCTTGGGTCTTCTTAGTTGAGTGACACCTCTCTCTGATGCACTCCAAGGTTTCCAAGTTTTTCTATTATCAAGTTCCAAATCATGGCATTTATTCATGATATGACCTATTCTCCCACAATAATAGCAGTGAGTAGTAGTGTTCAAATTTTTCTTGACAGGGTATTCATTGAATCTTTGTGGGTGAACTTTCGTTGAGACAGTTCTGTCATAAGAATTGTTACCACTTTTTGCATGCCAGCATTCAGAGGCTCGATGGCCAATTTTACCACATTCAAAACATGCGGGTATTTTTCTATTAAGAGCAGTTTTGTTCATAAGAACATTCTCAGGTTTTGACCTTTTTTTTCCTCCCCGGGCATGCCAGCAGTGAGCTGCAACATGACCCAGCTTCCCACATTGGAAGCACTGGATTTTCTTCTTCCTCTTGAATGCATGGGGTTTTTCATGAACCATCTTAGTATTCAATTCATCTTGAACCATTATTCTACACTCATGCATATGATGACCTGTTATGCCACAGTAATGGCATGAAGTATTTTTGATGTATGCATGTGACTGGATTGAGAATTGCTTTGTATCATGCACAATATCATATGGTGTACCACATTCAGAAGAAGCTTTAACAGCAATGGGTGAGAATTTGGTTTTCATTTTACTTCCAGCCTTTTTCTGATTTCTTTCATTTTTTAAGTTTTTTGCCTGTTCTTCACCTCTTTTGGTCGTGAACTGAAATACAGATGAAGTGCAAGGTTTTTCTTGTTCTAAGTTTCTAACGAAAATAGTTTTCAATTTATTTCCATCAACCTTCTTCATTACAGGATTGTAACCGAGTTCCTCCTTCTGAAAATTCACATTAGCTCCAAGCGGCTTGTTCAAATTATCTTTTCCCTTAACAAACTTTCACAATGAATTCTTTAGATCTTCAATTTCAGTTTGCAAGGAAACAATGTGGTCTTCACAGGAAATAACTTGATTTTGCAAATTATCATTTAGACTTTTCAGAGTCTCATTTTCCTGTGTTAACTTCATTTCTATGTTCACTTCTTTTTCCTCCAAGATTGATTTTCCTCTTTCAAAAGCTAGCCATTTGTCAGAAAGGACTGTATTCAGAACCATCAACTTTTTATTCTGTTCCTTCAAGTGGCTGTTTTCTTCAATCAATTTATCATGAAATTTATCATTTTCTTTCTTCTGATCCAGCAAGGAGTCGTTTTCTTCTTTCAATGAAGTGATTAAATTTTTCTGCATATTGTCATCAGAATCTAAATCTTCAATTAATTCCTTCAGGAATGCACATTCATTACATGAACCTACATTTTCAGCCGAATTGTTTTTCAGATTCTTATTCTCAGATTTTAGTGTGTCCAGCTCTCTCTTCAATTTCCTTTTCTCAGATTTTACTCTATCATACTTGATCAACAGGTGTTCATTCAAGTCTACCAGATCTTCAAAAGAGAGATTGACAATGTCAGAGTCTACTTGTGATGACGTTTCTTCAACTTGAACCAGATCTTCATCTGAAGACATGAGGCATTTCACTTCGTCCCTGCTCCTGCTGGATGCTATCATGTCGAGCACTTCAAAGGCACTGCAACAATTGACAATGCAAGAGAATTTATCAATATGTATCACCCCTTTTACTAGGTTCAGGGCTCTCTGATTCTCGGAGAATTTCAGTCGGTCGAAAGCTTTCCACAAGGATCTATCCTTTGGAACTTCATAAGGGCTGTGTACAATAATTATCCACAGATCAGGATTAATCTGCATCACATGTTCCCTGAACTGATTGAGCCAGTT
Organism: Amorphophallus konjac; assembly: GCA_022559845.1. NCBI lineage: Eukaryota > Viridiplantae > Streptophyta > Magnoliopsida > Alismatales > Araceae > Amorphophallus > Amorphophallus konjac. The sequence goes on from CM040118.1 coordinate 109,771,712, forward strand.
GTAAAAATCTAAACCTTCATACTTTGAAAAATCAACAATCGAAGACATCCTCAGATCAAATCATAGAATCAAATGCAGGACAATTCAAAAGTAAAGGGAGAGACACTGATCAACCCAACAACGCACCGAACCCGAATCCTGGAACGAATCTACAAGTTGTTAGACCTTTTGTGCAGAAACCTCTCTGATACCAATTGATGGGGTGCGTGAGCTGATAGAAATAGATCCAGAGGGGGGTGAATGGATCTTTTTAAAATTTTGATCAATTTAAGATTTGAACGAAGTGAGAAATACAACTTCAATGGACAAACTGTCAAGCATCAGAGATGCGTACTCAATCAATCACCACAGTTGGATTACGGTCCTAGTATGCATCTGGCGGAAAGCAATCAACGAATCAAACCATAAAGGATAAAAGGATTTTTTAGGTGGTTCGGTCCTCCAGACCTACATCCACCCCACACTCAAACCTGAGTGTGGATTCTGCTTCCAAACAGCTTAAAGAACGCTGGGCTTCACAGCTTGCCTACATCGGCTGGGCAACACAGCTTGCCATCCACTGATACACAGCTTCGCTGGGCCTTACAGCTTGCCGACCAGAGGAACAAATCCTCTGCAACCGCTGACCAACAGCTTGAGTAAATGACAAATGAGAAAAGGGAAACAAAAGACGACGACACACAGCAACTAAAAGCTGCAAGCTATAAAAACATGATGTGGCTCACACGGAGCTGATTGGATTGGATTTGATCCAGATTCCAGTGAAGATAGATCTTCTGATGAAGCTTCTCTTCTTCTTCTTCACGAACTCTCTCTCTCTCTCCTTTTCTTCTACAACTTCTCTTTTCTTCTCTGCTACTCTCTTTTCTTCTCTACTGCTCTCTTTTCTTCTTCTTCCCACTAGATCGTGCAGGCTCTCCTTTTTTTTTTAATTAGGCTCACTCCTCATTCTTCTTCTCTTCTATGTTCTGCATCGATCACTGTCTTCTTATATACTCTCACTGGGCGTGTGGATGAAGAACTCCCACCCATTAGCTTCCATAAGGCTCTCAGCCACGTGTCGCGATCTAAGCGTTGTAGCCTTCCACGTGGCACTCAGTAGGAGGTCGATCTGCCTTGGATCATGTGCCCCTCCTCGGAGAGAAGCTCTGTTAGAAAAACACAAGGCCTTTAATCAAACGCTTAGCATAGTTTGCACCATTATGTTCTAACATAGAATGCACTGAGTAGAGATATTCAAGTCAACCATTGTATTGACTTACACAACAGCTTGACACCATATGCACAGACATGGGTCCAAGAGGCACAAGGAGAAGACTTTGTACCGAGTCAAAAGAAAGGATCAAAGATATGCACGGACTCTTAAAACAACTGTGTAACACAGTTGATGCACCAGGTTGGATTTGCGAGAATTGCACCGAGATGAAAGAGAAGAATCATATGAACAAAAAACGGATGCAAGACAGACCTTGCACCGAGTCTGAAAGGCGAGACGCACAAAGATGCAAAAACAAGATATGCAGGAACCTAAAAGTGTATGCTGCAATGAAATACAATGAAATGCACTGAGCCAATTTATGTCTAGACACGTAATGCACCGACATGTAAACGGGGCTATAGTGTTTGTGAGTAAGACAGAGACTTGCACCGAATTGATAAAGAGAAGTGCAAGACACCGCTTGCACCAAGACGTATTTGCACTGAGATGAAGAGACAAGATCTAACAGTCCATACCAGACGACGATTGCACCGACTAGAGCTTGCACCGACCTCGAGAGGTGAGATGCAAGGACATGTTATGCATGGAGACAAGTGCTTAAGCGTGAAATGACTTGCAGCAAGTGAGCAAGACATGAAGAAAAAATAAAAGGATTTAACCATTTTAATCTAAACATGATTCATAGTTGTCATTATCAAAACTAGGGTTCCAACATGACACCCTCGAAGAGCCTCCTCATATCAGCTTGAGAGTCCGACGTGTGCACACGGAGGCAATACTAGGCAAGCAGGGTACCATCGCCAGAAAGAGGGTGTGCCCGAGCCACCTTGAGAGGATGAAGAGCAGTCCCCTGGATAAGGACGCGACGTTGAGTTTGGAGGTTGTGGCTCACCCGGAGCTGCATTGGAGGACCTCTTCCCTGGCGGACCTATACTAGATGGATTCGAGTTCTTCGCACCCCGGGGGTGTGATGGGGGCATCTCTCGTCCTTCACATTTTTCCACAGCTCCGATTGTTCAACGGCATGGTTCCATGGTGTCCGTCACATTTTTCTGAGTCAAGTCATGTAATTTTCTTATTTTATTTGAGTGATATCATTGTAATTTTCCTTTTATTTGAGTCATGTACCTAGGTTAATGAGTCATTTACCTAAGAATGTTTGTCATTAGGTTGATTAGGCTAGCTAATGGGCCCAATCCATTGGGATAGGCCCATGGGCACCCCCTACCCCTTGGTTATTTGTCATTGTGTCTAGAGTCAGGGACTTTTTGTAAAATGTGGGTTGCCTATATATAGGACCACCATCTCCCCATTTGAAGTTAATCAATCAATGAATGAAATCTGAAAATTTAGTCCAACCTAATTATTCTTGTGGTGAGAAGCCATTATAGTGGAGTGAGAAGCTCCCCTCCCCTATCTCTCTCCTCTCTCTCTCTCTCTCCAAGAAGAGGAGGGCGCCCCCCTCTCTCTCCTCCACATCATCAACCCTCTCTCTCCCCCTCATTATTCATCCTCCCAACTACCCCCAACCCTCATTACTCCACCCCTAGTCCCAAGAGACCCTCCACCAATCCATACTCCACCACCCAACCACCAACTACCCAATCCCCTTCCCTAAGCACCCTCTCATCTCCCAAGGAAGAATTCCCCACTCCCCAAGCACCCCTTCCCTTCCCCAACATAACCCCTCCCATCCCCAAGACAAAAAAATTAATCCCACCCTTCAACCCATTTCCAAATATCCTTTCCCTCTCACCCACCATCCCAAATTCGCAACTCCTCTCTCACCCACTGTAAACACCTCATTCTAGCCACCATTCCCCCCTTCCCAAACCTTGGAACACCCCCTCCCAGACCCCCTCACACCTAAGGGTTGCCCCCATACACATCCACCTCATTTCCCCTCCCATATACCCAATTTCCCCCCATCATCTTCAACCTGCAGTTTTCAGTTTAGAGGAAGCAGAGATGCTGCGGATTGCAGAGGCTGTTGCATCGTCTCCTCAATGAACCTGGTGGCAAGTTCTATATTTCTGGAAAGATCGTCAAGTCAGCTTCGCAACCGTGGTGGTCTCAACACGTTCTGAGTTCGGGGCTGTCCAGAGCAGTCAATCTTCCCCGACTGCGCATCTCCTCCCTGAAGAGCAACCTGAAGCTGACTCCTAAAGCTACCACGATCACTCTCTTGAAGATCTGGAGGCGAGGCTTGGCCGGGAGCTTCTTCGCAAGTCTACTTCCAGAATCAAGAAGCAGAGCTCTGTTTGGTGCCCGGAATCAAGAGTTCTCATTTTCTTTCTCTTGGTGCGTGGTTCTGCTTCCTATCAGTCTGCTCCGACCCTCCCTCATTGTTTGAGTTCTACCAGTCTACTCCAACAACATTTGGCATCCCCGTTGCTCTTGTTTTGAAGATGACTCATCGACGGTTCTGACGACTCTAGCGGCACCTGATTCTGAGCTCTGGAACGCTCATGGCAAGTTCTTCTTCCTGCTGTTGTGAACCTGAAGCAGTCAGAACTGTAGGCCTGCCTCCCTGTTTGAGCCTCTGCCCGACCACCCACCGGCGACCAAAGAACTCAGAAAAATTATGGTGTTATCCTGATCTAGCTACAAAGAATTTCCAACTGGTTTCGTCATCAACAAAAATCTGGAGTGTCTGCAGCGTCAAGATAACCAACTGCCTGTCCAGAAGCGCAGAGAGTGGTCAGAATCGGCATCGGCTCCCTTTCTTTGCTTATAGCTCAATTTTTCCCCTCTTGCTTGGCCGGCTGAAGGCCCCTCCCTGTGTGAAGGTAGTGTTTGGGTGTAGTCATTGGCTTCCCTTCCCCAAGATCCCCCCCTTGCATGGGGCGTAGTGCATGTAATCTGAAATTTCAGGTGGAAGCTTCTCCGGTGCGGCGTGCGGGTAAGCCCACGCTTCCTCGCTCGCCCTCGTCTCCAGCTGGGATCGATGTCTTCACACCAATCAGGTGAGCCACTGAACACTTCTCTTTGCTGGATTCCCTTGCTTAATTAGTATTGCATCTTAGTGCCGTCGACGATAAGAGAGTGCCTGAACCCGAATTTGTTTATAATTGAGTGACTACCGCAGGCGACTTGCGAGAGAGCCATTAAATCCCACACCATCGGCGTGCTGGCCGCCTACAAGAGTGGGCATCCCTGGACCCTTTGGGGTTCAATCCAAATCTCTGGAGAAGCGATGCCCCGTCCCGAACCCTCACCACCAACACCGGGTTGCCCGCTCGAGTAAAGTCACCGGTCCGTGCGTTGGTTGCTTGCTAGGTCCAAGGGGCAATTGATCTTGTGACTATCACCCCAAGGTGGTGTCACATTAGGGGAAGCGTGGGCTCGTAACCCGCACGCTGCGCCGATGAAGCTTGACCTGAAATTTGATGTTACAAAACTACGCCTCACGCAGGAGGGTTGGCTTCGTGGTGCGGAAAATTATAATATTCCAACCAAAATTTACCTCCACGTAGGGAGGGGCTTTCAGCCGGCCAGGCGAAAGGGGGACGATGGAGGTCGAGGAAGACAGGCTTTCAGCCTATGCAGTCTGGCTCGCTGACCCCGCAATCTATCACCAGCGACTTGCCAACAACGGTACTCTCTGCTGGGACACCGAATGGGATGAGGTCGGTGCCACGGGGAAACGACTCGCCTTGGGAGGCACTAGGAAGAAAAATCACCCCGGTCAGAGGTCGGTCGAGTCAGGGCCGCCAAATTCTGCGAGATTGTACATGTTGTACTTTCTACAGATTCAGAGGCCTCGAGATCGGGGCATTACGCCTGGCTGGGATGTCAAATCGAGCCAAGACCACGTTTTCTTGAAAGAGGGCTGACTCTAGTGTGCCTCCACCAAAATTCTCCGTGGAACTCGATTGGATGAATCAGCGGCAGCTCCTGAACGTCCGCGGGGACAGACTGAGTGTAGGAACATGAAATCAAGCCTGACTTTCTGGGGATGTAACTTGCAGGTCCGGGGCTGGATCGAGTTGGGACTAGCCTCGAAGCGAAGAGGGATGTGCCAATAATGAGCCGGAGCTGGAATGGTCACATTCTGACCTGAGGAGTGCCGGTACCATCCGTTCTCGTGAGATCGCGTAGTCGGGGCCACCTGTTGGACAGAGACGCCTTGTCGGGGATGAAGCTCTTAGCTGGGAGATCATATCAGAGCGAGATAAGCCTTGGATGGCTTTTGGAAGGCCCAAGATGAACTTTACCCAAGGGCAGCATTAGAAGAGGTGGGGGGAAGCTGTGGCACCTTTTGTGGTCGACTGTCATGCTGAGGTGCAGTCGGGTCAACCTGCTGAACATGGTAGGCTTGCCGGGGCGGTACTCCCGGACGCGGACTCCGAATGGAGCAAGACCAGTCTTGAGTGAGAGCTGGATGACTCTAGTTGATCTCTACCAAAGGGTAGAGACAGAAAAGGTGGGAGGAAGCTATGGCACCTTCTGCAACTCATTCTGGTTGCAGGCCGGAGTCTGCTCGCGCAGTCAGACGAGAAAGGCTCCCCCGAACAGCTCCGATGTCGGATGTGAGTGCATGAGCTACCGTAGGGAAGCTTCTTCGGAGTAGAATCCTCTGATGTTGGACTGTACACCAGGAGATCCTCAGGGATAGTGTGGGCAATGTTGTAACTTGCTGGCGGTTCTGCTGCCTCTGCAAATTGGGGGACAAAGGATGATAGGGAGTGGGAAATGGGGGAGATGAGGAGGAGGACGAGGTGGAGAGGAGTGGGGGAGGTTTCCTGGATGAGAGGGGAAGTGGGAGAGGTTGAGAACAAGCTGTGGTGTGGAGGAGAGGGCTAGGGGGGTGAAGCTAGCAGGGGAGGAGGAGGGGGTCGCAGGTCTGCCAAGCGTGAGAGAGAGAGGGGCGCAAATGGGCTAGGGGAGGGAGATCTCTCCCTAGTTTGAATTTTGGTTAATGGTGGTGATCAATGGGGGTTTGGGAATGTAGAGGGGTGTGTTTGAGAGTGAAGGGGTGCTATGGGAGGTGGGGATTCTCTCTTGGGAGCTGGGAGGGTTGCTTGGGATAGTGAAAGGGTGCCTAGGGGGTGGTGGAGTTAATGAGGGTGAGTTATGGGTTTATGGAGAAGTAAGTGGTCTCTTGTTGATGTGGAAAGGTGGTGCTGAGGTGGAGGATGATGTGGAAGGGAGAGAGAGAGAGGAGGGGAGCGCAGCCTAGAGGCAGAAAGGAGAGGAGAGAGAAAGTGGCACAGTCTAGAGAGAGAGAGAGAAGGAGAATCTTGGGGGGAAGAAATTTCTCAAGGAAATTCAAATTTCATTCATGCATCAAAATTGCTACAACTGAGGGAGATGGGGTCCTATTTATAGGCATCCCACTTTTACAAGACCAAACTACCCCAGACATTTGAACAAATGACCAACCCAGTCCAGGAGAGGGCGCCCCTGGGCCTAGCTTGATAATTAGGCCCAATAGACACCAATTGCTACTCTAATGACCCATTAACCTAATTAACTAACTCAAATAAAGAAAGATTACATAGGTATGACTCAAATAAAGTAAAAATTACATTATACGACTCGAAGATAAGCTCATATTCCATGCTGGACACTCTCTCGGGGTAATGGGACGGGCCATGTGAGCTGGATGACAGACGATGTCTGTTATACGCGCGCGGGGTAGTCACTTGTGTTTTTCCCTCGTGGAGGGGAAGTGCACTCGCCTTTTACGGAATGTCGAGATAGGTCGACTGGGCACGTGGGGATTCCATGGCTATTGAAATGAAGGTACAGGGAACGATGGGAACGCACTGGAAGGGATAGCGTGTGATTAATCATTCTGGGAGACTGGGACAGGGATGGCTGGGTGGAATGCGGGCATGCCAGTTGATTGCTCGACGATCACCTGTGGAACCAGATGTTTAACTGGGGAAGTGTCGCCAGGACGCGGCACTTGAGCTCGGGAGACGGGAGACATGTGGAGAGACGAGAGGGTTCCACGGGTGTGAGTGCGTAGGTGATTGTAGGGAGTCGTGTACTAGGCGTCTTTCTCCACCGACCGCAAGCAATCGGTGTTTATTTTACATCAGGCGGAGCCCGAACACCTTTGTTTCTACTGCCAAAGAGAGAGTGAGGGACTCTGGATGCCGCGACGTTGGGAGGGCTTAGTCCATGCAACAACGACAGGGTAACAACAACACAACAGGGATAACTGGGGGCAGAAAGACTGGTCCCAACGAGGAGGACGATCCGCTCCCTAACTGGATTACATGACTTAGATGCCATGAAAGGCGTTTATATGGGGCGTGAGAGCCCGATTACAAGTGCTTGCAAGCCGCGGGACAATTCCATCATTTGTGACGGTCCCCAGGTCATTGCGTTATTGTATGGGTAGTTCTGTATCCTTACATAGTGTCCGTCAGAGGACCTGTGACTCAGCAGGATGCTGCCCGAGGGGTGTCATAATGTATTCTCGGCATGAGACAATGTTACGGTCGGGGCAATAGGGGTGCCGTAGGCACCGTTGTATTGGAGCGGTTGGACGTGTTGTGCCCCTATGGTCATTTGAGTCATCTTGTGCTCACTTAGGTCATTCGACATCATCCTGTGGTCATTTGAGTTATTTGATATTCTTGATTTTGATAATGGCTAAACACTATAAGTCATTGATATTTTATCACTCTTATATGACTAAACTACTTGATGTTCTTTCATGACAGATATGCCAAGGAATGGAGTGGAGATGGCAAAAGTGAAAGCTCAATGATTGCGCCCTCGCACGCGGATCGACCTGCGCGGTTAGGTCGCGGGGACAGTCAAGGTTGATTATAGGAGTGATATAATCAATAGAAATCGTCAAGACAGTCAAGGTTAATGACACAGATGAGAACGGGCTGCTAAAGGAGTTAAGCGAATGAGATAAATGGTTAATGGATTGAATCGGGGAAACCCAGGTTCTGCCCAGCTGGCGGTCGATCGCCAGCCCAGGGGCGGTCGACCGCCCCTGCCAGCAGCTCCTTGTTTGCACGATTCTCAGTGGCGATCGACCGCCAGCCCAGTAGCGGTCGACCGAAAATACTAGGGACTAAATTTCTACAGTGTTTCTCAGTAGCGGTCGACCGCCAGCTTCCACAGGTTGACCGCCAGCCCTGAGCCAACAATGTTGACTTTGTTTTCCACTTCGAGAAGAGCCCCTTTCCTTGTATTTGTTTAACCCCAAAGTCACCCAATCCCCCATGGATTGTGGATCTGGTCTAGGGGATGTCCAAGGACCATTCAAATTCTATAAAACCAACACATGAGGGGTTAGAAACCCTAATGCTTCAATTGGAACAAGAGGGATCAAGGGAGGCTAGAGGAGGTGATTCGCGGGTACTGTAGCACCTCTGTGAACAGTGCTTCGGGCTGGAGTTCTTCATCCATCCAAGGTGATTCAAGCTTATTTCTGAAGCCATCAACCTCCAAGAAGGTGTAGAAGCAATCAAGGTTCAAGGCTGCATCCATTATCTCCTCCATCAACTCAAAGGGGATTCAAAGAAAGAGGGATCAAGGGAGATCAAAGGAGGCTTGGAAGAAGAGGTACTATAGCCGTGAACAGTACTTCATGAAGAAGTTCTTCATCCATTTCAAGGTGTTTCAAGCTCATATCAAAGTAAGCAATCTCCAAGGAAGTGCAGAAGTAAGCAAGGCTATCAAGGTGATCCAAGGAAGCTGATTTCACAAGGTTTTCAAGAGAGATCAAATATGCATCCTTTATCTTCTTCATCAACTCAAGGTGATCCAAGGAAGATCATTTCACAAGGAAGAAGATACCATTGAAGCATCAGATTCAAGCTCCAGCAATCTCAGACAAGATCTTTTCTCTTTGAGCATATTCTATATCTTGTTTGAGTGTTTTCATATCTTGTTCTTTTTCCATTTTATTCAAGTATTTGAAACTAAAGATCATCCCTACCGGTGGTTAGTAGGAAGACAATCGGAAGTTGTCCGATCTGCGGTGATTGATGTCCCTACCGGTGGTTAGTAGGAAGGCAATCGGAGGTCTTTCCAATTTACTATTCAGTGCATGGCACTAGTGGAGCGTCACCGGATTTGGTGAGGGGTGGACGTAGGACTGGGGATTCAATTTGAACCACCTTAAAATCTCGTGTGTTGTGGTTTGATTGTGCGATTGCCTTGTGTTAGATGCATGCTTAGGTTCAATCTCTATATTGCATAATCATCTTGCTAAAGTAAATAGTTGTGTCCTTCGTTAATCTAGTTATATTCCACTGCTATTATCTTTATCTAGCTTTACACAGGGTTGCATTGCGAAAAGAGGGGCAGATCTATTCACCCCTCCCCTCTAGATCCGCTATCCACTACTCAACAGGACGTCACCAAGGCCAAGGCAACTGGATGATGCAGGCACCACTTGTGATTGGAGCGGCCGGGTGCCATTGTGACTAGAGTGGTTGGACGGCGTAAGCATCGCCACGATAGGAGCGACTAAAAGCCGTTGAGTCCAGAATTATCAGGTGCCGTGGGCACCAGGGGGACTGGAGTTGTTGGCCATCGGGTGTTGCGGGTCCCGACGTGACTGGAGTAGCTGGCAGTCGGGTGCCGAGGGCACCGTTGTGACTGAGTTGTTGAGTGTTCGGGTGCCAGGGGCACCGTCGTGACTGAAATGACTAGCAGTCGGGTGCCGGGGCACCGTTGTGACTGAGTTGTTGAGTGGTCGGGTGCCGGGGGCACCGTTATGACTGGAGTGACTGGCAGTCGGGTGTCGGGGGCACTGTTGTGACTGAGTTGTTGAGCTGTCAGGCACCGGGCCCCCCGATGTGACTGGATTGTTGAGTGGTCGAGTGCCGTGGGCCCCGATGTAACTGGAGTGGCTGGTAGTCGGGTGCCGCGGGCACCATTATGACTGAGTTGTTGAGCTGTCGGGCGCCGTGGGCCCCGATGTGACTGGACTAACTGGCAGTCAGGTGTCGTGGGCACCATTGTGACTAAGGTTGTTGAATGGTCGGGTGCCGGGGGCACCATTGTGACTAACAGTCAGGTGCCAGGGGCACCGTTGTGACTAAGTTGTTGAATGGTCGGGTGCCGGGGACCTCGATGTGCTGGGCAGTGGCCTGACACTTCATCTTGCACCAGGACATAATAAAGTATGCCCATTGTCTGGGTAACGGCACTGAGGGCACGCTTATCGAGATGACACCAAGGTGGTGCATGATCATCGAGGTGGGGGAACCAGACAGGGCGCTCTCATGAAGTGGCATCTAGGTCATACGCGAACCCCAAGGCAAGGCCGAACATGGTGCTTTTGTCTTGCGACATCAGGGTCGTACATGATTATCGAGGCAGGACCCGGGCAGAGTGCTTTCACCAAGCAAGATCTGGGGTCATGCGCGATTATTGAGATGACATACGTTCATCACAACAGGGGGCCGCCTTTTCAAAGGTGGGTGTTTTGGCTAGATGCCGTATGAGGGATGATCATGCGACATGCCCTCGGCGTAAGCCTAGCAAACACACACACAAATCTCCTTAGCGCGCCTTTGTAGTCCGGGGTTGAGCTCCTTGCATTAACGCTTGATGCTTGCTCTTGGTGTCCTTTGAGCTTCCAAATGGGGGGGTTTATAGTGGAAGATGAAGGGGTGGAAGGGGTTTACCTGGACCAAGTTGAGGGCTGGGTTTGGTCTCGGTAAACCCTTCACAAAATACCCTTTTTTTGTGTTTACGGAGTGGGGGATGAAGGGTTTAGGCGGACCAGCCCAAGGGGCTGGTCTGGTCCACCTAAACCCCTCCCCCAAGGAGGGTTTAGGCGGACCAGCCCAATGGGCTAGTCTGGTCGGCCTAAACCCCTCATGGAGGGGTTTTTTGTTTCTTAAAAAACTCTTTTTTTTTTGTTTTAATGGGTTTTGGCGGACCAGCCTGAGGGGGCAGGCTGGTTCGCCTAAACCCCCTCCCCCAGGGGGTTTAGGCGAAGTGGGTTGGGTGTTTTTTAATTAAAAAATACTTTTTTTCATTGTAATGGGGGTTTAGGCGGACCAGCCTTGGGGGTGAGGCTGGTCCACCTAAACCCCTCCCCCCAGGGGGTTTAGGGGGACCAGCCCAGGGGGCTGGTCTAATCCGCCTAAACCCCCTCCCCAGGGGTTTAGGCAGACCAGCCCAAGGGGCTGGGCTAGTCCACCTAAACCCCCCCTAGGGGGGGGTTTAGGCGGATTTGACTGGGGGGTTTGACCGCGGATTTACCGTGGGTTTGACCGCGGGTTTGATTGGGGTTTACTTGGGTTTGACTGGGGGTTTGACTGGGTTTGAGTATCGAAAGACATCAATGCCCCGCGACCTGACCGCGCAGGTCGATCTGCGTGTGAGGGTGCACGAGGGTGGTGCATGATGCAATGGGCTGCTGGGGAGTCCCAAGTTGGGCTCCGGCTCGTTGTAGAGTGGCTGGAGCGTACGCGGCCACCAGGTGCTCGGGGAAACTCCCGACACGCGTGTGTGGGCCGTATAAGGTTGATGTGAGCTCCTGGGGCTTGTGGTTGGCCCAGATGGGTCTTCCTTTGACTTCAGAGGGCTGGAAGGAGACAACTCGAGGGTAGACCTCGACCTCATTGCTGGGTGCCACATGGCGTGGCTCGTAGTCAGGGCGCCCCCGGGTCGGCTCGGGTAGCTGTGTTGAACGCGGGTAAACCCGTAGACTTAGTGATCGGGGGTGGGCCCGATCGATTGTTGATGTTGCCATGGGTCACGGCTAGCTGGTTAGTACCCTTGATTGGGCCCAGTGACTGGGGCGTCGACACGACGATGCCATTTTTCTGGTGGTCGGTGTGACCCTCGCTCCCTGGCGAAGAGTCGTATGAAGCGGCAGGCTATTTTGAGTCCCGAGTTAACCCGGTTGTTGAGATGTCAGTGGTACATAACTATAGGCAGGGTATTTGGGGGTGATCCCTAAATCTCTTTAGAGTGCCGCTTGATGCGGCAGGTTGTCCCGAACCTTGGATCCGGCTTGGTTATCGAGAAATTGGCTAGTGCAGTGCCCTGTGCTAGGGGTGATCCCCAGTGGTTATGTTGTGCCGCCTGGCCTGGCAACATGTCTCGATTTCTTAGCCCAACTCGACTGGTAGAGCACCTTTGGCATTGTGCCATTTGCTCTATTTAAGGAGTATTTCCCTATGCTTAATTCTCAATTAATTTAGAGAAAATAAGTGGATGCCAACAATGTCCTCATCACCCAACCAAGGGATTGCCAATACAGACGAGCCCAATGATGGTAGCTTCCGAGCTCCCAAGAGGTGAGCACTCATGCTCCCTCAGAAACCATGGCAGCTTCCAAGCTGCCAAGAGACGAGCACTCATGCTCCCTCAGTAATAATGGTGTCTTCTGAGCTTCCAAGAGGTAAGCACTCTCACTCCCTCGGAAACAAAAGGTGACTTAATTCTCCCAAGGTGAGTGACCCTTCCCTCTCAAGGGAGGACATACACTTTTCTAGAATGGTGTGAAAGGTGGCTTTCAGGCCTTTGAAAAGTAGGTAAGAGTCCTAGTCTCCTTGGGAGATGGGACGTACACCTAGTTAAAAGGTGAGTAAGAGCCCTACCCTCTTTAGGAAAGAGGGCGTACACTTGCTCACGACCACAACATTACTGGGCAGTCCCCCTATGTGAGTAAGAGTCTCAATCTCTCTGGGAAATGGGACAAACACTCGGTCCATGCATACCAAGGGTGGATTTGAGCGATGATCTTGCCTACACTCACGAACGAAGATCTTTGCCAAAAACACAAACAAGGAAAGCGTAAGGGAGAGATGTTGGGAAGCCCATACTTTTATTTATAATACAAGGAACCAAACTCTAGTACAACACATTCATGTGGCCAGCGTGGACCGTCAGAAAAATGACTAGGACAAACCAAGGCCATGGCAGGGTTGGTACCGTCAATATTACTGGCTATCGAGCCCTATTGAAAATCGCTGCTCAGGTGAAGCGATTCCCAAGCAACAACTGGAGGGGGCTTGACGGGGTCCCCCTCTCCCCACACTGCAACGGCGAGCAACGTAGGGTTCGCCGGAGCATCATCCACCCTCACCGCAGCAACAATAGGGGTGCCAGGAATCATTTCCCCCTTAATAGCAGACTTGGGGGAATGCTATGCCATAGCAACATCACTGACTAAGGGAGATAGAGGTAGGCGACGCCGCAGACCCGTCTGCAGACCATGCTATTTATAGGAAAAGAGTGCTTCCTTCCCCCCTTACTGGCGATGAAAAGTGTCCTTCTTTTCACAAATACATTGAAGGAAGGCATGAGTTCATTAAACGGCAAGCGCATCAAAGGAAGAGTAATCGCACACCGCCATGCGAAGAAAGATTGCAAGAAAAAATTTATTCATAAGTAGGGGGAGGTACAAAAAGGTTACTCGTCCTCCTTGGGACTGAACCTTTCAGGTTGGAGGTTCAGCACCCCCTTATTACAGTAGAGGTGGTTCACCTTCATCAAGGCATCTGCCGACCCTTGTAAGTACCCCTGCTTATACTCTTCAGAGACGCCACTGCTGCTACCTTCTCCCGCCGGCAGGTATAGCTCCGACAGCGCTTACTTCTGAAAGCATAGCCTATTGTAGGGGGCCCCCTCCTTCGAAGAAGAACTTAATTTCTCTGAAGACATCCTCAAGCCTGTGCCTCCAACCGCTGAGAGAACTCGAGATAACCTTATGGTTCACCCCAGGGTGGACATTTATAGGAAGGAGACAAAGTCCCCAGAAGGGGTAAAGGAGTCTCTGCACCTTCCCAACTCGGTGGGATTTGAAGTGACAGACTCCGAAGATCATGCCATCTTACATCCTTCAACTTAACATTGGCCGCCATTTCATATCCCAAGGAGGAGTTGCGATGGGGAAAAGAAAGCAAGTAGGTTACGTGGAAAGTAGTAAAAGCTCCAGATAGTCAGTAGTTGCAAAGAAAAAGCAAGTTGTCATTACGATGAAAAAGTTTATGGAAAAGAGGGGCTGCGTCCGCCCGAATGCACCCTAATAGGAAGAAAAGAGAAAGAACACGACACAAGAAATGGCAAGCACTCCTTTAGGATCTCGACTCCTCGGCATCATCAGCCGAAACTCGGTCTGGGACCTCGGGCACACCCCCTGGAACGACCGTCGAGGGTGGGGGATCATCGGTCAGGTCGACTAGCTCCCCCTCAACCGAATGCTCGGCCCTAGTGGCCTGCTCCTCTATGCTCGGGCCCTCCTCACCATGCTCCTCCTCGCCAAGCTCCTCCTCGCCATCACTGGCCAGTGGCATGAATGCGTTAAAGGAGGCGACAGGGATGGTACCAGGACACCCAAGTCATCGATGGCCTTAAGGAGAGACATCGTCCAGCCCTCATGAAAGCCACAGTCCTTGGCCGGACCATAGACATCGATTACTGCCATGCTCAACTCGTCCTGATACTTTGAGGATGATCGAAAACACTCCACCGCCTCTAAACCGATGGTGGTCATCACTGCCTTTAGATTCTCGATCCGAGCTACCGCCACCCGAGCCCTCTCTTCGGCTACGACTGCCAGGGCCCCCAGCCCGATCGACAGGGTGTCAGCCACATTAGCACGCTTGACTGCCTCGCGGAGGGACTCCTCTATAGTAAGGACCTGGGCTTGAAGGGCATCCCAGGCACTCTCAATACCCACCAAGCGTTTCTGAAGCTTGGCGCATTAAGCCCCCAGTACCTTCCGCCGGACCTCGTTTGCCTCCAACTGCTGAGCAATCCCAGTGTAGTGGAATCCCCACAAGCCAAAAGCCTGACCGACCGAACACAAGTTTTTGGCTGCCAGGTTGTACAAGACCCCGTGGGCTACAACAGTGAACTCGTCAGTGTAGTCTTCACGCAGCACGCCATTGTCCATGATGACGGACACCTTGCGTTGGCAAATGGTGATACCCGGAGTATCCTCAGGCGGTAGAAACCTGGCAACTGCATCGACGCATGGAGCCTTACCTTTGTCGGCTCCCCCCACAGTCGAGACAGGCGGGATGATCTCTGGCAGGGCGTCCTCTACCTGCTGCGAGCGAGTAGGAGCATCCGACGTGGGAATCGGCACCTTGGCTAATGCTAGTGCTGGAGGAATCATAGACTGGGAGGAGGAGGTGTTCGGCTGTGAACCCCAGCGGTGGACCTCTTCCTCTTCCCTTGGCGACCCAAGCTATCCAACGCCTCCACCACATTCAACTCCACCCGATGGCACTGTCCCCCCGACATGGTGGAAACCTCCAAGGGTGTGCTCGATGGTATCAATATAAAGCTTAGGCTAATCTATCCCGCCCCAAACTAATAAGCACGCACGTATGAACATGCATATGACCATGAAGTGTAAACAATGGGAAGCAAAGGGGCGATGAAGAGAAGAAATGAACCGTGATCGCCACCCAAGGATTAGCAGTGGGAAATAGCTGCTACGATGAAAACAAACCTACTGCGTACCTTGGGAAAAAAAAAGAAGAAGACCGCGGCCAAAGGCGACCACTACAACGTGATCGCGCCTTGAAGACGGGTGCGGGGAACTCGTGGGATCAGACCTCCTCTCCTTCCAGCTGGCTAGAGGAAGAGGGCCTCACGTCCTACTGATGGTCTCCTACAAAACAAAGCCATGAAAGCAAGAGAAAACCCATTAGATCATGAAAGTGTAGCATGTGTCCCGAAATGATAAATTAGCATGAAAGAATGGGGGAGAACACACCGGGGAGGGTTTTTAACCCCTGTAAACAGGTGCAAAAGAAAGGTGGGAGTGTTGTGCAAGCATGGGATTTGAAATCATGAAATTTGGTGGAAAGAATAGGGAGAAAAATGTCATGCAAAATGGAGAAAAATGCATAAATGTGCAGAGAACAGTGTAAAAACTAAGTGTAAAAACTGTGGTGATTTATGAAAAGTAGGAGAAGAGAATAAGAAATTGGAGAGAGTATAGAGAGCCCAGAGAGATGAAAAATGAAGAAGATACTCCCCTCTTCAGGATGGGATCAATGGATGACGAAGAGGATACCGGATGACTCCGCCCTGAGCCGATGAAGGGCACCCCGTCGCATAGGTTCAAGAAAGTATGCAGAAAACACAGAACCTGTGATGTTTTGCAAAAGGTAGGGGAGAAGTTAGGAGGGAAAACGACGATGGAATGAAGCAAATAAGGAACCAAAATGAAGCCTATACTTCCCTCAATAGCCTGGGGTCGAAGGGTTGAGACGGCGATTCGGCATGGCTTCGCCCAAGGTCGAAGAAGAGCCCCCCGTCGCGCAGGCGACCTGGGCATCTATTTATAGAAAAGTGGTGAAACGTCAAACTTTCTCTCACGATTCCAGGAGATAGAGTCCACCAAATCTCGAGATCTCTGGATCATTCTCGAGATAATAGTCAAGATAAGATGTAGGAACAAACATGACTCTTTTTGGTGGAAGGATGTGGAAGTTATGGCTCTTGGAAGAAGCCTCAAGAACCTAATCTGCAGGAGTTTTTGTTGCACGAAATGCGTAAAACCTAATATTGCGGCCAAGATTCCAGGATATCTAGTCAATTAAAAATCATGCTCCGTATACCAAATTCGAGATAATACAAAGAGGAAGACACAGAAATAAACTAGGCTCAATTTCGTGGAGGATTCTAGAAGATAGAGCCCTAACAAGGAGGCCCCGTTGCACGGGTTTCAGCCTTAAGAGTCCGGCGGCGAAGAAGACAGAGTTCAGGGTCTTCTAGACTCTCTGTCATATAAACGGTCGCACGATAGACCATTTTTAGAAATAAACGGCCAACATTAGGCCGCTTTTATCATGAAGAACAGAGACCAGGGCGACCACGGCAGTTCAAGCTAAAAAAGGATGAAAATGGTCTAGAAGTAGACCGTTTAGTGCTTGGAGCGGTCTCGCATTAGACCACATAGTGATGGGACGGTCTAGCAGTAGACCACTTAGTGATGGGACGGTCTAGTAGTAGACCACTTAGTGATGGGGCAGTCTATCAGTAGACCACATAGTCATGGGACGGTCTAGCAGTAGACCACTTAGTGAATGGGACGGTCTAGCAGTAGACCACTTAGTGAATGGGGCGGTCTAGTAGTAGACCACTTACTGAATGGAAGAACGGGCTAATGGCGTAGAAGAAGAAGTTGTAGATCTCGAAAAGTTAAACAACTTTGATGAAGGGCACATTTTTAATAAAGGAATGAAAGGAGATGAAAAATCTTCACGTTTAGAACTGCGCAGTGAGAGGAACCGAATGCTTGATGGAAGTCGACCAAAATGGGCCGAAAGTCGACTTAGAAATCGAAAGTTGATAAAATAGGCCCAAGGGCTCTAAGAAATCATGATCTCCAAAGCTCAAAGACGAGGGAACAGTGGAATGGGCTCAAAATCTACCCAAAAAAGGCTCTAAAACAACGGGTAATTCGGGACATCAAACTGATGAATAAGAGAAATGACGTAACTTGCGGGCTAAAATGGGTATCAACAGATGCCCCTCCTTGATGTCCGCTTTGAAAGGGAACGAGCAAAAGCGACGCGGAGGTGAAATGGAAAGGAGATGGAGCAAAAGCGACAGTGACGTGAAATGGAGATGACGCGGAGATGAAGCGGAGAGAACTGATAAGCGGGCATCAAGGCAAAAGACACATGTTTTAACCAACAAGGGACAGGAATTCTCCCGAAATCGCCGACCTAACCACCAGGACTAGATGACAAGAACGAGATATGTCTGGAGAACTAAACTAACTGGAAAAAAAAAGGAAACACGACCAGCCTCATCGGGGACAAAATCCACAGACGAAGAGGGGGTCGGAAAGGAACATAACGTAAAAAGTAAGAGAAATATAACTGAGAAAAAATCCAGACAGGAATCAGCTGACCAACAAGACCAAGCGGCAAGATCAGAGAAATCGTTCAAATTCAGAGTGGAATGAGAATCTCTTATCCAAGTGAATTGAAGTGTAATTAACCATTACTGAGGAATAACCTTGAACGGATCACGAGACGTGCGTGCTCAAAATGTGACATGATGCATGCTGGACTAAAATAAAAAAATCATCAAAACGAATGTAAAGAAAGCTAAAATAGAAAGTACTCGAGAATAGTATTGCTAGACTAGCACAATCAGGGTCAAGACACTATCCGCAACCACGGCGTGCATGATAGAACGATCGTTCCCTAATTTTCCCAACCTAACGGCCTATCCGATGATTAAACATGTTCACCTAGATCATCATCATTTTTGTTAGAGGGGAACGTCAGATCCAGGAACACATGAATGACCAGCCGATTCTTGAGATAATATAATAATATAGATACCATATAGTAATGTAACAATGAGTAGGGGTAGAGAGCCATACCTGACTTACTTGCGCAGGCGAAATGACAATTTTTTGAATTTTATTTTCTAATTTTTATGGATTTTCATGTATAAGACAAATATGACAAACAAGCAAGTATAAACATAGCGAAGATAACGTAATAATCAACTGAACGACAAACAACACGACATAACATAATGATCAAATGAAATGGGAGACAATGCAACATAACATAACAAAGGCAAACGAGCACATATGCAATGGCATGAACAAACAACATGCATGCATGAATACGGTGTGACAAGACAACAACGACGTGGGACAACACACGGTTGGGACAAGAACATGAGGGATGACCACACGGTTGGGACAAAACACGGGACATAAAGGGTCGACTAACAACATGTGCAAGACAACTAACAACACGCGGTGAGGGACAAAATAACATGCGTGGGACAAAGACACGTGGGATGACATGGAGGGATAAAGACATGTGTGGGATAACACGGGTGACAGCACAGAGGAACATAGATATATGTGACAAGGACACAGAGGGACAAAAGATGCGGAGGACCACAGACATGGCGGGTCAATGACATGACAGATACGTTCTTCAATTGAAGCCCAAGATCAGAAGAAGCAGAACCACCAAATTCATAATCGTGAGGCAATGCCCTCTCATGGAGACATGATGCAGCGAAGCGAAGTTGAGTTGAGTAGGACATGAGCTTCAGAATAGATCCAGAGATAGGTTTGAACAGATGAGAACAAATTAAGGATATGAGAAGGAGGCAGAGCGAAAGATAGAGCAAAGAAAGGTTGAACCTGCAATTTGCAACATGCACACTTAGCAAACAGATTACGTATCTGTCCTCAAGACAAAGAAACAAAGAACAAATATTTTTAGATTTTTGATTTTTTTTTATTTTTTTTTAATTTTTTATTTTTTTGGTGTTTTTGAATGTTTGATTTTTTTTCTGAAATTTTTGACATATTTGATTTTTTTTGACATTTTGACATATTTGATTTTTTTTGTTTTTTTGTTTTTGTTTTGGATTTGGAAAGTAAAGCTATCTGCAGCAACCAAGGACAGGATCAAACTACTGGCCAAGGGGTCGTCATCCCGCCCCCTCTCATTAAACACTTCCCTTGAGTAGGGTGTGCATTTGAGAGTGGCTTACCATAACTAATCGCCTCTAAAGAACGGTGCCCCTACTAAGGCCATACCCGAGATTCAACCCAGCCTAAGAGGGAGAAACAGAAGAAAATGGGGGACAAGCTTTGTGCATGATTGAAGATATTAGGATTTGACTTCCTTCCAAGGCACCACCCCTCAAAGAGTAGATCTGTTGCGCCGGGACTTTGAGTCTTTAATCATAATTTTACATTGATTTTCATATATAATTTTGACATAGCCGTTATCGGCCAGATATTGAAATAAAGCTCACTTTTGCTTTGGACACACGCATGATGCTGCACTACCCTTCACCGTTTTACACGGACCTCATCTCTTGCCTTAGGAGAAGCATGCCCGGTTACTAGGATCAGGGGCATTTTTTATGATATTTTTCATTCATTTCTTTTTCTAAGACTACCCCTATTTAAAACCTCTCTCGTATTGGGGAATGCCTAGGTGGGTTATTTCATCCGTCGATCTCTTGCCCCTACACTCAGCCATGCAAAGAAGAGAATAGGCCTTCGTGCATACCCATAGCATGGCCAAAGTAGCAACAGTGTTACTTCAGAGGAATCGGCTATGGCTCGCCGTGACGTGTGTGCAAAACCCATGCTAAAAGGACACCCTCAACAATGGAGGAAAGAATTAGACTCCCAGGCACTGAGCTATCACCAGCCTAAGATGCTGCAGAAGCGACTCATTTGACTAAGCAAACTAACTAAAGCCTAAGGCCACTCAACCATGTTTTAAAAAACCAACATTATAAGCGTGTGCAGAAATAACAGAGTAATAGCAATGATAACATGTTCTTGCACAAAATCAAAGATACCTTTGTAAATCCATGGCGTGGAAATCGGCCTCTTGAAGCGATTTCGATCATCGAGCTTTGAGGAGCGCGAGCTTTGTTTTCCTTACTTGTCAGGATAAAGGATGAAAGGAGAGCAAATGATTGGATTCCTCGACATAGAGGAGTGGCAGACATCATACTAGACGAAGAAGGGATAAAAAAGGAAGAGAGACGAGGGGTAGAACTCCCTTGTTAAGACACTGAGGCCCTGATAACAAGGAACCAGATACAGAATAAACAGGGATTAACTGAGATCAAGGCGGGCTAAAGCCTCGAAAATAGCAAGAAAAAGGGTGGTGACCCTGAAAGGGCGAGGAGGAAAGAATAGAAAGACGATGAAAAGATTGCTGCAAATATTAGGAAGAAGGAGAAGAATCGTCCGACGTGGTCGGAGAAACGGAATAACGATCACCCGCCAGAGGCGGGTAAGAAGATGGATAAACACCCAACAAGGTCGGGGAAGGGAAATGATAGATACCAGACAAGGTCGGGGAAAGGGAATGAGAAGTAGACCCCTGAGATACCCAGGGGGAAGAATCAGAAGAAGTCCCGGGATCGAGAAGATAAGATAACATAGGCCGCAACCTAGAAAAATGAAAACGTGGAAGATCGGGCGGCTCCAAACTAGGAAAAGGGAAGCGGGGGTTCACGGACCCAAGAGGAGAGGAGAAGATGATCGAAGTAGGATTGGACGAAGGAAGATACACCACCCAATGGTGGGAGCTGAGCAATAGAAATGAGGAATGAAAGGAAGAGGAAGAGAAAGAAGTGGACCCCTGAGTGCACACTACGTGGCCCTTAAACTTACACCGCCGCCTCTTCTTGGCAGAAACTATCTTGTAACGGACCCGCCTGGCACGGACTTGGACCTTCGGCCTTCTTGTCTTGAAACATCTTTTCATATAACGGTCCCACCTGGCAGACGACCTATCCCGATCATGAATATGTAGTTTTATCGGGGTGGCTGCCCCTAGACACCCGGTGCTAACCATAGGCAGGCATCCTTGAACAAGTAACTCTTTAGGATGAACACCAGAAAACTGTGGAGTCTTGTCCCTCGGCACTAGCAACATGAGATTCGGCATCTCCATTCGGCAATCGGGCATGAAGCATAACTCCCTTACCCGAAGAGCAGGACAAAACTTAGGGAGAGTAATGTGCAGCGTTGACGTGGCCGATTCACCAATAAATCGAGAGAGATTGCATAACAAGTGCAGAATGTCCTTGGAAAGCACTGAAGACACGGCCAATTGCCCCTTGAATAGGAAATCCATCAGGCTTCTGGCGGCCATATGGGTTAGCATAAACCGAGTAGAGAACCCCTCTCAACCAGTGAACTAAACATCGATCGAGCGAGAGGTAAGAACAGCATCAAGGGTGAACTTCCTGACGAGCAGAGAGATTGCTACCGGCCTCGCTTTTAAAGAAACTAGCACCATTGTAAGGGAACTCTTCTTTAAAACTATTTCTGAAAATGCAGGCTCATTATCCCAAAAATAGCCAGGGACCAAGACCCGGATTGGCATGCGGCAAATGACATCTTGAATCTCAAAATGCACAATCAAAACATAGTTCGGCTCATTATCTCCCTAGGGACCAGACCCAAGGGGCACCAAAGATAACACACACCCGCTTCGTGGGGTGGAAGTAAGTGGAGAAAGGGGTGGAGAAGGCTTGGAAGGCGTGGGTGAAGGTTTAGAAGGTGTAGAGGTCTCAGGCAGTAGAGGGGTAGCGGCAATGATAGGCTCGGGTGGAGGAGTAGGAGGGGGTAAAGGTGAAGGTGGAGGTGGAGGTGTAGGTGTAGGTATAGGCTGCTCAGGCTCGGGCAATGATGGCGAAGGGGATGGCAAAGGCGATGGAGATAGCAGAGGTGATAGAACAGGGATTGTTGGAAGAGGAGGCAGTGAGGGTGGGGGTGATGGCGGTAGGGATAGAGGGAATGGTGATGCGGGCAACGAAGGTAATGGAGGTGAAGATGGTGAAAGTGGTGGTGAGGCGGAGGAATTGGAGGGTCGTGACACCCACCTTCGACGTATCGACATGACGCGTCTAGCGGCATCGGGAGAAGAAGCACTGGTGGAAATGGGGGAAGAAGAAGTGGGAGCACTAGCCTGAGCAGAGGCTTGGGTTGGTGGAGGTTGTGGATGTAGAATCCTGAATTTTTATTATTATTGTTATTATTATGTCCCCACATACATTATTTACTTTTTGGTTCAACTTATAAACAAATTATTAAAAATCTGAAAAATTGTGTATCTAGTGTAAAATTGAATTTCTAGCAACTTTGTCTTCAGAAAAGAGTCCAAAATAAAATTGGTTAAGGCCCAATTTCATGTTTTCATTGGTTTAGGAGACCTAGTTTAACCATCTTGATTTGGGTCCAATTTTAGCCCATTTGTGCTCCAATTAGAGCCAAACCCTAGCCCATTGTTAGATCCTTGTTTCCCGTTCGAAAACCCTAGGTCTAGACCTTTCTACTGGCGGTGGCGGCGGTGGATTAGAACCCCATCCGAAGTTTTCGCCAGAGTTCCCTTATTGGACTCTCTAACCAAATTCGATCGCTAGAAGTCCATATAGGATCTATAAATTGAGGGCTTTCGACCCTCTGGAACCCTATTTGCACCAGCGGCGGGTGGCGTGACCGATCCTGACCGGACAAGCGAGAATTCGGGCGTTTTCGGTACCTAGGGTACCGGTGACCCCCCTTTCTTCCTCCTTCTTTTCTTCAAACAAAGGTAGGTGTCTCCCAGGCTAAAGAAAATTCTAATTATACCATCTTGTTCATCTTCCTTAGCCATTTCTTTTAATACCTAAATGCCTAAATTTTATGCATCATGCTACCCTAATTTCATGTTTTACTCCGAGGTATACAAAAAGGGTAACTTCCATGTTAACTAGTCTTATGTTGAATTTAATCATTTTAGGTCTTAATCAACACATGCCATCTTATACGGTTTTTAATGCTCTTTCTAATGGTAGTATTTTCCCTAATTTGTGTTCGCTCTATCATGAGAAATCAAGGTTTTGTCATGGCTTGTCGAGGATCGTCATTGGTGGGTCTCGGGTTGAGTTGACAATCCTTCCAATGACCGCTATAACTCTGGCAGTCGCACGATAAACCACCACCAGGGTCTGGTGGCCCCACGATAAACCACCACAGGCCCTGCGTTTTTAAATTTATAAGATTAATGTATATTTATTTTCTGATATGAAACGGCCCCATGATAGACCGTTTTATGCCTCTGGTGGCCCTTATATAGACCATTTCTTTTCTCTAGCAGAGTGTTTTAACTAATTCATGTGTTTTTAACCAGGAACTTACTATGTTTTGATATAACATCTTGACCTATAACAATGTAGAACATGATAGTAATGGTTGGAAGCATAACTTCCATTAATTTGTATGAGAATTGTTGACAATCATAAGTTAAATGATCATATGAAACTTGATAAAAGCTTGGTTAATGATCTTGTCAATTTTTGAACACCGCTGTTATAAATCGTTATGTTATCTTGACATTACTATTGACAGTCATACCACTCCGGTGGGATTGACTGACCGCATCGACTCATTTTCCGTGTTTATCTTGCCTCAATCTTGTAATAGTTGGGACTCTCCACCGGATATTCCTTCCGTCGGACTAGTACCACTATTATGAGACCTTCGTAAGACCCCGTGAGCCTGGGATTCCCACCAGGATGCCGGGTGGGTTGTACCCCAAAGACCTGAACCCATGAACGTGATTTGATTCGTGTTTTTGGGCCAGTCTAAACTGGACAACTTTGTGACCTTAGCGGCCCATCGTGAGACCGCTAAGTGACCTTGGCGGCCCAAAGTTAGACCGCTACTATTTTCGTAGCCTGGTTAGTAATGGGCTTGTTTTAGTCAAATCCTTTGAGCCCATTCAGTTCTAACCTGGACCAATCTATTATTTTAGCTTGTGGGCTGAACTCTTGTTTGGACCCGTCCTAGTTTAGGCTGAAGTAAGGACCCTTTTTGGGTTAACTTTAAAGCCTGCTGATATTGAACCATTAGCGGCCTAATGTTAGACCGTCACTGTCACCGTAGCGGCCTAGTTATCGACCGCTACAGGTGAGATTTAATATGTTTTTCCTTGTTTTATTGTTATGTTAGCAGTCGTATCAAGGTTGGCCTTAAACTGTGAAATCTTTCTTGATCCTTGTGCACTCAAGACTCTTAGTCATTCCACATGATGTCCATTCCAACATTATTGGAATTTCTCTTGATCTTAGAAGTAAGTTCGTAAGCTTAAACCTTGGAATTCTTGGCCATTTAAAGTGGTGATTGTCTAGACTAGGATCTATGATCTAATCTTTCAATGCCAACGCATCATAAATGGCCCGGTCTGGTCATGGGAGTAGCGCCCGAAAGTACTTGTGCCATGGGAAGTTTGTAATGACAAGGTGTGGCATTGCACCGAAGTACATGACTAGCGTGATTGGTCTAAGACATTCCACTTCTACTCAATTACTTGAAATTCTTGCGTGACATGATATGCGTGCTTATTATGGCCAATTCCATCTATCATTTGCGTACAATTTCATGAAAAGTTCTTGTTATACTTATGTTTATTCTTTACATGGAAATCCGTATTTATTTTCCTATCTATCTCCTGTCATTTATTCATTATTGTTCTTTTATTACAATGGTATTCATGATTAAATGGTTAATCACTTTAACTATGCCTGATGATAGAGATATAAAATCTTACTGAGCTTTGCTCACCCCTACTTGCCAATCCTTTTCAGGTAGTTCGGAAGAGGACGTGCACTCTGATAGGGATGGGAACGAGTGATTCCAAGAGCGAGCCATTTAGATTTATGATCAAGTCAAGTTCTAGATTAGTTGTTGAGTTTTGTTATCTAGAGTTGATGTATTCCTTTCCATTGATAAGTTAGAAGTCCACAAGTGGTCGGGTGTAATTAAATACTTTCTCTTATTATTATCAATAAAGTTGGGTTAATTATTTTCTTCATTTTAGCCTGATAGTTGAGTCTCTTGTGGCAATGTATGCTCTGATTGACATGAATGATATAAACTGCTACGTTCCGATTTTCCACGTTGGGACGTGACAGTTTTTGTGGTACCAGAGCCTAGGTTTTCTTTAGACCCTAGGTTAGTAGTAGTGTTATAGAACCTCTAACATTGGTAAAGTCAGAATCCGACCCAGTGAGTTGGGTAGAGACTTGGGCTAAGTTAATTAACTAGCTATAAGAAGTTATTTCAATAAAACGTTCTTAATTACTTCTTTTGTGCTGTAGGAATTTCCCGCAATGGCAGCAGAATGCGCTCAATGGCGAGACATGCAACGCACAGTGCAGGGCCTGACCTAGGCCTTACAGTAAGTAGCCCAAGGCGACGGACAGCAAGGAGTAGGCAATCTACATCGGAACTTTCAAGGCTTGAATCCCCAACGTTTCAGTGGATCTTCGGACCCAGATGAGGCCGAGAACTGGCTAAAAGAGATGGAGAGGATCTTCAGGGTTATGCAATGTGGAGATCAGGATCGTGTTCTTCTAGCGACCTTCCAGTTATAACGCGATGCACATGCTTGGTAGGAAGCTGTGGAAGCCACGCTTGGGAATAGGCGTGCCACGTGGAACGAGTTCAAAGAGTTTTTCAATAGCAAGTATTTCTCAGATCGGGTGTAGGAAAGGAAGGCAGCTGAGTTTGCTACTTTGAAGCAAAGAAACTTGTCGGTTGCAGAATATGAGGCGCAGTTTTCTAGATTGTCTAAGTATGCACCACACTTGGTGTCCACTGAGAAAATGAAGGCTAAAAGATTTCTGAATGGTTTGAAGCTTTAGTACATCAATCAATTGGCACCCTTGGAAATCCATGTTTATGCAGAGATTGTAAGGAAAGCACAAGTTTTGGAAGACACGATGGAAATGACTAACCGGATAAGAGGTCGTGATAAGAAGAAGGAGCAGACTACCAGTTTCGGGAACTTTAAACCCGATAATGGTCAAAAGAGGCCCAATGGCGGGCCGAGTTTTTCTAAAAATAAGAAACCTAGGGAAGGTGAGAAAAAGGTTGGACCGGCTGTGTCATCCAAGGCAGTTTGCAAGTATTGTGACCGTCCCGGTTACAAGATGGAAGAGTGTTGGCGCAAGTTAGGCGCTTGTTTGAGGTGTGGTAGCAGGGACCACCGAATCCCAGAGTGTCCCCTTATTAATGAACTAGCAGCATCTGATAAGTCGCAAGGAAGTTTCAAATGGCAGGGCAAGCTCCAAGCCCTCCAAGAGGCAGAGACTGAGACCCAGGCTACCGAGGAAGGAGGTATTATCGAAGGTACTCTTACTATTCTTTCCAAGTCAGCATTCGTACTTTTCGACACTAGGGCCACTCATTCTTTTATATCTCTGAAATTTGCTAAGACTTTATCTGTGGAACCAGTATTATTGGATTCTCATCTTATGATATCCACCCCTATTGGTTTGGGATCCGAGATTAAATATTATTATCCTTCCAGTAAGGTTTTGATTAATGGTTGTAATTTATCTACCGATTTAGTATGCATGAAGATGAAAGATTATGACGTGATCTTAGGGGTTGATTGGTTATCTAAGCATGGTGCTAGTGTTCATTGTAAGTTAGGAGTAGTGTCTTTCCCTGGACGCCCTGAGCTTTCTTTCTCTAGCACTAGGCAATCCAAGTCTGTGCCGCTTATCTCGGCACTGCGGGCGGATAAGTTGTTAAGAAAGGGATGTCAAGCATTCTTGGCTTTGATTTCTTTAACTGATAAGAAGGAAGTGGAGTTGAGGGACATCCCTATTGTTCAAGATTTTCCAGAGGTGTTTCCAGATGAATTACCAGGTCTTCCCTCTGAAAGGGAGGTGGTTTTCTCTATTGATCTGATTCCTGGCGCATCACCTATTTCAATAGCTCCTTATCGTATGTCCCCTGCTGAGTTAAAAGAACTGAAGGTGCAGTTGTTAGACTTGCTAGAAAGAGGGTTCATACGTCCGAGTATTTCACCATGGGGTGCTCTTATTCTTTTTGTAAGGAAGAAGGATGGTTCTTTGAGACTGTGTATTGATTATCGTCAGTTGAATCAGCTCACCGTGAAGAACAAGTATCCATTACCAAGGATCGATGAATTATTAGATCAGATATCTGGAGCCCAGTATTTCTCAAAGATTGATCTTAGATCTGGGTATCATTAGTTGAGGATACAGGATGAGGATATTTTTAAGACGGCATTCCGTAGCAGGTATGGGCATTTTGAATTTGTTGTGATGCAGTTTGGACTGACTAATGCTCCTGCATCTTTTATGCAACAAATGAATAGTGTGTTCTGGCCCTATTTAGATCAGTGGGTCGTGGTATTTATCGATGATATTCTGATATATTCAAGGGGCAAGGAGGATCATGAAAGGCACTTGAGAATGGTGTTACAAATATTCAAGGACCATCAGCTATACGCCAAGTTTAGTAAATGTGAGTTCTGGTTACAAGAGGTGTCTTTTCTAGGGCACATCATTTCTAAAGAGGGGATTGCAGTAGACCCTTCTAAAGTTGAGGTAGTACATAATTGGGAAAGACCTGTGAGTGCAACTGAGATCAGAAGTTTCTTAGGCTTAGCAGGCTATTACTGAAGGTTCAGTAAGGATTTCTCCAAGATTGTAGTACCTTTGACAAGGTTAACTCGTAAGAAGAATCATTTTGAGTGGATAGATGATTGTGAGAAGAGCTTTCAGACTTTGAAGGAGTGCTTGACCACTACCCCAGTTTTGGCCTTGCCCTTAGGTGAAGGAGGTTTTGAAGTTTATATCGATGCTTCGGGAATCGATTTAGGTTGCGTATTGATGCAACGAGGGAGAGTGATAGCTTATTCCTCCAGGCAGTTGAGAAAATATGAAGAGAATTACCCTGTTCATGATCTGGAGTTAGCAACTGTTGTGTTTGCTCTTAAGATATGGAGGCATTATCTTTATGGAGAAACTTTCACAGTGTACTCAGACCATAAGAGCTTAAGGTATCTATTTTCTCAAAAAGAGTTGAACATGAGACAGAGAAGGTGGCTAGAGTACTTAAAGGATTTCGACTTCTCCATTGAATATCATCCCGGAAAAGGGAATGTTGTAGCAGATGCGTTGAGTAGGAAGCCGACAGCTAGATTAGCCAGTTTGATGCTTCAAGAGTGGAAGTTGTTAGAACAATTTGCTAGTCTAGATATTATAGAAAAGGAAGATCAAATCTTGGTTGCTCATGTCCAGCTTCGTTCAGAATTGCTAGCAGAGATCGAGCAGTTGCAAGATAATGACCCAATGCTAGTTGAAATTAAGGAACAGATAGCTAGTCGACCAGATTTTATGTTGGCTGATGATGGGAGATTGTTATTTCGAGGGAGAACTTGTGTCCCTGATTCCATGGAAGTAAAAAGGAAGATTCTTGAAGAAGCTCACAGATCTAAGTATACTATACATCCAGGAGCTACAAAGATGTACCGGGATTTGAAGAGAACTTTTTGGTGGCCAAACATGAAAAGAGAAGTGGCCGATTTTGTGAGCAGGTGCTTAGTATGTCAACAAGTTAAAGCAGAGCATTTCAGGCCTACTGGGAAATTGAAGCCTCTTGAAATACCACAATGGAAGTGGGAAAGTATCGGTATGAATTTTATTATGGGTTTACCCAGAACACGAGGAGGCCTTGATGGAATTTGGGTGATCATTGACCGACTAACAAAGTCCGCACACTTCTTTCCTATTAAGTCAAAGTGGATTGTGGATGTTCTAGCTACCCTGTAAATGAAGGAAATAGTAAGATTACATGGAGTTCATGTATCCATCATATCTGACAGAGACCCCAGGTTTACATCTCACTTTTGGAAAGGACTGCAAGCATCATTAGGAACTCGTTTGAACTTCAGTACCGCTTTTCACCCTCAGACTGACGGGCAGACTGAGAAAGCAAATCAGATTGTTGAAGACATGTTGAGAGCTTGCATGATTGATTTCGGAGGCAGTTGACATGAACATTTACCTTTGATTGAGTTTGCATACAATAATAGTTACCAATCTAGCATTCAGATGGCACCGTTTGAAGCTTTGTACGTCAGAAGTTGTAGATCCCCTCTTTGTTGGGAAGAGATTGGTGAAAAGCAATGGCTCGGACCAGATCTTATCCCAGAATCGTACAAGAATATTCAAGTTATCGGAGACCGTCTGAAGATCGCCCAGTCCAGACAAAAGAGCTATGCAGATAATAGAAGAAGGGTGTTAGAATTTCAGATTGGAGAGCATGTATTTCTGAAAGTCTCACCATCAAGAGGAATTAGAAGATATGGAATTCGAGGCAAGTTAAGCCCAAGGTTTGTTGGCCCATTTGAAATCTTGGAGAGGGTAGGCAAAGTTGCCTATAGATTAGCCTTACCACCACAGTTAGCAGGCATTCACAATGTGTTTCATGTATCTATGATTCGGAAGTATGTGTATGATCCTTCACACATCATCCAACATGCGGATTTGGAATTGAAGAAAGACTTATCTTATGAAGAGAAGCCTATCAAGATATTGGACTTCAAGCAATAGTAACTCAGGAATCGATCCATTCCGATGGTCAAGGTCCAGTGGAGTCGGCATGGAACGGAGGAAGCAACGTGGGAGTCCGAGGATGCAATTAGGAAATTATATCCAGAATTGTTCTAAGGTTGGTTGTTATAAGATTCGGTGAATTTGGGAGACCAAATTCCTTAAAGTGGGGGAGGGTGTAGCATCCTGAATTATTATTATTATTGTTATTATTATGTCCCCACATAAATTAATTACTTTTTGGTTCAACTTATAAACAAATTATTAAAAATCTGGAAAAATGTGTATCTACTATAAAATTGAATTTCTAGCAACTTTGTCTTCAGAAAAGAGCCAAAAATAAAATTGGTTAAGGCCCAACTTTGTGTTTTCGTTGGTTTAGGAGACCTAGTGT
This sequence comes from Amorphophallus konjac, assembly GCA_022559845.1. Lineage (NCBI taxonomy): Eukaryota > Viridiplantae > Streptophyta > Magnoliopsida > Alismatales > Araceae > Amorphophallus > Amorphophallus konjac. The sequence continues at coordinate 109,802,173 of CM040118.1, forward strand.
AACCATCTTGATTTCGGTCCAATTTTAGCCCATTTGCGCTCCAATTAGAGCCAAACCCTAGCCCATTGTTAGATCCTTGTTTCCCCTTCGAAAACCCTAGGTTTAGACCTTTCTACTGGCGGCGGCGATAGTGGACTAGAACCCCATCCGAAGTTTTCACCGGAGTTCCCTTATTGGACTCTCTAACCAAATTCGATCACTAGAAGTCCCTATAGGATCTATAAATTGAGGGCTTTCGACCCTCTGGAACCCTATTTGCACCATCGACGGGCGGCATGACCGATCGTGACCGGACGAGGGAGAATTCAGGCATTTTAGGAGCGGTACCTAGGGTTTCGACGACCCCCCTTTCTTCCTCCTTCTTTTCTTCAAACAAAGGTAGGTGTCTCTCAGGTTAAACAAAATTCTAATTATACCATCTTGTTCATCTTTTTGAGACCTTTCTTTTGATACCTAAATGCCTAAATTTCATACATCATGCTGCCCTAATTTCATGTTTTACTCCGAGGTATACAAAAAGGGTAACTTCCATGTTAACTAGTCTTATGTTGAATTTAATCATTTTATGTCTTAATCAACACATGCCATCTTATACGGTTTTTAATGCTCTTTCTAATCATAGTATTTTCCCTAATTTGTGTTCGCTCTATCATGAGAAATCGAGGTTTTGTCATGGCTTGTCGAGGATCGCCGTTGGCGGGTCTCCGGTTGAGTTGACGGTCCTTCCAATGACCGCTATAACTCTAGCGGTCGCACGATAAACTGCCACCAGGGTCTGGCGGCCCCACGATAAACCGCCACAGGCCCTGCGTTTTTAAATTTATAAGATTAATGTATATTTATTTTCTGATATGAAACAGCCCCATGATAGACCATTTTGTGCTTCTGGCGGCCCTTATATAGACCGTTTCTTTTCTCTGGCAGGGTGTTTTAAACTCTAATTCATGCATTTTTAACCAGGAACTTACTATGTTTTGATATAACATCTTGACCTAAAACAATGCAGAACATGATAGTTATGGTTGGAGGCATAACTTCCATTAATTTGTATGAGAATTGATGACAATCATAAGTTAAATGATCATATGAAACTTGATAAAAGCTTGGTTAATGATCTGGTCAATTTTTGAACACCGCTGTTATAAATTGTTATATTATCTTGACATTACTGTTGACAGTCATACCACTCCGGTGGGATTGACGTACCGCATCGACTCATTTTCCGTGTTTATCTTGCCTCAATCTTGTAATAGTTGGGACTCTCTGCCGGATATTCCTTCCGTCGGACTAGGACCACTATTATGAGACCTCCGTAAGACCCCGTGAGCCTGGGATTCTCACCAGGACACCGGGCGGGTCATACCCCAAAGACCTGAACCCATGAACGTGATTTGATTCGTGTTTTTGGGCCAGTCTAACTTGGACAGCTCTGTGACCTTAGCGGCCCATCGTGAGACCGCTAAGTGACCTTGGCGGCCCAAAGTTAGACCGCTACTATTTTCCTGGCCTGGTTAGTAATGGGCTTGTTTTAGTCAGATCCTTTGAGCCCATTCAGTTCTAACCTAGACCAATCTATTATTTTAGCTTGTGGGCTGAACTCTTGTTTGGACCCATCCTAGTTCAGGCTGAAGTAAGGACCCTTTTCGGGTTAACTTTAAAGCCTGCTGATATTGAACCATTAGCGGCCTAATGTTAGAACGTCACTGTCACCGTAGCGGCCTAGTTATCGACCGTTATAGGTGAGATTTAATATGTTTTTCCTTCTTTTATTGTTATATTAGCAATCGTATCAAGGTTGACCTTCAACTGTGAAATCTTGCTTGATCCTTGTGCACTCAAGACTCTTAGTCATTCCACATGATGTCCATTCCAACATTATTGGAATTTCTCTTGATCTTAGAAATAAGTTCGTAAGCTTAAACCTTGGAATTCTTGGCCATTTAAAGTGGTGATTGTCTAGACTAGGATCTATGATCCAACCTTTCAATGCCAACGCATCATAAAGGGCCCGGTCTGGTCCTGGGAGGAGCGCCCAAAAATACTTGTGCCCCGAAGAGTTTGAAATGACAAGGTGTGGCTTTGCACCGAAGTGCATGACTAGCGTGATTGGTCTAAGACATTCCACTTCTACTGAATTACTTGAAATTCTTGCGTGACATGATATGCGTGCTTATTATGGCCAATTCAATATATCATTTGTGTGCAATTTTATGAAAAGTTCTTGTTATACTTGTGTTTATTCTTTACATGGAAATCCATATTTCTTTTCCTATCTATCTCCTGTCATTTAATCATTATTGTTCTTTTATTACAATGTTATTCATGATTAAATGGTTAATCACTTTAACTATGCCTGATGATAGAGATATAAAATATTACTGAGCTTTGCTCACCCATACTTTCCAATCCTTTTTAGGTAGTTCGGAAGAGGACGTGCGCTCTGATGGGGATGGGAACAAGTGATTCCAGGAGCAAGCCATTTAGATTTATGATCAAGTCAAGTTCTAGATTAGTTGTTGAGTTTTGTTATCTAGAGTCGATGTATTTCCTTTCCATTAATAAGTTAGAAGTCCACAAGGAGTCGGGTGTAATTAAATACTTTCTCTTATTATTATCAATAAAGTTGGGTTAATTGTTTTCTTCATTTTAGCCTGATAGTTGGGTCTCTTGTGGCAATGTATGCTTTGATTGACATGAATGATATAAACTGCTACGTTCTGATTTTTCGCGTCGAGGCGTGACAGTGGAGGTTGAGTAGGAGATGGTAAAGGTGAGGGGGTAGGTGGAGATGAAGAGGGTGATGAGGTGACGGACCGGGTGACGGAGTAGGTGACGGAGCGGGTGCAATGCCAGATAAAGAATCACAGGGGTGCCCCTGGTCTTGTAGTGGAGACGACTGCCTGGGCAGCGACTGCTGTTGTTGCTTGCTACGGAGATTTAAAATAGCTTCATGCATGGTGACCCAATCAATCATCTTCTTGCCTTCCAAACCATAAACCAGTTCCTGAAACTCGGGACAATCCTCGACCAAATGCCCCTGCTGATGATGAAAATCACAAAATTGGAGCGAATCCCCGACTGTGGGTCGGCAAGGCATAACCATAGGGAGTTGCAACGTGTGAGCGGCCACCAAAGCCTTAAAAATATCTGTAAGAGACTCCGGCAACAGTGGAGAAGGAGCCCGCTTTGGGCACGGTGGATGCTGAGGGATATGGGAAGGTGATGGAGAAGGTTGCGAGGATGGAAGTGGAGGTTGCGTAGGCAATGGCGCATGGCTAAGGGAAGGATTTGGTGAAGGCATATGCACAGCGGGGATATAGTGGACGGCATCTACCTGCTCGGGGTGGGGTGTTTCCTTGACCGGAGGTGGAGACGCGTGCGGATATGAAACGGCGGATGGCTGACTGTGGATGACGGTAGGTTGACTCATGGAGGGTTGATACGGAGTGGTATATGGGTATGTGGGAGCAGAAGGCTGACCCATGGAAGGATATGTGGTGGAGGGTTGATGCGTGGAGGGTTGATGCGGGGAGGGCTGACTGATGGGAGATGACGGATAGGAGGCGTATGTGGGCGTAGAAGGTGGATGGGACTCAAGATCAAGGGAAACTAGGAGTTGTTGGCGGATGAAGCGGGCTCGGCTACATAATTGTGGCCAGGAGGTGATATCATTCAAGGCCAAGATAAACTGATACTCAGGCGTTGCATTAGAAATGACCATTTTGATCTGTTCTCCCTCCGGAATATGTCCCGGGACTTGCGCAGTCAGGCGACGCCAGCGGTCGACGAAGGTAGAGAACTCCTCGTTGGGCTTCATCTTCTCATGGGCCAGATCAACCATAGAATACTTGGGCCCAACCTGGTCTTGATATTGCTGAAGAAATTTCTCTTGAACGGCTTGAAAATCCACAACTTGCTCTTGCGGCAATGTAAAGAACCAATCTCGAGCCAGGCCTTCTAAAGACAGACCAAACAGATAAGCTATCAAGCGTTGGTCATGCCGAAACTGGGTCGACTCACAAAGAAACTCCTTCAAGTGCACATAAGGGTCACCGACTCCACCATAGCGGCGATATGTAGGAATTTATGAACGCGGTGGAAGCTAAAGACCTTGAAATGCAAACGGGACACTCAAAAAAGATTTTTGATCAATTTAATGTTGAAGTTCATCAAGCTGCCGTTGGGTTTGAGCAATCATCTCCTCGATGGGGTGAGACCGAGAAGGATGCAAGCCAGCCTGAGCAAGAGAGTGTGAATTTGGACTAGGATTATGGTATTGGGCTATGTATGGGGGTCCGGACTGAAATGAAGAAAAGCCCATTCCAGGAATAGAATGATATGGAGGCCTGGAAGCATCATGAATGTGAGAATAAAGACCGATTGGGCCAGCAACAACATGGGGCCCATTAAGAGAATAAGAGGGCCCGTTAAAGGAAGGGGGCCCACTAAGAGTAGAAGAGGGAGGCCCGTTATGAGAATAAGGCCCATTAAGATTAGCGATGAATTTTTGGGCATGGACCGGGGCCGTTTGGCAAGCAAGAGATGATAGGTGGGCCATGAGATTTGCTTGCAGGTCGGAAGGGCCACGAGAAGATGGGCCCGCGTGGGAAGAGGAATCCACGCAGGAATAGAAAGACGGGGAAGAAGAAGAGTAATATACAAGAGAAAAATGGTGCTTCATGAGGGCAAATGGAGACTTTATACAGGAAAGTCAGGGAAATACAGTGAGGGAAGTAAGGGCTCGAGGATCAAAGAGGGGGACTGACTCAATAATGCAAAGGAGAAAAGAAAGAAAATGAAACCTAGGACAATGAGACTTAACAAATGGACGCACAGAATGGTCTAGCCTAAATGGGCCTAATAACAAAATTTATATGAATGAAGGGGGATGCAACACGAAATAACACAAATGGGCTTGGACGGGCCCAAACAAATAGTATGGCTGTGAGGGGGTTCAACCAAGATCAAACAAGTTGATATGATTGTCAATTTTTATTTTTCCAAAGTTTCAATGGGCCTTTTAAAGATTTGAATTAAGGTCAATTCCCTCAAAATAGGAAACCTATAGGGAATAAGGTCCAAACTTTGGGTTTGACTAAGGTTAATTCCCTTACACGTATACAAATGCAAACCTAAGGGTAGAAAGGTACAACCAACCCGGCATCCATGTGGCAGTCCACGGCTCATGGGGACTTATGGAGGTCCTGGATAAGATCACCTAGTCGAGCCCAAGAAATAGGGGAGCGAGAGGATCACTTACCAAGGGGGAATGCAACTACAATATGCAAATATACATGATCCTATGTGCACCGGGGTGCATGCAATTTCTAGCCTAAGTCTAGCAAATCAAGAGAATAATGAAATTATGCAAACATCACAAAAATGTATGAAAAATGCAAAACAATATGAATAACAATGATGCAAGACCTGAAATAGGGTCAACTAGGCACTAAAAGATAAGAAAAATCATTAAAGGATAACGTACCTTTGTGTGTGCCCCCAGACCTACAAGTTTTTTTTTCTTGAAAGCCCTACCTAGGGATAGGGGGTGGAGTGTTGCAAACCACCTACCTATCACTAGGGGGTGTATTTTATTGCTAAAGGAGGATAATTACAATTACATCAATCGGATGCTAGGCATACCTAGCTTATCTAAGCGAGTATCTCCCTTTATATGTGAGGGAAGCTCATGATAAGAATAGAAAGAATTACATTGCAAGGAGCATGCTAAAGTAGCCAAAGAATCCACCACTGTGTTGCCTTCTCTGTATATGTGAGTAATGGTGTCCAATGGAGAAATAAGGCTCCAAATATCTCTGCCATATTTGAGAATGGACCACGGACAGTGAGCTTGTCTTTTGATGATATGTACAAGTGTTTTTGAATCACAGTCAATGATGACAGGCATAGAAACAACAATGGTGTGTAAATACTTAACACCATCAAGGAAAGCTTGGGCCTCAGCTATAATGCTGTTAGACTTTCCATAATAGTGTGAGAAGGCAAGGAGAGTACTTCCACTGTGATCACTAATTACACCACCACCTCCAGAATCACCATTTTGCTTTGATGCACCATCAGTATTAAGCTTAATGAAAGGTCAAGGAAGACAGATCCATTTAATGGCCAAGCAATGTAGCTGAGTAGATTTGATGTTCTGCAGCCCAAATGCTCCCAAGATTCTCCTTTTGCTATTCTTTGCTTCTTTAAGGTCAGCAGCTATGCAGATTTGTTTAACTTTGAAGTTTATGTTGTGAACAAGGCTCTGCTTGGATGTTTGTTTACCATCATACCTAATTTGGTTTCTTGCACACCATAATTCCCACAACCCATAACCAACAACTGCTAGAGTGAAAAGTTCGAATAAGGACTTATGTTGTGAGTTACTGATAGTATTCAGAATAATAGTTCTGATAGAGTTGCCTTCAATGTGCAGCCCAAAAGAACTAAAAGAAGACCAAACATAAGTAGCCAAATCACTTCGAACAAATAGGTGATTTGAATCTTCAGCCTAGGACACCTTACAACAATGGCATTTGGAACAAAGAAAGACTCCCACCCGTTGGATATTTATGCGTAAAATGAAGTGAGCTTTATGCGTAAAATGTAAACATGAAGGGAATATTTAAGTAGGCAAATGAAGTTCAATGCATGCAAATAATATATGGATGTGAAGATAATACAAAAGACTACCCAATGGAACCAAGAAACAGCCAAAATAGACCCTGGAAGGTAATTTAAATCAGCAAGCAAAACGCCCATGTGAATCTATCCCGAATCTGCCCACAAATTAGATGTGAAAAATGCAAAAATGGAGGCACTTTTTAAATATGCAAATGATGTCCAAACGACGCAAATGAACTATGGATGGAAAGATAATAGAAAGGTCTACACAATCAGTGCAAGAACAAGGCAATCTGACCTCGGGAGAATAATTAAATCGTCCAAGAAAGATACCCCTGTGAACCTGTGCGCAGACCGCATGCAAACTAAATGTAGAAAATGTAAAAATGGAGATAGTTTTTAAATATGAAAATGATGTCTAAATGATGCAAACTTTAAATGTATGGAAAGATAATACAAAGGACAACACAACTCAACAAGAATCAACCCAATCCGACGTCGGGAGACAAAGTTATGCCCAAATGAATAAGGCACCTGTAAATAGAAATCATGCCCGATCAGAACCACTAAAAGGTCTTTGGATGACCGTTTTTACATGTGGGCGGTCTCCTAGAGGACCGCCTAGGTCCTGGACGGTCCTTGGAGGACCGTTTATAACCCCAGAGGGTTTGGGCGGTCTTGGAAAGGCCGTTAAAGGTGCTGGGCGGCCCTACGATAGACCATTTACCCCTGACAGACCCGAAAATAGACAAAATGATGGGAAAACGTGGAGGAGACTACCCAAACATGCATGAACACCCACCCAACATGTAAGAGTCTAAAAATATAACGTGATGGGCACTAGGTGTCCCACCGTGATCACCAAAAAACTGTAAATACAAAGCTTAGGCTAATCTATCTTGCCCCGAAATAATAAGCACGCACGTATGAACATGCATATCATCATGAAGTGTAAACAATGGGAAGCAAAGGGGCGATGAAGAAAAAAAATGAACCGTGATCGCCACCCAAGGATTAGCAGTGGTAAATAGATGCTACTATGAAAACAAACCCACTGCGTACCTTGGGGAAAAAAAGAAGAAGACCGCGGCCAAAGGTGACCGCTACAATGTGATCTCGCATTGAAGACGAGTGCGGGGAACTCGTGGGATCGGACCTCCTCTCCTTCCATCCGGCTAGAGGAAGAGGGCCTCACGTACTACTGACGGTCTCCTGTAAAACAAAGCCATGAAAGCAAGAGAAAAACCATTAGATCATGAAAGTGTAGCATGTGTCCCGAAATGATAAATTAGCATGAAAGAATGGGGGAGAACGCACCGGGGAAGGGTTTTTAACCCCTGTAAATGGGTGCAAAAGAAAGGTGGGAGTGTTGTGCATGCATGGGATTTGAAATCACGAAATTTGGTGGAAAGAAGAGGGAGAAAAATGGCGTGTAAAATGGAGAAAAATGCATAAACGTGCAGAGAATAGTGCAAAAACTAAGTGTAAAAACTGTGGTGATTTGTGAAAAGTAGGAGAAGAGAATAAGAAATTGGAGAGAGTATAGAGAGCCCAGAGAGATGAAAAATGAAGAAGATACTCCCCTCTTCAGGATGGGACCAATGGATGACGAAGAGGATGCCGGATGACTCCGCCCCGAGCCGATGAAGGGCGCCCCGTCGCATAGGTTCAAGAAGGTATGCAGAAAACACAGAACCTGTGATGATTTACAAAAAGTAGGGGTGAAGTTAGGAGGGCAAACGATGATGGAATGAAGTAAATAAGGAAGCAAAATGAAGCCTATACTTCCCTCAAAAGCCTGGGGTCGAAGGGTTGAGACGGCGATTCGGCATGGCTTCGCCCCAGGTCGAAGAAGAGCCCCCCGTCGCGCAGGCGAACTGGGCATCTATTTATAGAAAAGTGGTGAAATGTCAAACTTTCTCTCACGATTCTAGGAGATAGAGTCCACCAAATCTCGAGATCTCTGGATCATTCTCGAGATAATAGTCAAGATAAGATGTAGGAACAAACATGACTCTTTTTGGTGGAAGGATGTGGAAGTTATGGCTCTTGGAAGAAGCCTCAGGAACCTAATCTGCAGGAGTTTTTGTTGCACGAAATGCGTAAAACCTAATATTGCGGCCAAGATTCCAGGATATCTAGTCAATTAAAAATCGTGCTCCATATACCAAATTCGAGATAATACAAAGAGGAAGACACAGAAATAAACTGGGCTCAATTTCGTGGAGGATTCTAGAACATAGAGCCCTAACAAGGAGGCCCCGTTGCACGGGTTTCAGCCTTAGAGTCCGGCGGCGAAGAAGACCGAGTTCAGGGTCTTCTAGACTCTCTGTCATATAAACGGTCGCACGATAGACCATTTTTAGAAATAAACGGTCAACATTAGGCCGCTTTTATCATGAAGAACAGAGACCTGGGCGACCACGGCAGTTCAAGCTAAAAAAGGATGAAAATGGTCTAGAAGTAGACTGTTTAGTGCTTGGAGCGGTCTCGCATTAGACCACATAGTGATGGGACGGTCTAGCAGTAGACCACTTAGTGATGGGACGGTCTAGTAGTAGACCACTTAGTGATGGGGCGGTCTATCAGTAGACCACTTAGTCATGGGACGGTCTAGCAGTAGACCACTTAGTGAATGGGACGGTCTAGCAGTAGACCACTTAGTCATGAGACGGTCTAGCTGTAGACCACTTAGTGAATGGGGCGGTCTAGCATTAGACCACTTACTGAATGGAAGAACATTCTGGGCAGACTGCGCGTGACTTTAGAAATCTGAGTGTATCTATCAAACGGTGTAGAACTAGCGAAAGTGGTAAAAGAATAAATTGTAGATAACTAAAAGATAAACAACTTTCATGAAGGAAGAAGGATGAGAAAAAGATCAGAAGATAGAGAAAAGGGGGCTAGAATATTGGAAAAACGTTGGGTTTGTAGGTGAACAACATAGCCTATCAGAAAAACACAAATAGCTCACAATCAGGGAAGAACTGGCTAATGGCGTAGAAGAAGAAGTTGTAGATCTCGAAAAATCAAACAACTTTCATGAAGGGCACATTTTCAATAGAGGATTGGAAGGGGATGAAAAATTGTCGTGTTCAGAACTGCACAGTGAGAGGAACCAAATGCTTGATGGAAGTCGACCAAAATGGGCCGAAAGTCGACTTCGAAGCTGAAAGTTGATAAAGTAGGCCCAAGGGCTCTAACAAAACATGATCTCCAAAGCTCAAAGACTATGGAACAGTGGAATGGGCTCGAAATCCTCCCAAGAAAGGCTCCAAAACAACGAGTAATTCGGGACATCAAAATGATGAAAAAGAGAAATTACGTAACTTGCGGGCTAAAACGGGCTTCCTCGCCGATGCTGGCCACCGGCGTGCCAGACAGTGGTGCAGGAGGAGGGTGGGAGCATTCCACCAGAAGTGTCGTCGGGAGAGGATCCGACATGCGCCCCGGCTCAAGGGTAATCGCCTCACGGGGAGCAGCGCCGGTCACGTGGTCAGTTCCCGGCTCTATATAATCGACGAGGAGAGGGGCGAACAATGGCAGCTTCACCATCTCGTATCGCAGTGCCGACGACTCCAACACCCCTACAGAGCAATGCTAAGAAGGTCAGCGCAATGAACAATAGAAAGGCAAAAGAGGCAACGAGGTTAGTACCATGGGGCAATGGGGTGCTCAACCCCAGCTCCCGAAGCACCGCCGGGGTCAACCTGGTGTCGGCATCACCGAGGGCGTGAAGAAGAAGGGCTTTAATCACCCTAGCCTCCTAAGGAGTAGGCGTAGGCAGTCTGTCTTCCCTAAGAGAGTGGGAACTCGTGATAAAACTCCAATCACTTGGGTGGCCGCTACCTCCTACCTTTGTGATGAAAACAAAGCGCTCGGACCAGTGCTTTATGTTAGAGACCATGGAAGTGACGCAAATAATGCTCATGTCCTTCCTGGCCCAAAACTAAAAAGATGACGTGTCAGTAGGACAGTGTTGTGTATATTGTGTTTTGATGATGTCTTACTATAAGTCATTGGCTAATTACTTTTAGAAAATCTGAAACATCCTTTTTTAGCTGGTTGTGTAGGAATTAAAAGAGCCTTCATGACTGTGTCGACTCCAGCCAAAAGCTACATCAACTCGACCTCTCATAAAAAGAAGTTCAACCAAGCCACTCTTCAAGGCTATGTCGACTCCAAGATGATGCTGCATCGACGCGTCTTTAGGTCGAGCACCGTGGATCAGAAAGTCCCCACAAGGCTACGTCGACTCCATCGCATTCAAGCGTCGACTCCAAACGGCCTCCAGAAGCTATCTTCAAGTGCACGTCAACGAGTGCATCGATGCAGGCCTCTCATGGCATCGACGCAGGCTTTGCTCCAGCTTCTGTCAATCAAGTGGCCTTCTTACCCTGTCGACCCCACTTTCTCAGGGCATCGACACAAGGCGCTTCCCATAAACCGCTTCGGATGCATCGTCAAAGGATGCATCGACGCACCCTTCTCACTACATCGACACACAACGCGTTAGCTCACAATAACCAAGGTGGAAGGATTGATGTGTCGATCCCATCTGCCCACAGCATCGACTCTTGATTCACCCCAACTACCAGCAACTGCTGTTTACTACGTCAACTCAATAGAGTCACTGCATCGATGCAACTAAGCTCACAAATTAGCAAAGACAAAGGAGTCGACCCCTTATTATCTGGGTTCTGTTTTGCCCAAACAGTTAGCAGTTCAACTAGCACAACGCTCAAGTGTCGACCCAAGTTGTCGACCCTTTTCGGAACAGACCAAAAATGAAGCTAGGCTCGCGTGAGCACCTTCCTTGGATCAATGATAGCTACCAGTAGCATATCATGGCATGTTCATGTTCATACAATTTCGAATCAGTGGAAGCTCTGCCAGGTTTCAAACCAAGCCACTCAACTCCATATTTTATTTCAAGTCAATGGCTCAATCTTTTAGATCTCGCTATTCAAGGTTTGGAAAAAGATCCTAGGATAGATAACTATCCTTGTCATCATTAGGCCGCCAGAACAACTTTTTGAATAAAGGAACAGTCAGTTAACATTTGTGGGAAAGGTCACCTTTCATTGTAATCTCCTTTTTGCAACCAGCCAATCAGAGTGCAGTCCCAAAAGGTACCAAGGACAGAGGACTGTCCTTTCTGTCCTCAACCAATGAGCAAGCAGATCTGGGAAAAGTTTTCTCATGGCAATCTTTATTTTATTGAACCAATCAAAATGCAGATCGATGGTGGAAAAACCTTTTGCTCTCTCTACCTATAAATATAGACTCCATGCCTGAAGAGCTGCTGCTGCCGTTGCTTCTACCTGGAGAGGAGTTGAACAAAAAAGAAAGAAGGAGAAAAAGAAGAGCGTGCCTAGAGAAAATCTGAGCGGGAAAAGAGTCAGGGAGAGGCCAAGCCTTCACAAGAAAGATTTGAGAGAAGAAGAAAGGAGAGGAGTAGTAGCCCAGAAAATGGTTTAATCTAGTTCTGTGTAGTTCAAATTTCTAATCGTGGTTTACATCGCCTTGCCTCAGCTTCCTGATCTCTATTAGAAGCTACACTTCAGCTCACCTACTTAGAGCTTCGCTTTATTGTTTTTTGTTTCTTCTTTTAGACTTTTGAAGTGTGTTGGATGAGGTTCCTCAGTGGTTTTTCGGTACCCTGTTCTAGGGACTGGAGTGAGTGTGTATTGGCTGCCATGCAGCCGTGTGTGTGTTGAGGAATGTTTCCTCGTGCAAGCTATTAGATAGCGTGTGTGTGTGGGGGGGGGGTGTGTTCTTCTTGGCCAAAAAAGGAAGCATCACCGAGTTGGTGAGGGGTGGATGTAGGCCTGCTAGATAGCAGCCGAACCACCTTAAAAAGCTGGTGTATGGTTGTTTGTTGTGTGGACTCCTTTTTATCTACCTCCCCTTCACAGGTGTTGTGGTTTGATCAACATGCTTCCTGTGTGTGCTCTTCAAACGTTTTGTGTTGCATAGAATCGCACTCGAGCTCGCTTCCTCTGCATTACAGTCTTTCTTTAACTTTTAAGTGAACAAGAATTTGGTGTGGGATTTATTCACCCCCCTTTAGATCCACTCATACCTTCTATCAATTGGTATCAGAGCGGGTTCCCTGAAAATGTGGTCCAACGACAAAGGGAGATCTGATGGGAACGTCCCTCGTAGCTTCATAGCTGAGGGCCACTCCATTAATAGGCCTTCATTCTTTGATGGAAGAAACTACTTATATTGGGAAAACCGAATGGAAGTTTTTCTTCGTGCCCACGATCACCTGATCTGACGTGTAGTTAGTCGAGGCCCTTTTGTTTTACCGAAAGTGGATGATACTTGGACCCTTGACTAGATCAAGAAGTCCATGATTAACTAGAGCGCGATGAACACAATGTAATGTGCTATCCATCCTACTAACTACTCTATAGTATCCACATGCAAATCTGCAAAAGAGATGTGGGATAGGCTTGAGTTAATCTATGAAGGAACTTCTGAGGTTAGGGCCACCAAGGCCAACATGCTAACATCTGACTATGAAATGTTCAGAATGAAACCTGATGAGTCTATTTTAGAAATGTATGCTAGACTCACCCAACTGACAAACTGTCTAAAATTATTAGGTAAAAAATACTCTGATAGTGAACGGGTTAGAAAGATTCTTAGATCTCTCACACCAGCCTGACACACTAAGGCTACTATGATTGAAGACTCCAAAGACTTGTTTGTGATGACAGTTGATGGACTAATAGGTTCGCTCATGACATATAAGCTTAACATGAAAATAAACGAGGAAGACCACAAGAAGAAGAAGTCAGTGGCTCTCAAGGTATCTGAGAGCACTGATGAGTCCCAAGAGGATGAAAAAGATGACATCCCAGAAGCCAGCCTAGGTGATCACACTCTACTCACCAGGCAATTCAAAAAATTCCTAAGAAGTAAAGGTAAATTCCAAAAGAAAAAGAGGACTCCACAAGTAAGTAGAATTCTCAATCTTAAACCTGATTAAACAAAGAAGTCTGATAAAGTTCTATGCTACCAGTGCAGTAGGCCCAGGCATATGCGATGAGAGTGCCCCAAGTTGCTTAAAAAGACATTCAAGGTCAAAGGGAAGAAGCCCAAAGTAATGGTATGTACCTAGAGCGATGATGAACATGAAGATGAGAATTCCTCTACAAATGAAGATGAGGATGGCCTTTGCCTAATGGCCAATGAAGAAGAAGAAGATCAGGTAACTACTCTATTTGACAATTTTTCTATTGAAGAGTGGGAAGAGGCATACACTGATCTGTTTGAAAGATATGAAGCATTTAAGAAAGAGAACAAGCATCTAAAGAGAAAAATCAATGCATTAGTTCATGACAATCCTGCCAATAGAGATCTAGAAATCTTAAAAGTTGAAAATGAGGAACTAAAGAGAAAATTTAAAGAACGTGAATCTAACAGTTCAGAACTTGAAGATCTGAAAATGGAAAATGGAAATCTCATGAAACAACTCGCAGAAGCCGAATTGAAATGTCAGGAACATGAGAAAGAAAATAAGCTTAATCTTGAAAATATGAAGCCATTAAAGCTGTCAATAGTGAAATGCAAAAAAATCAAGATAGGGTTGAAAATGGGTTGAAGGACAAGCAGCCTGCCCTAGAAAAAATGACCCAGGGTAAGTCTGTTGGGTCCCGTAGTGCAGAAAGATGGATCTAGAGGGGGGGTGAATAGATCCCTCTACTAAAATTTAAGTCCAATTAAAAACTCAAACCTACTCGTAACAGAATTCAACTCAGCGCCTAAGATAATTAGGCAAAACGATAATTAACTCGGAGGCAATTTGATGGACGTTCAGTATTGAATGCGACTAGGAGAACCAACCACAACTTAGCACATTGTGTGTGTGTGTGTGTGCAAATTAGATTGAGTGTGTGTGTGATACTAAAATAGATGTGAAGCACATTAATCAAACCATCCTGTGAATGGAGATAGAAGATATGGAACAATCACACATACATTCACAATGACACGATGATTTTTAAGGTGGTTCAGGACCACAACGGGCTCCCTGCATTCACCCCTTACCAAACTGGTAAGGCTTCACTAACACGCAACACACCGTAGCAACCACGGGGACGAACCCCACACACACGGGGTAAAAACCCCAACACACACACTGCGAATGCAGCAAACGTGGGGATTTCGCCCCATACACACATGATAAAAATCCCAACACACACGCGGATACCCACCACAGAAAACGACGCACAAGCGTCAACACAAAACACTCGAAGAATCCACTCTCCGAACCCACACATAGAATATTCATTTAGGAATGTGTAGAATGTTTAGATATGGATACAATCAACCCAAAACAACTTCTAAAAATTGAAACAAAGAACATATATGAAATGTAAAGCTCCCGCTTTTTAAAACGATCTGGCTCTTCTTGGTTTGGAGTCAGATGATCACGATTCTGGCATCATCTTGTTCCTCTCCTCGAGCTGCTCCTTTTTCTCTTCTATCACGAGCTCCAAAAATCCTTTGATGGAGATGAAAACCCTTCCTCAAGAGTTCCTCCTTCTTTTCCCCCTTTTCTTCACCTACAAGAGAGAACAAAAATACATTAGGGTTCTTAGTTCCAAATTCGGAGCTCATGTTCATATATATAGAAGAATGGCCAAAAGACTCATAAGACCCTCCCAAAATGCGTTAAACACACCGTTATTTGTCTAGGAACCTTTGGGGGGTAGTTTGGTAAAGTTTGAAAGTGTTTTGAATGGGTTTTGATGACTTCTGAAATTCTCGTTGCGCAAGGGTCGACCCTTGGGGTCGACCCTCGAGCAAACAAACCACGGACAGAACAAAAATAAAAAACCAGAAACACAGGGGTCGACCCTTGGGGTCAACCCTTGCAGTGGGTCGACCCCAGGGCTCGACCCCAGCATCCAGTCCCCAGTTTCAACCTTCGGACAAGCCCAGAAACACTAAGGGTCGACCCATGCCAGTTTGGGTTATAAAAACACTTCAAACCCCATTCAATTCAAGAATAAAAAATAGTTAGTTGTTACCATCATCCACTTGACATGAGAGGGTTTAAAAACCATCCTTGAACCTGTAAAAGTACACAAACATCAAGTTAGTTTATATATCAAAAATTAAGTTCTCCTTAACTTAATTCTTCCACATCCAACTCCATATCTTTACACATCCAAATGCACATTGCATCAAGTAAATGTTTCCTTAAAAAGATGAGCCACAAGCTTTGGCATTTGATGAACTTTGAATCTCTCAATCATTCTAATATAAAGCCATGGAAGCTCAAACATTCATATAGCATTCGTGTATCTACCAAATCTTCAAGACTCAATTGCTTCAACACACACTTGTAGACAATCATGCCAAATGCAAAGTCATGTACAATATCATGGAAACTCATTCATTAAATGAGCATGAGTAAGCCATTCATGTTGATACAAATAACATTCATGGAGCATTGATTTCATGAGGAGCATAGTTATGAACAAGGAACCTTCTTCAAATCCTGTAATAACACATGAAGTCATTTTTTCACAACACAGAATATAAGCATGAAAGCTTTGTACAATTTCATCGTTTCTCTTCAAAAGTCACATTAATGCACCACTAAAAAATCTTTTGACAAATAGTAAATAAGTGTTTTGTAATCACACATTCAACAATCTCCCCTATTTTGATGATGACAAAATGTTAGGCATTGATGCTCTCTCCCCCTTTGACATAATCAGAAATGGGGATCAACATGGAGAATTCACGATAGTAGCAAAACCAAAAACATCAATGCTTTCTCCCCCTTTGTCATTGACAAAAAGTGACGGACAATGGGGTTATTGAGAGAATCATATGCACAATATGTTCAAAAAGATTCAGAATATGCGCATGTGAATGCTATAAATACCAAATATGAAAATATGCATGAACTAATTGCACAAGTTTGAAATGTAAGTTATGGGAAATATGAACATGTAGAGTGCAAGTAGAATGGTCAAGTATGATTGGTCTCCAAGTAGATAAATGTATATACATGCAATATAGCTCTCCCATTTTATTTAAAGTGAAGGGATAGGTGTAGGAAAAGTGCAGGTGGGTCTTTAAAACCAGAAATGTCCATGTGTCACACTTAGGGGATTGTGCAATCATATAGGAGAATTAAAAAAAAGTCAATGCAATCAATCAATTTTCTGAATGCATATTTAATCAAATTACCATGTGTGTGTGATTAACATGAAAATAGACTTTAGCCATATGGATATCCAGATTTTTAATTAAACACAAGAGTAATTACACACACTACATTTCAATCTAGAGAATAGTGTATTGTGGGCTTCGCTCTGCCTCAATCAATTTCTCAAAAAAAATCACAATGACAATCTGAATTTTTCTTAGAGTGATCAAGTTTAAATAATTACTTTTTACGTGAAGAGACACATGGAGCTTATGCCAGACTCTCTGGTTACTCAGAACAGTAACCGTCTCACTTCATTTTGAACAGAGACACTCTAGTACAACACTTTTCAGAAATGAACCACATCACGTCTCAGGTGACGTGTATCCAGTTTATTCAGTGAGACTGAACATTGCTCTGTCATTCATTTTCTTTTCAAATTCTTTAAAAAATAGGCAGGTAGCTTTTTCCTCAACTATCTCTTTATCATTCATGCATCAAGTTTAATTTCTTTATAGTGTTTAAAAGAACCTCCAATATCCTTACGTGTAACACTCATTTTCACATTTAGTGCATGAAGTGTGCGAATTTGATTTAACATGTATATCGAAAATATTATGAGCACATAACAATGCATCTCCCCCTATCTAGATGCACTTATCAAATCTTTACTCCCCCTTTGTGTTTGCCATGAAGCATGCTAGTTAAAACTCAGATGCAACATTATTTATCAAGGGAGTGTATGGTCTTAGAATTTTCAAGGAAGGGGTTGTAGCATATATTAACATGCAAGCACACAATGGGAGTATATGCAATGTGCAATGCAAGACTTAACATGGGTGCAAATTGTAAGTTTTTAGATTTTCATTTGAATGATCTAAATGCACCTAATGCAAGAATTCTAATGCATGCAGCTTTTTTTTTTCAAATGTGAGAACACAGTTTTATTTTGAAAGCATAATTCAAGAAATTCATTCAAAGCATCAAAATCATCACATGTGAACTAATAGTTTGTCTATGTGTAGGATAGATTTTCATTATGAATCCACATAATACAAGAAACAAACTCTCCTTGAAAATATTTTTATTTTTATACAAAAAGATGAGTTGCACATTGGTAAAGACCATAGAACATTGATCAAATTCAATCCTCAAAATGTGCAGTCACAGAATAACATCATCATGCTAAGAGAGTGGAATAACATCAATCTCAAAATTTTCAGCTAGCAAAACTCCCCCTTAATCAAATGCATGAATTTCAGAAAATACAATCAAGTTTGATGCCATATGCAACCAATGGATGATTGACTCATGGTACCAGGCGGAGGCACATTCTCACACATGGTGATAGCTTTAAGACAGGCTTGACTTGCCCTTCCACATGTCACCATTTTACATACCATGTAGTCATGAAATGATAATCAGAAAAATACAATGCTTTTCCATATGACATCGGGGGTTTAGCAAACAAATGAGCATGGTGTGATAGCTGAAAATTCATTCTTGACCAAACATTCGATTTCTCTAAGTTTTGGTACAAGGCGGAGTACATTGGTCCGAAGACCACCTTATGTGTAACGCTTGAGAATTTTCTAAGAATTTTTTAGATTTAAAAATAAAATTATATTAATTATTAAAGCATTTAATGGGCTATAATGAATTAAAATCCATCTATTTATTCTCTACACTAATTCAAGAAGATTATGCCCATCTAATAAACCCAAATTGGCCCAAAAGATTATTTTGGACCTTAGCCCATATTCTAGAACCTTAAAATAGGAGTAATCACGGAATTAAGGGATAATTATCCTTAGTGGATGAACAATATAGATAATAAAGGGGAAAATATCAAAAGAGTTTGAACTAGTTTCAAATTCGGCGCTCATGAAGGCAAACGGTCTATCGCGAGACCGCAAGGGGCAGTAAATGGTCTAGTCCTAGACCGCTAAGCTCTGTCAGTTCCGTGAGTATGAGAAAACGTGAAAAGATTAGATTTTTAGCATTCAAATCACCTAAGATCGATTCTATCTACTAATTAGATAAGTCTAGAAGGTAAATAGATCGAATTGAAAGTCTAATTGGGACTTTAAGTTTGTTCTAATCTTCAAAACCCTAGCTAACCCTATAAATAGATCCCATATTTGACGTGTGTGACCCTTACTTTTGGCACGCGTGGAACTAAGGTAAAGAGGACGAATTAGAGGTAAGTTTCTTCTAGGGATTTGTTTATTATAGTTAGAACTAACTATCCTCCGAATTTCATTCTAGGAGATCAAGTCTACAAGGAGTTGGTGGCTTCCAAAGTTGCTGATTCTACACTAATAACTCAGGAATTAGTACATCCGACCCAGTTTGATCAATGAATTCGGATCCCTAAACGAGGTATTTAGCAAAAGTGTCTTTATAACTTTCTGTTACCCTTCATATCTTCTATCTACCCTCAAATATTTACGTCCATAGGTCAAGGGAATCAAGAGATACAGTGGCGTGAAGTTGCTGATTTAGCACGGGAACGTGCAGAAGTAGGGTTAACTTCCAGCCCAAAATTTGAAATCTAAGGCCTAGGACAGAGGTAGGTTATCTCATGAATGGCTCAAACTCGGAGTTAGGAATAAAAGCCTATGATTTCATTTGATTTCATGCATTGTACTTTGAGAATTTGATGTTTTCATTAGGACTATGCATCTAGTATACTTCTCATGTATGAACTAGCCTTAATGAAGTTAAAAAGGGAATTTTCTTGTTAATTACATGAACCTATGCATGCTATTGGCCTATATTTGTTCTATCATGATTATGGAAGTTTATATATGTTGATTTCCATGCATGATATGTCTTAGTTTAGCATTTTATTTTATTATCATTTGAACTCATATTAATATAGGAGGAAACAGTCTTCATGTAGACCACCTGGAACCCTAGCGGTCGCCCGATAGACCGCTAGCCTAAGTGAAACGGTCGCCCATTAGACCATTTTGTTTCTGATTTTTTGTAATATTGTAAATCCGATACATATTATAGATTAGCCTTAATTCTTATATGATAAGCCTAGTTAACTAAGTTTTATTCTTGATTTGAGTACTGGTTTCAGATACTTAGTTAATTTCCTTGTTTATCATAATACATTTCATGATTTGTGCACATTGGTATGATTTTAACCTTTGTTAATTTGTGACCAAAATGATATACTTTTGTAATAAATACATGTTTCAAAAGATAGAGGATTCATGATTTAACTTGATCATTATTTTATCACGATTCTCTCTCTTCTAAGAGTCAGTTTCTTAAGTACATGGCACATATTCCGGTATGTTGTCATTAGTTACACTTTTTCACATTAAGTACATAATCTTGGACATGATGACCTCTCCTTTGGATATTCCTTTCAACGGACTAGAAAATATTATTTCAAGGCCTCCATAAGACTCCACGTGTCTTGGATTCTCACTAGGACGCCGAGCTAGTTGTACCATTAAAACCCATTGTCTAGAAAGCACTTTTATTGATATTTTACATATCTGGACCTTAACGGCCATCTAGTTGACCGCCTGAGTTTGCTAGCGGCCATTCACTAGACCGTTAGAGGACACTAAACGGCCATCCACTAGACTACAAGGCTTCAGAGATGGTTTTTTTCATTTGATGATTTTATCTTATCAAACGGACCTGCACTAGACCGCCAGGAGTGTTAAACGGTCCAATAATAGACCGCTTGGTTCCTGATTGTGTCTAACCCATGGCTTGACCTTTGGGGTTGGTTTTCTTGAGTTCATGGATTTTCTGGACTCTAAACCTATGATAAAACGTTAATGTAAAGATATGGAAAATGAAGAATGTATCGTTATGCTGTCGGATTTTCTTTATAGCATAACCTAGTTATTAATTCACTCCTTGAAATCTTTTGTTCTTAATTGAAGCATTCTTATTTTTGGTTACCCTATCATGGAACTATTGTTGAACTTGTACATTATTGGCCACATTATTGTATTAAACGTGGAAGTAGCTTGATTTATACTTCAAGATGTAGTTCGAGCACTGATTGTGTTCAATGGCTCTATGCTAGTCCCCACGGCTGATTATCGGAAACATACTATAGATCATGGGGTATGATGCTACTGGCGTCGCATTGCGCTGGGAGTACTTTCTCTATAAATAAGTGAAATATCCATGGGATCCATGTAAATTCACGAAGTACTTGCTCAAAAGCGAAAAGTACTTTCTTGCTTGACTTTCTAGTGCATAGCCTTCATGGTTTTGAAAAGTACATTCTTGTTACATTCTTGCTCGGGGAAAGGCCAAATTGATATTCTTGTTAATCATATTCTCATGTCTTAAGCTTGATCATATCCTGTTACTTTGGATTTATTCGCTTGCTTTGTCGTATCTGCATGATTTATCTTATTCTCTAGAGCTAAAATGATAATCATTTAAATTTACCTTCATGTTGATACGAAGATACCTACTGGACAAGTGTGCTCATTATTCTACTTTCCAATCTTTTTTAGAAAATTCTAGTGGGACGGATTCAGATTACTCAAGTGATGGATCCGAGAGCGATTGAAGGATAACGACTCGAGAGAAGCCTTAGTTATCGCATGTCTAATCGAGTCATGATGTAATCTTTATTTTATTGAGTCTTGTGTGGAGAATTGAAGATCTTATGTACTTTGGGAATTATTTTATGAAGTAATAAAGTTGAAGGTTTTAGTGAATTACATTCACAACAAGAAAAGGCTGGATTTCAGACGGCCATATTTCGTCGAAAATCTGTGTGAAATTCCATAAGAAAACCCCTTTGTAATGGATTTCCAACGGATAATGGCCGTCACATATTCTTGGTTACAAATTTCGGACAAATAGGGAATCCGTCCGAAATTCCGTGGGAAATTTCCCACGAAAACGTTGCGTCGGAAACTCCGTCTGAAATAAACCGTTCGAATGACCGTTCGAAGATCCGTGTGAAATTTCACATGCCCAAAATCCCGCGAGTATTTCCGTGGGAAATTTCACACGCAACTATTCCGTCCGAAGATCCGACTGATGTAATCCGTTCGAATAACAATTAGACAATCCGTGTGAATTATTCACACGGCCACAATTCCGTCTGGATATCTGTGGGAAATTTCACACGCCTTATTCCGTCCGAAATTCCGTCTTAGAAATCCGTGTGAAATGCCGTGAGAAATTTCGTGAGAAATCCGTATGAAATTTCCTACGGACTCATTTCCGTTGGAAATTGTGTTTCTACTTGCAGCGCACCCGTCATAAATCCGTGGGAATTGCCAACGGACTGTCATGGGAAATTTGACACGGAACATGTCGTGGAAAATGTCGTATGAAATTTCTGACGAATCCGTTGGAAAATCTGTGTGAAATACTTCAATGTATTTTTTTAAAAACTTATAAATTATTTTTAAAAACCTATTTTAAAAAATACATCAAAATCCAAACTAAACGTACTGAAAACAATAAGAAGAAACAACACAAATACCATGCTGATCATCAAACCAATCAAACCAACATACAGAAAATTAAACACATAATAAAATAAACCCAAGAAATATCCTTCATATCCTCCTCCTCCATGCCCTGCTCATCTCCTATGTCGCCACCGCCCGCAGAAGGATGCTCCTACAATAAAAAAATAATCAAACATAATCAAATATAACATTCATTCATAGATAAAAAAATTAGTGTGAATATTTGATTGGATTGCATAAATTAAAAAATCAAACATAATCAAAACGTTAGCTGCATAGATTTTATAAACCCCAACTAATCTAGCTATCATCAATATTTTAAATTACATTTGGAGAATACAATTCTGAGCGTCGAACTGATCCGAAGTGAAATATAAGTTTTGACAAGTCACTTTCATCTCTCAAGTTATGTTGGAACGATCGACACGCTGATCAGACATTTCAAATGTTAGATCCCCGAACCCAACTTTTTTAATTTTTAACTAAGTGCATTTACAAAATACACTTTTGAGCGCCGGGCCCAAACCGAGAATCCGATTTAGATTCCGCCAGTTCTCACAAGTCACTTTCATCTCCTAGGTCGTGTTGGAACGATCGACACGCCGATCAAAGCCATATTTTTGATTTTGGACCCTCGAACCCAACTTCTTCAATTTTAAACTAAGTGCATTTGAACAATGGACTCTGGAGCGCCGGGCTCAAGCCGGGTATCCGATTTGGATTCCGTCAGCTCTCCCAAGTCACATTTACCTTCCAAGTTGTGTTGGAATGATCGGCACACCGATCAGAGCCATGTTTTAGATTTTGGACCCCCGAACCCAGCTTCATGAAGATTTAAACTAAGTGCATTTGAAGAATGCACTTCTGAGCGTCGGGCTCAAGCCGGGTATCCGATTTAGATTCTGTCAGTTCTCACAAGTCACTTTCATCCCCCAGGTTGTGTTGGAATGATCAGCACACCGATCATAGCCATATTTTAGTTTTTGGACCCCCCGAACCCAGCTTCTCCAGTTTTAAACTAAGTACATTTGAACAATGGACTTTGGAGCGCCGGGCTCAAGCTGGGTATCCGATTTAGATTCCGTCAGCTCTCCCAAGTCAATTTTACCTCCCAAGTCGTGTTGGAATGATCAGCACACCGATCAGAGTAATATTTTAGATTTTAGACCTCCGAACCCAACTTCTTCAATTTTAAACTAAGTGGATATGAAGAATACACTTCTGAGTGCCGGGCTCAAGCCGGGTATCCGATTTGGATTCTATCAACTTTCCCAAGTCACATTTACCTTCCAAGTCATGTTGGAATGATCGGCACGCCGATCAGAGCCATATTTTAGATTTTGGACCCCCGAACCCAGCTTCATGAAGATTTAAACTAAGTGCATTTGAAGAATGCACTTCTGAGCGCCGGGCTCAAGCCGGGTATCCGATTTGGATTCTATCAGCTTTCCCAAGTCGCATTTATCTTTCAAGTTGTGTTGGACCGATCGGCACGCCAATCAGAGCCATATTTTAGATTTTGAACCCCCGAACCCAGCTTCATGAAGATTTAAACTAAGTGCATTTGAAGAATGCACTTCTGAGCGCCGGGCTCAAGTCGGGTATTCGATTTGGATTCTATCAGCTTTCCCAAGTCACATTTACCTTCCAAGTCATGTTGGAACGATCGGCATGCCGATTAGAGCCATATTATAGATTTTGGACCCCCGAACCCAACTTCATGAAGATTTAAACTAAGTGCATTTGAAGAATGCACTTCTGAGCACCGGGCTCAAACCGGGTATCCGATTTAGATTCCGTCAGCCCTCCCAAGTCACTCTGATCACCCAGGTCGCGTCGGAATGATTGGAACACCGATCAGGCCAGTATTATACATTATGGACCCCAGAACTCCTACTTATGTGACTTGAGCCAAACTAAGTGCATTTGAAGAATGCACTTCTGATCGTTGGGCTCAAGTCGGGTATCTGATTTCTTTTCTGTCAGCTTTCGCAAGTAACATTTATCTTCCAAGTCGTGTTGGAAGGATCGGCACGCCGATCAGTGTGATATTCTAGATTTTGGATCCCCAAACCCAACTTCTTCAGTTTTAAACTAAGTGCATTTGAAGAATGCACTTCTGAGCGCCGGGCTCAAGCCAGGTATCCAATTTGGAATCTGTCAGCTCTCCCAAGTCACTCTCATCACCCAGGTAGTGTCTGAATGATCGGCACGTTGATGAGGCCAGTATTATATATTTTGGACCCCTGAACCCCTAGTTATGTGAATTGTTTTAAACTAACTTGGTTTTGAAAACTAAGTTAGTTTTGATTTGAGTGAGTTGATCACCAATAGCTATAACTTTTTGGTTGTTTTGTAGGGAAATATTGACTCATTCTTTTTGAACTGATTTTAACTCTTCAATTATTATTTGTATATATCCGACTAAAAGGCAGCTTTCTCCTACATCTTTGTTGGCCCAGAGAGATGGCGGACAAGAAGGGGGGTTGAATTGTCCCCTTGCAGAGATGGCGGATTTTAAAAATAACTCCAACTAATTACAACGGAAATAAAACTAACAGCGTTAATTACCCTAAACAGATGTGAGATTAAAAGTGTTCTCTCAAACTTTCCGATCTCACACGGATAGTTAATGCAACTAATCAGAGAAATTAAGCTCAACACGGATAACGGAGGTAGCAGTGTGTGGAGGTGTCGTGAATAAAAATCTACAAGTTGACCTGTGAAGGGAGATAGAAGAAATGGACAAACACACAGGCAATCACACGAGACACAGAGATTTTTATGTGGTTCGGGACCACGATGAGCTCCCTACGTCCACCCCTCACCCAACCGGGTGAGGCTTCACTCCACGCTACAAAACGTAGCAACACGGGGACGAACCCCAACACCACACACGCTACTTCCGTAGCAATATCCACACGGGGACAAGCCCCAAAATGCTGCCACTGCAGCACACACACACAATGTCGGGGAACACACCCCGGACACTAAAACCACACGAAGACGCAGCTCCGTTTACACACGACAATATTCCAAGTTTGACAAATTAAAAGGATATACAATGACCGCCCCAAATATTAATCTATGCTCAACCAAAAGGATTGAAACCCTTGTAAACCGGAAGTAGATGACTCAAATAGATGCAAACAAGATGCAATAATGAATCCCCATGAGTAGAGAGGGGTTGTAGAAGATCTTCTCTAAGCCCCAAGTCAGAGGGTAGCTGGATGTCGACGATGAAGACGTCCACGCGTTCCCCTTTTCGTTCCGCTCCTTTCTTCCTTCAATCACGATTGCAAACTCCTCCTGGATGTAGATGATATCCACGTTTTTATTCAACTCCTTTCCTTTCCCTCTTTCTTTTCCTACAAGACAAAGAGAAATGTTAGCACATTAGGGTTCCTCATCACCAAATTCGGAGCTCACAACAATATATATAGATGAGTGACTAAAAGACCCAAAAACCCATACCAAAGTATGTTAAAAACACCCAAATAATATTAGGAACCATTGGGGGGTGTTTTGGTAACTTTGGTAGGGTTTAGAGTGGGTTCCAGATGAGTTCGCAAACCCCGACCGGAAAGGGTCGACCCTTGGGGTTGACCCTCGTGCACAGAGGGCCAAATAGAACCGAAATAAAAGCCAGGACTCAGGGGTCGACCCCTGGGGTCGACCCATGTAGGCAGACACCCCAAAAGCCTTCTGTCCGGTCCAGATTGCCTAAGGGTCGACCCCTACCAGTAGGGGTTAGAAAAGGGTGTTAAACCAGCAAAAATACATGGGAAACTAAATGATTATATGTTACCAAGTCCCATGATGATCAACCATGATTTCTTGCCCTAAAAAACATGATGAAATGAGAGGTTCGATCGAAATCATAATATTTGGATCATGCATTAACATATGGAGCTAGTTTTGAGTCAAAGACCCAAAAGACATGAAGTATGATAATGAAAACATTAGCATACATAAATGCTTTGAACACATTTTCATCTCAAGAACCTCCTCAAGAATATGCATAAAACACTTTGAAACCATTAAGTCCTCAACTAGCAAATGAAATCAATTGAGAGCATGACTAATGAATCAACCCCAATCTAAGCACATGGAAATCCATTTCCAACTCAAGCAAATGTATACCTTGATCACTTGATGTTGAGCCAATCCACACATGAAGATCATATACAGTGGAAACATGATGAATTGCAGCCACAAGCACAGATAATACACATAATTCCAATTCATGTTCTTCACAAATCAAAATGATTTAAGCAAGTCACACATGGGTTCCAAGTTTAATCAAAAAATTCAGACATTGTCTAAAGACATCCAGATTTGGTCCAAAACATGAAAGGGCCTCCAACCCTTATCAAGGCAAAACAACCATGAGTGTGTAAGCATATCAGTTCAAGGATTTCAGATTCAGTCAAGATAAGCTAAACTTACACAACCCTCACAAAACAATTAGATTCACGCAGTAAGTGTGAATTCAGTGCTGCTCTATATAAATAGCCATAAATGATATGCATGAATCCTTCAACCTTCATATTAATATATTGAAAATGCAATATCACATATGAGTGATTCACGGATTTTCAACCTGTATTCTTCATGCACACACATATCAAATGTGATTCAAGCAAGTCACACATGAATCACTAATGCAGTCCAAGGAAAAATTGAACTTGCACAGTCTAATCCAAGCTAACACCTAACATGGAAGTCAGTTTCATAATCAAGATTAATCAGATTTTAACATGAGTAACCATGTTCCAATATAGTTCAAGCAAAACATGTACTACTACACTAATCATTTGAAAACCCACAATGAGAGACATTATGATATTCTGACATGAGATTCTCAACCATCAGAATGCATGATAACACTAGAAACAATATCCATTTGGAAAATCTGAAAACTCCATGAACCACACTTGAATGATATGCATGAGAGCATAAAATTAGAATAACATCCATTGAGACTTTTGAAGAACCAAGGGATGTGCTCATGAAAACCCAAGCATTTCACACCAGTAAAGGGTCCTTGAAATCCTGAATAAGAGACAAGGGTCAAGGGCCTTATGCCCTTCTATGAAAACATCATTTCACCAATGAAAAACATCATGTATGAAGTGCATCAAGAAGTAAACATGGTTATGACGATGCACATGATGAAAGCAATCCATAAGAGGTCGATGCAAGTCCAGAGGCAGGTCAATGCATGTGAAGAATAAGTGAGATAACCTACAAAAGAAGATGCAACATGTGAGCATCAAGATCAAGATGATCAGTGCATATTTCCACAAAACTTACACAGAATATTTTCACTTTAAAACATACAAAAAAACACACAATATATTGGAATCATCAAAACCATTGTCAAAGACAAGGACGGGCACAGAACCCAACATTCTTTAAACTTGAGGGAGACAAAAGGAAATAACTAGGGTTTTTTTATAACTGAGGTCAATAAAATTCAAGGAATTAGGAGGAGGTTTTCAAGATTGAGTGCATGCTCAAACCAGAAAGGACACAAGGATGATTGAGCTCCCATCACTTTAACTATTGAACTTTACCCCCCCCCCTTTTTTTATCATTGATGTGTTTTGTATTTGTATGAAAAGGGGTTGAAGGCCCACTTTCAAGAGGGACAATCGGCAGTGAGCGTATGTATTTCCTCTCATCTCCTATCTTCGTTTCTTTAGTTTGTATAGAACCAAGAGCCTCATTTACTTATTTCTTTCCCTGCAATGCGTGGGGAAGACTTTAAGTTCTGTTTAAGCAATGTGTGGGGAAGACTAATCTGTCGAAGGCCTGCATGGGCATGATTTTGAATTCTTCATATAATGCATATGGGTGGCTTTAGTTCCTAAATGCAATGCATATGAACTCGTGTAGAAGGTTGCCCATGGACTGCGTATATGAGGTTCTAAATTGTTCATGGATTCTTTGACCCATGAGGCACATGGATGGGATCCTAATTTTATTAAGAGAATGCATGGGGGATGATCCTGATTTATTAATGTATGTTGAATCCTGGTTTAGTTAAGCAGGAGGCCTAATCCACTTCATGAAGAATCCGTGTGATTGCTACTTTTATGAAGCAGAGATTTGCTCATTGCTCCCATTCAGAGCTATCCACAATAACTGCAGTTATGAAGAATCATGGGGCTGCCATCATTTTACATTTTGGACCCCCGAACCCCAAATTTTCTCAGTTCCTCTAAACTAAGTTGCTTTTGAAAACTAACTTAGTTTTGATTATAATTGAGTAATTCTGTCAAAATAAAAACATAATAAACACTCACCTGATGGACCTGTGCCATGGTGGTGGATCTAGGAGGGAGAATTCTCGCCTGGGAGAGGAGGCCAGTGAGGGCCTGTAACATGGTTGCCTGCTGGGTAGATAACTCCTCTCGGATCTGCCGCTGCATCTATCGCTGCCAATAATCTTCCATCGCCGATTGGATGATGTCTCTGATGTCGCTGGCAGAAGTACTGGGGGCAGGTGGAGGTATACTGAAGGCACTGCTACTAGTTTAGGTAGGTCCTGAACTCGTACACGATGATAAAACCGCACTAGAGTCTAGGCTCTTCCCAAAACCATATAGTCGGCCTTTCTTCGGTACACCAGCTGCTGCCACCCATTCCGCAGGATCGAACTCCGGCTACTGCGTGACTCCTTCCCCGTACTTCTCTGTCACAGCTCTGGTATATATTTCCTACAAATTGAATAAAATAACTAGTCAATTTCATATGAATCAATCCGATTTAAATGAACGGTAGAAGTTGCATATGTAGATAAACTTACCGCTATTGGCTGAGCTCTCTCACTCACGTATGGATTTGTCCCCTTCTTCTTGTGTGTTCTGTCGAACACCTTGAGGAACGACGGGGCTCAATTAAGTTCCACAGCCTGTTATACAATTCATTGTAAAAAAATGTCATATATATTAATAAAATGTACAAGGATATAAATTGAAACATTACTTACCATTTTTTGTTTATGTGCCGCGAAAGAGATGGACCCACTCGTATGCTTACTTGCGCCCGGTTGTGATGCCCTGTTTGCTTTGGATTTTTGGGACTTTTCTATCCACTTGGGGTCGGCAAATTTGCCACACACTATGTCCCAATCCTCCTTCATCATCCATAGAGGGCGGTGCTCCTTCCACAACTGTCGGTCTTCACTCCCACCAATCATTTTTTTAGCATGTTCTCGGGCCTCATGTAATTTCCTTTTGTAATTTTGCAGCATACTAGACTCCCAGGCACGACGACATCTCACCGCGTCATGTCCACTCGTGAATTGAAAAGTCCTCTGTAAATAAATTAAGTTTCACACTTAGTCTACACTTTGTGAATTGAGTTTGGAAAATACTTAAATTAAATGACGTAATTACTTACTAAGAACATGTCGAACAATGAATCACGGACGGCCATCGAAAAATCTTTGAAAGACCCTACTGGCCCGGGCACATGTGCCATTACTAGTTCTATCCCATGATGGACAGCTTGGTAAGGTTCTAATTTAGAACTGCAATTGAAAATGTCAAAATATTCAAATTAGACAGTTGAAGGCTAAATAATGAATGTAATAACCTTATAAATTTACCCGGAGATCCAGCACGAGCGACGTCCATCATGGGCCGTGCCTCCCTCGTGACGACTGCCGGCATCGTCAAGTGGTTGATTGGTGGGGGTGTGCCCTGTACAAGTGAGAGGTGGTGGGAGGGCACTGGGACCTGTAAGAATTAATTTTCATAACTAAAACAAAAATTTTGCTAAAAATTATAAAATACATACCTGCAGGGGGAGGTGGTGGGGGTGGCGCATGTATAACTGATGGGAGGGCACTGGGACTTGTAAGAATTAAATTTCATAACTAAAATGAATATTTTATAAAAAATTAAAATAACCTGCAGCGGGAGGTGGTGGGGGTGGCGTCTGTACAACTGGTGGGAGGGTGGTGTGACCTGTAAGAATTAATTTTCATAAGTAATGCAAATATTTTGCTGAAAATTAAAATATACATATTACCTACAGCGGGAGGTGGTGGGGGTGGCATCTATACAACTGGTGGGAGGGTGGTGTGACCTGTAAGAATTAATTTTCACAAGTAATGCGAATATTTTACGGAAAATTATAATATACATACCTGCAGTGGGAGGTGGTGAGGGTGGCGCATGTACAACTGATCGTGAGCCGACACTTCGACCTATAAAAAAAATCGTATAATTGAGTAAATAATTAAAATGTTTATATAGCTAACTATCTTAATAGATATACATGTGCCCAAAGAAGACGTCAAAGAGGAGGGAGTAGAGCCCCTATCACTCCCCTGTCTCCTCCCACTCCCAGTACGAGCTCCTCGGACCATTTCTTTATTACTAACAAAATAATTAACACATATTAATCCATAATTATATAAGACTAGACATATGTTATTAAAATTTATGCAAAAAAACAAGAATGTCAGACGGAATTATCAAAACATGCCTCCCTCGTGCTGATGATATATCTAACTCATCATCATCTTCGTCATCCATAGTAGCCTCAGCATATTCAAACTCTTCCTCTTCATCTGATTCCTCCTCTCCTCTAACATCAACATTTAGTTCCGTCGGATCGACTTCTTCCACTTCATCTCCCTTACGTAATGACAATGGCTCATCAGATTCATCCAGATTAATATGCGTGGAACCGACAACGCCAACTTCGTCTGATTGAAAATATTCAGCACTGGCAACCTCTGAGACATTTTCACTCATATTTAACTCATAAGTGGGAAAGAGTTTTGCTTTAACCCTGCAAACTGCCCACCAATCTTTATTCTTGGATGATGGATAGCTTGAATAATACACTTGTTGGGCTTGTGCGGCTATAATGAATGGTTCATACGTATTAAGTTTAGACTTATGTTTGACATCGACAATCCCATAAGTTGTGTCATGTCGAACAGAATTAGGATCAAACCAATGACAGTTAAATAGGTATACATGATTATCTTGTCCCAAATACTGAAGTTGTAAGACTTCCTCAAGAATACCATAGTAGTCCAATTCCACTTCATTATATACACTTCCGTTAACAGATACGTCGATGTTCATCGTAGACTTATTTCTTCCATAATCCCTCGTATGAAATCTGTATCCATTCACAATATATCCTGGATAGGCATGTGCAACTTTCGAGGGGCCATAACTTATCTCTTGTACTTTTTGATCAGTAATGAGACCTTGTTCAACCTATATGTAAATTAGATTAGTTACAATAATAACAATTATCTCAACAAAAGTAAATACAAACACATATATTCAATGATTGACACTAACTTGATATCTCAGCCATTTGGCAAAAAACTTCTCACATTCTTTTTCAATCTCCACGTCCTGGATATTTGGATATTTTTGTGCTAATTCTAAATTAATTTGTCTGCAATACAAATACACTACTGCTTTAAATGAACTGCAAAGAAGGATGAATAACCTATGGACATGTTGGAAATGTGAGTTAAGAACTTACTCAACATAAGGTTCAATCTCGATACAATTCATAAGAATATATATCTCAGCGGTGTACAACTCTCTATCTTCGAGCATGCGAGTCGAGTAACGTCTGAATGTACGTCCAGGATGGTTAAATATAGAGAGCCGATGGGACGAATCATCCACTCCCCCATCATCATTACGTGGAGGTCGAGTACGATGAGTTAGAATCTCTGGCTCAAAGTACATGGAATAGAAGTTCAAAATTTCTTCAAGAATATATGCCTCAGCAATCGAACCCTCCACCTTCGCCTTGTTGCGAACTTTCATTTTTAATTCATGCATGCACCTACAACAACAAGCCAGATGGCAATGGCATGCACCGACCATGCACGACATGTAACTTAACAAAAATTCTCACATACCTCTCAAATGGATACATCCATCGAAATTGTACTGGCCCTCTGACAATAGCCTCGTATGGCAAGTGGACGACCAGGTGCTACATCAAATCAAAGAATGCTAGGGGAAATATCTTCTCTAACTTGCAAACGGTTGTGACCACATTTTCTTCGATAGTTTGTACATCCCAAACTCTGAGTTCTGATGCACATAAAATCTTCAAAAATTGGCTCAGCTCGGCCAGTGCTCCCCATATAGGCTTTGGCAAGAAATCACGAAATGCAATGGGCACTAGCCTCTCCATGAACACATGACAATCGTGACTTTTCAGACCATATATTTTCCCCTCATTAACATTCACACAACGGGCTATGTTGGATGCATATCAATCTAGGAATCTCAATTATTTCAACCACTGGCACACTTCCTTGATCTGTGTATCATTAAGCACATAAGTTGTTTTAGGCTGCACAGTTTTCCCACTTACGTTATATAGCTCCAATTCTAGACATTTACAAAGCATCTTTAAGTCCATATGCTCTTTGACGTTGTCCTTTGTTTTACCTTTAACATTCATGATCGTATTGAACACATTATCAAAAATATTCTTCTCGATATCCATGACATCCAGATTGTGCCATACAAGAAGAGTTGACCAATAAGGTAATTCTCAAAAAATACTTTTCTTGTTCCAGTTGTGATCCTTTCCAAAGCTAGAGAGTTGCCGTGTGCTACCAGACAATTGTACTACATCAGGTAAATTTTGCACCCGGGTCGCCATATGTCGACATGACACCCGTTGAAAGTCTGCTTCATCAATTTCAACAGTATTTTTTTTGAACGAGTCTTTTTTCCTTCGAAAAGGATGGTCACTTGGTAGCAACCGCCGATGGCAATCAAACCAGCATGCTTTCCCACCATGTTTCAATACAAATGATTTGGTATCTTCCATACAGTAAGGACATGCTAACCTCCCACGTGTGCTCCAACCAGATAGCATTCCATATGTAGGGAAGTCACTTATTGTCCAAATCAGTGCAGCCTTCATAATAAAATTTTACTTCCTACATGCATCATAAGTAACAACTCCATCAGTCCATAAAAATTTGAGCTCATCAATCAATGGCCTGAGGTATATGTCCAAAAATTTTTGGAGACTTTTTGGACCAAGAATTACTAAGGACAAAAATACATTTTCTCGCTTCATGCACACGTCCGACTGAAGGTTATACGGTGTCATGAACACTGGCCAACAAGAATAGGATGCCACTGAACCACCGAATGGATTAAAACCATCTGTGCATAAACCCAGCCTAACATTATGTGGCTCCTTTGAGAAAGCAAGATGAGTACGACTGAAGTGGGTCCAACCTTCAGCATCAGCAGGATGACTTATTATATCATCAGCACAGCGTACTCTTTCGGTGTACCATGTCATATCTCGAGCCATCTTTAAGGACATATACAGTCGCTGCAGCCTAGGCACAAGAGGGAAGTATCGCAATGCCTTGTAAGGTACATCTTTTCGCTTTGAATTGACCCCTCCCTTAGGTTTGAATCTGTCATGGCCACAAATAGAACATGATATCTTATCTGTATCGTCTTTGTAATATAACATACAATGATTCGGGCATGCATCAATTTTCACATATCCAAGCCCTAGCTCAGTGACCATTTTTTTTGCACGATAAAAAGTTTCTGGCAACTTCTCGTCTCGAGGCAACATACTCTTGATGAAGAGGAGGAGACGGTCAAAACAAGTCTCATTACTTAGGGATTCTGATTTCAAGTTCAACAACTATGACACTGCAGACAATCGAGTGTGCTTTTCACAACCATCCCAAAGCGGCTCATCAGCATCCCTAAGTAGTTGATAAAATCTTCCGACTGTCTTATTCGGCGCTTCTTCTGTGTATGCATGTTCCTCATGAATATTAAAACTAGGACCAGCAGCATCTGCAACCATATCCACGTACCCACTTGTGCCTGCAATGTTATCGGTCTCATACCTCAAGAATTCCTCACCATGACACGTCTAATTCATATAACCATCCACGAACCCTTTCGTGTACAAATGATGTTGCACATCCCATGGTGAACACCACCTCAAGTTTCTACAACTTGAACAAGGGCATCAAATGTGATCGTCACAGTCCCTTGTTGCATTGGGATTCTCCAATGTAAATTGAATGAAACTCTCAACTCCATGCTTAAAGTCACCTGACACCACCCGGTCAACTATTCTACGATACATCCATGAACGATTTGTAAATATTTTGTCTGCATATAAATAAATGTTAATACACATCCTAACTTTGATCTGATTACTCCTGAAAATAAACCCAACCCTTTCCTCACATCGTTCGCCATTGACCATTTGCGGTTGAAAGAGGACTATTAATTAGATTTTCACTTATTAACCCATCCATGAAGGTTTGATCGCACAATCACTTACTATATGTGTTGCACGATTTGCTAAAAATTTCGGTAGCATCTCCCGACACTTCTCCGACATACCAAAAATATTTATTAATTTTGACATTTTCTTAAACACTTACAAGTAAGTGGTTAAGAAAACACTTCAAAATCAATAATGGCATATCAGAGAAGAGTGAGGAGACGCAACCGAAATTCTCAACAAACCATACAAACACATATAGTAAATGATTACCTAAGTGCGATCAAACATTCACAGACCGTCCAAACGGGACAATTCAAGACTTTGAGGTAGATATATACATTCTCGTAAAAAATTGAGAACATACACATCAATCCCAAAGTCTTGAACGGGAAGGTTCATTGACACGATTTTAACACGCTCTCTTGAGGTGCGTGTAATGTTAGGTCGCACCCATGCACCTAAGCTCACAGGGAATACCCAATTTATTTATATAACAAAAAATTAATTAAATCCATAAATTATCATTATGCATACATCAAATTAAATAACATCCCATTTACAAAAAATATTCAAAATCAGAACATCAAAGCTAAATAATCCACATTTTTGAGTCAAAACAACATCAAATTTATGTTAAAATCAGATTTCAAAATATATTTATATGCAATTAAAATCCACAAAGTTTGAAATCACAAGCAGAAATATTGGGGTTCGACGTAACCATTCTAGTTTATACTCAGAATCTCAGATTCGAATTACTCCGACTAAATCAGGGAAGGGTTCTAAAGGTCTCACATTCATAAAACTGCCTTTCATACTCATGAAGGCCGCTATGAATTTTTGCTCATGCCCTTTGGCCTCTCTAACACACCATCCACCTTCCAAAATCTTATGAATGACATCTTTAAACCACACTTGCGGAAATTCAGGAAGTGCAGGTTCTTACATGTCCATAAATCTTGACATCAATGGTAAGCTTCCACTCTTGTTAACATTCCCTTGAATCTATGGTAAGTATCCATGATTGAATGTATCTCCATGTGGCTAAGTTGGGTTGTTTCATGTATTTTGGCCTTGGGGTTCATTTGGCTACTTAATTATCCCTTGTTAAATTGAGGTTCATGTTGCATCACGCTTATTTTTTCCTTTCAAAATCTTGTTTGATCTGTGCTCTAAAGACCCCTCATGCATGGCATTTAATTGTATTTGAATGGGGTTGAATGGTGTTTTATGCATCCTTAATGTCTTTGGGGTTTCAGTTGTGTTTAAATGATTTTTCAGTTCTGTCAGTAAAAGCGTCGACTCCAAGAGTCGACACTTATTTAAGTGGGTTCTGTCTGCTGCATTGCTTTATAAGTCCAGACAGAAATTAAAACTCATTAAAATCAATTGAAACACCACAATTTCTCAATCAAACTTTAAGATCAATCAAACATACTCTTTTGAAAGAGTTTTCCATGTGTAAAATCAGATTCCAACCAAAGATCATTCCCTCCACATTGAATTGCAATTAATCAAGTGTTCTTACCATGACTTTCAAAATTTGGGAGAAAAATCCACAATGAGCCTGCACTAACATAGATTGTCATTCATTTCAATCTTAAAGCATAGCAAATGAGATCCTCAATCCCTCAATGCAATCAACAATGTCTGTGCATATGAACTTCAGTATGTTAAAAGCATATTGAGGATAAACTGTGAATATTTTTCCAAGGTTGAGATATGTTGCACAACTACATGCAAACTTAACAACTTTCATTCTGAAATGTGTGCATCAACAACATGTACATTCTGTTTCTATATCATTTTTTCTACATTTTACTTGGATTTCCACCCAAGTTGAGGTCTTTTCCTCCCTCCCTCTTTGTTATATTCTCCCTATCCTGTGTCCTTACCCTTTCTTTTCCAATACCTGGTGCTACCCACCAAGATTGGAAATCCATTGAATAGAACCAGACCACAAATGAATTAGGTTGGGCAAACGAGGGTCAATGCTTCCAGCTGCTTTAGCAGGATTTGTCCAAGAAAGGAGGAATCAGATCAGGGGCCAGGATTGGAAGGTCACAATCCGGATCCAGGTGCGGAACCGATCAGCTGATCGGCAATCCAAAGGAAGAAAACCTTTTGCAAAAAAATATTGTTTTC
Source organism: Amorphophallus konjac (assembly GCA_022559845.1). Taxonomy (NCBI): domain Eukaryota; kingdom Viridiplantae; phylum Streptophyta; class Magnoliopsida; order Alismatales; family Araceae; genus Amorphophallus; species Amorphophallus konjac. The sequence goes on from CM040118.1 coordinate 109,838,896, forward strand.
CTTTTCTTTCTCTTCCTCTTTTCCTTTTCCCTTGTGTCTTTTTTTATGGTGGATTTGCAGGAGATGATCTTCTTTTCCTTATTTTTTTAAAAGAAAAGTTATGGATTGCACAACAGATTTATTAAAATAGAGATAGTACAATCAGAAGGTGCAGAGGAGAGGTTCCTCTATCACCCAAGTAAACAAAAAAGTAGGGACTAAAAAAAAATTATAAGTTATTATGACTCCGTGCCAAGACAACATTAATGTTAAGGACTTCTTTTCCTTCTTATCCTTTTTTTTTCTTTTCTGCTAGAAAAGAGCAACATCAGACAACGTTCATTTCCACATGGGATCTCAGACGTCTTTCTAATATCCCTGCAAGGGCTGAGGGGGTTAAAAACCCCTCAGTTTGCATGCCAAATAAGCCTGGAGCAGGCCAGTGTGGGCCAGTCGGTGTTGGTTCAACCAATCCAGGTAGACTCGATCTGTTTTATTTTGTTTCAACAAATGTCAAGGTCCCCCACCCCCTGGAAGGATCGAACCGACTAGGCCAGACTCCAATGAATCAACCAATTTGTGAACCATGGATATTTTTTTAACATTTTCAGGTATGGGCAAGGATACCATCTCTGGGAAATTCTTCTTCATTTTGGGTAAAGAAACAGCATGTAGAAAGTGGATAGGGGTGGTATCATGGTGATGTCGTTAGGACAACACTTTACACATTGTTTAATACCTCAAGTTTGGACAAGGTTCACCTACATCACTTCACAGCCAGATCTAGCTGATGCCATTAAACCATGTGCTGGTTCTTTTCCTAGGTCTCATCCCCCACCGCCCCCAGCGGACACAAAGGTTTGTAGAACTGGAAATGGTTCTGGGACCAATCAGGGCCAGTTCTGGACCCGGTCCAGTTCAAATGAGGAACTAGCCAATTCAAGGTTTTTCTTCTTTTTTTTTTGGACGGTGGCCATGAGACCACAAGTCATTGAACTGAAAACGTGAAAAAAGCAAAAGAAGAGAAAAAGAAAGAAAGATACATCTCTACCAAGATGATAGAGATTAATCCACCCAGAAAACTAACCCCACCCAATTACATGATAAATTTCTTCTAGGAGTACAATCTTTTCATAAAAAAGGAATCCTTAACCTGGACACTAGAAGTGGAAAAGATCCAGTTTTGTCGGGAAAAAAAACATCTGCCAAGGCCACCTCCTCACGGTAGGGGTGACCCAAGTTCGGGGGGGGGGTGCAAAAAAAGGGTGGCAAAGGGCGTAGGGCAGGTTTCGAACCAGGGTGGCCCAGTGATCGCTCAGCTCCCCACACCACTCTGCTAGGTTCCCCATTATCAAAAAAAACATCCTTTGATAGCTTTAGCTGCATTTGAAAAATCCTCTCTAAAGATACTCTGATTTCTTTCACTCCAAACGGCTCAAAGCATACCTACCAGACAGATTCCAAGTGTCCTTATCCTTTTGAACTGGATTTAAACTATCCCAATCCATAATGAGAGACAAAAGGTTAGATTTTCCCTCCTAATGTCCCTCAACAATTTTGAATAAAATCTTCCAAATTGTTAGAATTATCCCACAATGGAGGAATAACTGATCAACATCTTCCCTGTAGTGTGCACAAAAGATGCAATGCCCTTCTATATCGAACTTTAGAGCTAATGAGCTATCAGTCTGTCAGATGTTGGAAGCCTTTTCCATGCAATCTTCCACAAGAAAATTATGATCGTAATAGGCAAATTGATACTCCATATAATCTTGCTCCACCCCACTTTTTCCCGTCCCTGCAAGAGCACTCTTGTCACAAACTTAACAGAAGAAAGGCCACTTGACTCCCATTTCCATCTCCTCAAATCATTCCTCTCTGTGTGCATACTAAGCTCATGAAGTAATGGACTCAACTCTGAGAACTGTACAGCTTTAATATCATAAAGATTTATGAAGAAAGATATGTCCCACCGTATCTGATTTCCCAACTGAGAATATAAACTACCAATCTTCATAAAGCAGAGGGAGTACTCCTATAAAGACTTGGAAATCTCTCCATCTGAGGTATGTACTCTAACCATGGATCCTCCCAAAATAGAGTAGCTTGACCATTGCCCGCATAGATATCTGAAGAATATCTATAGATATCTCTGCAAGAACAGATGTGCCTCCAGATAGGAGACATGTTAGACGAGAGTTTCAAGTTCTTTGACCTAAGGGTATTCTGCTAAAAATATTTAAGCCTTTCTATTCTTCTCCATAATGTTTGTTCCTGACTATCAAGTCTTCAAAGTCATTTACCCAACAATGCCTAATTAATGATGTCTATGGGACCAAACCCACTCCTCCCTTCTCCTTACTTCTACATACATATACTTCCAACCCACCAAATGTAATCCTATTCCTGAGAGTTGTTCTCTTTCCAAAAAAAATGGTGCTCTAATAGGTTCCAAAGCTTTACACATTATATTGGGAATTTTTAAAATAGACATGTAGTAATTGGGCAAACTTGATAGCACAATTTTTGCCATGACCCATTTATCTACCTCCAGCTGACAACAGCCTTCCTTTCCACTCTTCTAATCTGCTCTGAAAACTGTGAACCCTTCTTATATTACCAGCATGCAAAGCTAATCCCATATAATTAATGGGAAATGTAGTCAACTGTGCCCCCATAACCTCAGTAGTAAACTTCCTCTTTCCCTCTAGCACAAACATACCTGCTAAATTACTCCTAGTGAAATTCACTTTCAATCCTATAGTGGCTTCCAATAACTTGATCAACAATTTCAGATTAAATATATTTTCTTCCTTAGTAGGAGAGAAAAGAATAATACCATTCGCATATTGGAGGTGTCTCCGATGTTCCCCATTTATTCCAAATTGGAAACCCTCTATCAGACCAGCGGCAATAGCCTTCTTCTACATCATACTGATAACCTGCCCTACCAAAACAAAGAGAAGGAATGAAAGTGGATCTCCCCATCTAATAACCCTTGAGCTTGTGAATAAGCCAAAATGGATACCATTAAATCAGAATGGAAAACGTAGCAGATTTCATACAACTCCTTACCCATCCAATCCACTTCTTATAAAAGCCCATATGCCGCACAACAGTGAATAAACAACTCCAATTTGTCCTATCATATCCCTTTTCAAAATCAATCTTAAAGACTATACCCTCTCTTCTTATAACTTTCTGATGAAAAATACATTCATGTACTGCCAGAATATATCTACCCTGACTGAATGCCGATTTAGTTTCATCAACAAGCTTACCAACCACCTATTTCAACCTGAGCAAATGCTTTGGTTATAATTTTGCAGCTACCATTCAACAAAGAAATAGGTCAATAATCTCATAGCAGATCAGCATTTTCTTTCTTACGTATAAGAACTACAAATGTTGAATTTAAGCTCTGAATCATCCAAGGTTTCTCCTGAAATTCTCTCATTGCTGCCATAAGAGCAACCTTGATGACATCCCAGAAATGATGGTAGAACCCCATTGAAAGAATGGTATTCAAAACCGCCCGGTACGTACCGAAACCGGCCCCTGTAGTCTAGTTATGCCTGTTTTATATTGGTACCGGCTAATACCATTTAAAAAATAAAAAAAAAAGAAAACCAAGTGAACCGGATGGTTCCAGCCAGTTCACCCATCGCGACCATCCGATAACTCATTGGCATCCCACTCACGGGCTGCACTGTGTGACAGCTCGTGAGTGAGAGATCACCCCGACGGCCACCTGCTCCCTCCTTTTCCGCCGCCATCCCCACCACCAGCCGACTGCCAAAATGCTACTGAAGATAAATGTACAAATCCTTTTACTAACTCCAATTTGATGCTTAGGTCCTACTAAAGATAAATGTTTGTTTTATTGCCATCTATATACTTGTGAGACATTGGCAACTACAATGGTTGACACATAGAAAACTGGCATATACACATGATATATAGTTAGAAGATCAACAAATGCACATTTGTTTCTAAAGAGTCTAAAAAGCATACAAAGAGAAACCTAAAATATTTGGAATACAGACCATGATGAAAATGAGACACATCATTGGCAAACACCGATCATCTCCTTAAAGCACAAAAACAATAATTGTTCCTTGTCAAATGCATTTTGAACATGAATGAGAAAAATATTCCAAGAAGTTGCATGGCCATATTACTTCAGATTCTGATGTTCACCAATAAAACCACCTATGAAGGCACCCTCTACTTATCATAATTTAATTTTTTATCTGATTTGAATTTTCATTAATTTTTATGAAGGCTCGGGAGGGGAACCGACCCTCTACTTCTGGATCGGTCGTGCCACGCTGAGAGAGGGAGAGGGCCGTCCGGAGAGGGTCGCTGAGAGAGGGAGAGGGTCGGAGAGGGCCTGAGACGGAGAGTGGGAGAGGGTCGGTGAAATGGGTTTGGTTGCCAGTGAGAGGGAGAGGGCGTGCCGGTGAGAGAGGGAGAGGGCCGGAGAGGGAGAATAGGGCTGGAGAGGGAGAGTGGGAGAGGGAGAGCGCCGGTGAGAGGGAGAGGGCCGGTGAGAGAGGGAGAGGGCAAGAGAGGAAGACGTCGGAGAGAGATCGATGATGAGAGAGGGAGAGTGGGAGAGGGAAACGGTGAGAGAGGGAGAGGGCCGCCGGAGGGATACCTGGGCGCCGGAGGGAGAGCTGCCGCCGTCGCCGATCGTCGGAGGGGGAGCTGCCGTCGTCGCCAGTCACCGATCGCTGAGGGAGACAACTAAAGGGACACAGCCAGAGGCGGGAGGGTCGGTGATGGTCTCCCGATCGCAGAGGCACGGTGAGAGGGTCGTGTGTGTGTGGAGGGAAAATAAAATTTTTTCCCACAGATTTCACACGGACTAAATTCCGTCCGTGTGAAATTTTAGACGGTAATTCAGACCATGTATAATACCGTGTGAAATTTAAACTAAATGTCATCCGTCTAAAATACAGATGGATATTCCAACGGAAAATTTTTCGTGTGAAATTTCCATCTCTATTAGCGCATTTTCTTGTAGTGATTGTGCAATTACTCTTATGTGATTGTCTTGCGCTCTGATTATATTGCTTGCTCGAGGCGTACTAGCCGATTGTTCACATTCCTGATTGTTTCCGCTGCATAATCTCGGGATGTGACAGTGAAAGTGGTATCAGAGCACTAGGACTAAAAGTCCTAGAGAGAAGTCATGGCATAGGTTAAGTCCAAGGTTTAAGGACCCATACTTATGAAACTAGGACGGAAATTCCCAACCTATGAGAGGAATTGGGTAGAACCCGGGATGAGATAGTCATTAGAATTATTTTTAAGATTAATCTCACTCATTCCATTAGAATTAACAAAATTATTACTCTTCTCAGGTACCTCACTCTCATAATGGCTCATCGTGTTGACTGGAACGGTATGCAACAGACCGTCGCTGGTCTCACCCAAGCACTACAAAACATGGCTCAAGCTGGTGTAGGAGCAAGAGCTGGAGACTTACATCGTAACTTTCAGAGCTTAAACCCTCCACAGTTTTCGGGTTTCTCTAATCCATATGAAGCCGAGAATTGGATAGATGAGATGAACTGCATCTTTGAAGTTATGCAGTGTGCGGACCAAGAGAAGGTTCGTTTAGCCACGTTCCAATTAAATAAAGACGCCCGTATGTGGTGGAAGTCAATCCCGGCACCGCCTCAAGATGCACCACATACTTGGGAAGGTTTCCTTACACTTTTTTGATCCAGGTACTTCTCCGAACATGATAAGGAGAGGAAAGCTATAGAATTCACTTCGTTACGTCAAGGCATGATGACTATAGCAGAGTATGAACTTCAGTTTTCTAGGCTAGTGCCTTATGCTCCTCACCTGGTTAGCACTGACTTATTAAAAGCTAACCGATTTATGGATGGATTGAGGCCCGGCTATATTCAACAACTTGGGACTCAAAATATCCGTACTTATGCGGAGATGGTCCAGCAGGCGCATCTATGCGAGAGGACCTTAGAAAAGGTCAAAAAATTAAAAGGAAAGGGAGAGGAGCCAAGCCGAAGGCATGATCGGCATGAAAAGAAGGGGAAGATTAGCATCCCGGAGCCTTACAAATCTCGTGATAGCAAGAAGAGATCCCAGAATGGGAGTGGTAGTGGCTACCACAAGAATAAGAAGGTCAAAGAAGAAGAGAAGCAAGTTGCCATGGCTTGCACATTTTGCAAGAAGTTTGGTCATTCGGCCGAAGAGTGTTGGAAGCGCCTTGGCGCTTGTTTAAGTTGTGGCAGTCGGGAGCACCGCATGCCGGATTGCCCCCTTATGAAGGAACCATCTTCCGATGGTGGATGTAAGTGTCAGGCTCGCCTTAATGCCATTATGGAAGATGAAGAAGCACCCAAGGATGATGGGGTAACGGAGGGTACTATTCAAATCTATTCCCATCCTGCATTCGTACTATTTGATACCGGTGCTTCTCATTCCTTTATATCTACTACATTCGTAAAAATTTTACCTACTTCATCAGTTCTTTTACCTTCGGACCTTGCTATTACCACACCCTTAGGTCCCGGAACAAAATTGGCGACCTATTATCCTGACAGTGAGGTAATGGTAGAAGGTCACAACCTTCCTGCAAACCTCGTATGCCTTGACATGGAGGGCTACGATGCAATTCTAGGCGTGGATTGGCTTGTAGACCACAACGCCTATATAAATTGCCGCAACCAGATTATCTCTTTTCACAAACCAGGTCTTCCAAGGTTTTCCTTCCTTGATGTCAAATATAGGAAGCATCCTACCATCATTTCCTCTCTTCACGCTTGCAAACTTATTTCGCAAGGATGTGAAGCTTTCCTCGCTTCCGTAATCATTACCAAATCCAAGGATATCGTCTTAGAAGATATTCCCATTGTCAATGAGTTTCCTGATGTATTTCCATCAGATTTGCTCAGTTTACCACCCAAAAGGGCAGTAAACTTCTTTTTTGAACTCATCCCCGGAGCAGCACCTGTTTCAATGGCTCCCTACAGGATGTCCCCCACAGAACTCAAGGAATTGAAGAAACAGCTTCAAGAGTTATTAGACAAGGGTTTCATTCGACCTAGCACATCCCCTTGGGATGCGCCAGTTCTATTCGTCAAGAAGAAGGATGGATTCCTCAGGCTCGGTATCGACTACTGGCGACTGAATCAACTCACCATTAAGAATAAATATCCGTTGCCGCGTATAGATGAACTCTTTGATCAGATTTTTGTGGCAGAATATTTTTCCAAGATAGACCTTAAGTCAGGATACCATCAGCTCAAGATCAAAGATGAAGACATACACAAAATTACTTTTCGGAGCAAATATGGCCACTATGAATTCATGGTAATACCGTTCGGGTTAACCAATGCCTTGGCAGCTTTTATGCAACTTATGAATAATGTCTTCAGGCCTTATCTTAACCAGTTTATAGTCATCTTCATTGACAATATTCTTATTTACTCCAAAACAAAGGAGGAAGAATAGCCTTGTAAATTCTAAGAGAGCACAAACTCTATGCAAAGCTTAGTAAGTGCGAGTTCTGGCTAAAGGAGGTTTCTTTCCTTGGCCATATTATTTCAAAAGAAGGTATCATTGTCGATCCTTCTAAAATAGAAGCAGTTAAGAACTGGAGCCAGCCGACGACCGTGTCTTAAGTCAGAAGCTTTCTAGGTCTGGATGGTTATTACAGGAGATTTATCAAGGATTTCTCAAAGATCGCTATTCCTTTGACTAGACTCACAAGAAAGGAGAATCATTTTATATGGTCGAAGGATTATGAAGAGAGTTTTCAAACTCTTAAAGAACACCTTACCAATGCCCCAATATTAACGCTACCGACAGAGTGGGGTGGCTTTGAAGTCTATACAGATGCATCTGGCATTGGTCTAGGGTGCATCCTTATGTAAAATGGAAAGGTGATTTGTTATTCATCAAGGCAGTTAAAGCGTCACGAAGAAAATTATCATGTGCATGATCTGGAGCTAGCTGCGGTTAGATTTACATTGAAGATTTGGCGACATTACCTTTATTGGGAGAAATTCACTATATTTTCAGATCATAAAAGTCTGAAATACCTCTTTACCTAGAAGGAGCTAAACATGCGACAACGTAGGTGGTTGGAGTATCTCAAGGACTTCGATTTTACCATCCTATATCATCCATGGAAAGTAAATGATGTAGCTGACGCTCTTAGCATGAAGCCAATGGCAACTCTAGCAAGTCTCAGGAAAGGTATAACTTATCTTATTGAAGATTTTTCTCATTTAAATCTTGATATTGACAGAGAAGGAGAAGGAGGTACGATTGCCAATTTAAGGTATCAACCTACATTCATCAAGGACATAGTTCAATTGCAAGAAAATGACCCCACATTGATGGAAATTAAGGAAAATATTGATCAGAGATCAAAATTTTCTATCTCAAATGATGGAAGACTATTATTTAAGGATTGAATTTGTGTGTCGAATCACGATGACACTAAGAAATTGATCATGGAAGAAGCTCACAAATCAAGGTATACTATTCACCCTAGTGCTACCAAGATGTATCAAGATTTGAAAAGAAACTTTTGGTTGCCCAATATGAAAAGAGAAGTAGCAAATTTTGTGTCTCGATGTCTCACTTATCAACAAGTCAAAGTAGAACATTTAAGACCCGCTGGGAAATTACACCCCTTGAATATTCCCGAGTGAAAATGGAAAAGTATAGGGATAGATTTTGTTGCTCCCAAGTTTATGATGTGTGGCTTCAAGAGTTTGATGATGTCAAATGAGATATTGCTAAATGGCTTATTGTTTCGATGTGATTGTCTCTTTGAACTTCATGGGTTATGAAATTGGAATGTATTGATTCTTTGTTGGCTTGAGATTAGAAATTCTACGTTACCGTGTATTGAACTGTTGACATCTTTGTCATATGGATTCGGTATAATCTAAAACTCTTTGGACTTGCTGTTTCATGGCAAACTTATTGGAGTGTTGCTATACTCTTATGGAACAATTGTCAATGGTTTGTTTAAACCCATGGTTTGAGGAAAACAATGCAACTTTGTATAAGTCCTTCACTACGTCACATTTCTAAGTGGCTCGGATCAATAATCATATGCACTCAGGTATATGTGCTGACATGTGCATAAACTCCTCCTGAATGGTCATTGGAGTTCATGATTATATGGCTTTCCATCCCACAGGTAAGAACATGGCAAAAGCTACAAGGGTAAGCTTATTTCATCATTCAGAGATTCATGACTTAGTGAGAAATGCAATGAGTGGATTTGTTCCATGAATGCCTATACAAATTTAACTTTCTTGAGGTGTTCTTGCAGGTAAGGAAGACTTCTGATACCCAACTTAAAATGGCAAAACCCCGGTGAGGTTGTTCGGCTTTATTTCTAGTTCTTTGGGCGTTTTTGGGTTCACACTTGCTTGGTGTCGACACCAGTTTTTCTTTGTTCTGCCATTTTGGTTTTTCTTCTGTCAGGAGGTTGGTGTCGACACCTGGTGTCGACACCCATTTGTTTTTGTACTAGCCAGCAGTTTTCTACTATAGGCCATGTCCTGGTGTCGACACCTGGTGTCGACACCATCTTCTGGCCAGCAGGTTTCTGCTATAGGCCATGTCCTGGTGTCAACACCTGGTGTCGACACCAACTGTGGGTTTCTTTGGCCGGCTATTTTCTGCTTTGGGCCTGGCCTTAGTGTCGACACCTGGTGTCGACACCACTGTGCAGCTGCGATTTTGGACTTTCACGTCCACGGCCATTTTGTCAAACCAGTCCGATCCCTCAGCCACAAATCACTCATAGATTCGTGGATCTGGTCCCTAAGGTGTCCCTTGACCGATCTGGAAGCATAAAACCGTCTCATTGGGTCACAAACCCTAATCAAGCAGTGAGATCTAAAATTTGTGTGTGCTTTCTAACCCTTGTGAGTGTAGGTCGCATGGAGTAGCTCCAGAGCCTCTTCCACACCGTTCTGAGCGTGAATACGAAAGGAAGAGTGAAGTTTCAAGTCCCCAAACGTTCCTCTACTGCAAGCTGCATTGAAATCAAAGATACAACAAGTGTCTGTGCAAGAATCGATCATCCTCCTTCAAGAACGGTCTTCATCCTGCAAAGGAGTTCAAGTACCTTCGAAGAAGAGAAAGGGGGAGCTCTAATCACTGCAAATCTTCTCTATTCTAATCTTCTCAAATCTCTGATGTTTGAGCTTGAATATCTGTTGTAATCTTTGAACTTAAAGAACCGCATTTTTGTGTGTGTGTGCTCGTGATCTTTGATACGAGCGCGTGTGTGTGTGTGTGGTGGCCAAGATAGGCTGCCGTGTGTGTGTTGGCTGTTGTTACAGCATGTGTGTGGCTCACCTCGTAGTGGAGCATTAATCCTCACGTGTGAGGGGTGGATGTAGGGGACACGTTTGTGTACCCGAACCACCTAAAAATCTTGTGCCTCCTTTGTGGTTTGTTCTTCGTGCTTTGTAACGAGTGGGCCTCACGTGTAGCTGAGTGATCTCAATCTCTGTCATAGCATTCATACCTTTATTTACGTGTACTCGCGAGAGAGATCTTGTTCTGGTAAGGTTGAGTGTTTGCTTAACTAGATCTCCTTCTATTTTGTGGTTTTCATTCCTACTAGCATTTCAGTTAGCAATTAATTTTTATTGGCCAATCAATTCACCCCTCCCCTCTTGATTGCCACCCTCCGGGACACAACAATTAGTATCAGAGCTCTGGTCTCTGATTGACTCGACCTCACGGTCGAAGATCTAGATCTTAGATCATTGCAAACAGAGGGATGATGCCCGAAGGGAATTCGGTACACAGGCCTCCGTTTTTCGATGGCACAAACTACACTTATTGGAAAAATAGAATGTACGTTTTCCTGCGTGCTCAAGAGTATGATGTGTGGAATGTGATCAATAAAGGTCCTTACAAGTTGCCTGACAATGAAGATGATTGGGATGATGAACATATCAATAATTGTGCAGCAAACTTTAAGACCCTGAATATAATTCAATGTGCTATTCATCCAAACGAATACTCACGAATCTCATTGTGTTCCTCTGCACAAGAAATGTGGGACAAGCTACGCTTGATCTATGAAGGAACTTCTGATGTCAAGGAGACCAAGGCAAATCTATTGGTCCGAGATTATGAGTTGTTTATGATGAAGCCAGAAGAATCCATTTCTGAAATGTTTGCAAGGCTGATGGAAATTACAAATGGTTTGAAGGCTCTTGGGAAAGAGTATTCAAACCGAGATCTGGTAAGGAAGGTACTGAGATCTTTATCACCACAGTGGCACACAAAGGCCACTGTAATTGAAGATTCAAAGGATCTCAGCACTTTGACTTTGGATGAATTAGTCGGCTCCTTGATGACATACGAGATTAACTTCAAAAGGAGCGAGGAGGATCACAAAAAGAAGAAGGTAGCCACAACATCGGCATTGAAGGTAAACCCACAAGAATCTGATGACAGTGACGAAGGTTCCACGGCCAACACTGAAGATGAAGAGCTTATTGCTATGATCACCAAAAGAGCAAGAAAATTTGTCAAGAATACTAGGAAGTTTGGTGGTCAATTTAGAAAAGGACCAAGACGGCAAGGTCCTAAGAAAAATGAAAGTAGCAAGAAGGATGAAGTAATTTGTTATGAATGCGAGAAACATGGTCACTTGCGGGGTGAGTGCCCGGATTTGATGAAGAGATTCAAGAAAGGAAAATTCAAAAAGCCCAAAGCCATGGTCGCCACATGGAGCGACGAGGATGAGGAAGGATCTGGGAATGAGGATGACTTAGATGAGCTTGTTCAGAATCTGTGCTTCATGGTAGACGAGGATAACTCAAATGAGGTAGATTCTGAATCTGAATCTCTTACTTGTGAACAATGGCAGATTGCTTATGAATCATTATATGGAAAATGCAAAAAATTGAAATCTGAAAATAAACTTCTGAAAAAGAAGATGGAGCAATTTATGCATGATGAAAATTCTTGTGAAAGTTATAATGCTTTGAAATCTGAAATTGAGAATCTCAAATAGGAAAATGAAATTCTTATGTCTAAAACTGAATTGTTTGAAGAAGAGAGTTCATGCATGCGTGAAGATCAAACCAATTTTGTCAAAATGCATGAAGACTTGAAGAGGGAATTAGAACAAGAAAGGTCGGAAAGAATTGCATGTAATCAAACCAAGGAAACAGCTGAACACAAAATTTAAACCTTGATGCTAGAGATAAATGAGTTGAAAAATGTTCTTGCTACATTGATAAAAGGGAAACAAGTTATGAACACTTGGGTGGATCCTCATGAAGGAAGTTCTCTACACACCTTTGAAAAGAGAAAACCATCTCAATCCAAAACACACATGACTCCTTGGATTTCAAGAAGCTCGTTTTCCTCCTTGTCTAACACACATATGCATAACTCATTTATGAATGCAAATAGGAGGAGAAACCGTGGTAACAAAGTCACTACATGCTTTTATTGTGGAAGATTTGGCCATGATATGTATGATTGCAGAACAATGAGACTTGATGATGAACATTTTTCAAGAATGGTGAATAGGTCATATAGGCCTCCTGCGTCTAACCATCATGGACCCAAGCTTGCTTGGGTACCAAAAACCGCATAAGTATTTGTTTTGAATTTGCAGGTCAGCTTTGGAGCTCAAAAGAACAAATGGTATCTGGATAGTGGATGTTCAAGGCATATGACGGGAAACAAGGAAATGTTTGCAAACCTGCAAGAAAAGGATGGTGGAGTGGTAGCTTTTGGGGGAAAAGACGAGGGAAAAATTGTCAGAGAAGGTAAGATAGGTAAGAACCAAACTCAAGTCATTGAAAATGTTTTACTTGTAAAAGGCCTGCATCACAATCTTCTGAGCATCAGTCAACTCTGTGACAAAGGTTGTAATGTGTCTTTTGATTCTACTCACTGCACTGTGGTAGATAGAAACTCTCATGAAATTAAGTTCATAGGGTTTAGACAAAATAATGTTTATATGATTGATCTAAATGACGTTTCACACAACAATCTGTGTTTGGTTGCTAAAAGATCTGATGATGCATGGCTTTGGCATCGTCGTCTTGGGCATGCCAGTTTTAATGTGATGTTGAAGTTGTTCAGAAAAAATCTGGTTGTTGGTTTGCCCAAGTTGAAGCTTGTCGATGAAGGAATTTGTGGGGCATGCAGCAGGGGCAAACAGACAAGAACATCCTTCAAATGTAAGAGTGATGTAACAACTTCTAGGCCCCTTGAATTGATTCATATCGATCTGTTCGGACCAAGCAGAACACATAGCTTGGGTGGTAAGCTATATGGGTTTGTAATTGTGGGTGATTTTTCAAGATACAGCTGGGTGTATTTTTCCTCTCACAAAAGTGATACCTTGATGGAGTTTGAAGCATTTTGCAGGATGGTTCAAAATGAAAAATGATGTTGCATCAAGACCGTACGGAGTGATCATGGTAAGGAATTTGATAATCATGAGTTCAGCAATTTCTACAGGGCTCAAGACTATATGCACAACTTCTCCGCACCAAGGACCCCGGAGCAAAATGGGGTAGTTGAGAGGAAGAACAGGACACTAGTTGAAATGGCCAGGACTATGCTAAATGAGAACAATTTACCAAGGTATTTTTGGGCCGAAGCCGTGAACACTGCGTGCTACATAATCAACCGAGCCATGGTAAGGCCTTTGTTAAAGAAAACACCTTATGAGCTTTATCGAGGTAAGAAACCGAATATTTCTTATATCAAACCTTTTGGCTCCACTTGTTACATCCATAACAACGGCAAGGTGGACTTGGCTAAGTTTGACCCCAAGAGTGACAAGGGGATATTTCTTGGATACTCTCTTGGCTCAAGAGCCTATCGAGTGTATAACTTGAGAACTCTTGTAGTTGAGGAAAGTCCTCATGTCATAGTTGATGAATCATCATCCAAGAATACTAATGAAAAGTCTATCTTGCAGGAAGGAGAATCAGAAGATGATGATACAGAAAAGTTGCTAGAGAAAGTTAATACATCAGGAAGTGAAGAACAACAAGATGCTGGTGAAAATCAGTAAAATCAGATTGAACTGCAGCTACCAAGGCAATGGACTTTTGCTAAAGACCATCCGCCGGAAGCTGTCATCGACAATGTGGAAGAAGGAATAAGGACATGTTCCTCATTCAGGGAAGTTGAAAATCTGGATTACACAGCTTTACTTTCGCAATCTGAACCTCACTCTGTAGAAGATGCCTTAAAAGATGATTCATGGATCATGGCTATACAAGAAGAACTACACCAGTTCCAAAGGAACAAAGTATGGTTCCTTGTGCCTCGTCCTAGAGACCACTCTGTGATCGGAACCAAATGGATCTTTCGAAACAAAACAAACGATCAAGGGGTGGTAACTAGGAACAAGGCGAGGCTTATAGCCAAAGGTTATAGCCAGGAGCTAGGAATTGATTTTGATGTGTCATTTGCTCCAGTAGCAAGACTTGAGGCAGTGAGGATTCTTTTAGCATTTGCGTGCTGCAATAATATTAAATTGTTTCAAATGGACATTAAAAGTGTATTTTTAAATGGCTATATCCTGGAGGACGTGTTTGTGGAGCAACCGCCGGGGTTCGAGGATATCGAGCATCCAGATCATGTATACAAGCTAGACAAAGCTCTTTCTGGTCTGAAACAAGCACCTTGTGCGTGGTATGAACGGTTAAGTGAACTCCTCATTCAAAATGGATTCAAGCGAGGTAATGTCGATCAGACTCTTTTTACACAAATAATAAGGAAATTCTAATCATTCAAGTGTATGTGGATGATATCATCTTTGGCTCCACAAAGGAATCTCTTAGTGAAAACTTTGCAAAACTAATGCAAAGTGAGTTCGAAATGAGTCTTATGGGAATGTTAACTTTCTTCTTGGGATTGCAGGTGACACAGAAGACTGATGGTTTATTCATAAACCAAAAGAAATATGCTATGGAGCTACTCAAGAAATTCAAACTATCTGAAACAAAGCCACAACCAACTCCCATGTCCACATCATTAAAGCTTGACCATGATGAGAAAGGTCTAGCCGTCAATCAAACCCTTTTCAGAAGCATGATAGGATCTTTGTTGTATCTGACTGCCAGCAGGCCCGACATTCAATATGTAGTATGCTTATGTGCTAGATTTCAATCGAATTCTAAAGAATCTCATATGTCGGCCGTGAAGCGCATCTTTAGATATATTGCTGGCACATGTGAACTTGGTTTATGGTTTCCGCGTAGTTCATGTCTTGAATTGGTTGGTTATTCCGATGTCGATTACGTGGGTTGCAAAATAGACCGGAAGAGCACAAGTGGGTACTACCAGTTCCTTGGAGGTTGCTTGGTCTCATGGACTTCCAAGAAATAAAACTATGTGGCATTATCACCTGCCGAGGTCGAATACGTGGCCGTAGGTAGTTGTGTTTCCCAAGTGCTCTAGATACAACAACAGTTGATTTATTTTGGCATCACACTTGAAAACACAGCCATCCTTTGTGATAACACCTCTGCTATAAATCTTTCAAAAAACCCCGTGCATCATTCTCGCACTAAGCATATTGAGGTTAGGCACCATTTCCTGCGTGATCATGTCAGCAAAGGTGATGTCGTAATTCAGTTTGTTGATACTAATAACCAAGTTGTAGACATTTTCACTAAACCTCTTAATGAAGATAAATTCACTTCTTTTAGGAGAGAATTGGGCATTTGTCGTTTGGAAGGTTAGTGTATGTCTTGCATTTTCTGGTCTCATCTCATGCATTTGCATTTTCTTCACTCATCTAGAAGATATTTGCATTCGTAGGTTCACTTGGTCATGCATATGCATCATGTTAATGTGAGTATTATGTGAAAATTGCTTGATTGTGGAATGTCAGTGCATGGTGTGTGTTTCATTGTATAAACCTATATAATGCACTCCTTGGCCTTCTATGTCCTCATATTCCTTGTTATATAAAGCACAACCACATGAAGGAACGGGTGACACATGATCCAGAAAGGCTGGAATTAGCCTTTGGTGTGTGTGATTGATCTTGTATGTGAACATCCCCAAATGACAAACCCAAATATTTTATCACATGAATTACTCATATTCATTCCTAAGCCATTTGGGTATCAAGCCTTGTTCCTTGGAATTCAAATCCCTTCTTGTAACTCACCGCTAATCATCCTTTTTATATCAGTCTGGACGGTGTCGACACCTAGTGTCGACATCGGTTCCTCGGTGTTTTTTTTTTTTGGCGGGCAGAACTTGGCGAAATCGGTGTCGACACCAGGTGTCGACACTGTCCGATCGTGACCCACTGGCGAACCGGTCCGTGGGGTTCGAACCCCATTCGAACTAGTTCGAACCCCCTCCCACACTTGCCCTAATGCCCTTCCAACTCCCGTGCCGCCCTCCTTTCATCCCCACGACCTCTTTCTTGCAAGCCCCAAGCCCCTTCAAGCCCGAGAATGCGCGGACATCACCGCGGCACCTGCGACCTCCCCTTGCCGAGCATCCGTGGCCGCCCTCTTCGGCCTTCGTCCCATGGAGCGTGGGTGTTTCGTGGAGAATCCGTCCAACCGAGGTAAGGGATCCTTCGTTGAACAGAGAGATCTATTCCTTGCTCCGTCCGTCTCCTTTCGAAGTTGGTTCCAATGGCTCTGAAGAGGCATGCATCCGGCAAAGAAAAGGTTGCCGAATCCCGTAGAAAGTAGGAAGTCAGGGCTAAAATGGATGAACAGCATGCTCTCCAGCAAAGACCCACGCCCGCACATTTTAAAATGATGGATCGCAAGGTTCTTCGACCACGGGCTGTGGATTTCCAAGATCTACATAAAGCACTTCCCGAACTGTTACCGTTAATTGAAGCTCAGCCAAATTTGGGTACGTTCATGTCTGCTCACAGAAAAATTTACCATTCACTTGTTCTCCAATTCTATGGTAATATGGTTGTTCGGAAAAGCAAGTATACTACAGTCGTGAATGGCTAGGTGATCGCTCTTTCCAGAAAATTTCTTGCACATGCATTTGATTTACCTGATGCCGATGGCACCTTTGAGAATGCAATGCATGCCGAACATGAGGTTTATCAGATTATGACAGGGGAAGAAATGGGGGACCGGTCTGTTAGCGGCTTAAATGCTAACCATTTTCCCCCTCTTCAGTGCATTCTCCATCATATGCTTACCACAATCTTGCTTCCCAAGGCTGGGGGACGAGAGAAGGTCACCGATCAGCAAATGTTTCTATTATATGGTCTGCTGCAAGAAGAGCCCATTAATTTTCCCTCAGTCATTCTTGATCACATCACCAGTTGTACCCATCACTGCAGTAGAACTCTCCCTTATGCAGCCGCATTAACTGCTGTCTTTCGTGCGGTCAATATTCCACTCAATGATGAGCCTTGTCAAACACTCCGGGAAGCTGACATTTATACTGTTAACTCGGTTTGTAAGAACATGGGTTATGTTCGGGATGCTCAAGGACGCCTTGTTCGTACACTCAAAGCTGTGTCAGACAAAGATCCCGAAGATGTTTCTGATGATGAAGAGGGAGAAGCTCAGCATGAAGAAGGTGGCACTTCTGGAACTCATGCAGCCTCCATGGACTTATCTGGTCTTTGACTTTCGATGGAGACTATGGGTGGTGAGGTGGGTCACCTCAGGGAGACGGTGGATATTCTTACTCAGGATGTGAAGGAATTGAAGCTTCATCACACCACGTATCTTCAGGAATTTCAGACTTTCAATACCTCTCTTGATGCTTTAAAGTCTGCCATGGATGCTCAAACCGCTCAGTTCACTACCATAGTGGATTACATTTGCCGTCCACTTACTCCACCCTCCTCCGGATCGGAATGAATCCTGTTATGCATGTCGGCTATGCTACTTGTACCCCGGTTCCCCCTTATTTTTGTTGATGTCAAAGGGGGAGACATATGAATTTCTATGTTGCTACTAATAGGTTGCTTATTATGCTTATTATGTGTGTTTTGCATGCTTGCATGCTTGCTTGTTTCCCATGCATTTAGTTTGCATTCGAGTCTTTGCATCTAGTACTAGAGTCTTGTTTAGTTATATTCATAGCATGGCGTGCTTAGCTGTGGTGTCCAGGTGTTTGTTGGTTCAATGCTCTTCTAATGAAATGGCTACTTATGGCTATGAAATCATTTTGTTGTTGTTGCCATTCAGTTCAACAAATATGAAAGCTTGTGGTTCAATGCAGGTCAACTTCTTAAGAAGGTTATCTTGGTTACTTGTTACATTGTCACTTGAATTGTACCTTGATACTTTCATCATGTTCATGTTGATCAATTTCATCTCTTGAACAGTAGCACATAGCATTTTTTGTCATCATCAAAAAGGGGGAGATCGTTGCTCCCAAGTTTATGATGTGTGGCTTCAAGAGTTTTGATGATGTCAAATGAGATATTGCTAAATGGCTTATTATTTCAATGTGATTGTCTCTTTGAACTTCATGGGTTATGAAATTGGAATGTATTGATTCTTTGTTAGCTTGAGATTAGAAATTCTACGTTACCATGTATTGAATTGTTGACATCTTTGTCATATGGATTCAGTATAATCTCAAACTCTTTGGACTTGCTGTTTAATGGCAAACTTATTGGAGCGTTGCTATACTCTTATGGAACAATTGTCAATGTTTTGTGTAAACGCATGGTTTGAGGAAAACAATGCAACTTTGTGTAAGTCCTTCACTAGGTCACATTTCTAAGTGGCTCGGATCAATAATCATATGCACTCAGGTATATGTGCTGACATGTGCATAAACTCCTCCTGAATGGTCATTGGAGTTCATGATTATATGGCTTTCCATCCCACAGGTAAGAACATGGCAAAAGCTACAAGGGTAAGCTTATTTCATCATTCAGAGATTCATGACATAGTGAGAAATGCAATGAGTGGATTTGCTCCATGAATGCCTATACAAATTTAACTTTCTTGAGGTGTTCTTGTAGGTAAGGAGGACTTCTGATACCCAACTTAAAATGGTAAAACCCCGGTGAGGTTGTTCGGCTTTATTTCTAGTTCTTTGGGCGTTTTTGGGTTCACACATGCTTGGTGTCGACACCTGGTGTCGACACCATTTTTTCTTTGTTCTGCCGTTTTGGTTTTTCTTCTGTCAGGAGGTTGGTGTCAACACCTGGTGTCGACACCCATTTGTTTTTGTACTGGCTAGTAGTTTTCTGCTATAGGCCATGTCCTGGTGTCGACACCTGGTGTCGACACCATCCTCTGGCCAGCAGGTTTCTGCTATAGGCCATATCCTGGTGTCGACACCTGGTGTCGACACCAACTGTGGGTTTCTTTGGCCGGCTGTTTTCTGCTTTGGGCCTAGCCTTGGTGTCGACACCTGGTGTCGACACCACTATGCAGCCGCAATTTTGGACTTTCACGTCCACAGCCATTTTGTCAAACCAGTCTGGTCCCTCAGCCACAAATCACTCCTAGATTCGTGGATCTGGTCCCTAAGGTGTCCCTTGACCGATCTGGAAGCATAAAACCATCTCATTGGGTCACAAACCCTAATCAAGCAGTGAGATCTGAAATTTGTGTGTGCTTTCTAACCCTAGTGAGTGCAGGCCGCAGGGAGCAGCTCCAAAGCCTCTTCCACACCGTTCTGAGCGTGAATACGAAGGGAAGAGTGAAGTTTAAAGTCCCCAAATGTTCCTCTGCTGCAAGCTGCATAGAAATCCAAGATACAACAAGTGTTCGTGCAAGAATCGATCATCCTCCTTCAAGAACGGTCTTCATCCTACAAAGGAGTTCAAGTACCTTCGAAGAAGAGAAAGGGGGAGCTCTAATCACTGCAAATCTTCTCTATTCTAATCTTCTCAAATCTCTACTGTTTGAGCTTGAATATCTGTTGTACTCTTTGAACTTAAAGAACCACATTTTTGTGTGTGTGTGTGTGTGTGTGTGTGTGTGTGGTGGCCAAGATAGGCTGCCGTGTGTGTTTTGGCTGTTGTTACAGCATGTGTGTGGCTCACCTCATAGTGGAGCATTAATCCTCACATGTGAGGGGTGGACGTAGGGGACACGTTTGTGTACCCGAACCACCTAAAAATCTTGTGCCTCCTTTGTGGTTTGTTCTTCGTGCTTTGTAACGAGTGGGCCTCACGTGTAACTGAGTGATCTCAATCTCCGTCATAGCATTCATACCTTTATTTACGTGTACTCGCGAGAGAGATCTTGTTCCGATAAGGTTGAGTGTTTGCTTAACTAGATCTCCTTCTATTTTGTGGTTTTCATTCCTACTAGCATTTCAGTTAGCAATTAATTTTTATTGGCCAATCAATTCACCCCTCCCCTCTTGATTGTCACCCTCCGGGACACAACATATTTGATCATGTGTTTACCTAAGACAAGAGGAGGACATGATGGTATATGGGTGATCATAGACCGATTGACTAAATTTGCACATTTTCTTACAATCAAGAGTCGATAGTTTGTGGATATATTAGTAGCATTATACATGAAGGAGATTATTAAACTACATGGTGTCCCTGTCACCATTGTATCTGACCGAGATCTTCGGTTCACATCATAATTCTTGAAGGGTCTACAACATTCATTAGGGACCCGACTTAATTTTAGCACTGCATTCCATCCACAAACTGATAGCCAAATTGAAAGGACAAATCAAGTGGTGGAATATATGCTCAGGGCTTGTGCTATTGACTTTGTAGGAAGTTGGCACGTCAGGACTCGCACTTACTAAGCTTTGCGTAGAGTTTGTGTTCTCTTAGTGTCTGCAAGGCTATTCTTAAGTGCTCTTCATGTTCTTCCCTTGTTTTGGAGTATATAAGGATGTCATCAATGAAGATGACTACAAACTGGTCAAGATAAGGCTGGAAGACATTATTCATCAGTTGCATGAATGCTGTCGGGGCATTAATTAACCCGAACAGCATTACTACAAATTCATAGTGGCCATAACGGCTCCAAAAAGTAGTCTTGTAAATGTCTTCATCTTTGATCTTGAGTTGATGATAACCCGACCTGAGGTCTATCTTGGAGAAATATTCTACTCTTGAAATTTGATCAAAGAGCTCATCGATACGCGGCAACGGATACTTGTTCTTGATGGTAAGCTAATTCAATCATCGGTAATCGATACATAACCTGAGAGATCCATCTTTCTTCCTGAAAAATAGAACTGGGGCACCCCAAGGGGATGTGCTAGGTCGTATGAATCCCTTGTCCAATAACTCCTGAAACTGTCTCTTCAATTCCTTAAGTTCTATGGGGGACATCCTGTAGGGAGCTATTGAAACAGGTGCTGCTCCGGGAATAAGTTCAATGAAAAAGTTTACTTCCCTTTCGGGTGGTAAACCGGGTAAATCTAATGGAAATACATCAGGAAACTCATTTACGATAGGAATATCTTTTAAGGTAACCTCCTTGGATTCAATGATAATTACAGAAGCATGAAAGCCTTCACATCGTTGCGAGATAAGTTTGCAAGCGTGAAGAGATGAAATAATGGCAGGGTGCTTCCTATATTTGATACCAAGGAAAGAAATCCTTGGAAGACCTGGTTTCCGAAAAGAGATAATCCGGTTACGGCAATTTATATCGATGTCATGGTCTATAAGCCAATCTACACCTAATATAGCATCGTAGCCCTCTATGTCAAGGCATATGATGTTTGCAAGGAGATTGTGACCTTCCACCCTTACCTCACTATTAGGATAATAGTTTGTGAGCTTAGTTCCAGGAACTAAAGGTGTAGTAATAGTAAGGTCCAAAGGTAAAGGAACTGATGAAACTGGCAAGGTCTTTGTAAAGGCGGTAGATATAAAAGAATGAGAACCACCAGTATCGAATAGTACAAAAGCAGGATGAGAACAAATGTGAACGGTACCTTCCATAAGCCCATCATCCATGGGTGCTTCATCATCTAAAATAGCATTGAGACGAGCATGTCTCTTACGTCCACTTCCAGAAGATAGTTTCTTCATAAGGGGGCAATCCGGCATGCGGTGCTCCCAAATGCCACAACGTAGACAAGCGCCAAGGTGCTTCCAGCATTCTTCGGCCGAATGACCGAACTTCTCACAAAAGGTACAGGCCGTGTCGACCTGCTTATCTTCTTCCTAGACTTTCTTATTTTTATGGTAGCCACTATCACTCTCATTCCAGGATCTCTTCTTGCTATCACGGGATTTATAGGGTTCTGTGATGCTGAACTTGCCTTTCTTATCACGCCGATCTAATCTTCAACTCGATTCTTCACCTTTTCCTTTTAATTTTTTGACCTTCTCTAAGGTCCTTTCGCACAGATATGCCCGTTGGACCATCTCCGCATAAGTACGGATATTTTGAGTCCCGAGCTGCTGAATAAAATCGGGTCTTAAACCATCCATAAACTGATTAGCCTTTAGTAAGTTGGTACTGACCAGATGAGGAGCATATGCTACCAGCCTGGAAAACTGAAGCCCATATTCCGCCACCGACAAAATGCCCTGGTGCAAAGAAGCGAATTCCATAGCTTTCTGCTCCTTGACGTGCTCAGAAAAAGATTTGGCACGGAATAGCATAAGAAAACCTTCTCATGTATGGGGTGCATCTGCTAGCGGTGCCGGAACCGACTTCCACCATGTACGTGCATCTTTGTTAAGTTGAAAAGCGGCAAGACGCACTTTCTCTTGGTCAGCACATTGCATGACCTCAAATATACGGTTCATCTCATCAATCCAGTTCTCAACTTCGTTTGGATTAGAAGAGCCATAGAATCATGGAGGGTTTAGACTCTGAAAGTTACGATGTAAATCTCCAGCTCTTGCCCCTGCGCCAGCTTGCGCCATAGTTTGTAATGCTTGAGTAAGACCAGCGACAGTCTCTTGCATACCGTTCCAGTCTACGCGATGAGCCATTATGAGATAATGTTGTACCTGAGAGAAATAACAAATCATTAACTCCCATGGAATTTAAAAGGGTTAATCTAGAGCTAATTTACTATCTCATTCCGAGCTCTACCCAATTCTCACATAGGTGGGAAATTTCTTTCTTAGTTCATAGGTATGGATCCCTAAGCCTTGGACTTAGCCTATGACATGACATATTTTTCCCTAGGACTTCTAGGTCTAGGCTCTGATACCAACTTAACTATCACGTCCCAAGATTATGCAGCGGAAACAATCGGGAACGCGAACAGCCAGCATGGTAAGTCTCTTGCAAGCAAGAATAATCAGAGCGCAAAACAATCACACAAAGTAATTGCATAATAACTTACTCAAACCTTCACTTTTATTAATAATAACCAGCATAATTCAAGTACATGAGACATTGACTTTATTAAATTTGCTAGACTCAATAAGAGAAAATTACATAGACTCAATCTAGACATTTTGGACTTCCAAAGTCTTCACTCTTTAATCGCTCTCGGACCCATCACTGGAATGACCTGAATCTGAATCTGACCCACTGGTACTTCCTGAAAAGATTAGAAAATAGGTAATGAGCACACTTGCCCAGTAGGTATCTTCGCATCAACATGAAGGCAATGTTAAAGTGATTAATGTCTTAGCTCTAAAGAACAAGATAAAATCATTCAGATACGATAAATCACGTGAGTACAACCAAAGTAACAAGACATTACCATGTTTGAGATACGAGACAATGATTGAGCTAGTATAATCAAGCAAGAATGTAACAATGGCCTTTCATGAACAAGAATGTAACAAGAATGTACTAGCAAGTCATGTAACAAGCACTTAAGTACTTTTTGCTTAATAGCAAGTACTTAGTGAGTTTATATTCAAGTCCCCGTAACTTTTCACTTATTTATAAATAAAGTACTCCCAGTGCAATGCGACGCCAGTAGCATCATACCCCATGGTTTATATAGTATATTTCTGACAATCAACCAAGGGGACTAGCATAGAGCCCTTAAACACAGTTAGTGCTCGAACTACATCTTCAAGTATAAATCAAGCTACTTCCACATATATAACAATAAAGTTTGGCCATGTAAGTAACAAGTTCAATAATGGCCTTCAAGATACAATGTCAATAAGAGAATGCTCAAAATATGAATATGAGAGTTCAAGAAATGTATTAATAACTAGGTTACGCTTTTGGAGAAAATTTCGACAGCATAACAGTACTTTCTTTATTTTTCATAATTTATTTACTATATCTTGATTAAGGTGACAAGTCCCAGATAATCAATAGTCCATCTAGGATCATAGAAATATTAACCCTTGAGTCAAACTGTGGGTTAACTGTACTCAGGAAAATAGCGGTCGTTTACTGGGCTGTTTCTTGAAGAAAGCGGTCTAGTTCTGGACCGTTAATGACAAGACTGTTCGACATTTAGAACAGATTATCTGGGGTCTTTATCAGTCAAAATAAGAATCATGTAGGGTCCATTAGCAGTTTAGTGAAGGGCCGCTAGCAGACTCTAGCAGTCAACCAGAAGGCCGTTAAGTTCCAGAAATATAAAACCCTGGTATAAGTACTTTCTAGACAATGAGCTTCAATGGTACAACTAACTCGGCGTCCTAGAGGGAATCCCAGGCTCACGGAGAATTACGGAGACCTTGAAACAAGATTACCTGGTCCGTTGGAAGGAATATCCAAAGGAGAGGTAATCAAGTCCAAGATTGTGTGCCTAATGTGCATAGGTGTAACTAATGGTCATATACCGGGATATATGTCATGTACTTATGAAAATGACTCTATAGATGAGAAGAGGATCAGTAAGAAATCCACAGTGAATCACATTCATCTTACTTTTGAAACATGTGTTTAATACAAAGTATATTATTTTGGCAAGAAATTAGCTTATATTTAAAATAAGTTCTAAATGCGTAAGAAACATGAAATCTATTAGAAATCTCTATATATACATAAACAATGCCACTAACAGGGATAAAACTTAACTAATTGGGTTTATCATATAAGAGATAGGGTGACTCTGCATTAGGTTTCGGATTAACCAAAAATACAGAACTCAGGGTTGTAAATGGTCTAATATACTGCCGTTTGTAGGGCTAAGCAGTCTATCGTAAGTCCGCTTATGGTTCTATAACAGTAAAATCGCAAGAACACTAATGGTCTATATAATGGCCGCTAATCCTTGATAAGCGGTCTATCGTAGGACCGCTAACCAATTGCTGGCGGTCCATTCTTAGGCCGTTTATGGTTGGCCGACAGAAACTAAACAATTGGAACTAAAGGATAATCCAAGACATATCATGTCTGGAAACCAATATATATAAACTCTATAGGATGCAAGAATAAAGAAGAAGTCAACAATATGCATAGGTTCTACGAAATTTACAAGAGAATTTCTTTCATTTCATTAGGGTTAGGATTTATGCATGAACATTCCACTAGATGTATAGACTCAAATAAAACATGAAATTCTCGGTCTATAATGCATGAAATCAAGTGCAACAAGAGGGCTTTTAATCCTAGAATAATGTTTTAACCATTCATGTGATGACCTACCTCTGTCCTGGGCTTTTGACTTCGAATTTAAGCCTTGAAGTTAACCCTAGTTCCCTGCACTTCCTGTGCTAAAATAGCAACTTCACGACCTAATATCTCTTGATTCTCCTGACCTAAATACGTGAAATTTGGAGGGTAAGAAGAAGATATAAAGGAGAACAAAAAATTCTAAAGGTGTAACTTCTAAATACCTCGTTTTGGGTTCCTAATCTCTTGATCTTCACTAGTCCGTTGCTCAATTTCCTGGTTTGTTGGTGTGAAATCAGTAACTTTGAACACCTCTAACTCCTTACGTGCTTGATCTCCTAGAACAAAATTTTGGGAGGACTTAGATCTATATATTGTGAACAAAAAACTCTAAAGAACCTACCTGAATTAAATTCATCTTACCTTAGTTCCACGTGAGCCAAACTTAGGGGTCGCGTAAGTGAAACTTAGGGTCTATTTATAGGGTTTTGGAGATTAGAATGATTCTAGAGTCTCAATTAGACTTTCAATTCGATGCTCAAGCCGTCTAGACTTAACTAATTAGTTGATAGAGTCGATTCAAGGTAATTTGGATGCTAAAAATCTAACCTTTTCACGCTTCCTCTCTCTCACGGAACTGACAGAAATTAGCGGTCTAGGACTGGACTGTCAACCATCCCCTAGCGGTCTCGCGATAGACTGCCTTTACTATTGGGCGTCGAATTTGAATTTGATTCAAATTCATTTATTCATTTATCCACTTATTTATCTAAATAGGGAGTACTCATCCTCTATATTCCATAAATAACTAATTAGACTTCTAGAATATGGGCCAAACTTCATGGGCTTGGTCCTTAAGTCCGTTGGGCTTTATTTAAATAGGCTAGGTTAATTGGTTATCATACTTGAGCCGTAATAATAATTTATTTAACCCAGAAATTAATTTATTAATCCATTTTGGTCTTTAAAAATTCTTATAAATTCCTAGAAAATTCTTAAATATTTCAGAAATACTTTATAAAATTTCTGGGGCATTACAGATCTGCTACCTTTGCCTTCTGCATGGTGGCAGCGGTTGATACGAGGGCGGGCCTTCCCAGAAAAGCTTCGACTTCGGCCACCACATTATTTAGACGGTCAAACGAATAGATTTTTATACCAATCATCTTTTCTAGCACCTCCCTCCTGATGTTATACTTGCAAATCTGTACACCGTCCTCCTGGTGCAGGGGCCCCTTGCATCTCATTCTAAGGTTCCTCCACCTCTTAATGTATTCAAGGGCTATTTCATCCGCCCTTTAGCTTGTTGAGTAAAGTTCAACCACCGTGACCTCCCTCTCGGTGACATGAAATCTTTCTCTAAATTTCTTTTACATGTCCTGCCAGTCGCTGATTGACCTGGCCAAAAGGCTGGAGTACCATTCAAATGCGAGCCTGGTTAATGAGGACTCGAAAAATTTCCGCAGATATGACTCATCTGGGGCTAGGTCGTCCATGACGGTCATGTAGTATGCAATATGCTCTTTCGGGGACCCCTTCCCGTTGAACTTGTCGAATTTGGGTGGCATGCTAATCCCCGGGGGGAGCCGCTTAGCTACATGATGAGGCGGGTATGGTACCCGATAAGCATCAAACGTGACATAGTCACCCTCATTTCGCTCAGAGAGCTTTAATTCAATCATCCTCTCCACCATCAATCTATTCACAGTGGTTGGATCGACTGCCTCGGGGTAGAAGTGTGCTAGCTGCAGGTACGGGGTGACCAGGGTGGTCGCCTGCGGCGGAGGACGCAGCAATGGTGGCGCCTGGTGCTCTTGAGGCAATATTGGTGGCAACAGTGGCTGAAGTGGGCGTTGCTGGGTGGCCACTTGGCTGTGCTCTACCGGCTGGGGAAGAGTGTATATTGGTGAAAAGTCACACGGGTTGACAACCCCCTGCGACGAATCACCCTGCATCTCGGGTTGTTTGGAGGCCGAGGTTTGCTATGTCCACTCATGTAGTTGTTTCTTCAGAAGTTCTATCTCCTACCGGGATTGTTGTAGTAGCATCATCACTGATGGGTCCATAGTTGTTGTGCTGGTGGTGGCTTCCACTGCTTCCCCTGAAGCGCCTTCAGGTGAGGTGTTCAGCAAAACCTCTTCCTCTTCAGTTGTAATTACATTTACGGTGAGGGTAGTGACTCCTTCAGACAGCATTTGCTTTCCTCTTGCCGCCCTCAGCATCTCCCTTGCAGCTTCAGTTCTCCAGGTATTCAGCCCTGGCCTCTCGGCTAATCGGACCAATTCTTCGGGCTCCTCAGGCAGACACCTGTATCTGTTGGCCATCCCAGCCATATTGCAAGCGAAGACTCGCATTTCTATTCTTTCTTTGTAAACTCTCCTCCTTGTATGGCCGGAGAAGGTCAGTCTTTTCAATACAGAAATTCTTCTTCTGCCCTCCTGCTGGGGAGGGGCTTCATCGGCTTCGTAATCCAGGCCGTCTCCATACCCATTGTCATCAATAGATGATGTCATTCTTTTTTCTTCTTCCTCTTCGACTGCCATTGGCAAGTAGTCCTCTTCTTCAGCCGCGGCTACTTGGAGCAGTCGTTGTTGGCCCAATGAGGGGTTGCCTAGACCCCTGAAGTTGTTTCTGACCATATTGGTCATCTCTTCTTGACCCCGTTCTTGGTGGAGGACTGGGGACAACGGTCGACCTCCTACTGGGGGGACGTAAGCTAGTCGGGCTCTCCCAGCAAATTGATCAAACCTCCTCCCCATTGAAGGGATATTGGCTTGTCGGGCACAGGCCCTACGGGTAGCACAGCGTGGAGGGTCTATAACCGTCTCTTCTCTTCTTGGGGCCAAGCCCCTCTCATTTTTCCTCTCCATCCCAATAGACTTAGGGAAGTGGTGAACAGGATAGATCTTCTTAGGAACCCATACCTGCTTGAATACTTTCAGCCTTGGGGCCAGCTCCCTTCGGCCTTGTCGGTTGACTTCTTCTTTTTCGGCCCTTCTTCCGGACAGGGCCTGGAAGGAGTTGCGGGTTGGCACAGCAAGGACCACCCGATCTGGGATCACTTGGGCGTCGCATCCGTCTAGAAAAATGCAGACATCGTCGATTAGAATAGATTTATCGGACACTGACAGTCATCCGGTGATGGGAGCAGTGGCTCTTCTTCAGGAGTTCCCCTGGTGGTGACCTCCGGGCTTGTTGTGATAGGCGGGGCGAGCGCCGTAAGCTACATGGTGTACCATGCAGCTTGCTAATTGGATCTGGCCTGATGGCAGGCCTCTGCAGGTTCAGGTATCAGCAACCCAAGGCTTCTCACTGACATTCTCCCCACTCATCTCCGGAGCTTCGACCTTCAGCATGTCGGTGAAGGCTACCCCCAAGAAATTAGGGAAGCCGACCACCGGTGGGAAGGTGCCAAAAATGGTCGGTACTGCCTGGTACCCACAAGCAGCATGGTTGGCCACGATAGCGGGGCCGAAAGTCAATGCAGCAAATCCAGCAGTCATCGCTACTTCATGCGTGGACAGAAACAAAGAAGCGATCAGCATTCTTTGGGAGGGCCGAGGGGCCCATTTATCTTGGCAAAGAGATGAAGGTAGACTTAGTCCCACCGGGAATGCCAACTTGTGGGGAAGGGGAATTTATTTATTTAATTTTGTTTGGGTTTTGTTGTTTGATTTATTCGTTTATTGCATGGGCGTGCCAGTCACTAAGTGACAAGTTTATTATGAGCTCGATCTGACTTGGTCAGACGAAAGTGAGGTCTGTGTCGGGATTGGCAGTCCATCATATCATAAAGGCTATGACGTTAATTACATCCTCCGAGAAGGAGGAAAACCCTTGATTAATTGCCAAGATAGTGGGGAGGCCCCCGTGGCTGAATGAACATAGACATAAGCAGGAGTAAATTGTCAGAAATCTAAAAAGACGGATATGCAACATTGACAAGCAGACATTCATGTATATAAAGATGTGTGGCGGAAACAAACCCGGAATAACTTACGGCCGGGAGCCAGCAAATGATTCTTTTTATCGATTAATTATGGGACATTCATGAATTAAGTGACATAGGGAAATGAGGGATAAATGGGTTGCTAGAAGTATTGAGTGGAGGATTAAAACGGTGCGGAGATTGGTATATACTAATCCGGCATGAAGAAGCATAGGGATAGGTCTAAAACGACATGGGGTATCGTAGGAAAAGGGGTTAAACGGCACGGTCCCATTGAGGGTTTAAACGGCGTGGAGGGGAGAAGGGCGCGCCGAATAAGGCCGCGCCGGTTTAGGGCCAATGGGGTTGAAATGGCTATTGAGAGTAGGGTTAAAATGGCGCGGAGGGGGTTAATTAGTTAGTACTTAGAAATTAGCCGTGATCCGGTGAACCACTGAGAGTGTAAGAAGCAAATACTCGAGTAATTGGCAGGTGGTATATAGAAAATTGACCGTGTCGGAAGGCCCTGCGCCTAGACTGTAGGGGGTGGCCCTATTCTCTCCGGTTCATGACTGTGAATGAAGGGATGATAGGGGAGCCAATCCCGAGGGGGTGAACGGAGATGCACATATACATGTGTCTCCGGTGATGAAACCCACGAGGAATATACGGTGCATTCTCTATAACTACCACACTGAGAGGGAGAGCCCCGGAGAAGGGGGTAACTTTAATGTAGCCCCTGGTCAACCCAGGGCATGCTTGGCATCGACAGAAGAAACCAGACGACAATAAACTATATGGAAATGAACCAGACGATAATAAACTATGGAAATGAACCAGACGAAAATAAACTATATGGAAATGAGTGCAATAGAGAAGGAGGAGGGATTCAAACATAGCTTAGGAAATAACAAAATATTGCATTCGGCCTGGCATTGCCGCACAGAACCGTTCCATCACATCCTTGCATTAGACGATGAAAAAGAAAAGGAACCAAGGTCAAAGTGAAGAAAGAAACTGAAAGGGGGTGCAGGCTCATATCATCGCCCGTTTACATGCAAATCACCATAGTGAAAATGGGTGCAGAAGAGGGGAAGATGATGGGAGAAAACGCTTGACACCCAACCTCTATTTTTCGCAGTGAAAACATGGTATCGGAACGGGGGCTCTCCTTCCTCACACTGGACCTCTCTCCTCCATCGAAGAAAGGTGAACGGTAGCTCAGGCACTCAGCTTTCTTTCTTTTCAAGCTTCTCCTCTCCAATCCCCCTTTTCTTTCTTGTTCTTTACTCACTCTCTCTGTCTTTTTCTCTCTTTCACCTGCTGTGAATGGCTCTCTCTTATAGGCCAAGCGGAAGTTGACTCAATCTGGTGGGGGAAGTGAAGAGTGCAATGGTTAAGTGTATTAACATATGCGCGCCGATTAAGAGGAGCGCGCCAGTTTAGGAGGAGCGCGCCGGTTTAGGAGTAGCGCGCCGGTTTGGGGGGCGCCAGGTTAATCCCCTTATCGCGTTTGTTCGAGCTGGGTTTCGGCTTGTGGATCTCGGACTGGTTCCGAGAGTCAACTTGAGTTTTCATCTCATCGTGGCCCTGTGAGACCGACATGAGAAGTATCGGGGAAGCATTTAGGCTACTGATTGCCCAATTCTGGCGCTATCTGTGCCCTCAACTCGGTCACTCAGGTTTTCCACTAACATGGCCTTCAGCACTGCGATTTGTGCTTACGGGATGGCTTTGTCTATATCTGCAACATTTCAAGGAAGTGAGTCACCACCCGAAGTACTTTCACCTTGGCCGAGCAGCTATTTGGTCACTAACAGACCTGTCTGATAAGCAGACATACCCATGCCGGGCCACTCGGGTCTTCCGCTGATATGACCTTCGGCATCTTGTTCCGAGGGACCAGAGATATTTCTTTACCTCGGGAGGGTCTCTTGTTAGGTGGCGAACCACCAGGTACATTATCGCCCTGACCGGACGACCAACGGGGTTTGTTCGGCAGAATTGAGTCGATATCAGTTTGTTGGGCAGGCTGCACAGCACTGCCAATTCGTTGTAGATTTCTTCTGACCATCCTGAAGTGGAGTCCCTGGCACTCTCGTCAGATGACCTAAGGCTTCAACGCTCCTAGGGGACCCTTGGGCATTGGTTTCCTTCTGTTGACTCTCCTTGAATGATTTTGATGATAACAAAACTCAGAGTTAAGGTTTTATCTCGGTCCGTGTCAATGGAACCAAAACATGAGTCAAGGGGGTTTAATTTTGAGTTTAAATATCCTGTGGAAAGCTAAAAAGTTCTATTTGAATCAATGTCTTCAAACTGAGTTAATTAAGTTAAAACAAACCCCAAAATGCATGAAACAAGCATCCACTTAAAGCCATTGTCATTTTGATGTATTTCATTGGGCTAACAATTCAATTTTACAGGACTGGGTCATTTCGGTCGACCAACACCCTAGGGCCGGTCGACCAGAATTTCCAGAAATGAAGAACTCCCAACCCTGTAGGATTTCGGTCGACCAATGGGTAGTGGCCGGTCGACCAGAATTTCCAGAAATGAAAGTTCTTCACCCTGTAAAATTCTGGTCGACCGATCTAGTGCCTCCGGTCGACCAAACCCTTCGAAGCCCCTTTTGTTGACTTTTCAATCCAAGCACGAGGAGAGATTCTCTCCCCCGTTTGTTCAAGCCCATTGCCCCCAATCAAGGTAGAATGTGTGGATCTGGTCTGGGGCATGTCCCTAAACCTCCCAAGATCTATAAATGATCTCATTGGGGTCAAAACCCTAAGGCTTTTCAAGGAAGAACAAGGGGAGGCTATCAAGGAAGAAGGAGTCGTTACTGTACCCATGAACAGTAACCCGTGGAGGAACTCTTCATCCAGGAGCTAAAGTTTTCAAGAGCAAATCTGCATCAAAATCAAGTGGAAATCAAGCTGGGAGCAAGCTTCATCCTATACCACCTTCATCCACTAAGGGGGAGCTTGTTTTGTGCTTTCATTTTCTATTCTTCTTCTTCGATTCTTGTTTGAGCTGAGTTGTGTCTTCTTGTAACCTTCAATCACTTGTGTGTGTGTGGATCTAGACAGATCCGTGTGTGTGTTAGTTCCTTGTTGCTCTTCACCGTTCTTGTGTGTCGGTGCACTTGCACCTTTGTGGGAGTTCTATACTCTTCACATGTGTGTGTGTGTGGTGTTGATCTTGTAACTTCCTACAAGAGAGTGTGTGGATCCTCACGGTGTGTGAGGGGTGGACGTAGGTTGTGACGACCCGAGATCCAAACACCGGGAAGGCCAGCTATCCCGAATCTCGAACCGCCACCCATGAGCCCGAAGACTCAGAAGGGTTAAAAGGATGGTGTAGAGATACACAAGGATCTAAATAATTATAGAGCTACGCAGTTTAAATGAATTAAGCATGAAGCAAAAAATGACATTAATTAAATTACATGGTCCACAATAATAACAGTAGTCTAAAAGTGACAGTAGTCCACAACTAGTATAGCATTGAAAAGAAGGTACAACTACACGGGGCATACCCCGGCCTAGCAACTGGCAACTAACCCTGGGCACCTGAACCACGTGGAGCCTCTGAAGCGCTCCCCTGAAGCCGCGTCTCATATGAAACACAGAAAACACGCAGGGAATGAGCCTCAAAACAAAAGGCTAAGTAGGGATCATCCGGTCCCCACCTCGCAAACTGAGAAACTGCGCGGAGAGTAACAACAAGCTATCACTACGGCTAGCACCAAACGCACGACACAAAAACTGAGACAACTCGTCAAAAACTCAAGAGTCACTACCACACAAAGACAGGAGTACCAACCCACTAGAAGCAAGGCCGGATAGGTCCACTAACGGCTTAAACCGCGCCTCGAGTGCCCCCCTCGACCCCTGGTGGAACGGGGACACCGTACTAGTAACCACGAACAAGTGACTAGCTGGGGTCGCGCTCGTCAGCGCGGGTCCAAATGCCCCCAACCACATGTGCACATACAGACCGTGCGTCCCTGGTCTGGCCCTCTGACTGGTTTTCCCCTCAGCCGGACTCTGGCTGGTAGACGTGGGACCCGATGGAAACCAATCCAAAATCGTCTCTCTGGGTAGCCTCGCCACCACTCCCTGGTGGGACCACTCTCGTGTCTGAAGGCTACGACTAGTAGAGGGTCACTGAGAGAGTAGACTCTCTAGTCAACGGAAAACAACGTCTGAACCGAATAAAGTACACGGGTCGCTCCTCGTACCGACACCGACTCACGGTGACCCAAGCCGAGAACACCAACTCCCGGGATCCCACGGCACCCTAACATGTGGCCCCCATATGATGCCCAGCATCAGTCAGACCACGGGTCAGCACATGGATCGAGATCAACTGACCCGGGACTCGAATCGGCAAAGCATAACTCCGGTAAAACATAACCGCTGGCGGTCCATCTTTGGGCCGCCACAAGAATTAGCGGTCCAATATTGGGCCGCCACAGGACTGTAGCGGTTCAACAATGGGCCGCCACACCCTGGGCCGCGAAAGAACAAGCGGTCCTATATAGGGCCGCCACGGGTATGAGGCGGGCGTACCTTCAGCCGCCAGACCCAAAAAGCTTCCAACGGTAAAAACTAACGGTCAAAATGCCTCGAAGGCCAAGCCGGCCAACTTGGCTTAGCGGTCGAACCTTCGGCCGCCAATTGGGCTATGGTGGTTCATCGTATGGCCGCCAAGCCCAACCCTACGCACGGAAAGACTAAAACGGTTGAACGGGGACCGCCTGAAGGATGTGTCGGTCATTGGAAGGGCCGCCACAGCCTCCGAAAATTAAGAACGGCGGGAAAACCCCAAATTCGCCATTCCACGCCCCATTCACCCCCGGGTTAAGGGGAAACAAAAGGGAAACTTGTTCCCAAGTCCCTAGTGCATCTTTACATGCCATCAAACCATGAAAACATGCATTGAAATGCTAGATCGGGCGCTCGAACCCAAAATCATGCTTTTCCCTTCCCAGCTCAAAATAACCCTCTCTCGGCCTCGCCTCGGCCTATAAATCATGGGGAAGGAAAACATGGAGCTAGGGAACCTCACCCTACCTCGGATTCGCTCGAAACGCGGCGGATCGCCGTCGATCTTCAAAAACTCGCTTAAACCTTCACGAGCTCCCACGATCTCACCGAGCACCGAACGCCGCCGGGATCGCCACGCCACCTCCTAAGCCACCAAGCCGTCGCCTTACCGCGTTCGCAGCCGAAGGGGAGGGCGTCGTAGCCATCGCCGGAAGAGGGGGGCATTGTCACGGTCGCGTGTGCTCACGGGAGAGAAAGAAGGAGGAAGAAAAAGAAAGAAAGAAGAATAGAAAAAGAAAAATAAAATGGGTTCATACAGAAAATCCAATTTTTTCAAAAAATATGGAAAAATAGAAAAATATACCCCCGCGATCGCTGGAACGCGCTGATCGCCATGGTACCAACCCTGAGTAGGTGAACGACCCGGTTCACCGGTTACGGGGTTCTATAGGTCCTATCAGGGAAAAACGCGAGAAACCGCAGAACACATTCTGGGACCTCCGAAACGGATCCGAAACGCACAGATCTGAACCCGAAAAATGTCCGAAAGATAATTCTGGGCAAAATGAGAACAAATTCTCCAATAAAATAGATCCGGGACCCAAAAAGAAGGATCCGAAGGGTCCGAGATATTACAGCCCTCCCTCCTTAAAAAAATTTCATCCTCAAAATTTAAAACAAGCACAGGAAAAAAAGAAGAGTGAAACTCACTCGAACAGGTAAGGGAACTGCTGACGCATCTCGTCCTCACGCTCCCAAGAAGCCTCACCGCCAGAGTGCCGTTGCCACACCACCTTAACCAGAGGAATAAGCTTGTTCCGCAGGTGCTACTCTCGCCGATCCTCAATACGGATAGGGAACTCCGATAGAGATAGATCGGGAGTCACCTCAGGCCAAACAGAATCCTTTAAAACATGAGAGACATCGGGCATATACTTCCTCAACATCGAGACATGGAACACATCATGCACCACTACAAACTCAGGAGGTAGCTGCAACCGATAAGCAACCTCGCCAATGCGCTCCACGACGAGAAAAGGACCAACATAGTTGGGACTCATCTTCCCACGCTGTCCAAATTGCATCAGTCCCTTCATGGGAGAAACCCTAAAAAAAACTCGGTCACCTACCGTAAAACAAAGTGGTTGCCTCCTCCGATCGACATAACTCTTCTGCCGACTCAGCGCCGCCAACATGTTCTGACGGACCAGATGCACCACATCAATGCACTGCTGCACCAGCTCTGGTCCCATCACAACACGCTTACCAACCTCAAACCAATCGAGTGGAGTCTGACACGGACGCCCGTACAACGCCTCATAAGGAGCCATCCCAATGCTCGAATGATAGCCGTTGTTGTAGGCAAACTCCACCAATGGTAGATGGTGAATCCAACTCCCTTGCCATTCCAGACAATAGGATCTCAACATATCCCCTAACGTCTGAATGGTCCTCTCCGACTGACCATTTGACTGAGGATGATATGCTGAGCTAAACGCTAACTCCGTGCCAAGAGCTCGCTGGAAACTCCTCCAGAATCCAGAAGTGAAATGCGGATCTTGATCTGACACAATGGAAATGGGAATCCCATGCAAAGGCACGATCCGCTCCACATAAAGATGAGCCAACTTGGGCACACTCCAGCTGACTTTGATCGGTAACAACTGAGCCACTTTCGTCAGCCTATCCACCAGCAACCAAATACTATCCTGCCCACTCGGAGTCCTCGGTAATCCCACCATAAAATCCATGGTCACGTGGTCCCATTTCCACGCGGGAACCTCCAAGGACTGAAGAGTACCTCCTAGTCGCTGATGCTCCGCCTTCACCTGCTGACAGGTCAGGCATCAGGCCACATACTCAGCAATATCTCTCTTCATGCTTGGCCACAAGAACTGTCTCTTCAAGTTCCGATACATCTTCGTCGCAC
Organism: Amorphophallus konjac; assembly: GCA_022559845.1. NCBI lineage: Eukaryota > Viridiplantae > Streptophyta > Magnoliopsida > Alismatales > Araceae > Amorphophallus > Amorphophallus konjac. The sequence continues at coordinate 109,875,241 of CM040118.1, forward strand.
CCGGGTGAACAGTGTACCGACTCCCATGGGCCTCAAGTAACACCACATGCCTCACCTACTCCTCGGCTGGGACGTACGGCCTGCCATGGAATCTCATAGCTCCGTCGTCGCCGAAGTCCACATCAGCCAAAGCCAAAATCCGATGCAACTCAGGGTCTGTACGCTGCGCATCTGTCACCTGATGACGAATTGCTGGCGTGACAGTCAAGCTCGCAAGAACAGTTGACCCCGGCTCTTGGGGAACCTTGAGCCTAAATGTCACGGGTGGCACCTGTTCCCAGAGCCTCCATTTCCTCATCATCATTGTGCTGACAACAACCTTCCTACTCAAGGCACCGGCAACGACATTCATCCTACCTGATTGATAAGACAGGTGAAGTCATAATCCTTCATTGATGTGACACAACCCCTTGGAGGCGGCAGCCACTTGACCAATGCACCTTGGACCTATATTTGCAAGCAAGCAACAAGTTGGCGAACCCACTCTAGTGGGCTTACCCGTGTAGCGCACACTCGGATCCGTAGACGGACCGGCGATGGTGGAGAGGGTCCGAAGTGGGACCTCGCCTTTCTGGGGATTTTGGCTAGCTTGGGCTGAACCCCTAAGGGCCTGGGATGCCCAATTCCGTTGGCGGCCAGCACGCCAAGGGCGTGGGTTGTAGGGTCGCTCTCTCAACTCGCTTCGCGGTGGTCGCTCAAATCGATGATATTTTGAGATCGGGCACTTACTCACCGACCGATGGCACTAAGATGCAATACTAAACAAGAAAAGTGATTCCAACAGAGAAGTGCAACCATGAGCTCACCTGATCGGCGTGAAGACGCCAATCCCGACCGGAGACGAGGGCGAGCGAGGAAGCGTGGGCTTACCCGCACACTGCGCCATGAAGCTTCAGCCGAAAACCTGCTAGTACATGCACTATGCCCTCACAGAGGGGGTGGACTAGGGGTAGGGATAATCAATTAAAACCAAAACTACCTCCACGTAGGGAGGGGCGGTCAGCCGGCCAGGCAAGATCGGACGGTGAGCTAAAGGAGTCGCCGAGTGAAGACTTCGCCGATTCTGTCCGCTTCTGGAACTGCTGGATAGGTAGTCGATGTTGACGCCGCCACGGGCTCTACCGGACTCAGAAGTCGCCGAAACCTATGCCGAATCCTCGCTGACTGGCCCGGGAGGACTCTTGAATTTTGGTGTACCTTCTGGATGTCGTCAGGAGCTAGGGCCGGCTCTGGTACTGTGCCACTTTGTTCTGGCTTGGACTGACTCCAGAATGCTACATCCGGAGGATGAAGCTGCCACGAACACTCCCGAGCTCCGAAGGTGACGTATCTTATATCGATACGACCGTGGGAGGGTCCTCTTCAAGAATCAACCAGAAAAAAGGAAAACGGAGGTCGGAGCAGAGAGATAGAGCCTGTGGAGTGAAGAGGTGTCTGTCAGGCCCTGACAGGACAGACCTGCGCACCTTGGGTAGAAAAATCAGAACTTTGTGCTTATGGCTTCAAATGGTGCTCCGTTTCTTGGAGATGCAAGGGGACTTGTAGGAGGATACTTCAGCCAAAGAATCACATCGAATATCTCAAAGGAACGGCCGTGGTCGCACTTTAACTGGGTCTCTTGTCTTCTGCAGGAGTCAAGTTGCGCAGTCGAGGGAGAACGGCTCTCCCAGGCAGCTCCAAACTCGGATCGGGGTGGGATCACCTCGCCTGCGAAGATGACTGGAAGAGATTTCCGGAAATATATGGTGTGATGTCTGGATCTTGGAGATGAGGACGGGGCAGACTCTGAAACCTGTGGATCCTCAACCCCTGGCGACCTGAGAACAGAGTGAGAGAGTAGAGTGTATGTGGAGGTGGGAAAGGGGAAGAAACTTGAAAGGGGTGGCTAAGGGAAGTTGTGGGAAGGAGAATGAATGGATCTAGGGGTGATGGGAGGGAGTGGGGGGTGCTGGGGTCGCAGCTATCAGGGGGGAGAGGTGGAGTGCACAGGTTGCCTAGGTGGAGAGGGAGAGAGGGGGGGAACCTCTCCCTTGGTTTGAATGGGTGGTTAATGGTGGGTGGTTAATGTGGCCTTGGGGATGGGAAAGGGTGTGTTGGGGAGAGGAAAGGTTGCTTGGGGTTGGTGAAGGGGTGTGTGGGAGAATGGGATTCTTCCTTGGGAGATGGAGGGGTGGCTTGGGAAGAGGAAGGGTTGCCTCGGAATGGTGAGAGGTGCTTGGGGCTTGGTGAAATTAATGGAGGAATTGATGGAGCCTTGGGAAGATGAAGGGTTGGGGCTGATGTGGAGGATGAGGTGGCAAGGGAGAGAGGAGAGAGAGAGGGAATTTTTAAATTGGGGGTGGGGAGGAGAGAGAATGGGGTTCGCCCCCTTTAGAGAGAGAGAGAAGAGAGAGAGAGAGGAGAATCCACCCCTTAGAGAGAGAGAGAGAGAGATTCTCACAATTATAGTGAAATTTCAAATTTTCTTTCAATCATTCATTAGCCCTCAAATGAGGGAATGGGGTCCTATTTATAGGAAACCCACATTTTACAGAAAGTCCCTGACTTTTGGACAAGTAACACTAAACCAAGGGGAAGGGGGCGCCCATGGGCCTAGCCCATATAATTAGTCCCATTAACCTATCAAACAAACATAATGACTCAAGACTTAGATAAATTACTACCTAACCTAGGTATTGGACTCAAATAAAAGGAAAATTACATGATAAGACTCAAATAAGCAAATGAAAAATACATCATATGACTTGAAATAAGGCGGCGAACAAGATGTAGCACTGTCGGTGATCATCAGGAATCTCAAAAAATGTGGAGTGGTCGGAGATGTCCCCATCATTCATATACTCCATCCATCGCCTCTGCCTGAGGTTAAGGTCCTTCTGAGTGAACACATACCTCAAACTCTGATGGTCTGTGAACACCTCGAACTTCTCACCGTACAGATAATGCCTCCAAATCTTCAATGCAAAAATCACAGCCGCTAACTCAAGATCATGGGTAGGGTAGTTCTCCTCATGTGGCTTCAACTGTCGAGATGCATACGCCACAACTCTACCATGCTGCATCAGCAGAGCACCCAACCTGACCCCGGAAGCATCTGTACACACCACAAAACCTTCCGATCCAGAAGGCAACACCAACACCAGTGCCGAGGTGAGCAACCTCCGAAGCTCCATAAAGCTCTGCTCACACTCACCAGTCCAAACAAACGGCACATCCTTCCGCGTAAGCCTGGTCATCGGAGCTGTAACACGAGAAAAATCCTGAATGAATCTCCTGTAATATCCTGCAAGCCCCAAGAAACTCATAATCTCCTCCACGGACCTTGTCCTCGGCCACTGTATCACTGCCTCGACCTTGGCTGGATCCACAGAAATACCATCATCAGAAATCACGTGCCCCAAAAAGTGCACCTCATGAAGCCAAAACTCACACTTGCTGAGCTTAGCATACAACTGGTGATCTCGTAAAGTCTGCAACACAACCCTCAAATGATACACATGCCCATCTACAGACTGCGAATAAACAAGGATGTCATCCATAAACACGACCACGAATTGGTCCAAGTAGGGACGGAACACCCTCTGCATCAAATCCATGAATGCTGCAGGGGCATCGGTGAGCCCAAACAGCGTCACCAAAAACTCATAATGCCCATATCTCGAGCTGAACGTAGTCTTCTCCACATCAGACTCTCGAATCCGTAATTGATAATAACCGGACCGTAAATCAATCCGCGTGAACACTCGAGCAGACTGAAGCTTATCAAAAAAGTCATCAATCTGCGGTAACGGATACTTGTTCTTAACGGTCGCCTCACTCAACTATCGGTAGTCAATGCACAACCTCAGACTATCATCCTTCTTCTTCACAAACAACACTGGCGTACCCCAAGGGTAAAAGTTGGGACGAATGTACCCCTTGGTGAGCAACTTCTGCAACTGTGCCCTCAACTCTTTCAACTCAGTGGGAGCCATGTGGTAAGGAGCCTTCGACAAAGGTCCCGTACCAGGCACAATCTCAATCACAAAATCAATCTCCCGCTGGGGAGGTAATCCAGGTAGGTCCTCGAAATAAACATCGAGAAACTCGCACACCACCGAAATATTCTTCACATCCGGCTCCGACTGGTCTACCGCGACCACAGAAGCGAGAAAACCCTGACAACCCGCATCAAGTAAACGACGAGCCCTAATAGCCGAAATAAGAAAGCGGGAAGAGGAAGACCTAATACCTTAGAAATAGAAGGTGGGTCCACGAAGTCACCGAAAATAAACCCTCTTCGAGCTACAATCCACCAAAGCATGATGTGTCTCGAGCCAATCCATGTCCAAAATCACATCAAAATCCTGAAGTGGCAACGCATAAAGCCTGGCCGGCAAACTCCGCCCTTCCACCCACACAGGAACCTCCTCAAAATAATACGGAGTGATCATAAAATCACCATAAGGCAACTCCACTGCCAAATCACAGGGTAATTGGGTCACCGGCTCCTCAATACTCAACGCAAAATCCTCCGAAATAAACGAATGAGTCGCACCAGAACCAAACAAAATCTGAGCCGCACAACCCAAAATCCGAATGGTACCTTCCACGAGCTGTGATGCCACTGCCTCTGCCCTGGTCATGTGTGTAATCTGGCCTTGGGATCTCTACTTGCCTCCCACACTCGCTGACCTGGGTAGCGGCGGATACTGCCCCTACTGTTGCTGCTACTGTTGTTGCCTCTGCTACTGAGGATACTACTACTGATGCGGCCTCTGAGGACAGTCGCACGCCATATGCCCTGGTTGGTCACACCTGAAACAAATCACCGGTGCCGTGCACTGCCTGCCTGGATGGGACTCGCCACACAGGGGACACGATCCCCGCGATCCACCCACTTATCCCTGACGCTGAAAAGGAATCGACTGTTGTACACTGCCCGAAGATGCCTTCCTCTGATCCTTGTGCTTCTTACGGAAACTCTTCTTGAGAAACTTCTTGACCTTGTAGTCAAAAGACGCAGATCCTGTCACCGACGCCGCCAGCACTGGTGCTCCTGAACTACTCGTCGCATGCTGAAAGGTGCCCTGCTGCTGGGTAGCCGCCTGCTGGCTACGTCCTGACTGGGACTGCCCCTAGCCAACCGGTCCTCAGACCTTCTGCATATCCAGCTCCAAAGATGCCGCCACACGAGAAGCTGTCTCCAAATCGATGGACGCGTTCACCATCAGGAGGTGCCTCAGCTCTTGCCTCAAACCCTGGACGAACTGCTCCGTCTTCACTCTCTCATGCTCCATGATATGAGGAGCATAATGGCCTAACTCCATAAACCGAGCCATGTACTGCAACACTGACATGTCACCCTGAACCAGCTCCAAAAACTGACGTATCTTCTGCGTACCAACATAGGATGGGCAGTACGTACGCTTGAAGACCGTAACGAACTCCTTCCACACGATCTGCTAAAGTTGACGAGACTGAAAGGACGTCTTCCACTCTGAAGAGCACCAATCTCGAGCCGTACCCTGCAACTGGTTACAGGCCAACATCACCATGTCCTTCTCAGCACAGCGCATGGAACTAAACACTCTCTCCATCTCATCGAGCCATCTCCTAGCCACACTGGGATCTGGCTGACCATCGTAATAGGGTGGATGAAAGTGCAAGAAGTCCCTCACAGCACGACTGGGTCCACCCCTAGACAACGAGCCCTCACCAGCATCACCGCCAAACTACTGAGACATGAACTGAAACATGCTCCGGAAGAAATCCTCTGCCCCTGGAACTCCCACTGCATCAGTGGCATCAGGTGGCACTCTGCTCTGCTCCTCCTGCTCCTCTGACGACTGTCCCTGCTGAGAGCGAGTCATCCGCCTCGGTGCCATACTCGCCTACTGCAAATAGACAGAAGACACAGAAAACAACGGAATCAATAAAACACACGATGCCCGAAGCCAGTGCCAACTGTACATCATCATTGTGGACTAGTGGACCACTGCAACTATCTACGATTCTTATATATATCCATAACCGAGTACTGATACCAGCTGTGATGACCTGAGATCCAAACACCGGGAAGGCCCGCTATCCCGAATCTCAAACCGCCACCCACGAGCCCGAAGACTCGGAAGGGTTAAAAGGATGGTGTGGAGATACACAAGGATCTAAATAATTGTAGAGCTACATAGTTTAAATGAATTAAGCAGGAAGCAAAAAAATGACATTAATTAAATTACATGGTCCACAATAATAACAGCAGTCTAAAAGTGACAGTAGTCCACAACTAGTACAGCACTGAAAAGAAGGTACAACTACACGGGGCATGCCCCGGCCTGGCAACTGGCAACTAACCCTGAGCACCGGAACCACGTGGAGCCTCTGAAGCGCTCCCTTGAAGTAGCGTCTCACCTGAAACATGGAAAACACGTAGGGAATGAGCCTCGAAATAAAGGGCTCAGTACGGAACATCCGGTCCCCACCTCGTAAACCGAGAAACTACGCGGAGAGTAACTACAAGCTACCACTACGGCTAGTACCGAATGCACGGCATGAAAACTGAGACAACTCGTCAAAAACTCAAGAGTCGCTACCACACAAAGATAGGAGTACCAACCCACTAGAAGCAAGGCTGGATGCGTCCACTGAGGGCTTAAACCGCGCCTCGGGTGCCCCCCTCGATCCCTGGTGGAACGGGGACACCGTACTAGTAACCACAAACAAGTGACTAGCTGGGATCATGCTCGTCAGCACGGGTCCATCCGCCCCCAACCACGTGTGCACACACAGACCGTGCGTCCCTGGTCTGGCCCTCTGACTGGTTTTCCCCTCAGCCGGACTCTGGCTGGTAGACGCGAGACCCGATGGAAACCAGTCCAAAATCGTCTCTCTGGGTAGCCTCGCCACCACTCCTTGGTGGGACCACTCTCATGTCAGAAGGCTACGACTAGTGAAGGGTCACTGAGAGAGTAGACTCTCTAGTCAACGGAAAACAACGTCTGAACCGGACAAAGTACAAGGGCCGCTCCTCGTACCGACACCGACTCATGGTGACCCAAGCCAAGAACACCAACTCCCGATTTCCCATGGCACCCTAACATGTGGCCCTCACATGATGCCCAACATCAGTCAGACCACGGGTCAGCACGTAGATCGAGATCCACTGATCCGGGACTCGACTCGGCAAAGCATAACTCCGGTAGAACATAACCGCTGGCGGTCCATCTTTGGGCCGCCACAAGAATTAGCGGTCCAATATTGGGCTGCCACAGGGACTGTAGCGGTTCAACAATGGGCTGTCACACCCTGGGCCGCGAAAGAACAAACGGTCCTATGTAGGGCCGCCACAGGTATGAGGCGGGCGTACCTTCGGCCAACAGACCCAAAAAGCTTCCAACGGTAAAAACCAATGGTCAAAATGCCTCGAAGGCCACGCCGGCCAACTTGGCTTAGCGGTCGAACCTTCGGCCACCACCTGGGCTGTGGCGGTTCATCGTATGGCCGCCAAGCCCAACCCTACGCACGGAAAGACTAAAACGGTCAAAAGGGGACCGCCTGAAGGATGTGGCGGTCACTGGAAGGGCCGCCACAGCCTCCGAAAATTGAGAACGGAGGGAAAACCCTAAATTCACCATTCCACGCCCCATTCACCCCCGGGTGAAGGGAAACAAAAGTGATGTGGCACAGCCAAGTATGCCATGGGATGACACGATGCACCTAGGACCTATATTCGCAAAAACACAAGGAGTAGTAGCGGACTCGATATATCGGTGCACTCTCTCCCGAAGGTGACTCGGGATGATCGTGAGGGTCCGGGGCAGGACCTTGCTATGACGAGGGCTTGGCTATGCCAGGGCTGACCCCCCTTGAGGGGTTGGGACTCCCATGTTCATGGGCGGCTAGCACGCCGAGGGCATGGGCTAGTGGGTGGCACTCAAAACTCTCTCCGTGGTGGGCAGCACACTTGAGTGGAATGGAGAACGGGCACAAGCTCACCGTCCGACAGGCAGTAAGATATGATACGAGCCAAGCTAATGAAATGCCAGGAAGGGTAACCAAGCGCTCACCTGATCGGTTTGAAGAAACCGATCCCGGCCGGAGACAAGGGCGAGCGAGGAAGCGTGGGCTTACCCGCACGCTGCGCCGATGAACCTTCAACCTGAATTAACAATGTACAATCACTACTCCCCTTGAAAGGGGGTTGTACAAGGGGTGGGGGATTGAATGGTTACATGCAAATACTACCTCCCGCAGGAAGGGGCTTTAAGCCGGCCAGGCGAGGTGGGGGAAACTAAGCTAAAAGTTTAACCGGCAAGCTAAGCCGGTTCTGTCCGCTTCTGGAACAGCAGAACAGGAAGTCGTTGACGGCGCCGCCACGGAGTCCCCCGACTTCAGGTGATGATGGGACCAACGCCAAAATGTCTTAGGTTGGCCCAGGAAGATGCCCAAATGTTTGGAAATTATTCTGATGCCGACGGTGGACGAGGTGGAGTCGGGACCGGGGCTGGTCGGACCTGGCTCTGGCTGTCCCAAAACTACTGCTTCTGGACGAAGTGGCCGCCACGATCACTCCCGGGATCTGACGAAGGCGGGACTAGAGCCGTTGTGATCGTGGAAGAGTCTTCTTCGATCAGAGACCAACGGCTTCACCGGAGGAGGTCGGAGCAGATGGCAGCAACCAGAAGGGTGGGAGGGGGTTGGATCTGACTCGGGGGGAACTGACCAGCGCACTCCGGGGAGAAAATTCGGAGCTCCTTGCTCCGGGGTCCAAACGGCTCCCTCCTTGTTGGTGCTAACAGAGGGCTTGGAGGAGAAGATCTCAGCCAAAAATCACATCTAGATTCTCCCTGGAGCGGCCGTGGTCGCTTCTCCTCTTGGCCTCTGGTTCCCTGCCAAAGCAGCTCTGCGCAGTCGAGGGAGAATGGCTCTCTCGAGCAGGAAAGACGTCGGATGGATGCGAGACCACCTCGCCTGCAAAGATGCTTCAAAGAGCTTTCCATCAATATAGGATACACTACCATAAGATGCACGATGATGATATGGCAGGTTCTGCAAACCGTCCCCTGATTGCTGCCTATGAACTAGTGCAGGGCAGGGTGATGGGTTGTGAGAGTAGGAGTGGGGGACAAGGTGTCAATGGAGGGGGGGGTAAGATAAAAACCCCAATTTGAATTGGGGATGGGAAGGGGATATAATGGGTGTCTAGGGAAGGGTGGAAGATGAAATTAAAAATTTGAATTGGGGAGAGGATGGGGAGTTAGGGAGAGGGAGATTTGACTTTTGCCTAGGGATATGCCCCTTTAGCCTTGGGATGTGGGTTTGTGCATGGGGAAGGGGAGTGGGTGGTTGGGGTTAGAAAGTGGCTTGGGGATTTGTGGGTTCTATCTTGGGATGTGGGGGATGAAATTCAAATTTGAATTGGAGATAGGAAGGGGATTTAGTTGGTGTCTAGGGAAGGGTGGGGAGGCCTTGGGAAGAGGGAGGGTTCTCTTGGGAAGTCGGAAGGGGTCTTAGGGAGCAGGAATGGAGGAAGATACAAATTTGAATTTTGAATTGGGGAGGGGGTGGGGAGTTAGTGGATGCCTAGGGAAGGGTGGAGGAGACCTTGGGAAGAGGGGGGGTTGCCTTGGGAAGTGGGAGATGAAATTTGAATTTTGAATTAGGGAGGGGGTGGGGAGTTAGTGGGTGCCTAGGGAAGGGTGAAGGAGGCCTTGAGAAGTGGGAGGGGTGCCTAGGTAAGGGTGGAGGAGACCTTGGGAAGAGGGAGGGAGTTGTCTTGGGAAGCGGGGGATGGAATTTGAATTTGAATTGGGGACGGAGATTAGAGAGATGGGGGGGCCTTCTCTTGGAGGAAGGGAGAGAGAGAGAGAGAGAGAGAGAGAGAGAGAGAGAGAGAGAGAGAGAGAGAGAGAGAGAGAGAGAGAGAGAGAGAAAGTGGGAGAGTCACACTCCACTAGGAGAGGGGAGGAGAATTCACTGAAATGGGATTTGTATCTCTCAAGCATCAATCCTCCAAATGGCAGGGGGTTAGGTCCAATTTATAAGCACCCAACTCTTTACATGACCGAAATGCCCTTGGCATTTATACAAAAGACCAAAGCTATCCTAAACAACCAATATGGGCCCAAACTAGGACACGAAGGTCCAATTAATACAAAACAAGGGAAATTGGACTCATGACCACATGACTCAATAAAGAAAAAATTACATAAATAAGACATGAAAATAAAGATAACATGAGACGATCGTCGTCGAGCTTCCTTAAGGACGACCCTAGCAAGAGGGAGTGATGAGAGATGCCCTCATCAAATCCTCCGGGGTGAGAAGAGCTCGACCATGTCGAGTATGGGTCCACCTGACTATGGTAGCACTCCAAAATGTCTGGGTCCAGACGCAGCAGGTCCTCCCGGCTCAGCCACGTGTCCTCTGTCGGAGGACGGTTCTTCCACCTCACAAGATAGCGTTGGTGCACCCTGTTCCTGGTGACAGTGCTCCGCTCATCCAATATCATCTCCACTTGCTCTCGTCGGTCCCTCCGGCTAAAAGGTGGATTTTCACTGGTGGTGTCTCTCACAAGGATCGGTATAGGTTCAAGATTGTCACTAGGTTCCACCGCGGGCCCTTATAGGGTGTTAGATCCGCTACATTGAAAGTGGGATGTACACCATAGCCATCCGGTTGGTCCAGCTCATAAGCATTGTTGCCAAATCATCTCAGAACTTGGAAATGTCCAAACCCTCGTGCCCTCATCTTGGAGGTGACCCCGGGGAAGAGTCGCTCCATTCTCACCATCACGGAGTCGCCTACTTGGAATTCTAAGTGGCGCCTATGAGAATGTACCTACTTTTTGTAAGCCTCGTTACTCTTCCCTATGTGCTTGCGAATGCTATTATGCAACTCTTTGATGTGTTGTGCGAAGGACTCGGCAGAGATAGACACTCTAGCATGTGGGGGAAGGGGAATAAGGTCAGAGGGCTTCTTAGGTCTATAACCATGGGCGACTTCAAAAGGACTCTTGCCTATTGACTTATTAACGGAATCATTGTAGGCAAATTCGGCTTGGGGTAAGAGAAGATCCCAATTCCCGGGATGGTCCCCAACTAAGCAACGAAGTAGATTCCCATGGCTTCGGTTGACGACCTCAGTTTGGCCATTGATTTGAGGATGGTAGGCTATGGAAAACTTGAGGAGGGTGCCCATTAAGTGCCGGAGGGTCTTCCAGAAGTAGCTAGTGAATTTCACATCCCGATCAGACATGATGGTTTTAGGTAGACCATGGAGTCGGACTATCTCATCAAAGAATAAGTGGGCTACCCTAGAAGCATCTGTGGTCTTGGAACATGGGATAAAGTGAGCCATTTTGGAGAACCTATTGACCACCACAAAGATAGAATCATGTTTGCGAAGGGTCCTAGGGAGGCCCAGGACAAAGTCCATGCTCAAGTCTTGCCAAGGTCGGTCTGGGATGGGGAGGGGTGTGTAGAGACCGGTGTTTTGCTTCACCTGTTTGGCCAAGCCGCAAGTGCGACACTGACCCACAATTTTGGTGACATCCCTCTTAAGACTTGGCCAATAGAACTACCTCTCGACTAACTCAATGGCCTTTGGACCCCAAAGTGACCAGCAAGGCCACCTCCATGTAATTCCCAAACCAAGAAGTCCCGAATGGAAGTCTGGGGTATACACATCCTAGTCCCTTTGAAGAGATACCCATCCTGGAGTAAAAATCTCTCACGCTCCTTGTTGGGCTGGGTGGAGAGGATGGTGTAGTGATTCCCAAAGTCGAGGCAACTAGGGTACTCCTCTTTGATTCGCTCAAACCCTGTGACCTCTACTTGGACAGTGGAGAGTAAGGTTACCCGTCTACTTAACGCATCGACAGCACGATTCTCACTACCCGCTTTGTACTTTAAGACAAAAGTGTAGGCCTGGATGTACTCAACCCAGCGGGCATGACGGGCATTAAGTTTTTGTTGGGAGTTGAGATACTTCAATGCCTCGTGGTCCGAAAAGATCACAAACTCCTTGGGCAATAGGTAGTGTCTCCAATGCTGAAGGGATTGGACAACAGCGTAGAATTCCTTATCGTAGGTTGAGTACCTCGTTCTAGCCTCGCAAAGCTTCTTACTAAAGTAGGCTACGGGATGGCCTTCTTGGCTAAGGATGCCTCCAATCCCTACCCCGGAGGCGTCACAAGTGACCTCAAAGACTTTGGAGAAGTCGGGGATGCAAAGGACCGGGGCTTGGGTCATCTTTTCTTTGAGTTCCTGAAATGCTTTGGAGGCTGCCCTAGTCCATACAAAGGTCCCCTTCTTGAGGTAATCCGTGATAGGGGCAGTCACGGTGCTAAACCCATGGATGAACCTTCTATAAAAGGTGGCTAGCCCATGAAAGCTTCGGGCATCATGGAGGGTCTTGGGCTTGGGCCAATCAAGGATGGCTTGGACCTTCTCAGTGTCCATGGATACCCCTTGGGCTGAGACAATGAATCCTAGGTGTTGTGCCCCTGTGCTTTTGATGATGGTTTTAATGGTGATTTTGTTGTTTGGCCTTTGTAGTGAGCTATTCACTGTGAGTCATCTTGTGTGAGTCAAATCGCTAGTATTCACTTTCTGATCATAATACAGTTCTTCATTAGTTCTAATATGGCATTGCATAATTGATTACGTTCAGTCATGTTATACATTGGTCTTCAGGCGTCCCAAGTATGCATATTGTTTCAGGTTCTCCAAGTCTATACAATGAAGTCTGATCATTGCATTTGCATTTACAATGTCTTCACATTTGAAGTCTGTACATCGGACTGCTTCTTTTGAAGTCTATACATTGTGACCTTGAAACTTCAAGTATATACACCTTCAGTTGAACGCAAAGTATATACGTTGCAGCGTTAACTCATTGGGCTGCAGCGTCAACTCAGCAAGTATGCACATCATATTCAGACTTTCAAGTCTATACACTCCATCTTCATAGGTTTCAAGTCTGTTCAGCATGCCTTGGTATTCACAGCCTTTAAAGTCTGTACATTGGTTCAGACTCCTCAAAGTATGTACAGCGTGAAGTCTAAACATTATTTTCAGGGCTTGTCTTCGTGTCGTTTTGTTCCATTGCGTGCAGAACATTGCAGCACCTCGTGTTGCTTTCTGTACCACCTCGTGTCGTTTCTTCAGTATTTAGTTGCTCATCTCGAGTCATCCTTTTTATTTTTGCTCTTGTGTTTTTATGTCATTTACTGTAGTTACTCGAGTCATTTTCCTGCTTTCTTTGTTTTATCACGTGTCATTGTAGCCGTTCCTGTCTTCTGTCCTCGTATTGTCTTTCCTAGACCCCGTGTCTTTCTCGCTTTGTGACCACACTTCGTGTCAGTTTTGTTTTCGTCTTCGAGTTGGTTTCAGTCCATGTTGTTTTCGTGTCGTTTTCGTCTTCGAGTTGGTTTCAGTCCATGTTGTTCTCGTGCCGTTCTCTTTGCTATTTGTTATGTCGTGTTATTTTTGTATTCGTGTCTTCGTGTTTTTCTTGTGTTTATGTCCTCGTGTTGTTTGTTTCTATCTTCGTCCAGGTTCCCTCTGATCGCATGTTTGTCTACCGTTTCGCTCCGTGAGACTTCCTTCTCACCTCGTGCTGCTCTCATGAGACCTCGTGTCGTTCTCTTTGTAGTATTTGTTTTGTCACCCTTGAACCTCGTGTCGTTCTCTTTGTAGTGTTTGTTTTGTCACCACTGTATCTCGTGTCGTTCTCAGTATAGTGCACCTCTTGTCGTTCCTTCATACCTCGTGCTGTTTCAGCTTGAGTGTCAACCGACTCATTTCAGGTAGATATATATAGCGAACTCTGAGTATTAATGGTCTTTATCTCCTTGCAGGTCCGAGGAAGAATATTCCCCAATAACTGGGCTGCACGTGATCCAATACTAGAGGAACAAATTCGAAAAGGGCACGTGGCAGGAAGGTTCTGGATCGAGCATGGGAGGCACACGCACTTTGTACCCTATCCTCCTGCTGGCTACTGATATAAAATGAAGAAAGGCTGATCGAGCAAATGCAAGAGTGTGAGCCAAAAAGAATAGAGGAGCAGAGATCGAGAGAGAAAAAGAGCAGAAGAAGAGGAGAAGAGAAGAGACAGAGAGTGCCTACGAAAGAGGAAGAAGAGAAAGAGAGAGAGAGAGCTCGTGAGGGTTAAGAGAAAAAGAAAGTGAGAGAGAAGAGAAGAGGAAGAGAAGCTTACCTGAAGATCTGTCTACTGGACCTTGGATCAAATCTAGGCCAGTCAGCTCCATGTGAGCCACATCTGTGTTATCTTTCTTTACAGCTTTCTGATCTCTGTGTATTTTTCCTTTCTTATTTTTTCCTTTTTCATTTGGTTAGCTTTGTACTTCCGATCCTCTGGACTGAGGTCGGGTCCCTCCTGGTCTGGAGGAAGAGAGGTCTGCGACCTCTAGTCTGCAAGTGGCTGGAAGTCACTTGTGTGTTCCCTCCAGTTTGGAGGAAGGGAGATCTGATCTCCGGTTCTGGGCTTGTGGGTTGCAAGTCCAGAGGTCCCTCCTGGTCTGGAGGAAGAGAGGCTCTGCCTCTAGTGGGTTGCTGGTAGCAGAGTGCTACTGGCTGGTTCACTGGTAGTGGGGCTGCTACCAGTGGGGTTCCCTCTTGGTATAGAGGAAGAGAGACGTGAGTCTCTGGTTTCTAGTGACCGTGGGTTGCTAGAGGTTCCCTCCAGGTAGGAGGAAGAGGGGAGTTTGTTCCCCTGGGTAAGCTGTGTATCAGCTTCTGTTGGCAAGCTGTGTTGCCCAACTGTTAGTGAAGCCACACTTGATTTGAGTGTGGGGTGGATGTAGGTCTGGAGGACCGAACCACCTAAAAATCTCTTGAGCAGTGGTTTGCGTTGTGAGTGTGCTTCCGCTAGATGCTTGAATAGGCGCGTCTCATGTGTTTGCTCATTGGTTTAATTGAATTTGGTTTTATTCTAAGATTGCGTCCAGCACCTGAGTTTTTATTTGGGCATTAATTGTAGAAGGATACATTCACCCCCCTCTGTATCCGGGCATTGCACCCTAACAATTGGTATCAGAGCGGGTGTCTGCCTAGAAGGTCCAGCGACCTGCAGATCCGATCTTGTAGTCTTCTATGCTTATCTGTTTTTAGTGCATCAATACTCTTGTTGCCTCGAATCTACTTGCTATTTGTTCCCATGGCTAATCCACCGATTTTTAGTGTACACACTTCAGTGCATGGCTTGCTAATCTAAAGAGTTATGCTAAATCTATTAATCCAGACCTGTGGAAAGTAATTTCACACGGTCCTCATGAACTACCAAAGAAAAAGTCCAAATGGACTGACAGGCATACCTCCTTGCATGAAGAGAATCAGAAAGCTTTTAATCTGATGAAAGCAGCTATTGACAGAGCCTTATGGTCTTGTCTTCATGATTGCAGTTCTGCTAAAGATATTCTGAACATGCTGAAGCGAATTCAGAAGACAAAGAAGGACAGCTGCATGATGGCTGATAGAAATAATCAAGGCAGCATTCAAGATGAAGATGATGAGGTAAATCCTTTTGAAAATTATACTGTAGATGATTGGGAAAATGCATATGCTGAATTGCTAGAATCACATGAGAGCTTAAGAAGTCAGTATAAAAAGTTGAAAAAGAATACTGGGTTAGAAAGGTCTAGATCCCCATGTGAAAATTGCTCCAGTATCAAGCAACTTCATGATACCTGTCTATCTGATATTCGTAGGTATAAAAATCAGAACGAAAACTTGATGAAGGAATGTGAATGTCTAAAATCTGATCTAAATAAGCTGAAATCTGAAGATAATTCTCTTAGAAAATTCTCCAAAGAAAATGAAGAAAGTTTAGAGAAACTGAAAAAAGAGAACATTCTGATGATTGAGAAAATTGAAGCCATAAAATTTGTGAATGTGGAATTACAGAAAGATATTGAAGAGAAGGAAAAAGATTTGAAGAAATTTATGGCTGGAAGAAAACTTGAAACTAACTCAGAAGATCAGATTTTAATAAATGAGTTAATTCAGAATGACAAGCTTAAGGAAGAAAATGAGAAGTTAAAAGTGCTGAACTCCACTATGTCTGAGAGGCTTTTAGCTTTAGAAAAAGGAAAATCTGTCTACTCTGAAGAATCTGAAAAAATGAAAAATCTGGAACAAGAAGTTGAGGATTGCAAAATTGCAAACAAAGTGCTAAGTGAATGTGTAAATTGCAATGAACAAGAAATTGCCAGTTATGAAATACACATCGTTTCTCTGGAAAATAAAATTGAAGATTTGAATAAATCCCTGTCAAAATTTGTGAAAGGACAAGAAAATCTGGACAGGTTGTTAGGTGTTAAGGTCAATACTCAAAAGGAAGGGTTAGGCTACAACGATATAAATAAAAAGGCTTTCAAAAATAAGCTAATGACATCTTTTATCAAAGCATCAGATGTAGCCACCACCTCAGAAAATAAACAACCAAATGTTCAGAAGAATCAGAAACAAACAAAAGTTATTGATAAGGTCAGTCATGTGAAGAAAGGATTGGATCACACTGAAAATGTGCATGCTGTAAAGCACACTGATATACCGAGACATGCACATAAGAGGGAAATCATGAAATGTCATTACTGTCACAAGATAGGCCATTTGATGCATGAGTGTGAATTAAAAGAACTGGATGATTTAAATGCTGAAATGATGGATGCTGGGAAATATCATGATAGAAATCCTGCTGCTCATTCAAAGAAAAGTGAATGCTCGCATTGTGGTAGATTAGGCCACACCTTTGTTCAATGTTGGTTTGCTAATGGAAAGAAAAAACCACTCTCACATCATGCTAAATCTTATGCTAACCAACATGCTCTTAATATCAACAAAACTGCTTCTCTGAACCAGCATGTCAAATGTTTTAATTGTAACAAGCTTGGGCACAAGGCCACTGAATGTTGGGCAAGCTTTTTTAGAAGAGAGTCTCCTTTCTGCTCCCATTGTGGGAAGCATGGCCATGCAGTCAAGGACTGCTGGCATGTCCAGGGTAGGAATAGAAATTTCAAAGAATTTGGTAGGAACAAACATGTTCTTAAAAGAATTCCTGTTTGCTCAAATTGCAGAAAACCAGGCCACCACGTTGCTGCTTGCTGGGTGGCTGGTCATGAAAGAAAAAAATTTCATAATTATAACAGAAACCCTCATGCTCACTCTTATAATGCTCAAGTTCATGCTAGTGTACATAAGAGGAACATGAAACCTGCTAGTTCATGCCACTATTGTGGGCTGTCTGGGCATTCAATGCATAACTATTTTATCATGAACTCTGACGACTATTTGGCACAGAAAAGGATGCAGGCAGTCCCAAAAGGGGCCAATTACTATGCAAGACCTAAGACCACTAGGGTACCTGCTAGTGGAAAATAGGAAGGTGCCTGACAGGTGTGCCTTGGATGGAATAAAGGGGTAATAAACCAGGGCACATAAAACGACCCCATGCCTGAACGCTTCAGGTAAATCTACTGCTAACTTCCTAATCTGAATTCAATTCTTAATCCATCAGACTGATGATTGTTGTTGAACATATAAACTGCCTGTTTTAGACTAGACATGATTATCATGATTAGAACAATCTTACTTGTCTGGCATGCCCTTTGATCATCATGTTTGACAATTATGGTATATCAAATAGTAAGCTATCAAAGGCAGGGAAAATCTGTCTGGAGGTGCTTACTATGTGTGAAGTGGTCCTTCAGACCAAGTGCTCTGCCTAGTACCATAGGTAATTCTACTGAACAGGGCAGCCTGAATGTGCATGAATCACAAATTCATTTGTTTAGTTTTCATGGCAAACACTGCATGCTCTCTGGGGAAGCTTCATGCTCATAGTCAGGGGGAGGCATGCTATTTTTGACTCGTGCTCATTGCATTACATTCCACTTATTTGAAAAACCATAAGTTTGCTTCAACGTATTGCATTTCAACTGATAGCATGCATGTCATTCAATAAATAATTAATATTTCCAAGAGTTGTGTGTGAGATGTCCTTGCGTGGGCTGAAAAGGAGCTTGTCAAGTCATCTGGTATCTGAAGAACCTTTGTCTGCCAATGTGGTTAATTGGTGCTGAGTTCAGTCATCTCATGAGGTTGCAGCTTATTGCTCAAGAGCACTCTCTGGTTACTAGATTGAATTTCCTTAGGAAGATTTTATTTGTGAGCTCCTTGGTCTTTACTCTCTAGAGTTATCTCTCACTTGCTGCTTTACTGTATGGAGTGCTTCTCATCTCATCTCATCTCATCTCTCTCCATTTTGTTTGTCACCTTCTTATCCTTGTCTTATCCCCTTTGGTTCAGGAATTTTCCTGGAATTCTCTTGAAGGAAAATTCCTTCTTATAGCTTTGTCACTCTTATCAGATTTGATCAGAATACCTTAAACCACCCAAAATCTATTGTAACAAGTCATACCTGTTAATAAAGAACTTTAATGTATGGGGGTTATATTTTGTCCTTTAATCCTTCCAAGGTATTCCTCAATTGTTGGTCAACACATTGTAAAAATTTCTGTTAAATGGAAAAGCCTTGCTGAGGATTTCGTCTTAACTGAAACTTATGTGAAGATGGCTGTGAGATAAAAAATTGTGTTAAGTAAGGGTTCTGTCTTGTGTCTAAGATCTTGAGAGGTGCTACCAGGGAATACGCCATACCTTGTGGCAGAGCAATGGCAATTGTGGAGAAATAGATATTCTAGATCAAAGAAGTCTAGAGGTTCTGTCATGATAAAGTTAGCTATCTCTGTATATTATGGAAAAGTTGAAATAAAAAAAAAGGAAGGGGAAAGAAAAGTCAACAAAAAAAATTCATTGGTTTTCATTGGCATAAAGGTAGCTTGTCCTGAGTAACCAGGGATTCTGGTGTCTTATAAACATGTCTCCTTGTGTAAAAACGGACAATTCTACCTAGTGCTCAACAAATTGGTTGACTCTGTATGCCCTCTCTTGTCCTTTAAATGAAGTAATGAACCGTGCTTAACTATCTATTTGGTATTTCTTTGCCTGACAAATATAAGGAGTATTTTAATCGTAACCTTCTCTAGGCTAAGTACCTTTAACAGCTAGTTTTGTGATCAAGTTGATTTAACGTCTTGAGGTAACTGACCAAGGTATTCGGAAGAATATAATAATTCTATATATTGAAGAGCGAACTTTAACGGGAAATGGCTGTGTTACATATTGAATAAGGGTAGTTTGGGCATTTCCTGAAACGTACGATAAGAGTGAAAAGTGACCCCCCAAAACCCTTCTTGTTCCTCAAGGTTACATCCATAAACCCTCGCGTGCCCTTGCCGCTTCCTGTGTCTCCTCGTGTCGATTCGTCTTGTATGCTTCTTCAAACCCTTCTCTCCCGCTCATTATTCTTCACGAAAATCTCATCGGCCCCACAGAGTTCACTTTCGTTCTTGGTCCTAGCTTCATTTCCAGCAGCAACCAGCAAGAAAGAGTTGATACTCTGAGAGTTACGACAAATGGATCAGCCAGAATCCGTCGCTCCTGTGGAAAGGAAGAGGAAGGGAAAAGAAATAGATGAGGAGCCTTCGTCCAAGCAGCAAAGATGTCTTGAACCAGAAACAGCTGCGGAAATGTCTTCAGCACAAGGTACTAGGCCCTCTCAGTCTACCGTGTTTTTAGAGAGTGGGAAAATCATTCCTCCGAGGATAGTAGATTTCAGAGATGAATCCATGGTTTTGAAGTTTCCAGAACTTTTGGAGATTCTTGAGTTTCAGGAATGGAGGAAATTCCTAGAAAACCACCGTGTCTATTACCCTAGCCTGGTAATGGAATTTTACAATAATTTATCTTTGAGCCGAGATAAGTCTGCTTTGATCTCGTCTGTTAAAGGGGTTGAGATGACAGTAACATGTGACTCTCTCCACAAGGCTCTTAGTATTCCAGAAAAAGGGGAAGTGGAGAGAGGATATAGATATAGTCTGCATGAAGCCTTTTCGGTCATTACTGGTAAACCCAGTAACATTCATGACAAGGGGCAATTGAAGCTGAAAGCTTACCAAACCTCGTCATTTCCCCCTCTTCACAAGCTTCTTCAGAACATCATTGCTTCAATAGTCACCCCACAGACTGGAGCTAGAGGAAGAATCACAGACACACACAGAGGTTCCTATTGTTCTGTCTGATTCAGAATGTAAAGATCTATTTGCCTGAAATTATTTTTAATGTCATGAAGGGGTGTATTGGATCCAAAAGACATCTGCCCTACGCCGCCCATTTGACAGACATCTTCAAGTATTCAAAGATTCCCTTGGATGGAGAGGCCTTGTCAGAAGTTAGGGCTCGAAACATTTTTAACATGAACTTTGTTTCAGTATTTTTGGGGTTGGAGGGTTCTTCTCTCTTGGGGCAGGTTAAGGCCTAGAAAGTTAAGGAATCACAAGCTCAGGGGGAGCTTCTGGAACACCCTCAAGATTCCGCCCAAACAGTTTTGGCATCAGCTTCTGAGGTTGCTCTACAGGAAACACCATCTGAACAACCACAGTCTACTATGTCTGCTGCACCCACTGAAGTATCTTTTTCTTTTCAGAGACTTGTTGAGATTGCATCTGAAGAAGTCAGGATGTTTGAAACAGCATTCAGACTGATCTAGATACAAACATTGATGGTCTATTTGATTCTTTTGGAAAGACATCAGAAGAAGTGAGGGTGCCCGTGGAACAGCCTGATCAAGAGCAAGAAAGTAATGATCAAGAACTTGCTGATTTTGTTAATGTCATTCTAAGAGAAGCTGTGGAGAAAAGCTTGGAAGAGGCTGACAACGTGGTTACATCTGAAATTCTAGAACAAGCACCTGTTGAATGTCCTGCAGATCATGATCTCAGGGAAGAAATAGTGGATGAGTGTCGGGAAAAAGTTCCTGTCATAGACCTAGAAACAGAATCTTCAAGTGAAGAAGAGGCACCTGAAAATGTAGTTCCTGACAAAGACATCCAAGCTGAAGATGAAGATCAGGCTCCAGCAGTAGACAACCAAGCGCCAGTGCACGAACAAACAGGTGAGAGAACTGCACCTGGCTCTGAATCTTTTGGTACACCTCTAGGTCAACCTCGACTTCTATCTGCTAGGGCACCAAAAATTGAAGAACTTCTTATAAATTTGACTCAACAAATGCAAAGACAAGATAAGAAAATGGATGATCTGCTCACGTATGTCACTCTCAAAATCAATCAAGTTCATTCCAGGCTACTGAAGCTTGAAATTTCTCTCCTAACTGAATGGAAAAGGTTTCTGTTAAACAAGAAAGCTTCAGATGATGCCAATAGGTCCTTGATGTCAGGCTTGCAGGAGGCATGTTCAAAGATCGCAACAGCACTTCGTGAATTACAAGATGCTCAAATTTCCTTCTTTAAGTCTTCTGCCAGCATTATAAATCACTGTTTTGAGATCAGGACATCCTTAGAAGTTTTGAAGGGGTCATTCAATGCCCTAGGTCCAGATGTCCAGAAGATCTATGATAAATTGATCGCTTTCGTATCAGAAATGACAACTCTGACTGACAGATATGAAACTGTTAATATTCGCCAAGAAGACATCATTTCTGAAGTGGCAAATGTCAGAAGCGCTATGGTGTATTGGCTAGCTGAATTGTCCAATGACCTGAAGGAATTTCAATCTGTCTTGGGTTCAGCCCCTGGTCAGGCTTCCTCTAGCAGAACTCCACCTCAAGAATATACCTCTGCTGCTCCTAGGGGGAGACCACCACAAGGCAGCCCGCGTGGCCCTTCTAGCAGACATACCAGATATTTTAATCCTTAAAAAGACAATGATCTGTATCTTGTTGCCCATTTTGAGGCTCTCTCTCACACTCTTGGATTTGTTAATTACATCTCATATCATTTGCATTTCTGCTTCCTTTTGTTTCTTTCTTTTTGATGTTGCCAAAGGGGAAGAATTGTGATCTTGCATTTTGAAATCTCCACGTGCATATGCATTCTTATCCTCCCATGGTTCATCTTGGCTATATCACAGGGGGAGATTGGTTTTCAATTATAGCATGCTGGTTGCTTTAATTTCTCAAACTATTTTCTTTTTGATGAAGTCAAAGGGGGAGAATAGTTTGAGTCATCAGACTTCTCAAATGACTCACTGTGTAGTGTTGCCATCATCAAAAAGGGGGAGATTGTTGTGCCCCTGTGATTTTGATGATGGTTTTAATGGTGGTTTTGTTGTTTGGCCTTTGTAGTGAGCTATTCACTGTGAGTCATCTTGTGTGAGTCAAATCGCTAGTATTCACTTTCTGATCATAATGCAGTTCTTCATTAGTTCTAATATGGCATTGCATAATTGATTACGTTCAGTCATGTTATACATTGGTCTTCAGGCGTCCCAAGTATGCATATTGTTTCAGGTTCTCCAAGTCTATACAATGAAGTCTGATCATTGCATTTGCATTCACAATGTCTTCACATTTGAAGTCTGTACATTGGACTGCTTCTTTTGAAGTCTATACATTGTGGCCTTGAAACTTCAAGTATATACACCTTCAGTTGAACGCAAAGTGTATACGTTGCAGCGTTAACTCATTGGGCTGCAGCGTCAACTCAGCAAGTATGCACATCGTATTCAGACTTTCAAGTCTATACACTACATCTTCATAGGTTTCAAGTCTGTTCAGCATGCCTTGGTATTCACAGCCTTTAAAGTCTGTACATTGGTTCAGACTCCTCAAAGTCTGTACAGCGTGAAGTCTAAACATTATTTTCAGGGCTTGTCTTCGTGTCGTTTTGTTCCATTGCGTGTAGAACATTGCAGCACCTCGTGTTGCTTTCTGTACCACCTCATGTCGTTTCTTCAGTATTTAGTTGCTCATCTCGAGTCATCCTTTTTATTTTTGCTCTTGTGTTTTCGTGTCATTTACTATAGTTACTCGAGTCGTTTTCCTGCTTTCTTTGTTTTATCACGTGTCGTTGTAGCCGTTCCTGTCTTCTGTCCTCGTGTTGTCTTTCCTAGACCCCGTGTCTTTCTCGCTTTGTGACCACACTTCGTGTCAGTTTCATTTTCGTCTTCGAGTTGGTTTCAGTCCATGTTGTTTTCGTGTCATTTTCGTCTTCGAGTTGGTTTCAGTCTATGTTGTTCTCGTGCCATTCTCTTTGCTGTTTGTTATGTCGTGTTGTTTTTGTATTCGTGTCTTCGTGTTATTCTTGTGTTTATGTCCTCGTGTTGTTTGTTTCTATCTTTGTTCAGGTTCCCTCTGATTGCATGTTTGTCTACTGTTTCGCTCCGTGAGACTTCCTTCTCATCTCGTGCTGCTCTCATGAGACCTCGTGTCGTTCTCTTTGTAGTACTTGTTTTGTCACCCTTGAACCTCGTGTCGTTCTCTTTGTAGTGTTTGTTTTGTCACCACTATATCTTGTGTCGTTCTCAGTATAATGCACCTCTTGTCGTTCCTTCATACCTCGTGCTGTTTCAGCTTGAGTGTCAACCGACTCATTTCAGGTAGATATATATAGCGAACTCTCAGTATTAATGGTCTTTATCTCCTTGCATGTCCGAGGAAGAATATTCCCCAATAACTGGGCTGCACGTGATCCAATACTAGAGGAACAAATTCGAAAAGGGCACGTGGCAGGAAGGTTCTGGATCGAGCGTGGGAGGCATACGCACTTTGTACCCTATCCTCCTACTGGCTACTGATATAAAATGAAGAAAGGCTGATCGAGCAAATGCAAGAGTGTGAGCCAAAAAGAATAGAGGAGCAGAGATCGAGAGAGAAAAAGAGCAGAAGAAGAGGAGAAGAGAAGAGACAGAGAGTGCCTACGAAAGAGGAAGAAGAGAAAGAGAGAGAGAGCTCGTGAGGGTTAAGAGAAAAAGAAAGTGAGAGAGAAGAGAAGAGGAAGAGAAGTTTACCTGAAGATCTGTCTACTGGACCTTGGATCAAATCCAGGCCAGTCAGCTCCATGTGAGCCACATCTATGTTATCTTTCTTTACAGCTTTCTGATCGCTGTGTATTTTTCCTTTCTTATTTTTTCCTTTTTCATTTGGTTAGCTTTGTACTTCCGATCCTCTGGACTGAGGTTGGGTCCCACCTGGTCTGGAGGAAGAGAGGTCTGCGACCTCTAGTCTGTAAGTGGCTGGAAGTCACTTTTGTGTTCCCTCCAGTTTGGAGGAAGGGAGATCTGATCTCCGGTTCTAGGCTTGTGGGTTGCAAGTCCAGAGGTCCCTCCTGATCTGGAGGAAGAGAGGCTTTGCCTCTGGTGGGTTGCTGGTAGCAGAGTGCTACTGGCTGGTTCACTGGTAGTGGGGCTGCTACCAGTGGGGTTCCCTCTTGGTATAGAGGAAGAGAGACGCGAGTCTCTAGTTTCTAGTGACCGTGGGTTGCTAGGGGTTCCCTCCAGGTAGGAGGAAGAGGGGAGTTTGTTCCCGTGGGTAAGCTGTGTATCAGCTTCTGTTGGCAAGCTGTGTTGCCCAGCTGTTAGTGAAGCCACACTTGGTTTGAGTGTGGGGTGGATGTAGGTCTGGAGGACCGAACCACCTAAAAATCTCTTGAGCAGTGGTTTGCATTGTGAGTGTGCTTCTGCTAGATGCTTGAATAGGCGCGTCTCATGTGTTTGCTCATTGGTTTAATTGAATTTGGTTTTATTCTGAGATTGCGTCCAGCACCTGAGTTTTTATTTGGGCATTAATTGTAGAAGGATACATTCACCCCCCTCTGTATCTGGGCATTGCACCCTAACACTAGGAAAGCAAGTTGGTTGGTCGTGAAGTGAGACTTCCCGGGATTAGCATAAAGGCTTTCTTTCCTAAGAGTGGTGCAAACTTGTCTGAGGTGATCAAGGTGGGCTTCCTTGGATTTGCTATGTATGAGGATGTCGTTAAAGTAGACGACAAGGAAGACGCCGATGAAGGGGCGGAGGTCCTCGGTCATGAGACGCATGAAAGTGCTTGGTGCATTGGAAAGCCCGAAGGGCATGACAAGCCACTCATAGAGACCATCCTTGGTCTTAAAAGTGGTCTTCCACTCGTCCCTTGGCCTAATCTGAACTTGATGGTAGCCATTTTTGAGGTCAATCTTGGAGAAGATTGTGGCTCCAGCAAGCATATCTAGCATATCATCTAGCCGGGGGATGGGAAACCTATATTTGATAGTGATTTTATTGATGGCCTGACTATCCATACACATGTGTCAAGTTCCATCCTTTTTGGGTGTGAGGAGGGCTGGGACGGCACATGGGCTCTTACTGATTCGGAGGAAACCTTTCTTGATGAGTTCCTCAATTTGCCTCTTAAGTTCGGCATGCTCAGTGGGGTTGAGGCGATAGTGAGGGAGGTTGGGTAGGGTGGCTCTGGGGATAAGGTCGATGGCATGTTGCACATCGCGCATGGGTGGTAGTCTATCCGGGAGCTCATCGGGGAACACATCGTGGAACTTTTCAAGGAGGTGTTGGATTTCCACCGAGTGTTGGTCCGTTGGGGTGGACTCCCCGAGACAAATGACAATGGCGCATACTTGGGACCCTTGATTGATTTCTTCCTCTAGCTCTCGTTGGGTGATGAGGTGTAGGCTCCTAGTAGTCCCAAGGGTCAAGTTTGGGCTAGGACTCGAGGGGGTGGGTTTTGGGATGGAGGTGGGGGCGGTGGGCCCTTCTAGGGAGGGTGGTCCCCTTTTGGGAAGGGAACGGGGAGGTGAAGGGTTGAGTTGGATTCTCTTCCCTTCATGGGTGAAAATGCAAGCATTTGTTCTCCCAAGGAAGGTGGCATCTACATCATATATCCAGGCCCGTCCTAGAAGTATGCTCCCTACTTCCATGGGTAGAATGTCACACCAAACTTGGCCATGGTAGGATTGGAAGGTGATGGGGACAAGGCAACGAGTGTTAACGGGTATGGTTGTGGTATCAATCCAAGCTACCCGATATGGGCTCAGCTGTGAGGATATGGTTAGGCCTAGAAGCTTGACAGTGTCGGGGGATACCACATTTACACTACTCCTATTATCCAAGATGACCTTCCGGGCATGGCCTCCTATCCGGATGAAGGTGCGGAAGATAGTGGTTCTTCGCCAATCTTATTCTTGGGTTTGAGTGAGAACATACCTAACCACTCCAAGGTGAGGGTCAGTGGGTTGGGATGGTTGATATTGGTTGGACTCGATGTAGTAGGCTTCATACTCTTCCTCCCAATTGGGAGAAGCCTCGTGAACATCAGCCTCTTCTTCAACCCCAACTTGGGGTAGGAGATTAGTCTCCCCAATGAGCAAATTGGATGCTTCCTTGGTGGGGCATTGGTTGGCAAAGTGCCCATACCCAAGGCACCTAAAGCATTGCTGCCCGCTATGGTGGTTAGGGGTAGCTCTAGTGGGAGGGTGAGCGGGTCCCAGGTTGGGAGGGCCATTTATGGGCCGAGAGGGAAGGGTCCCACAAGGAGGGGCTGCTCGAACGGGAGGAGTTCCCATGGGAATGGGAAGGATGCCTATTTGAGGGGGTGGTGTGTTGGTTCGAGGCACCATCGACTTGGGATCTGACATACGAGGAGGAGCCATTCGAGGATATCAAGAAAATTTATCGGCGTCTCGAGCTATTTGATAGGCTTGTCCAAGGGTGGTCACATGACGCATGAATAGCTCTTTTTTTATGTGGAATTGAAGCCCATTCCTAAACCGGGATAAGGTGACTGCATGGTCCTCTTGGACTCCGCACTTGAGGAGGTAATAGTCAAACTTCTCAATATACTCCGTCACAGACCTCCCCTCTTGGGTTAGAGCCTGCCATTCATCAAGGAGGGTTTGGTGGTAGGAGGGGGGAACGTATTTGAGCCTAAGTTTCTCTTTCATGCCCCCCCATGTTGTGATGGGAGCTTGCCTTCTAACCATCCTTAACCCTTCAATGTTCAACCCATGGGTCTTGGCCAATTTGGTAAGTTGCATCTTGGCAAGCCGAACCCTCCTATCCTCAGACATAGGATACCAATCAAAGTATTGATCCATTGAAGCCACCCAATCTAACTAGACACTTGGGTTGTAGGATCCATCAAAGGTGGGGGCATCGACTTTTACAAGCCTCAAGAGGTGATCATCCGGGTTGTCCCGGGGGTGCCTATCATTTCCCTAGGGGGTGGATCCCTTCCACGCTCGGGTGGATGGTCGGGGTTTAACTCTCCTATGGCTGGTTCCTCATGTCGTGGAAGTGCCCTTCTATCATCCACCCTTGGGACGGGCCTATTCTCCTCCATGTGGTTGATTCGGACCGTTATGTCATCAAGCCACCCTAATACATTGTTAATGGCCTCCAAGAGGAAGGCGACTTGGTCGGAGAGCTCACGCTCGTTGGCAGCAGGGTTCCCTTGGGGATTGGGATCCATGAGAGGATTTGAAGAAGATGGGTCGGGCAGGTAAAGTGTCCCACTACGTGTGCTCATGAAACAACCAGTTGGCTATGCACGGGTGTGAACCTATGTGCAACCTAAAGTGAAAGTGCCCAAGGACTAGACTTGTGGGAACAAGTCTATGACCGCTCTGATACCACTTGATGTGGCACAGCCAAGTATGCCATGGGATGACATGATGCACCTAGGACCTATATTCGCAAACACACAAGGAGTAGTAGCGGACTCGATATATCAGCACACTCCCTCCCGAAGGTGACTCAGGATGATCGTGAGGGTCCGGGGCAAGACCTTACTGTGACGAGGGCTTGGGTATGCCAGGGCTGACCCCACTTGAGGGGTTGGAACTCTCACGTTCATGGGGGGCCAGCATGCCGAGGGGGTGGGCTAGTGGGTGGCACTCACAACTCTCTCCGCGGTGGGCTGTACACTTGAGTGGAATGGAGAACGGGCACTCACTCACTGTCCGATGGGCAGTAAGATATGATACGAGGCAAGCAAATGAAATACCAGGAAGGGTAACCAAGTGCTCACCTGATCGGTTTGAAGAAACCGATCCTGGCCGGAGACGAGGGCGAGCGAGGAAGCATGGGCTTACCCGCACGCCGCGCCAATGAAGCTTCAACCTGAATTAACAATGTACAATCACTACTCCCCTTGCAAGGGGGTTGGACTAGGGGTGGGGGATTGAATGGTTACATGCAAATACTACCTCCCGCAGGGAGGGGCTTTAAGCCGGCCAGGCGGGGTGGGGGAAACTAAGCTAAAAGTCGAACCGGTGAGCTAACCCGGTTCTATCCGCTTCTGGAACAGCAGAATAGGAAGTTGTTATTGGTGCTGCCACAGAGTCCCCCGACTTCAGGTGATGATGGGACCAGCGCCAAAATATCTTGGGTTGGCCCAGGAAGACGCCCAAGTTTTTGGAAATTATTCTGATGCCGATGGTGGCCGAGGTGGAGTCGGGACCAGGGCTGGTCGGACCTGGCTTTGGCTGTCCCAAAACTGCTGCTTCTGGAAGAAGTGGACGCCACGATCACTCCCGGGGGTCCGACGAAGGTGGGACCAGAGCCGTTGCGATTGTGGACGAGTCTTCTTCGATTAGAGACCAACGGGGTCACCGGAGGAGCTCGGAGCAGATGGCAGAAACCAGAAGGGTGGGAGGGGGTCGGATCTGACTCGGGGGGAACTAACTAGCGCACTCCGGGTAGAAAATTCGAAACTCCGTGCTCCGGGGTCCAAACGGCTCCTTCCTTGTTGGTGCTGACAGAGGGCTTGGAGGAGAAGACCTCAGCCAAAAATCACGTCCAGATTCTCCCTGGAGTGGCCATGGTCGCTTCTCCTCTTGGCCTCTGGTTCCCTACCAGAGCAGCTCTGCGCAGTCGAGGGAGAATGGCTCTCCCGGGCAGCACAGACATCGGATGGACGCGAGACCACCTCGCCTGCGAAGCTGCTTCGAAGAGCTTTCCAGAAATATAGGATACACTACCATAAGATGCGCGATGACGATGTGGCAGGTTCTGCAAACCGTCCCATGATTGCTGCCTACGAACTGGTGCAGGGCAGGGTGATGGGTTGTGAGAGTAGGAGTGGGGGACAAGGTGTCAATGGAGGGGGGGGGTAAAATGAAAACCCCAATTTGAATTGGGGATGGGAAGGGGATATAATGGGTGTCTAGGGAAGGGTGGAATATGAAATTCAAAATTTGAATTGGGGAGGGGATGGGGAGTTAGGGAGAGGTAGATTTGAATTTTGCCTAGGGATATGCCCCTTTAGCCTTGGGATGTGGGTTTGTGCATGGGGAAGGGGAGTGGGTGATTGGGGTTGGAAAGTGGCTTGGGGATTTGTGGGTTCTATCTTGGGATGTGGGGGATGAAATTCAAATTTGAATTGGAGATAGGAAGGGGATTTAATTAGTGTCTAGGGAAGGGTGGGGAGGCCTTGGGAAGAGAGAGGGTTCTCTTGGGAAGTGGGAAGGGGTCTTGGGGAGCGGGAATGGAAGAAGATACAAATTTGAATTTTGAATTGGGGAGGGGGTGGGGAGTTAGTGGGTGCCTAGGGAAGGGTGGAGGAGACCTTGGGAGGAGGGGGGGTTGCCTTGGGAAGTGAGAGATGAAATTTGAATTTTGAATTGGGGAGGGGGTGGGGAGTTAGTGGGTGCCTAGGGAAGGGTGAAGGAGGCCTTGGGAAGTGGGAGGGGTGCCTAGGGAAGGGTGGAGGAGACCTTGTGAAGAGGGAGGGAGTTGTCTTGAGAAGCGGGGGATGGAATTTGAATTTGAATTGGGGAGGGGGATTAGAGAGATGGGGGGGCCTTCTCTTGGAGGGAGGGGGAGAGAGAGAGTGAGAGAGGGGGGGGAGAGTCACACTCCACTAGGAGGGGGGAGGAGAATTCACTCAAATGAGATTTGTATCTCTCAAGCATCAATCCTCCAAATGGAAGGGGGTTGGGTCCTATTTATAGGCACCCAACTCTTTACATGACCGAAATGCCCTTGGCATTTATACAAAAGACCAAAGCTATCCTAAACAACCAATATGGGCCCAAACTAGGATACGAAAGCCCAATTAATACAAAACAAGGAAAATTGGACTCATGACCACATGACTCAATAAAGAAAAATTACATAAATAAGACATGAAAATAAAGATAACATGAGACGATCGTCGTCGAGCTTCCTCAAGGATGTGCGGGCGACCCTAGCCAAAGGGAGTGATGAGAGATGCCCTCATCAAAAAGGGAAACTTGTTCCCAAGTCCCTAGTGCATCTTTAGATGCCATCAAACCACGAAAACATGCATTGAAATGCTAGATCGGCCACTCGAACCCAAAATCATGATTTTCCCTTCCCGACTCAAAATAACCCTCTCTCGGCCTCGCCTCGGCCTATAAATCACGGGGAAGGAAAACATGGAGCTAGGGAACGTCACCCTACCTCGGATTTGCTCGAAACATGGCGGATCACCGCCGATCTTCAAAAAATCACTTAAACCTTCACGAGCTCCCACGATCTCACCGAGCACCGAACGCCGCTGGGATCGTCACGCCGCCGCCTAAGCCACCTCGCCATCGCCTTGTCGCATCCACAGAAGAAGGGGAGGGCGTCGGGGCCGTCGCCGGAAGAGGGGGGCGCGGTCACGGTCGCGTGTGCTCATGGGAGAAAAGGAAGGAGGAAGAATAAGAAAGAAAGAAGAATAGAAAAAGAAATTGGGTTTATATGGAAAATCTGAATTTTCTGAAAAATATAAAAAAAATAGAAAAATATACACCCGCGAACGCTGGAACGCTCTGATCGCCGTGGTACCAACCCTGAGTAGGTGAATGACCCGGTTCACCCGTTACGGGGTTCCGTAGGTCCTGTCAGGGAAAAACGTGAGAAATCGCGGAACACGTTCTGGGACCTCCGAAACTGATCCGAAACGCACGGATCCGAACTCGAAAAATGTCCGAAAGATAATTCAGGGTAAAATTAGAATAAATTCTCTGAGAAAATAGATCCAGGACCCGAAAAGAAGGATCTGAAGGGTCCGGGATATTACATAGGTTGTCATTGTTGCATTCGAACCACCTAAAAATCATTGTCTCTTGAGTGGTTTGATCCATATCTTCTACCTCCAATTCTGTCCTTGCTCATTAGTGTCATACATCTGTTAGTTCTTGCGTTAATATTATTCGCCCCACAATTGATAATCACCTCCGCGCTAAAATCTGTTAAGGCTTTGTTAAATTTTGTTTATACCTAATTCACCCCCCCTCTTGGGTGCCATTTGATCACGGGACTTCAATTGGTATCAGAGCTAAGGCTCTATCTTTCACAGATCTAACGATCTAGATTAAGATCCGGATCAATGGCAAACAAGGGTATGATGCCCGAGGGTCACTCCATTAACCGTCCTCCCTTCTTTGACGGTTCAAACTACTCGTACTGGAAAAATAGAATGCATGTTTTTCTGAGGGCTCAAGAGTACGAAGTTTGGAAAGTTGTGGGCAAGGGTCCTTACAAACTCGGGGATGATGAAGAAAAATGGACACCCAAGGAAATTAAGAAATGCACTGTTAATTTCAATGCTATGAATATTATGCAATGTGCGATACACCCTAACGAATTTTCTCGTGTTTCTATGTGCAGCTCGGCTAAAAAAATGTGGGACAAATGGCGGCTCATATATGAGGGGACGTCCGAAGTCAAGGAGACCAAGGCCAACCTTCTGGTCCGAGATTATGAGCTCTTCAAGATGAAGCTTGAAGATACTATCTCAGAGATGTTTGCAAGGCTAACTGAGATCACGAATGGTCTCAAAAAATCTTGGGAAAGATTACACTAATTCTGAGCTCGTAAGAAAAGTGCTAAGATCCCTCCCTCCTACGTGGCACACCAAGGCCACCGTCATTGAAGACTCCAAGAATCTGTCCACACTCACTCTCGATGAACTCATAGGGTCACTCATGACCTATGAGCTCATCAATCCGATGATGACTCCCAAGATGAAGAATCCAGTGACGGGAGCAACGAAGAAGAAGAATTGGCTATGATCACTCGCCAAGTGAAAAGATTTTTGAGGAAGAAGAGAAACTTCCAAGGCAATTTCAGAAAGGGGCAAAGGAAGCCCACTCAAACCAAGGGTGAGTCGAGCAAGCCAAGTAGCATCATATGCTATGAATGCAAGAAGCCCGGGCACATGAGAGGAGAGTGCCCATATCTGAAGAGAAACTTCAAGAAGGACAAGAAGCCCAAAGCTATGGTTGCCACATAGAGCGACGAAGAGGACGAACCGTCCGACGAGGAGATTCAAGAACTAGTGGAGAGCTTGTGTCTCATGGCACATGAAGATGAGGCTCCAGAGGTAAATTCTGACCCGATTTTATTTCGAATAAACAATGGGAATCTGAATATGAGAAACTTTACTTGAAATATAAGAAAATCAGATCTGAAAATAAAAATCTCAAGAAAAAGATTGATGAGGATATATTTGTTAAATTTGAGAAACTGAAACAAGAGTGGTTCGAATTAACTGAAGAAAAAGAGAGTTTGCTGTAAACAATTTCAGATATTGAAAGAACCAACGAAGAAATTTCATGTAAAATGTCTGAAATTGAAAAAGTGTGTGAAAGATTGAAAAAGGAAGAAGAAGTTTTGAAATCCACAAATTCAGAACTTAAAAGGAGAAATTGGATTTTGGGTGAAGAAGTGGCTGAACTTCAGTCCACCTTGTCTAGGTTTATTAAAGGGAAATAAAACCTAGATAACTTGTTGGGGGTTAAGGTTAACTTCCAAAAGGAAGGTTTGGGGTATAGTCCTCAAAACAAAAAATCCTTTGAGCGTAAGATCACCACATCCCATGTGCATGAAAAAGAAAATGATTGTGCGTCATGTTCCCACTCTAAGTCAATACATGTTCAATCAAAACCACGTCAATTTCCAAGAAGGTCTTCAAATGTAAATTACTTTCATTGTGGTCGTTTTGGACATGTTATTGCTCATTGTTGGTTTAGACAAAACTCACCAAGAAATCATGTATTTTAGACCAAGAAAAGATATGCACAGAATTGTACTAACTCTTATGGACCCAAACTAGTTTGGGTACCAAAAATAATTGCATGAGATTTTTTTTTCTTGCAGATATGTCTTGAAGCCAGGGGGAGCAAATGGTACTTGGATAGCGGCAGTTCAAGGCATATGACATGGGACAAGAAAGTATTCTCTACACTGCAAGACAAGGATGGAGGTTAGTTATCTTCGGAGGCAAAGACAAAGGTAAAATCATTGGGATTGGCAACATAGGTAAGAATTCTGAAATTCTTATTGAAGATGTGCTTTTGGTGAAAGGTATAAATCACAATCTGTTGAGTATAAGTCAATTGTGCGATAAGGGTTTTAAAATTATTTTTGATGAAACCCACTGCTTTGTCATGAACAAGAACACAAATGAGATCAAATTTATTAGAAAAAGGAATAACAATGTCTATACTGTTGATATTGATAATGTCTCTTGTGATGATTTATGCCTGATAGCAAACAATCATGAAAATGCATGGTTATGGCACCAAAGATTAGGTCATGCTAGTTTTGGAGTAATCTCCAAGTTGTCTAGACATGATTTAGTGAATGGATTGCCAAAATTAAAGTTTGAAAGTGATAAAATCTGTGAAGCTTGCACAAAAGGCAAGCAAACATGAATCTCCTTCAAAAATAAAAATAATGTTTCTACCGCTAGGCCCTTGGAATTGCTGCACCTTGATCTCTTTGGTCCAACTAGAACTTCTAGCCTAGGAGGAAAATCTTATGATTTTGTGATTGTTGATGACTATTCCAGATTTACATGGGTGCTCTTTTTAGCCAATAAAAATGATGCCGTGATGGAATTTCAAGTTTTTTGCAAGAAAGTTCAGAATGATAGAGGTTATCTTATCACCACCATTCAAAGTGATCACGGTGGAGAGTTTGAGAATCATGATTTCAGCAAGTTTTGTGAAGAGTAGGGATACACGCATAATTTTTCATCACCAAGGACGCCTCAACAGAATGGAGTGGCGGAGAGGAAAAATAGAACCCTAATAGACATGGCACGGACCATGTTAAGTGAGAATTCCCTACCCAAATACTTTTGGGCTGAGGCGGTAAGTACAGTATGCTACATCATCAACGGGACAATGGTAAGGCCCATCTTAAAGAAAACTCCTTATGAGCTGTACAAGGGTAAGAAGCCAAACATTTCTCATCTTAAACCCTTTGGATGCTCATGTTTCATCTTGAACAATGGTAAGACTAATCTAGAAAAGTTTGATGAGAAAAGTGAAAAAGGAATTTTCTTAGGTTATGCACTTAACTCTAGAGCTTACCGATTGTTCAATAAGAGGACTTTGGTTGTTGAAGAAAGTCCTCATGTGATTTTTGATGAGTCTGAGTTAAAACTAACAAACCAATCTGTTCAAATTGTGGATGTAGATGAGGATTCCCAAAGTTCGAATGATGTCAAGGCCAAGAATGAACCAACTGAAGGGAGATCCAACAAGAGTGAAGAAGATGAGAATCCCTCAATTGAAACACTACAAGAACAGCAAGTGCAACACCCGAATTTGCCAAGATCATCCACTCTTCTGGAAGATCACCCCGCTGAAAACATCATAGGTAATCCTGAAGATGGGGTAAGAACTAGATCCTCTCTAAGGAAAATAGAAGAGGAGGATTTGATTGCCATATTTTCACAAGAGGAGCCTAAGGACATTCATGATGTCTTGCAAAATGAATCTTGGATCCAGGCTATGCATGAAGAGTTGCACCAGTTCGAAAGAAACGAGATGTGGACTCTTGTGCCACGTCCTAAAAATCAACCCGTAATAGGAACCCAATAGATTTTTAGAAACAAGCTGAATGATACAAGTATGGTTGTTCGGAATAAGGCCCGGCTTGTAGCCAAGGGGTATAGCCAGGAGATGGGGATTGATTTTGATGAGTCTTTTGCCCCAGTTGCTAGGCTAGAAGTAGTCCGGATTTTATTGTCGTTTGCTTGCTCATTGAACTTAAAATTGTTTCAAATGGATGTTAAATCTGCCTTTCTTAACGGGTATATCAAAGAGGATGTTTTTTGTAGAACAACCTCCAGGATTTGAAGATTCCAAGCACTCACGACATGTGTACAAGCTCCAGAAGGCATTGTACAGGCTCAAGCAAGCACCAAGGGCATGGTATGAAAGGCTTACTTCATTTCTGACTGAAAATGGGTTCAAAAGAGGTAAGGTTGATCAAACGCTCCTCACAAGGAAATCAGGTAAAGATATATTGGTAGTTCAAGTGTATGTTGATGACATAATTTTTGGAGCTACTAATAATGTTTTATGTGAAGAATTATGCAAGGAGAATTTGAGATGAGTTTGATGGGAGAACTAAACTTTTTCCTTGGATTGCAGGTGAAGCAAACGCCCGAAGGAATCTTTATAAATCATGCCAAGTACACACTGGAGCTGTTAAAGAAGTTTGGGATTGCTGAAGCAAAACCCTTGTCAACTCCAATGGCCACAACCACAAAGTTTGACAAAGATGAAAATGGTAAAACAGTAGATCCTACACTGTTTCGAGGTATGATCAGATCACTACTATATCTCACAGCATGCCACCCGGATATTCAATTCAGTGTATATCTATGTGCTGATTTTCAGTCATGTCCTAAAGAGCCTCATTTGAAGGCTGTTAAATGCATTTTTAGATACTTAATTGGCATAATAAACTTTGGCTTATTGTTTCTGATCGGTAGTTCATTTGATTTGATTGCGTATACGGATGTCGAATATGCTGGTTACATTGCTGATCGTAAAAGTACTAGTGGGTACTGTCAGTTTCTTGACAGTTGCCTGGTTTCATGGGCCTCCAAGAAATAATATTCAGTAGCTCTCTCAACGGCAGAGGCTGAATATGTAGCCGCCAGAAGTTGTGGAGCCCAAGTACTTTGGATCAAAAATCAATTGCTTGATTTGGATGTTGAAATAAAATGTGTTCCAATTTTGTGTGACAATACAAGTGCAATCAGTTTATCAAAAAACCCTATATAACACTCTACGACCAAGCATATAGACATTCGGCACCATTTCTTGAGAGATCATGTAGGCAAAGGGGTTTTTGAGCTGAAATTTATTGATACTCATAATCAATTGGCCGATATCTTCACAAAACCCCTAAACCAGGAGCAATTCAACAAGATTAGAAGGGAACTTGGCATGTGCAAGGGTGAGGGCATACACTTAGGTCTGCATTAGGATGAGTGATGCATATCAGAAGCATAAAGGGTAGATAGTGTGACATGCATCACCATGTTGTGTGTTTTTACTCCTTTCTGTATGATATCATCCTGCATGCGTGATTGTATATTTTTATCTATATACCCCTCCTTGAAAACTTCTAAAACCCAATACTCCTTGATAAATAAACGTGGACAAATGACCTAGGGACACTAGGCAGTAACTGAGGGTGAGCTTTCAGAAAAACCTCTTACGTTGATTCATTAGAAGTCATTTATTGAAATTCTCCCCAAAGAAGCAAAAAAAAGGAAAAAAAAGAAAAAAAAGGGAAAAACAAAAAAAAAACAAAAAAGGGGGATGAATACCAACAAGTGAAGAGAGCTCGAATAAGGCAGGAGATATAGAGGCATTCAATCAAAATTACAAAATGGGGGATTATGGGCCAATCGACCATTTCAGTCGACCAGCCCACCCGATTCGGTTGACCGAAACCGGCGAACTGGTCCGATCGGGACCCGATCGACCCCCTTCTTAAGGGGTTTTCTCCCTTTCTTCTCTCATTCTAACCCATCCATTCTCTCTCCCATACTTTCCCCTAACCCTAAACCACAAAACCCCCTCTCCACAAGCCCTAAAACCCCACTGTTCTTTCATCCGCACAACCTCCGTCGGATTCGTCACCATCTCAGGACGCGATCTCCACGGTTGCTTGTGCAGTCGTCCAGCTTCTTCCTAGATTCCAAAGTGTGGAGAAAGTCTGTCCAAGCCTCCAGAAGTGCTTCTTAGTCCACTTCCATCCCACGGGTTGAGTCTACTCTGTTCGGAAGGGTTTCATAGCGGGTTTCCTAGTCTAAGATGCCGCCTAGATGGAGCTCTCGATGTTCCACTCAAGGGGAAGCCAGCGGTCAGGGACGAGAGACCCCGGCTCACCCACGGCAGGAACCGACACCTCGTCATGCACCCCGTCTACCTCCACAGCCCATCATAAACTCTCGCCTGGTTGACTTTCAGGAGGTGACTGAGATATTGCCAGATTTGTTTGCACTTTTTACGATTCAAGGCGGATGGACTGACTTTGTCTCCAGATATACTAGGTATTATCTAAACCTAGTCTAGCAATTTTATGGGAATCTAGTTGAGAGAAATGGAGAATTATTTACAGTTGTTCAAGATATTGAGATACATATTGCACTCGACCTTTTTCGGTGTGCCTTAGAAGTCTCAGCCTGGGGTGCCGATATGTCTTTTGGACATGGTGAAGTGGAGGATACATTCTTTGCTATGACAGGTTGTGATTATATTCAAGGTGTGAGTGACCTCATCCGGCTAAATGCCAATCACTTTCCACCACTGCAGCGTGTTCTACACCACATATTCACTACTTTGATTTATCCAAAAGGTGGAAGTAGAAATGAAGTGACAGAGGTTCATAGGTTCCTTTTTTACCATGTCATGAATGGGAACTCCGTGAATATGAGTCGGCTCATGACTGATTTGATTGACTCATGCCGAATCAACTTGGGGCGATCTTTACCTTATGTATCCCAGTTGACAAGAGTCTTCATCTATGTTGGGGTAGATTTGGCAAATGAAATGTCACTTCAAGTTCGCCAGGATGATATCTACAATGAACATAAGATTTTTTCCGATCTTGGATATTACTGGGGTGAAGAGGGTGAGCTTACCAGGGATATTCCCACCTATGTAGAACAATTTGCAAATGAAGAAGAACCACAGCAGTAGCAGCAGGATCATGGGGATGCACCCCCTCCCGTTCAGGCGGAGGATCAGCCTCCCCCACCTTCACCTCATCATATGGATCAAGAGATGCCACCTCCTCCACATGTTTTTCACGGGGAGTCCTCTACTCAGGGTGCTGGTCATCCTCTTTGGTGGGATTATGAGGCTCTTGATAGACGTCTCTTAGGCATGGAAACCCGGATTGACTCATCCCTTGGGCGGCTGGACACCTTCATGGACACTATGACTGGACGAATGGACTCTTTCACCCATGCTCTGGATGACCTTTCTACCCACATGGCCACTCTCTATGCCAGCCACGAGGATAACCGCGAAGCCTTCCGGATCAACAATCGTGCCTTTCTTAGCCTCCATAGATAGCTTCATCATCACGATGATATTCTACATAGAATTGAGGACCGTCTTCCTCCTCCTCCACCTCCAGCTCCTGCTCCTCCTGCTGCAGGCTCCGGCGATGATGACAGTGCTTCGGATGATGATGCTCGCGAGGGGACTCCAGATCACCCCGCTTCATAGCTGTCCTTGTGTTTTCGATGTGTCATTTCTGTCCATGACTCTTGTATCCCACTCCCCATTTTGATGATGCCAAAGGGGGAGAAGTAAAGTAGTTATGATAGGTCTTATATAAGTTATGCATTTTGTTTGTTTGCTTGCTAGAATGCTTGAGTCATTGTGCGTTAAGTCATTGTGAGTCCTTTGCATCTTGTTAGCTTGCATTTCGTGCCTTGCATTTTGTGAGTCATGTTGAAAGTCCTTATAGTGTGTCAATCCTTGTATTAGATCAATGAACTGAAATGGAATGATGAAATGCACTTGGTTTTGGCCACCGACTGGCTCTACTTGTTTTATTTCAAATCAACAACTGGGCACATATGAATGATTCAAATGAATTATTTCTTGGTTGACACGTCTATGCTCTTTTCTACTCGTGTTTTGTCATCATCAAAAAGGGGGAGATTGTTGACTCTCCTTGAATGATTTTGATGATAACAAAACTCAGAGTTAAGGCTTTTTCTCGGTCCGTGTCAATGGAATCAAAACACGAGTCAAGGGGGTTTAATTTTGAGTTTAAATACCCTGTGGAAAGCTCAAAAGTTCTATTTGAATCAATGTCTTCAAACTAAGTTAATTAAGTCAAAACAAACCCCAAAATGCATGAAACAAGCATCCACTTAAAGCCATTGTCATTTTTGTGTATTTCATTGGGCTAACAATTCAATTTTGTAGGACTGGGCCATTTCGGTCGACCAACACCCTAGGGCCGGTCAACTAGAATTTTCAGAAATGAAAAACTCCCAACCCTACAGGATTTCGGTCGACCAATGGGCAATGGCCGATCGACCAGAATTTCCAGAAATGAAAGTTCTTCACCCTACAAAATTCCGGTTGACCGATCCAGTGCCTCCGGTCGACCGAACCCTTCGAAGCCCCTTTTGTTGACTTTCCAATCCAAGCACGAGGAGAGATTCTCTCCCCCATTTGTTCAAGCCCATTGCCCCCAATCAAGGCAGGATGTGTGGATCAGGTCTGGGGCATGTCCTAAACATCCCAAGATCTATAAATGATCTCATTGGGGTCAAAACCCAAAGACTTTTCAAGGAAGAACAAGGGGAGGCTATCAAGAAAGAAGGAGCTGTTACTTTAGCCGTGAACAATAATCCGTGGAGGAACTCTTCATCCAGGAGCTAAAGTTTTCAAGAGCAAATCTGCATCCAAATCAAGTAGAAATCAAGCTGTGAGCAAGCTTCATCCTATACCACCTTCATCCACTAAGGGGGAGCTTGTTTGTGCTTTCATTTTCTGTTCTTCTTCTTCCATTCTTGTTTGAGCTGAGTTGTGTCTTCTTGTAACCTTCAATCACTTGTGTGTGTGTGTAGATCTAGACAGATCCATGTGTGTGTGAGTTCCACATTGCTCTTCACCGTTCTTGTGTGTCGGTGCTGTTGCACCTTTGTGGGAGTTCTATACTCTTCGCGCGTGTGTGTGTGTGGTGTTGATCTTGGAACTTCCTACAAGATAGTGTGTGAATCCTCACGGTGTGTGAGGGGTGGACGTAGGTTGCCGTTGTTGCATCCGAACCACCTAAAAATCACTGTCTCTTAAGTGGTTTGATCTATATCTTCTACCTCCAATTCTGTCCTTGCTCATTAGTGTAGTGCATTTGTTAGTTCTTGCGTTAATATTGTTTGCCCTACAATTGATAATCACCTCCGTGCTAAAATCTGTTAAGGCTTTGTTAAAATTTGTTGATACCCAATTCACCCCCCCTCTTGGATGCCATTTGATCACGGGACTTCACCTTCGGCTTTTGCGCTTCGACGGGCCGCATTCTTTTTGTCGTTCAGGCGTGATTGCCATCGATCATGTTTCGGGTGCCAACAGCTCCCCGCGGGGAAATACTCAGCGTTATGAATCCTTTTATCAGTAACTCCATTAATTGCTCCTTTAGCTCCTTTAGCTCAGCGGGCGACATTCTATATAGTGCCTTTAAAATAAGGCCAGCACCAGGGACAAGGTCAATTATGAAAGACACTTCCCTCTCCGGGGTAAACCGGGAAACTCCTCCGGAAATACATTCGGAAAATCCCAAACCACGCGAATCTCTTCTAGCTTTGCTTCCTTAACTTCTGTTATAGTTACAAGGGCAAGGAAAGCCATACAACCTTTCCTTATTAGTTTGATAGCTTGTAGGGCCGAAATAAGGGGTGACTTGTTACGACCCCGGGGACTAGTGTAAACAAGGTTCGGGTAATCATCAAAAGTTACTAGACCCTTCCGACAGTCTAGGATAGCCCTATGCGTAGATAGCCAATCCGCGCCTAGTATAACATCATACCCTTCCATATCTATACATATGAGATCAGCAGGTAGATTTTACCCTTCAATGATGATTTCACTATCTGGGTAATGGTGTGTAATCTCGGATCCGCTTCCAAGAGGAGTGGAGATAACAAGATCTGTTTCTAACAAAATAGGTTTCACAGATAATGAAGCAGCAAATCTTTTGGAAACAAATGAATGAGTTGCGTCGGTATCAAATAAGACACGTGCAATCTTCGAACAAATATTCAAAATACCTTCTACTATTCCGCCTTCGCCTTGTTCTACCTCTTGCAATACTTGGAGACGGCCGTGCTTTTTCACCGGACGCTTCTCGGTTCCAGCTTGTTCGCTTAATAGTGGGCAATCGGGAATCCGGTGATCACGGCTCCCATAACGGAGACAAGCTCCCAGCCTCCTCCAACACTCCTCCGCCTTATGTCCGGCCTTATCACAATGTTTACATATCTCCTTAGAGGGTGTGGTGGTGATGAAAAATGACTTGTCATTCTTCTTGGATTTCTTATCCTTAGATGATTCTCCTCTATTATTGGACTTCTTCTTGGAGAATGTAATTTTGAATGTTCCCGAACTGGTGGCCTGTTCTTTCTTATCCCTACCACGGATGTTGTCGGATAGTTCCGTGGCCTCTTCTAGTAATTGAGCTCGCCTGATCATTTTAGAATAGACTTGTATGTCCATCGGTGCCAATTGAGTGATATATTACGGTCTTAACCCGTTAAGAAATCTTTGGGCCTTCATCTTCTCCGTATGCACTTGGTGTGGTGCATAACGGGATAATCTAGAGAATTATGCCTCATATTCTACTACGGACAGGCTTCTTTGCTTAAGCGCGGCAAACTCCGCGGCTTTCTTCTCCTGAATTTTATCTGAGAAATACTTGTTATTAAAATACTCCACAAACTCGCCCCATGTGATATGGTCATGCGGCATGGTCGCTTCCAAGGACTCCCACCAGAATTGATCATCTCGCTCCAGTTGGAAAGTTGCTAATAGAACCTTCACCTCATCCATGCATTGCATTACACGGAATATATGATCAATCTCCTTCATCCAATTCTCGGCATCATCTGGGTCGGACGAGCCGATGAACTTTGGTGGGTTCATATTTCCAAAGCTTCGGTGGAGATCTCCCGCTCCACGACTCATACCACCCTGCGCTACTTGTTGAAGCGCCTGGGTGTGGCCTTGGACGGTCCTTTGCATGTCGTGCCATTGGGCTCTTTCGGCGGCCATGATCCTACAAAGAATTTTAAATAATTAATTAGTATTTGATTAACTATAAGTTTTATCTTCCTATGTTGACTTAACCCATGGCTCCATCCATCTCACCGGGTATAAGGAATAAAACATATCCTTGGACATTGGTAACCTAGGTAATTTGAAAATCTAGGCTCTGATACCACAAAAATTATCACCTCCCGAGCGTGGTAGGAACCCGGGAATGTGCAATGAGTTTATATCATTCATGTCAATCAGAGCACGAGGTAATTCGACACAAGAGATAGAGTGCGCCAAGCAAGATAATTACCAAAATATTTTATTCAATAACAACTCCAAATTATAATGCTATTACATAGCTCCCAAAAGTCAAATATACTTAGATGACAAACTAGACTCAAATAAAGGAAAAATTACAATAGTGACTCAATAGAAGAATCGACTCCTAGATAACGCTTGTCATCCGAGAATAGCTCTACACTCAGCTCTCATGACCATCCCCATCTGATTGAGACTCATCATCAGAATTACCTGAAAAATTGAGGGAAACACTGGGTGAGCGAAAGCTCAATAGGGATTACATCTCAATAACGACCTTGCTTAAAGTAAGTTACATGTTACATGAAATCAAAGTATAGTTATGCACGAACGAACGCAATATAATATCAAGGGTGAAATAACAAGAAATAATAAGGATAAAAAGGCAAGATTCCAAGATGAATCATGTAAAGTTATCAAGGACATCAAGCATGTAATATCAAGTGATCACATCAAGAGATTTGGCTATTTAATGTAGCAAGTAAATACCCATTTCGGGCCACGCAAGTCACGTCATGTCATGTCAAGTCTAGTCAAGTACGAGATGTGGAATGCTATAGATTAATCTATAAAGTCATGCACTTCGGAGTAATGCCACACCGTGGTCAATATAGCTCCCATAGGTACAAGTATTTTTGGATGCTCCTCTCAGGACTAGACCGGGTCCCATTAACGCCAAGCATTGAGTCATGTATTTATCTAGACATCCATTATAGTTTATAGCCAAAAGAGTTCCAAAGCAATAAGTCATTGTAGGAACATTAAGGTAGATTCACGGAATAGGGAGTTCAAGGACAGAACTATGTGTAAAAATAACACGATGATAAATCTCACATAAAAATCAAGACATTCATGAAACTAGGACAATTGGCATCCACTCAGGCTGCCGCCAATTATAGAATCCACGTCCACTGTAGTGGTTGCTAATTCTATTAACAATATAGGCATGAAGAAATAGCGTCACCTGTGACAGCCACTATTAAAGTTATGGCGTCATCTGTATTGGTCGCTAATTCTAGACAGTGACAGAACTCTCACAGAACACCAGAACAGTGCTCTATGATGGCTAGGGCGTCATGTTTCTTCAGAGTGACATGACAAGTCATGGTTTCATGGGTTTTTAAGGTACAACCTGCTCGGCCGCCTTGAGGGATTCCAAGGCTAGCGGAGACTCACGGAGGCCTTAAAGAAAGAACTTCCAATCCGGCGGAAGGAATATCCGGCGGAGGGACATTCAATCTCCAAGAAATAGGGTGACAACATGAAAACTCGTGAAATAGGGACTCTATCTCGGCCATGAGACAGTAGTGCCAAAAGACCCGCGGTGAGGGTCAAAATGTGATAAAACTGTGAAACAAGAAATAGCATCAAGCAGGAAAGCGTCAATTAAAGAATATGGGTCACTGTGTTTTGTGTCCCTGAGGTCATTTGAGTCATTCTGTGGTCACTTGGGTCATTCGACATTATTCTATGGTCATATGATTCCTGTGATATTCTTGGTTTTGATAATGGCTAAACACTATTAGTCATTGATATTTTCCACTCTCATGTGACTGACATATGTGACGTTGTGTTCATGACAGATATGCAAATGAATGGACAAGTGAAAGCTCAATGTTGCGCCCTCGCACGTGGATCGACCTACGCGGTCAGGTCGCGGGGATCGACCTGCCCGGTCGGGTCGCGGGGGTCAAGGGGGCAGCGCCCCTTGCGGGGGTTTCCGGGGGCGGAGCCCCCGGAACAAAAATTTGATTGAAGACTCAGTAATAAAACTTCAAGACAGTCAAAGTTGTTGCCACAGACATGAACGGACTACTAAAGGACTTAAGCGGCGGAGCTAAGATAGATAACGGACCAAACCGGGAAAATCCGGGTTCTGCCCAGCTAGCGATCGACCGCCAGCACAGGGGCGGTCGACCGCCCCAGCCAGCATCCGCCAGACTGCATGAGTTTCAGTAGCGGTCGACCGCCAGCCAATAGCGGTCGACCAGAAATCCCAGGGGCCATTCGTCTACAGCATTTCTCAGTAGTGGTCGACCGCCAGAAGCTGCAGGTCGACCGCCAGCCCCGATGCAGCCTTGTTTGACTTCGATTTCCACCTCGTGGCCAGCCCCTTTCCATGGATTTGTTTAATCAAACCTTACCTAATCTTCCATGATTTATGGATCTGGTCTGGAGGGTGTCTATGGACCATTCAAGGTCTATAAAACCAACACTTGAGGGGTTAGAAACCCTAATGCTTCAAGGCTTCAAGAGAGATCAAGGGAGGCCATTTTCGAGGCACTATAGCACCTCCGTGAACAGTGTTTCGGGAAGGAGTTCTTCATCCATTCCAAGGCATTCAAGTCCA
This sequence comes from Amorphophallus konjac, assembly GCA_022559845.1. NCBI lineage: Eukaryota > Viridiplantae > Streptophyta > Magnoliopsida > Alismatales > Araceae > Amorphophallus > Amorphophallus konjac. The sequence continues at coordinate 109,919,805 of CM040118.1, forward strand.
GATCTGAAGCCATCTCAACCTCCAAGGAAGAAGAAGCAATCAAGGGGTTCAAAGGTGATCTAAACTGCATTCTTCTTCTTCATCAACTCAAGAGGATCAAAAGGAAGATCAAAGCTACATCCAACACTCTCTCCATCAACTCAAGGTGATTCAAGTTCATATCTCAATCCAACAACCTCCTAGGAAGAGTAGAAGCAAGAAAGGCTAATAAGGGAGATCAAAGGAGGCTGCAAGGGTGTGTTCAAGGGAGAGGAGTTCGAGTACTGTAGCTGTGAACAGTACTCCGGGAAGAAGTTCTTCATCATATCTCCAAGTGATTCAAGCTACTTCAAGAGGAGATCAACTCCAAGCCAAGTGAAGCATCAGATTCAAGCTCCAGCAAACTCAGACAAGATCTTTTCTCTTTGAACATATTTCATATCTTGTTTGAGTGTTTTCATATCTTGTTCTTTTCCATTTCATTTAAACATTTGGAACTGAAGATCGTCCCTACCGGTGGTTAGTAGGAAGGCAATCGGAAGTTGTCCGATCTGCGGTGTTGACGTCCCTACCGGCGGTTAGTAGGAAGGCAATCGGTGGTCTTTCCGATTTGCGGTTCAGTGCGTGGCACTAGTGGAGCTTCACCGGATTTGGTGAGGGGTGGACGTAGGACTGGGGATTCAGTCCGAACCACCTTAAAATCTCGTGTGTTATGGTTTGTTTGTGTGATTGTTTCGTTCTAGATGCATGCTTAAGTTCTAATCGATATAATAGTAATCATCTTGCTAAGTAAATCGTTGTGTCCTTCATTTAGCTAGTTATATTCCGCTGCGATTTGTTCTATCTAGCTAGTTAGAGGGTTCCATTGCGAAAAGAGGGGCAGATCTATTCACCCCTCCCCTCTAGATCCGCTGTCCACTACACAACACTGTGAAGCGACGTCAATTCTTTATTAACAGTATACTGCATAATTAATTTACAAATTAGTGTCTCTATAAGGAGGCTCCAATTCTGGAATTTCAAATAATCAATTAAAATTATTTATAATTGGCGTCCGCGTACAGAGGCGTCATATCTTTAAATAGCATCCGTGTAGTGGACGTTAATTCACAATTTTCTAGTTTTTATACATATTTAATAAATAACAAGATTTGCCGTCTCTATGCAGAGGCGCTATTTCATTAAGTCACGTCTGCTCAAGCCGGCGCTATTTCTTTTCTATATACATGGCATAAGACATCAGGCAGATACGTTTTTGCGCACAAGTTACTATTCATTTCTTTTAGGATTGTATGAACCGTAGCACTTTGACGTTTATGGGGATTTTTAGAGATCAGAGTACATGATAATTAAGAGGAAAATATGAGGATCAAAAAATCATGCTCATACAAACTTTATAGATTAAGGTTTCATACTTATTTAATTTTAAACATGCGGTATTTATTAATTATGCTGCAAGAAATAGTGTCAGGGGCAGTGGGCGCTCATTAATTGGCATCGATCAGGCCGTCGCTATTTCCAGAAATAGCGCCCTTCTGGATAGGCGCCAATTAAACAGCATCCACTGTTCTAGCCGCTATTTTTATTAAAACATACAGCTATGAATCTATGTAAAAACGTAAAGAAATAGGAATCATGGAGATATAATCTGGATGTCTATCATGAATTTCATGCATGCAACCTCTTACTATCATCTTGACGCGGCGGCGACGTGGAAGACGGATCGACGGGACTCCGGGACACGAACAGGACGGATAGGTTGCTACCTCACGCAGCTCGGCCTCACGCCGGACGGTCTCACACCGGGCGACACTCGAATCTCACAAAAATGAGAAATGAGGGAAGGGAGAAGAACAAAGGGGCAAAAGCTCCTTAAACTCAATCTTTCATTCATATGGTTCATTATACGTAACAAGCATTGCCTTCCTTTATATAGGAGGAAAGCTATAACAACAAGACCCTCTAACTTCTACTAATTTTATTTATGCCCTTAGCCTAACAAGACAAACCCACCAACCAATATTTGACTTGTGGGTTTTAACCAAATAAAATATAAAAATTACACATGTGTTTATTTGACTTAGACTAGCCTAATAAAACGAAAAGAAAAATACATGTAGAGATACATGTATACATACACACATACTCGATACGTAGTATAACACCATAGCCGTAGGCCGAGTCTTCAAGAAGGATCTCCTCCGAGCCATAAGCTCGGTGTCGGGGCAATGCGACGTCGGCTCTGAGTAGTGGGCCCAGTGGTGGACCCGGTGTCCCCACCAACCCTCCCGGGGCGGCTGGAACTCGACTCCGTCGAGTAAGGGGGGACACTGCTGTGGTAGTGCTCCAGCAGATCTGGATCGAGGCGCTGGAGATCTTCCCGGCTGATCCAGGAATCATCAGAAGGTGGACGGTCCCGCCAGTGGACAAGGTAGCGCTGGTACACCTTGCTCCGTGTAGTGGTTACCTGCTCATCCAGTATCCTCTCAATGTGCTCGCGCGGTACTCTCGAGGCTGTGGGACGCACAGGGGTGGGCTCACTCTCAATGGGACGAGAAGGCTCGAAAGGGTCACTAGGAATCGCTGTGGGTTCCTTGTAGGCCACTAGATCTGCCACATTAAAAGTCGAGCTAATCCCATATTCGGGAGGTAAGTCCACAACATAAGCATTGGAGCCAATCTTCCGCAGAATTGGGAAGGGTCCATCACTACGGGCTTGCAACTTTTTAACGGCTCCCGAGGGGAGTCGTTCGGGTCGGACCCGTACCATAACCAAGTCACCTTCTTGAAATTCATGGTGACGCTTATGCGAATCAGCCAATTTTTTATAAGTCTCATTACTGAGGTTGATTTGCTTGCTAATTGACTCGTGCAGACTTTTGACATGCTGTGCAAATTCCTCAGCTGATTTGGACGTTCTAGATTCGAGGGGAAGGGGAATGAGATCCACAGGTTTCCTAGGTTTGTAGCCATGCACGACCTCAAATGGACTCATGCCTATGGACCTATTAATGGAGCTGTTGTATGCAAATTCGGCTCTGGGCAAAAGAAGATCCCAAGTGCCAGAATGTTCCCCTACAAGACATCTCAACAGATTGCCTAAGCTCCTATTGACGACCTCAGTTTGCCCATCAGTTTGTGGGTGATAGGCAGTGGAAAACTTCAGTTTGGTGCCAACTAGGTGCCAAAGTGTCTTCCAAAAATAGCTAGTGAACCGGACATCCCGGTCAGACACGATGGTTTGGGGGAGACCATGCAGACGCACGACTTCATCAAAGAATAAATGGGCTACTCTAGATGCATCAGATGTTTTGGAACATGCAATGAAGTGGGCCATCTTAGAGAACCTATCAACGACAACAAAGATGGAATCATGCTTGTGAGCAGTGCGTGGTAACCCAAGGATAAAATCCATGCTCACATCAACCCATGGTCGATCAGGAACGGGGAGAGGAGTGTAGAGACCAGTGTTCTGTTTGACCTGTTTGGCCATCGTGCATGTCCTACACTGGGCTACAATCTTGGCCACATCTTTCTTCAGGCCAGGCCAATAGAAGTGCTCCTCCACAGAATGGATGGTTTTGTTGCGGCCAAAGTGACCAGCAAGACCTCCAACATGCATTTCCCAGACTAGAAAGTCCCGAACAGAAGTCCTCGGGACACAGAGTTGCTGCCCTCGAAACAGAAAACCATCCTGGAGTAGATAGTCAGCAAATGCTGTCGAGGATCCAGCAGACAGAGCAGAATAGGTAGGGCCAAAATCAGGACACTCTCCATAGAGTTCCTTCATGCGATCAAATCCCGTGACCTCTACCCGAACAGTGGAAAGAAGGGAGACCCTTCGACTTAAGGCGTCGGCCACCTTATTGTCCTTTCCAGCCTTATGATTTAGGACAAATGTGAACGACTGGAGGAATTCTACCCACCGACCATGCCTAGGGTTTAAACCCTTCTGAGAGCTAAGGAATTTCAAAGCCTCGTGGTCCGAGTATAAGACAAATTCTTGTGGTAAGAGATAGTGTCTCCAGTGTATGAGGGCTTGGACCACGGCATAAAACTCCTTATCATATGTGGAGTATCGAAGCTTTGCATCAGAAAGCTTCTCACTGAAATAAGCCACAGGGTGGCTCTCCTGGCTAAGCACTCCACCTATTCCTACGCCAGATGCATCATATGAAACCTCAAAGACTTTGGAAAAGTCTGGTAGGCGGAGGACAGGGGCTTTGGTCATAAGCTCCTTTATGGCAAGAAAACCCTGGGAGACGGCTTTGGTCCACTCAAAATTTCCCTTACAGATGCAATTCGTAATGGGTGCCATAATGGTGCTAAATCCCTGGATGAAGCGTCTGTAGAAAGTGGCTAGCCCGTGGAAACTCCGAACGTCATGGACATTCTGGGGCTCTGGCCAGTCTACTATAGCTCGAACCTTGGATTGGTCCACAGACACTCCATGACTTGAAACCACAAATCCGAGAAAAGTGACCCGGTCTGTCATGAATTCGCACTTAGTTAGGTTGGCAAACAGGGTTTCTTTCCTCAGGGTCTCGCAGACCTCCCTCAAATGGTGAATGTGGTCCTGAGGGTTGTGGCTATAAATGAGGATGTCGTCAAAGTAGACGACAACAAAGCGACCAATGAGGGGGCGAAGGGTTTCAGTCATAAGCCTCATGAAGGTACTAGGGGCATTGGATAGCCCAAAAGGCATGACAAGCCACTCATACAGACCCTCTTTTGTTTTGAAGGCTGTCTTCCACTCATCCCCTGGTCGGATTCGGACCTGGTGGTAGCCACTTTTCAAGTCAATCTTGGAAAAGATGGTGGCCCCACTCATTATGTCAAGCATGTCATCTAGGCGAGGAATGGGAAACCTATACTTGACAGTGATCTTTTTGATGGCGCGGCTGTCAACACACATTCGCCAGGTGCCATCTTTCTTGGGTGTGAGCAAAGCAGGGACAGCACACGGGCTCTTGCTCACCCTGAGGAAACCTTTTTGGATAAGGTCCTCGACAATCCTTTGGAGCTCAGCATGCTCCCTGGGATTCAACCGGTAATGGGGGAGGTTGGGGAGGGTGGACCCGGGGACAAGGTCGATAGCGTGTTGTACATCACGCATGGGTGGGAGTTTAGATGGCAAGTCCTCGGGGAAAATATCTTCGAAGTCCTGCAAGACTGTCTGGACTTCGGGTGGAACTGAGACTCGGGACTCCTCAGGTGTGATGGTGATGACAACAGCCCAAACAGGGGCACCCTCGGCAACCTCTCTATGCAGCTCACGGACACCTATGAAACTAAGGCGCCTAACAGGGTCATGACTAACCTTGGGGGCCTTAGGAACGGGCGTGATAGGTGTAGGGGAATAGGGAATGAGAAGTTTCCCTTCATTGGGAGTTTGGGGACTCTCCGGAACCTTGGGGGTCCCGGTGGGGGTGGAGGAGGCGGAGCTCTTACCCGGAGTAGAAGTGGGACTCTTACCCGAGGTCACCTTTGGGGGTGTCGGGTACAACTGGATCTTCTTCCCATTGTGGGAGAAGGAACATTGGTTGGATCGACCGAAAGTTGTGAGGTCTACATCATAGATCCACGGTCGTCCTAGGATGATGCTTCCGACCTTCATAGGCACTACATCGCACAAAATCTGTCCTTGGTAGGACTGAAATTGTATGGGAATGACACATGTAGTGGTGACTGGGATCGAAGTGTCGTCAACCCACGCCACGTTGTAGGGCCTAGGATGAGGGTGTGTAGGTAGACCTAGACGGGAGACAAAGTCTGAAGAGACCGCATTGATACAACTCCCATTGTCAAAGATCACCTTGCAGGGTTGGGTTTTCACCATGATGTAGGTTTGGAAGATGGAGCTTCGACGCCAGTCGTTCTCCTGGGGGTGTGTTAGGATGCAGCGAACTACACCTAGTCTACCCTGGCTAGAGCTCTCGGCAATATCTCCCACTTGCATGTATTCGACATGCGTTTCATCAAACCCTGCATCCATTTCCTCAAACTGGGCTATGAGGTCAGGATCGGCCATATATCTCTCAGTGTCTTCTCCTTCCTGAGGTGGAGGCTCCATAGGCTGAGGGTCGGTGATGACCAAGGCTCGGGTGGGGCAGTTGGTGGCAATGTGCCCTAGGTTGTGGCACCTAAAGCAACGGACTCCTGAGATAGGGGCTGGTTGGGAAGTGCCAGGGGCGGGTCCCTTTCCTTTGTCATCCCTTTTATCAATTGTTGGAGTATACTCCAGCCTGGGCAATGCAGCGGGTGCAGGTAAGGGGTTCCTTGTGAAAGGAACGGTAGGGGCAACGACCCGTAGCGGGGTAGCCGCAGGGGCATAAGAAGTGGAGGGGCCAACTCTCTCGGTGTAACGGCCCATGGGGTTCCGAGACTCAGGTTGGCGGTAGGTGGGAACCCGAGGTGGGGCCACTCTTTGAAATCGCTCAACATCTCGGGCAACCTGGTAGGCGTGCTCGAGGGTGTTGACCTCTCGCAAGAAAAGCTCCCGTTGGATGCTCTCGTGTAGGCCAGCCCAAAATCGAGAGAGGGTTACAGAGGCGTCTTCCATGACTTGACTCCGAAGGAAGAAGTCATCGAATTTGGCAATGTACTCGTCCACGGACTTTCCATCTTGGGTGAGTTTCTGCCACTGGTCTAGAAGACGCTGATGGTAGGAGGGTGGCAGATATTTCTCCCTTAGTTTCTCCTTCATTTCTTCCCATGTATTTATGGGCTCCTCTCGTCTCCTGGCCAGAAGATTCTCCACATTACACCAGTAGGTTTTGGCTTGACCCAAGAGTTTCATTTTGGCAAACCTCACCCTAGTGGCAGGGGCCATGCGGTGATGCCAATCAAAATATTGATCCATCCCGGCCTCCCACTCAAGGTATTTGGCTGGAGTGAGGGACCCATCGAAACTAGGAGCGTCAATTTTGACGTTCCGTAGGATGATCTCCTCATCATCGTAGTCCCTCCTTCGAGGTGTACGATCCTCTTGTTCTCTACCTTGGGGAGCCTGATTCGGGCGGGCTTGCTCTCTATCCTCCCTAGAATTGGCTACGGGATTGCCGTGGCCATTCACTCGTCCTTCCTCTCCCTTTAGTCGATCCTCTAAGGCTCGGATCCTCTCATCTAGCTCTGCTCGTAGTTGGCCTATGGATTCTTCAAAATGGGTCAGAAGGTTATGCTCGAGCTGAGCCAACATAGCACTCACGCTCTTCTGATCCATCGTTGGTTGTAGTGTTGAAGGGCGCTCTAGACGGCCAGATGAATTCCTAGACCAACGTGGCATGCACGACCTCGGACCTAGATGATGCAGTCCTGGGACCGATAATTAGCAAGCTATGACCCAAATTTTGTTGGCTAATTGGCAAAGGGCCAATTTGAAGGGACAGGTCAGGGGAAGTTGCTCGCCCGTAGGCGAAGTAGTTGTGGAACTACCTCCTGACAGTTAGGGTGCCCTAATGTGACAGTCTAGGGCCTAAAGGATAGGTGCAAGCAAGCACTCTCTCACCGTCCACAGCGATGCACTCAGAAGACTGGCTGCATGGATCGGGCCCTCTCTTACTTCGTCGCGCGGCAATTGAAAAGATACTAAATGAGCAAGTTTGGAGCACGTACCTAGCTGACTGAAAAGTCTAGCTCCGACCGGAGACGGGGGCGAGCGGGGACGTGCGGGCCCGCACGGCGTCGACGAAGCTTGAGTGGTTACAAAGCATTCACTCCACGCAGGGAGGATTGAATTATTACAAGACCACTTTAAAATTTTCCGCGCAGGAGAACAAATCAATCTAAAAAATTTCTCCGCACAGGGAGACTTTCGGGCACTGACACTCCGTAAATTACGGACCGTGTGTCGGCGACCGGACGACTTGGGTGCCGGTCGAGCCGCAGTTGTGGACTCGGATGCCACAATCACTAATTTAATCAATGAATATATATATATATATATATATATATATATATAAGATTATATATATATCAAATAGATATATCTTATATATATAATATTTTTTTTTTCAATCACTCTTTTGCAAAAAAAATTTTTCTCTCTCTTTTTTTTTCAACCTTCCTTTTTTTTTAATGACTTTTGTTCACACTCTTGTTTTTTTTTTCAACACTTCACTCGATTTCTTTTGACTTCTCACACACACACTCCCCCTTTTTTTTCACACGTTTTCCTCTTTTTGTTTTGACTTTTTAAACACCTCTTCAAACTTCGGCTGCGTTTCTCACGCTGTCGGCTGGTCAAGGGTGGCTGGGCAAGGCCCTGTTGCGGTTGGTAAGGTGTTGCGGACGGCAGGGAGCGTCCGGTGGGTGCGCAGTGGGCGCGCAGGCGGGACTCCGCGGGCACGGACTGGCAGGAGGCGTCCGTTGCGGAGCTCACAGGCGCTCGGCCTGCGAACGGAGACCAGCCGCGGTGGGGGCGGCGGGCGCGGCCGGTCGGACAGGCGGGCGGGCGAGCACGAGCGCGCAGGGGCGCCAGGGGGAGCTGGCGTGGCCGGGCGCTGGCTGCAGCGGGCGGCGGGGGCTGCAGGCGGCCGCAACCGGGCGGGCGGACGGGCGCCAGGCGGGTGGACGGACGCGGGCCCGGGCGCGAGAGGGCGCTGGCCGCTCGGGTGCGGGGCTCGGGTGCGCAGGGGCGCGGGCGAGGGCGGCACGGCGGGGGCGCGCAGGGGCGCGGGCGAGGGCGGCACGCGGGCGGCGCGTGCCGGCGCGCAGGCGGGCCGGGGCCGGGCACGGTGACGCGGCGGTGGAGGCGGCGGGCGCGGTGGCAGGGGCGGGCGGCGGTGGCCGCGGGTGGCCGGAGTTGGGGAAGACGAGGGGGGGGGCGCTGTCCGCCGCGGGTGCAGAAAGAGTGAGAGTGAGAGAGAGAGAGAACCGGGAGAGTGAGAGAGAGAGTACGGGAGGGAGAGAGAGAACTGTGAGAGAGGGAACTGAGAAAGAGAGAGAGAGTACGGGAGGGATTAAGGGAGAGAGGAAGTGAGATTAACGGGGGAGAGAGAGAAACAGAGAGGGAGCTTGAGAGAAATGGAGAGAGAGAGAGAAGGAACGTAGCAGGGAATGATTTTTTTTTTCTTAAAATTTTTTTTTTCTATTTTTTTTTCTTCCTCTCAACCACATATCCTTCTTTTTCTCTCTTTTTTTTTATTTCTTTTTTTTTCACTCAAGCAACCTAGAGAGAGAAAGATAGAGACGTCGGGGATATCGGACTCGTCGCAGGCGCCGTTGTTGGGCTCTGATACCAATTTGGCGCGGCGGCGACGTGGAAGACGGATCGACGGGACTCCGGGACACGAACAGGACGGATAGGTTGCTACCTCACGCAGCTCGGCCTCACGCCGGACGGTCTCACACCGGGCGACACTCGAATCTCACAAAAATGAGAAATGAGGGAAGGGAGAAGAACAAAGGGGCAAAAGCTCCTTAAACTCAATCTTTCATTCATATGGTTCATTATACGTAACAAGCATTGCCTTCCTTTATATAGGAGGAAAGCTATAACAACAAGACCCTCTAACTTCTACTAATTTTATTTATGCCCTTAGCCTAACAAGACAAACCCACCAACCAATATTTGACTTGTGGGTTTTAACCAAATAAAATATAAAAATTACACATGTGTTTATTTGACTTAGACTAGCCTAATAAAACGAAAAGAAAAATACATGTAGAGATACATGTATACATACACACATACTCGATACGTAGTATAACACCATAGCCGTAGGCCGAGTCTTCAAGAAGGATCTCCTCCGAGCCATAAGCTCGGTGTCGGGGCAATGCGACGTCGGCTCTGAGTAGTGGGCCCAGTGGTGGACCCGGTGTCCCCACCACATCTTGGGCTTAAGTTATTGAGATAACCTACCTTGATTGGGTTGAATAAAGAGAACGACGAACGGAGGGAAGAAGTAGAAGAACAGAGGAAGAAGCCGCTCGCTTCTTCATGCAGCAACAGTCAGAGGAAGAAGACGCACAGAAGAGGAAGCAGAGGAAGAAGAAGACTCTGCAGGTTCTCCACGGCATAGAGCCACGAACACCAGCAGAAATAACAAGCTTTTGCCTTGTTCGTAGGGGTCCTATTTATAGGGCTTTAGAGCTCTACGAGTCCTAATACGTGCATGGAATCCTTGTTGGTATAAAACTTCCTAAGATAAACTCTATCCTTCCCTTCCAGCAGCCACTTTCCCTATTGGATCAGGGAAACCCTAAAGCTCCCATGCATGCTTGGAACGTGATATCTATTTTTATTTCTAGGAGACCCATTATATATATCATGTATACATATATCCTCCCATTATATGTGTGAACGTAACCCTTGAGGCCCAAAAGCCCTTGAAGCCCATGCTCCTACGGAAGGCTTATTGGCAAAAAGGAAAAGTCCAGTATATCTATATATATACTAAACCCCTTAATAACTCCCTTCGTATGTGTTTAAAGGAGAAGCCCATTACAAAAGCCCATTTTTTCTACCAACGACGTTTCTTACTCCTTAAGGCCTACTAGTTATAGGTTCTAAGGTCTAGGTAATATATTTTATGTGATTGGGCTTTTACTCTATTTGGGTTGGATAATATATATATATATTATTAATTCAATTTATGGATGAATTTTATTTTCTATAATTTTAACGGGGTGCTACACTGTACCCTTGGACCGTGTGGCCTTGGTTGGGCCTCCGTCTGTGAGGATGAGCCTGCACAACAGGGATGTCGTGATTTTTCTTCCAGTAGCATAGCCGTGGTTTTACCATTGGTTCTGCGGTCCCGACTGTGAGATCGGGGCTTCCTTTCCATTGCCGTTAGGAGTAGCTTAGAGAGCCATGTTTTCACTGCCTTATTCTGCTTCTCTTGTTGTTACACTCACTACTACTGTTGTTATTATTTTTGCTATTGTTTACCGTCGTTGTTTCTTGGTGGGAATCCATGGGACCCTACTTAGCCAATGAGATGAGGCTCGCCCTTTCTTTTCAGGTGTTGTGGTTCCTCCTCGAAGTTCGGAGATGCAGTGCAGAGGTTCGTCGTTGCCAGCTCACCAGAGCCGGAGGCGTACCCAACGGTTGAGTACATTTCTTTCCTTGTAGATTGTACTTTGTGGTCTGGACTATGTAGTTAATTATTTAATTAAAAATATAATTTATTTTTTATTATTTAAAGAGGTAATTCTTGTATTATTTTGAATTTCAACCCTTTCAAGTCTTCCAGCTCATGGGTGGCGGGTCAAGATTCTAATGGTATCGGGTAATTCTCGATATCTGGATCTTGGGTCGTTACAAGCATCATCATCCTCATCACGGCCCCCTCGGGTGCATACCATTCTTGTTACACGTTTTAATTGAAAATTTTTGACTCATAATACTACTATTTTGTTGAAAGAAATTTAACTGAAAACTAAGTTAGTTCAGGATGACCCCATTAGGATAAACCTAGAAAGTCGAGTTTGGAGATCCAATATCTTAAATACTAGTTTGATCGGCGTGCCGATTGTTTCAACAGACTGGAGAGGTGAGAGTAACCTGTGGGAGTTAACGGAATCGAAATCCAAATCTCGGTTTAGCATCGACGCTAAAATCACGCATTTATGAATTAAGTTAGTTTAAAACAAAAAAATGTTATGTTCAGGAGGTCAAAAATATGAAATATTAGTCCGATCGGTGTGCCGATTATTCCAACACGACCAGAGTGATGAGAGTGACCTTTGTGGAGCTGACAGAAGCTAAATCGTATTCTTAGTCTGGGCTCGACGCTCAAATCACCAATTTAAGAATTAAGTTAGTTTAAAACCAAAGATGTCTGGTTCGGCAGTCAAAAATATGAAAAATCGGTCCAATCGGTGTGTCGATTATTGCAACATAACCGCGGTAGTGAAAGTGACGTATGGGAGTTCACCGAATACAAATCGGATTCCTGATTTGGACTCGATGCTCAAATCACCCACTTATGAATTAAGTTTGCTAAACCAAAGATGTTGGTTTCGGGGGGTCGAAAATCTGAAATACTAATACGATCGATGTGTTGATTATTCTAACATGACTAGGGCGGTGAAAGTGACATGTTGGAACTGACTGAATTCAAATTAGATTCCTAGTTTGGGCTAAGCGCTCAAATCACCCACTTATAAATTAAGTTAGTTTAAAATCAAAGAAGTCCAATTTGGGAGGTCAAAAATTTGAAATACCAGCCCGATGGGTGTGCCGATTGTTCTAACATGATCGGTGCAGTGAGAGTGACCTTTGGGAACTAACATAATCTAAATCGGATCCTCAGTTTTAAAACCAAAGATGTCAGGTTCGGGGAGTTGAAAATTTGACATATCGGTTTGATCGATGTGCTGATTGTTACAACACGACTGGCGTGGTGAGAGTGACCACTAAAATTGTCGAAGTTCAAATTAGAATTCTTATTTTAAATTTTAAAGAATTTATTTACTTCAATTTATTTATTAATAAATTTATTTCGTATATGCACATTTAATATTCTTTTGTTTTTATTTTTTAATGTAAGTGGATCTTACAACATCTGCGTGGCGGTAACGGGGGAGACGATGGCGTGGAGGGAGCACCAGACACTTCCTGATTTTTTTGGACCAATGATGTAAGTAACTTGTACTTTTTAAACAATGTATTTCATGAATTTTAGATGTTTTTTAATGATGAAAGTGTATATTTCAAAGTTTTTATTGTGTATTTGATGTGTGAGATTTTCTATTTTTATATGTAAATAAGTTTTTTATATTTTAAATTAAAAATATTTTAAAAATAAATAAAAAATAATTAGCGACGGATGAGTCCTTCACTAATAGAAATGAGAGAAGAAAGATTAACAACGAAATAGCGACGTATTAGTAACGAACAATTAACGATGAATTTCTTCAGTCACTAATCCATCGCTAAAACAAGTAAAGTTAGCCATGAATAATTATAAGGAGAGAAGGCTTAATCCGTCGCTAATTTGTCTCTCTTTAGTGATGGATTAACGACGGATATTTTTGTCAATAAATTATATTTAACAACATATTAACAACAAAAAATGTCCAATCTCTAGAATGTTGTGAATTAACAATGAATTAGTGACGATCCTAGTTCATTGCTAATTACCAAGTAAAATACAGCGACAAAAGTTATACGTCACTAATCCGCTATAAACGCATTTTGTGATCGATTAACGATGTATTAGTGATGGATGGTGTAGTCGCTAACGGTGCATTTTCCTATTGTGTATAAATAATTAAATTTCATTTACCATAGTACACTTAGGAATCAACCCAATGGTTTGATTGCTTATTCTTATGATAAGCAACATAATAGTTGGTAATTAGTATGCTCTATTAATTGTGTTCACCATATCTAAAGATAACAGGCACATCTAATTCCACTATACATAATTATGAAATTATACAGCAATCCTTTACTAGCGTCAATATAGTTTTTGTTTATATATCTTAGTATTTCCCAAAGAAAAATTTTATGGTTCATGGAAATATTTTTGTCTGAATTTGAATTATGTTTTTAAAGTTATAACTCAAAGTATTAATGTGTAAGCATTTTATTTTACTTGTAGTATCTATTTCTATTTCTCTTCATTCGTATGGTTCGTCTATTGAAAAGTTTAATGGTTTGAACATTTTTATTGATACGAGCAAATTTAGTTTTATTTAGGTGTTTTGGATCTTGATTTGACACTCCAACATGAGAAATATGTTATTATTAACTCAAATAGCACATAATAGAAGTCTTTCTATAAAGTTTTGGAATGATCAAACAGACTAAGTCTAATACTTATGCGAATGATTGTGGCAAATAACATCAAGTTCACTCTTCTCAAAATTAAAAATACTAAGAAATTCATGAAATTTATGGGAGAGTGCTTCCAAACTGCTAATAAATTTCTTGCTTGGACATTACCCTAAGGTGCCCTAAGGTGGAATAGTCATGCAATTTAAATCAGGTAAACCTTGTGTTATTTGATAGAATATGAGAACACTAGCAATTGAACACAGGTACTCCTCGTATAATAACTAATGCAAAACTATCATCTTAAACAAAAAGGAGGAAGGAATGAAAGGCACAACACATACATGATAACCTAAACAACTCAACTTTTCATTCTACTGTGGCGAACCCAAGGCCGTGTTTGTTAATCGAGCACGGTTACCGTGCTCGACCCCGGAGGGTCCAGCACGGTAATCGCCCTCGGTTAGCCCCTTTTGTGTGAGGGGGAGGCCGGTCCCGCCGGGGTTTCTCTCTCCCCGGTTCCCGACAACCGGCCGACCACCCCACTATCAAAGCGGGCCAAAAGGAATAAATTGGTAAGGGTCAGTGTAGGCTACCACTCGATGCATTTCTAATGAACATGCAAGACACTCGGCTTTCTTGCTTCTTCTCCATCCACTAGCTCGCCATCGTCATAATGTACGTCAGATGCCTGGAATTCAATCAGACATCACAGGAGTCAAATAGAATGCAACGTGCATCTTAGATATACCAAACCATGGGTGGCATATATTTTACCTTGGACTGTACAGAAGAATGGCAAAATGCACATGCAAAGCCCGGATCAGATGTGTCGACCTTGTTGGAACACATTATATATTCCTAGTTATCATGTGATGAGAAGTGTATATAGTCCTCCAATGAAATATTCTACCACCTTGTGTGTTTGCAGGTCATCTTTACACTTGAGGGGAAAGGCTGGGCGTTACGTGCATTGGATTATAAACCCAAGAGTGCATTTGTCTGTCAATATGTTTGTGAAGTGTTGACAAGCATGGAGCCTTTTTTATCATACAACTCGAACGCGGGACATGCAAAAGCATTTCCTGTCGTTGGTATTATATCGTAATAGACCTCCATGTTTGTCAACGGGTCACCGACCTATATTCACAGATAAATACGCCCCTGAAATAAAGTACAAATTTAACAAAATTTATCATTCAGGGAACAAGTAGTACAAGACCACAAGTAATTATAAGAGAAGGTCAATGATGATTTAAGACATCATGTTCAATGACATTAAGACAATAAGAAGATATCACGTCTACCGACATTAAGTCGACAAAGGAAATGGATTGACGGACAAGGCACGATCGGCTCTCACGGAAAATCTTGTAAAACAAATTTAGATCAAGTTTTTCACAGTCGGGTGCTTAGCTAGAAAATCGAGGAATCACGACTAGGTAAGAGGTGGGACAGTGGGAGGTTCTTCTCGTATTCGCGAGGGCCTAATTAAGTAAACACTTATTCACTTAAAGCGTTTGCTCGTGGACCTATTTCCTTAGACACCGTTCTTCTTTGAAAATCTAACTAGCAATGCGACTTGTCAAAAATACGGTAACACGGAGATCATTAGACTCGTATCGATCAAAAATATGCAACTAAGCACATGCAGTTTTAACAGATAATATCTACTCCATTTATCATGTTGGAAAGATAATAAAATCATGAAGATCAAGGATATCATGAAGGTAATAAGAACTAGGAAGGAAATAAGCTCATGGAATAGAATTATTATCTTTCATATACTTAACTTAATCGTGTGTGGATTTAAATGATATGCAACATACTACGATTTAGAACTTAAGATGTAACATATCTAATATGTTGGACGATATATTGGTTCAGTTAAAATCTGAAAATATCACGATCATGGCGGAGATCGCGCATCAGAAACACAGTCTAGAAAGATACCGTGATCCGAAACGGACCTTCCGACACTTAAAATCTCGATTAAAAACTTATGTCTAGTTGTACGGACATCCCCATGGCCTGTGTTACCGACAGGGGTTTCTGGAAACATTAGCGTACGGTGATTAACCCTTTTTTTCACCACCGGACGACCCGGGGGCTTCACTGAGAACGTTGTCCCCTAGGGGACCACGATCTAAATTTTTCAGCCCTTTTTTTAAAAAAAGCTAGATGCAGTCTGGTGGCTGACCGCGACCTTCAGGTCGCGGTCTACCCCCGACCGCGTTCTAGATTTTTTTTTAAGAGCAGACGGAGAGAGACAGCAGGTAGCGGGCTCCTGGAGATCGCGATCTCAATTTTTTTTTTGAAACCCTGAAGGGCGGGAAAAAGGCTCTGAATGAAGGCGGTTTGTCGAAGACGGCTACTTAAAGTCGCGGTTTCTATTGGACCGTGTTTAGGAATAGACGCTGTTCCGGAGAGAACGATGATACCTCTTCAAGAAAATACCTCTAGCATGCTTAATACCCAATAAAAATTAGAAAAAATGGTATAAAATCAAAGTAGACTTGTATCTACATCTATTTCAGGTATCAATTTGAGTTTAGCCCGAGAGAATACCTACCTTTGATCGAATCAAAAAGGAAGAAGAAAAAATGGGACGAAATGCCGATAAGCTCCCTTTCTCCTTCAATATCACCCCAAATCATCACCAATTCCTTCCCCAACGTAGCAAAAGCCTAGAGGGTGATTAGAGGGGCCTATTGATAGGAAAAATATGGCCCAAAAAGTCAAAATTCCTTTCTCCAAATATCAAAATTCTCCATCCTCGAATTTAATGTTCTTGGTACAAAATTCAAACTTTTTCACTAACTTAGCTTTAATAGGGTGGAAAAACGTGGGCAAAGGCCAAATCCATTATGGGCTGTGATGTAAGGTTTAAATTTTGTGACAATCTTTTAGAATTTGGACTAATTTAATCATATAAAATGGTGTCTAACATGTGCTACGAATTTTAACCCTATTTAGCCCATTAACCCATAATTCAACACATTATGGGTTATCAAATGGTCCAATTGTTAATCATAATCAACTCTAGGAAATTTAATTTTGTCTCCTATAATTTTTTTAAAAATTAAAATATTAAATTTTAATTTTTTCAAGAAAATTTTAATTATGTCACGTCCCGAGATTATGCAGCGGAAACAATTGGGAACGTGAACAACCGGTAGGGGTAAGTCTCGAGCAAGCAATATAATCATAGTGCAATAACAATCACACAAAGTAATTGCACAATAATTTAATCAAACTTTCATCTTTATTTCATCTCGAATAATCATAATCCAAGTATATGAATATTCAACTCTCCTAGACTCAATAAAAAGAAAAATTACATATAAAGACTCAATCTAGACATGTTTTGATATTCTAAGTCTCCACTCGAATCCATATTCCTTTAATCGCTCTCGGACCCGCTACTTGAGTAATCCGAATCCGATTCACTCGTACTTCCTGAAACATTAAGAAAGTAGGTAATGAGCACACTTGCCCAGAAGATATCTTCGTATCAATATGTAGGTAATGTTAAAGTCATGTAACAAGCAAGAATGTACTTTTCACTTAATAACAAGTACTTCGTGAATTCATGTGGATCACCGTGGATCCCGTGGACATTTCACTTATTTATAGAGAAAGTACTCCCAATACAATGCGACGCCAGTAGCATCATATCCCATGGTTTATATAGTATGTTTCCGACAATCAGCCAAGGGGACTAGCATAGAGCCCTTGAACACAATCAGTGCTCGAACTGTATCTTCAAGTATAAATCAAGCTACTTCCACGTTTATGTCAATAATATGGCCAAGAACGTATAATTTCAATAATAGTTCCATGATAAGTAACCAAAAATAAGAATACTTCTTAGTGAGTATAAGGAATTTCAATAAATACATTAATAACTAGGTTATGCCATGGAAATAAATCGACAGCATAACTAAACATTCCTTAACCCTCAAAATTACTTAGATATCTTTGGAATAATGTGACAAGTTCTAGATAATCAATTGGACCATCTAAGAACATAGGAAAATCAACACTTGAGTCAAACCCCGGGTTAATTAAATTCAGGATGCTAGCGGTCATTTACTGGACCGTTTCTTGCTCCTGGCAGTCTAGTATAGGACCGTTTATGACAAGACAATTCGATATTTTAAAACAAAATATCTGGAGTCTTTAGTTGTCTAATGTAGTACCGTTCAGAATCCATTAGCGGTCAAATGTAGGGCCATTAGCAGACTCTAGCGGTCAACCAGAAGGCCGCTAATTCCAGAACATAAAACATTGGTATAGTACCTTCTAGACAATTGGGCTTTAATGGTACAACTAGCTCGGCGTCCTAGTGGGAATCCCAGGCTCGCGGAGTCTTACGAAGGTCTTGAAACAAGATTTCCTAGTCCATTGGAAAGAATATCTAAGAGAGAGGTCATCATGTCCAAGATTGTGTTCCTATTGTACAAAAGTGTAACTAATGATAACATACCAGGATAGTGCCATGTACTTTAGAAAATGACGCTAGATGAGAAAGAATCATGATAAAACAGTAATCAAGTTAAATCTTGAATTATTTATTTATTTGAACATATATTTATTACAAAAGTATACGATTTTTGGGCATAAATTATCATAAGTTAAAATAATACCAATGTGCATGAAACATGATATCTATTTATGATAAACAAGTACATTAACTAAGTATATAAAACCAATAATTAAATCTGGAATAAAACTTAGTTAACTAGGCTTAACATATACTAATTATGGCAAATCTGCATTAAGTCTCAGGTTAAAATAATGCAAAAATTTAGAAATCAAAACGGTCAAATGGACGACCCTCACTTGCGGTTAGCGGTCTATCGTACGATCGCGACGTTTTCGATGGCGGTCTCGAGGAAGACCATTTCTTCCTGTGTCAATCCGAGTTTAAAAGATAACTAAACAAGAATGCTAACTAAGACACATCATGTCTGAAAATTAACATATTTTAACTTTCATAATCATGATACATCGTGTATAGGCCAACAATATCCATAGGTTTGTATGAACAACAAGGAATTCCATTTTTCTCTTCATTAGGCTAAGTATTATGCATGAAGACTAAACTAGATG
This sequence comes from Amorphophallus konjac, assembly GCA_022559845.1. Lineage (NCBI taxonomy): Eukaryota > Viridiplantae > Streptophyta > Magnoliopsida > Alismatales > Araceae > Amorphophallus > Amorphophallus konjac. Next base: position 109,938,625 of record CM040118.1, read on the forward strand.
CATAGTCCTAAGTAAAACTTAAAATCTCAAAATATAATGCATGAAAATAAGAAAAACAAGAGGAATTTTATTCCTGACATAAAGTTTAAGCCTTTCATGAAATAACCTACCTTTAATAGTGCTTCTAAACTTCGAATTTATGACTGGAATCAAGCTCTAGTTTCTGAACTTTCTTGCTCTAAATCAGCAACTTCACGTCCCTCTATATTTTGATTCCCTTGACCTATGGACGTGAAATTTTGAGGGTAAGTAGAGTATATATAGGGGAACATAATGTTCTAAAGAACCTCTATCTAATAACCTCGTTTAGGGCTCCGAATTCTTTCATCTTCTTGAGTCGGATGCACTAATTCCTGAATTCTTAATGTAGAAACAACAACTGTGGCAGTCTCTATCTTCATGTAGGCTTGATCTCCTAGAATGAAAATTGAAGGGTAGTTAGACCTAACTATAATAAACAAATTCTTATAAGAAACTTACCTCTAATTCATCCTCCTTACCAAAGTTCCACGCGAGCCAAAGTAAGGGTTGCTCATGTCAAATATGGGACCTATTTATAGTATTTAGCTAGGGTTTGAGGATTAGAACGTACTTAGAGTCCCAATTAGACTTTTCATTCGATCTACAATCCTTCTAGACCTATCTAATTAGCTGATAGAGTTGATTCAAGATGATTTGGATGCTAAAAATCTAACATTTTCACGTTTTCTTCCTCTCACGGAATCTGTAGTGGTTAGCGGTCATTGGGACCTTAGCGGTCTAATGCATGGCCGTTTAGGATCCGTTAGCGGTCAAGTGTAGGGCCGCTAGCAGACTCTGGCAGTCAAATAGAAGGCCGCTAATTCCAGAACATAAAACATTGGTATAAGTGCCTTCTAGATAATTGGGTTTTAATGGTACAATCAGCTCGGCGTCCTAGTGGGAATCCTAGGCTCGCGGAGTCTTACGGAGGTCTTGAAACAAGATTTTCAAGTCTATTGGAAGGAATATCCAAGAGAGAGGTCATCATGTCCAAGATTATGTTCCTATTGTGCAAAAGTGTAACTAATGACAACATATTGGGATATGTGCCATGTACTTAAGAAAATGACACTTAGAAGAGAGAGAATCGTGTTAAAACAGTGATCAAGTTAAATCATTAATAATCCAACCTTAGAAACATATATTTAATTACAAAAGTGTATGAGTTTGGTCATAAATTAACATAAGTTAAAATAATACCAACATGCACAAAATATGAAAGCTATCATGATAACAATGAGATCAACTAAGTATATAAAATCAGTAATTAAATCAAGAATAAAACTTAGTTAACTAGGCTTAACATATACTAATTATGGCAAATCTGCATTAAGTCTCGGGTTAAAATAATGCAGAAATTCAAAAATCAAAAACGGTCAAATGGACAACCATCACTTGCGGTTAACTAATTATGTCAAATTCGTTGGCGGTCTCCAGGAAGACCGTTTCTACCTGTGTCAATCCGAGTTCAAAAGATAACTAAACAAGAATGCTTACTAAGACACATCATGTCTGGAAATCAACATATTTTAACTTCCATAATTATGATAGATCGTGTATAGGCCAACAATATGCATAGGTTTGTATGAACAACAAGAAATTTCATTTTTCTCCTCTTTAGGCTAAGTATTATGCATGGAGACTAAACTAGATGCATAGTCCTAAGTAAAACATGAAATTCTCAAAATATAATGCATGAAAAAAAGTAAAACAAGAGGGCTTTTATTACTAACATATTTTTAAACCTTTCATGAGATAACCTACTTTTAATAGTGCTTCTAAACTTTAAATTTCTGACTGGAATCAAGCCCTAGTTTCTGTACTTTCTTGCTCTAAATCATCAACTTCACGTCCCTCTATCTCCTAATTCCCTTGACCTATGGACGTAAAATTTTGAGGTTAAGTAGAGGATATTGTAGATATATATTTTTCCTCTCCTCTCTCTAAGAATCAGGGCGCATCAAGTGCGTGGACCAATGCGTAATGGGCAAATAACGAAAACGAGAGGAAAGTAGAGAACAAAAGAAAGGACCGTGATCGCCACCAAGGCGCCGCACGTGACCAGCACGCCGTACCTTGGAAAGGAGGGAGCTGCAGCGCTGGAGAGATGAACGGTTCTTTATGAACCGCTTGACTTGATGCGGTCTTACGACAGACCGTCCTTGTACGCTGCAAAGGAGGCGGGAGGAGCTGCTACCGTGGGACGGACGGTGGAAGGTAGACCGCACTCCAAGGAAGAACGGTCGTCAATGAACCGCACCACACGTTGAACGGCCAAAGGGAAGCCGCTCGATCCCTTCACGCAGCAAGCTGACAAGGGTTCGACCTCCACCCTCTCCGGCCGGCCAGAGGGGATGGGCCTCGTGCTGATGAAGTGCTGACCTGCAAAACAGTGTAAAGACACAAAAGAAACACCCAAATTAGAACTAAAAGACGTAGTACATGTTCACATAAGGAGGATTAAGCATAAATTAATGAAAAAGGGAATACCTGGGGGATTTTAAACCCCTACGGTGACAAAAGCATGGGTGGATGTGTGCATGGAAACGAAAACGAGGGAAGACGTGGGGGAAAAGCAATGCATGCAACAGACGACGAAGAAATCGAGAGACGACACTATGACTCAACACGCGGACTACTCCCTGAACCGGAGGCTCGTAAGGACGTAGAGAGCCTCCCTCCTTGGTGCTAGGTCGCTCGGGAATGCGGCAGGGCTTCGCCGTCGACCAAAAATCTCCCCCCCCCCTTTCGACGTCCGGCCACTAGGGTCTATTTATAGAGCCTAGAAAGCCAGCCTCGAAATTAGGTTTTTTAGATATTTTCAGGTCGAGATTATAAAAGATAAATCATAGATATTATCATAATCTCTTATCCAGTCGAAACGGCATCAAAAATGGTTAATTATCCACGGAGAAATCATCAAAACAAACTGGGGATAAAGCCATGAATAAAAGAGACAAAAGTCTGTTAAAAAGCCTCTTCCGACTGGATGAGCGGTCTTACGATAGACCGCGCAACATTTGGGCAGTCTGGTCTAGACCGTCCAAGCTGTCGGTGGAAATTCGGATAATCAAAAAATCAACCCAATTATCTCTCTAACTGGCCGAAACGCCCGCCGTTGGACCCTCAAAGGTGAACGGTTCTAGTGAGACCGTTCTAGTGTAGAGCGGCCAATAGCCAACCGTGTCACCCTGTCGGTGATAATTCGGATAATTGGATAATTATCTGAGGAAATGGGCGTGCGTAGGACTCTGAGGTATAGGCGGTTGTAATACGCCCGTCCATTGGTTTGAACGGTCCTAATAGGGCCGGACCACAGCCTGTTGGTGAATATTCAGAAAAGACCTCAGAAATTAACAAAATGTATGAACGGTCCATATTCAACCGCTCATCATCTGAACGGCTGAGGTTGGGCTGTGTATGCTATGAAACATTCAATTGACCAAAGCCAAGGCCCATTAAGCCTTGAATCGCCAGGGACTTCACCAAGGAGGGAGACGACCCATAAAATGAGCCCAAGACGTGCCATAAAAAATGGCCCAATGAATGATGGACAACTAGAGGCATCAACTAATGGGAGTAAGAGAAACGACTCAAATTATCAGTATAAAACGGGTGTCAACAGATGTCCCTCCTTAACGTCCTCTTTGCAGGGGAGTGAGCGGAGGTGAAGCGGAGGTGACATGGAACATGGAGGTGGAGCGGAAATGCAGCGGAGTGGACCGGAAAAGCGGGCGTTAAGGTAAAACGACACTCGTTCTTACCAACAAGTGATGAGAATCTTCCGGAAAACCTTGAACCAAACGCCGGGAATAGTTAACTGAAAGTGACGCCAAATATGGAGAAAATAAACTAAATAAAACAAATCGACAAGTCCGACCTCATGGGGGATACAATCCCGCGGTCCAATGAGGGGGCCACAAAAGAAAAAAGGCTAAAGCTCCAGACGGGGACCTTTCAATCAACCGGACCAAACGAATCGACCAAAGAAAACCTTCGAATTCAGAGTGGAATTAGTTCCTCTTACTCGAGTGTCCGAACACATAGCTGACCATTACTGATGGGACATTTCTTAAGCAAACCATGGGGCATGAAAGCTCAAAAGGATGCGTATGATGCATGCTGGGCTAAAATAAAGAAATCATCAAAACGAATGCAAAGAAATCATAAAATAGAAAGTACTCGAGAATAGTATTGCTAGATTAGAACGATCAGGGTCAAGACACTATCCGTAACCACGACGTGCGTGATAGAACCATCATTCCCTAATTTTCCCAACCTAACGGCCTATCCGATGATTAAACATGTGCACCTAGATCATCATCTTTTTTGTTAGAGGGGAATGTCAGATCCTGGAACACATGAATGACCAGCCGGTTCTCAAGATAATATAACAATATAGATACCATATAGTAATGCAACAATGAGTAGGGATAGAAGGCTATACCTGACTTACCTGTGCAAGCGAAATGTCATTTTTTTTATTTTTATTTTTTGATTTTTTTTATTTTTTCATATATAAGACAAATATGATAAACAAGCAAGTGTAAACATAGACAAAATAACATAACTATCAACTGAACGACAAACAACACGACATAACATAACGGTCAAATGAAATGGGAGACAATGCAATATAACATAACAAAGGCACACGAGCACATATGCAATGGCATGAACGAACCACATGCATGCATGAACACGGTGTGACAAGACAACAACGCGGTGGGACAACACACGGTTGGGATAAGAACGTGGGACATAAAGGGGTGACTAACAACATGTGCAAGACAACTAACAACACTCGGTGAGAGATAAAACAACATGTGTGGGACAACACGGTGGGACATAAACATGTGACAAGCATACGGCGGGATAAAAGACATAAACAGATACGCCCTTCAATCAAAACCCAAGATCAGAATGAAGCAGAACCACCAGGTTCATAATCGTGAGGCAAAGCCCTCTCATAAAGATATGATTATTACAAATAAAAATTGAGAAGGACATGAGCTTCAGAACAGATCGAGAGAGTGGATCGAAGAAGGAAATAACATATCAAAGATGTGGATAGGAGGCGGAGCACAAAGATATAGCAAGGAACGCCTGAGTACTTGCAACCTGCACACTTAGCAAACAGATTACGTATCTGTCCTTAAAACAAATGCAAATATATGAAAAAGACACATTTTTTGAATTTTTGTAATGTTTTTACTTTTTTTAGATTTTCAACAGTATTTCTTTTTTGGATTTTTTGAAATATTTGATTTTTTTAAGTTTTTGAAATATTTGATTTTTTTTGAAATTTTGAAGTATTTGATTTTTTTGGATTTTTGACAATATTTAATTTTTTAGATTTTTTTGAAATATTTGATTTTTTTAGATTTTTGGTAATATTTGATTTTTTTGGATTTTGACATAGCAATCCGCAGCACCTAAAGACGGGCTCAAACTACTAGCCAGGGATCGACGTTCCTACCCCTTTCACTAAAGGCTTCCCTTAAGCAGGGTGTGCATGTGAGGGTGGCTTACCACAACCAACTGCTTCTAAAGAACGGTGCCCCTACTAAGGCCATACTCGGGATACAATCTAGCCTAAGAGGGAGAAGCAGAAGATAAATTGGAGACAAGCTTCGTGTAGGATGGGAGATATCAAGGCTCGAATTCCTTCCAGGGCACTACCCCTCAAAGAGATAACCTGTTGCGCCGGGGCTTTGTGTCTTTGATTTTTAGACCCATATTTATTAGGCATGCATGCGACCGGGCTCATGACGTCCTGCGGGGAACTGTACTGTCACTCTTGCCATGCCTTTGATTCATAATTTTGCATTAATTCATTTTCTATTTTGGTAGCCCTTATTGGCCAGATATAGTATGAAAGCTCACTTTTGAGGGTCAAGACTGCCCCTATTTGAGACCTCTCTCATATTGGGGAGTGTCTAGGTTGGTCATCTTATCCATCCATCTCTTGCCCATGCACTTGGCCAAGCAGAGAAAATAAAAGACCTTTGTGCATACCCAAAGTATGGCCAAAGCAGCAACGGTGCGCCTCAGAGAGATCGGCTATGGCTTGCCGTGTAGTGTGTGAAAAAACCATGCCTCAAGGTCACCCTCAACAATCGGGGAAAGAAACTAGACTCCCAGCGCGGAGCTATTACCAGCCTAAGGATGCTGCAGAAAATAACCTTTTTTATTTGACACAAAGTTAAGATCTAATTAAACAAAGACTCCTAAAGCCACTCAATCATGTTAAGAAATTATGTGCATAAATAATAGAAATAATAGAAATGAAAGCACGTTTCTTGCCCAAAATAAAGATACCTTTGCAAATCCATGGCGTGGGAACCAGCATCCTGAAGCGATCTCGATCATCGAGCTTTGAGGAGCACGAACTTTGTTTTCCTTACTTGTCAGGATAAAGGATGAAAGGATAGTAAAGGATTGGATTCCTCGACATAGAGGAGTGGCAGACATCATACTGGACGAAGAAGGGATAAAAAGGAAGAGAGACGAGGGCTAGAACTCCCTCGTTAAGGCACTGAGGCCCTGATAACAAGGAACCAAATACATAATAAACAAGGATTAACTGAGATCAAGGCGGGCTAAAGCCTCGAAAATAGCAAGAAAAAGGGTGGTGACCCTGAAAGGGTGAAGAAGAGTGAGAAGAAAGAGGAGGAGAAGAATCATCCAACATGGTCGGAGAAGGAGAGTAGCGATCACCCGCCAAAGGCGGGGAAGAAGAAGCATAAACACCCGACCAGGTTGGGGAGAATAAATGAAAACCACCTGACAAAGTTGGGGAAGGATCAGAAAAACCACCCGACAAGGTCGGGGAACGAGTGCAAGGAATCCCCAATAGGGTCGGGGGAAAAGGATGAGAAGCACAATCCGGATGCATCCGGGGAGAAAAATTAGAAGATGCCCCCGGATCAAGGGAAGAGGAGGACATAGGCAGAGAGCTAGAATGGTGAGGACAGGAGAAGATGGTAGAAATATAGTCAGGTGGTGGAAGGTACACCACCCAAGGATAAGAACTGAACAAAAGAAAAGATGAATGGACGGAGGAAGGAGAGGAGGAAGTGGACCCTCGAATGCACAACTGACGGCCTTTATACTTATATCGCCACCTCTTCTTGGCAGAAATCTTCTTGAAACAACTCCGCCTGGCGCGGACTCGGGCCTTCGGGCTTCTTGTCTTGCAATACTTTCTTAAATAACGGGCCCACCTGGCAGACGGCCTAGCCCGTTTATGAATATGCAGCTTCATCGGGGCGGTTGCCCCTAGACTCACGGTGCTAACATGCTGTGGACATTCTTGAGCATCTGACTCCTCAGGATGATGAGTATCCTGGAACCATGGAGTCTTATCTCTTGGCACTAGAACATGGAGATTCGGAAACTTTACTCGGTAACTGGGCACGAAGCATAACTCCCTTACCAGAAAAGCAGGACAGAACTGAGGGGGAGTAATGTTAGGCGTTGACGTGGCCGACATACCAATAAACCGAGGGAGATTGCATAACAGATGCAGAATGTCCTTAGAGAATGTAGAAAACACGGCCAACTGCCCCTTGCATATAGAATTCATCAGGCTCTTGGCGGCCGCATGAGTGAGCACCATCTGGGTAGAGAACCCCTCTTGGCCAGTGAACTGAATAGCCATGGAGCGAGGAGAAATAACAACATCGATAGTGAATCCTCCGGTGAGCAGTGAGATTGCCACCGGCCTTGCTTGTGAAGAAACTGGCACTAGTGCAAGGGAACTCTTCTTTGCAAACATTTCTGAAAATGCAGGCTCTTTATCCCCAAAATAACCAGGGACTAGGACCCGGATTGGCATGCGACAAATGACATCTTGAATCTTGAAAAGCATAATCGAAACCTGGCTCGGCTCATTATCTCCCTAGGGACCAGACCCAAGGGGCACCAAAGATAATGCACACCCGCTCAGTGGGGTGGAAGGGGATGGAGAAGTGGAGGTAATAGGCTTGGAAGGTGTGGGTAAAGGCTTGGAAGGCGTAAGTTGGGGTAAAGGCAAAGGTGGAGGTGTAGGAGGGGGTAAAGGCGAAGGTGGAGGTGTAGGTATAGCTTGCTCAGGCTCGGGCAACAATGGCGAAGGGGATGGCAAAAGCGGTGAAGATGGTGGAAGTGATGGAATAGGGGTCGCTAGGAGAGGAGGTAGTGAGGGCGGTGGTGATGGCTGTAGGGGTAGTGGAGATGATGGAGAGGGCGATGCGGGCAATGGAGGTAGTGGTGGTGGTGGAAATGGAGAGGGTGAGGAAGGAGATGAAGGGGAAATGGAAGGTTGTGGGACCCAACGTCGGCGTATTGATACGACACGTCGAGCGGCATTGGGGGTAGGAGTAGTGGCGGTGGAAGTAGAGGCACCAGCCTGAGGAAGAGATTGGGTAGGCAGAGGTTGCGGAGATGGGGTAGGAGATGGCGAAGGTGATGAGGTAGGTGGAGATGGAGGTGGTAACGGGGTAGGCGATGGCATAGGCAGGGAAGTGGATAAGGGGGTAGATAACGGAGCGGGCGCTATGGTAAACGCAAAATCACAGGGGTGCCCCTGGCCTTGAGATGGAGACTGTTGCTTAGGCGACGCTTCCTGTTGTTGCTGCTTACTGCGGAGATATAGAATGACCTCATGAATAGTAGTCCAATCAATCCTCTTCTTCGCTTCTAGATCATAAAGATAATCCTAGAACTCGGGACAATCCTCAACTAAATGCCCCTACTGGCAGTGAAATTCACAGAACTGAAGTATATTCCCAACCGCTGGTCGACAAGGCACAACCGGAGGGAGCGACAACGCGTGAGTGGCCATTAAAGCCCTGAAAATGTCGGTAAAACACTCTGGCAATGGAGAGCGAGGAGGAGCCTGCTTCGGGCTAGGGGGATGCCGAGGGATATGGGAAGGTGATAGAGAAGGTTACGGGGATGGAAGCAGAGGTTGCGTAGGCAATGGCGCATGGCTACGGGAAGGATTTGGTGAAGGCATATGCGGAGCAGGATGAGGGGGTATATAGACGGCATCCACCTGCTCGGGGTGTGGTGTTTCCTTGACCGGAGGTGGGGGTTCATGCGGGTATGAAGAGGCAGAAGGCTGAGTCATGGAGGGTTGATATGTGGAGGTATATGGATATGTGGAGGTATATGGGTGTGGGGGAGCGGAAGGCCGACTCATGGAAGGATATGTGGTGGAGGGCTGACTCAGGGAAGGTGATGGATAGGAGGCGTATGTGGGCGTAGAAGGTGGAGAGGACTCGGGGTCAAGGGAACCTAAAAGTTGTTGGTGGAGGCTCGGCTATAAAGCTGTTGCCAGGAGGTGATGTCATTCAAGGCTAAGATGAACCGATACTCGGGCGTTGCATTAGAAATGATCATTTTGATTTGCTCTCCCTCCGGAATATGCCCCGGGACTTGCGCAGCTAGGCGACGCCAGCGGTCGGCGAAGGTAGAGAACTCCTCGTCAGGCTTCATCTTCTCATGGGCCAGATCAACTATAGAATACTTGGGCCCAATCTGGTCTTGATACTGCTGAATAAATTTTTGTTGAACGGCTTGAAAATTCACCACTTGGTCTTGCGGCAATGTAAAGAACCAATCCTGAGCCGAGCCCTCTAGAGATAGACCAAACAAATAAGCCATCAAGCGTTGGTCATGTCGGAATTGGGCCGACTCACAAAGAAACTCCTTCAAGTGCACATAAGGGTCACCGGCTCCACCATAGCAGCGATAAGTAGGAATTTGTGAACGCGGTGGAAGTTGAAGACCTTGGAATGCGAATGGGACACTCAAAGAAGTTTGGGGATCAATTTGGTGCTAAAGTTCATCAAACCTGCGCTGAGTTTGAGCAATCATCTCCTCGATGGGGAGAGACTGAGAAGGATGCAAGCTAGCCTGAGCAAGAGAGTGTGAATTTGGACCAGCATTATGGTATTGGGCTGGATAAAGGGATCTGGATTGAGAAGAGGGGAAGCCCATTCCAGGAGTGGCATGATACATGAGCCTAGAAAATCATGAACATGAGAATAAGGACCGATTGGGCCAGCAGCAACATGGGGCCCATTAAGAGAATAAGAGGGCCCGTTAAAGGAAGGGGCCCCACTAAGAGTAGAAGATGGAGGCCCGTTATCAGAATAAGGCCCATTAAGATTAGCAATGAACTTTTGGGCCTGGACTGGGGCCGTTTGGCAGGCGACAAATAATAAGTGGGTCACATGATTTGCTTGCGGGTCGGAAGGGCCACGAGGAGATGGGCCCACGTGGGAAGAGGAATCTACATGGGAATAAGAAGATGGGGAAGAAGAAGGGTAATATACAGGAGAAAAACGGCGCTCCATGAGGGCAAATGGAGACTTTATACAGGAAAATCAGGGAAATACAATGAGGGAAGTAAGGGCTCAAAGGAGGGGGACTGACTCAATAATGCAAAGAAAAAGAAAAGAAAAAGAAAAAGAAACCTAGGACAATGAGACTAGACAAATGGACACACAAAATGGACTACCCTAAATGGGCCTAACAATAAAACCTATATGGATGATGGGGGATGCAACACAAAATAACACAAGTGTGCTTGGACAAGCCCACACAACACAAACAATATGAAGGATTTCACCCAAGTCAAACAAGTTAATATGATGGGAAGTATTTTATTGTCAAAGTTTTGAGTAGGCCTTTAAATATTTTCAATTTAAGATTAATTCCATCAAGATAGGTATCCTATAGAGAATAAGATCCAAACTTTAGGTTGACTAGGGTTAACTCCTTCACAACGTATGTAAATGCAAGCCTATGGGGTGGAATGGTACAACCGGCCCGTCGTCCGTGTGGGAATCCACGGCTCGCGGGGACTTATGGAGGTCCCGGATAAGATCACCTAGTCGATCCCAAGGAACATGGGAGCGAGAGGATCACTTACCAAGAGGGAATGCAACTACAATATGGCAATATGCATGACCCTATGTGCACCGGAGTGCATGCACAATCTAGCCTAGCAGCTAACAATCAATGAATAAGCACACACACGAGCAATAAAGAAACATGGTGATGCAATGATGATAAGGAATTCGGGGGGATCAATGAATAGCGCCAGAAATAGCAGACCACATGAAATATGATAATCAAAGCATAGCGTACGTACCCTGTGGCAGCAGATGAACGGCTCTTCCTCGACCGCTCCAAAAGTAGAACGGTCTGTCTGGGACCGTATAATGCAGGGAGAAAGCAAAACTACAACGTAATCACAGGACCTGAACACATGGGGCAGCAGCGGGGGGCAAAGATAATACCAGACAAACGGTCCATCATCAACCGTACGGCATCCCGAACGGTCTCCCAGCATCCGCGTACCTACAATAAGAACAAAGCGAAACGCACCTGTGCTGGAGGACTGAACGGCTAAACCCAAACCGCTCTAAATATTGGACGGTGTATATGGCACCGTTTGTAACAGGAAAGACCGGCGAAGCTGGCTCAGACTGCAGGGTTGAACGGTGGAATGTCAACCGTGTATGTGTTGGGCGGCTCTAGGAGAACCGCTCAGGTCCCAGGGGACGGAAACGCACCCCAACCTGGAAATCACTCTTGGGAAGAACAAAAAACTTGGACACAAAGAAAGAGGGTCAGCAATCTCAACATCACGATGGGCATTAGGCGTCCCACCGTGATCGCCATAAAAGGGGTGTAGATATATATTTTTCCTCTCCTCTCTCTAAGAATCAAGGCGCATCAAGTGCGTGGACCAATGCATAATGGGCAAATAACGAAAACGAGAGGAAATTAGAGAACAAAAGAAAAGACCGTGATCGCCACCAAGGCGCCGCACGTGACCAGCACGCCATACCTTGGAAAGGAGGGAGCTGCAGCGCTGGAGAGATGAACGGTTCTTTATGAACCGCTTGACTTGACGCGGTCTTACGACAGACCGTCCTTGTACGCTGCAAAGGAGGCGGGAGGAGCTGCTACCGTGGGACGGACGGTGGAAGGTAGACCGCACTCCAAGGAAGAACGGTCGTCAATGAACCGCACCACACGTTGAACGGCCAAAGGGAAGCCGCTCGATCCCTTCACGCAGCAAGCTGACAAGGGTTCGACCTCCACCCTCTCCGGCCGGCCAGAGGGGATGGGCCTCGTGCTGATGAAGTGCTGACCTGCAAAACAGTGTAAAGACACAAAAGAAACACCCAAATTAGAACTAAAAGACGTAGTACATGTTCACATAAGGAGGATTAAGCATAAATTAATGAAAAGGGGAATACCTGGGGGATTTTAAACCCCTACGGTGACAAAAGCATGGGTGGATGTGTGCATGGAAACGAAAACGAGGGAAGACGTGGGGGAAAAGCAATGCATGCAACAGACGACGAAGAAATCGAGAGACGACACTATGACTCAAAACGCGGACTACTCCCTGAACCGGAGGCTCGTAAGGACGTAGAGAGCCTCCCTCCTTGGTGCTAGGTCGCTCAGGAATGCGGCAGGGCTTCGCCGTCGACCAAAAATCTCCCCCCCTTTCGACGTCCGGCCAATAGGGTCTATTTATAGAGCCTAGAAAGCCAGCCTCGAAATTAGGTTTTTTAGGTATTTTCAGGTCGAGCTTATAAAAGATAAATCATAGATATTATCATAATCTCTTATCCAGTCGAAACGGCATCAAAAATGGTTAATTATCCACGGAGAAATCATCAAAACAAACTGGGGATAAAGCCATGAATAAAAGAGACAAAAGTCTGTTAAAAAGCCTCTTCCGACTGGATGAGTGGTCTTACGATAGACCGCGCAACATTTGGGCGGTCTGGTCTAGACCGTCCAAGCTGTCGGTGGAAATTCAGATAATCAAAAAATCAACCCAATTATCTCTCTAACTGGCCGAAACGCCCGCCGTTGGACCCTCAAAGGTGAACGGTTCTGTGAGCGACGTCACGCGATTCGGTGTGCGAAGATGACGCGGAGCGCGCGGGCTCCTCTTTTGTTTGCTGCAACACAGAAATAAGAGAAGAGAGAAGGGGCCACCACGGGAGATTACTCCGGCGGGGCGAGCGGGACAAATGTAATATAGCAAGATATGGGGGTTAAACGGCCATAGCGAGAAGTGACTCGCCGCGACCTCGGGGGGACGGGAATGGTGCAGAAATTAAATAGCAAGAATTGAAACGACCATTGGGGAAGTGACTCGCCGCGGCCTCGAGAATATGAGCAGATAAGAATATAATAAAATATAAGGAGAATATAAAGAGCGGGAATTTAAACGGCCATTGGGGAAGTGGCTCGCCGCGGCCTCGAGAACATGAATAGATAAGAATATAATATATAAGAACGGGAATTTAAACGGTCATTGGGGAAGTTACTCGCCGCGGCCTCGAGAATATGAATAGATAAGAATATAACATATAAGAATGGAAATTTAAACGGCCATTGGGGAAGTGACTCGTCGCGGCCTCGAGAATATGAGCAGAATATAATAGAATATAAAGAGAATATAAGAACGGGAATTTAAACGGCCATTGGGGAAGTGACTCGCCGCGGCCTCGAGAACAAGATATGATCGCCAGGGGCCAAAAGACCCCAAATAAAGAAAGTGATCGCGCCTATCTCAAGAGCGGGAGATGGCGGGTTGCTTCTTCCTCCCCCTTCGGCCGGCCGGCGGAGAGGGCTTTCCTTGGGTACCCTTGCAAAACAGTAGACAATAAATGAACAGAATTAGAAAATGGCAGTGTAGTAATAATTCCTTGCAATAAAAGTAACGAGATCGTGACCTGACACACACCTGGTTGGTGTGGTTTTAAACCCCTCTCGGACTCTAGTAGGAGGAAAATGCGATGATGAATGCAAGAAGTATGCGAGAGACGGCGCCCTTATGTAGGGAGATAGAGGATGCAGTATGATGAATGTAAAGAACTATGGAGAAAAAAGGGGAAGAAAAGGCTTATTGGAGGAGCCGAGGGCTAGATCCGGCGGAGCTCCGGCAGCGTGGGGACGACGTGGAAGCGCGGTGGATGAAGACGACCTTCCCCTCGCGAGCGTGGGCACCCAAGAAGCCGGCAGAACCTCCACCTACAAAAGACCCCACAGGTTAGAAATGACTCCGGTAGCCTCTGGGCTCCGGCAGCCTATCGGATCTCTTAGAAGCTCCCCCAGAACTGAGGGGGTGGGCCTCTATTTATAGGGCTCCGGAGGGTGGAGGCGTCCAGGACCCTGGACACCTCCATCAGGGCCGAACTAATATTTTGTTCTATTTTTATTTATTTTTTCAGAATATTTTTGTGGAGGCGTCCAGGGCTCCGGATGCCTCAAACAGGTCCACCGAACCCCACCGACGGCCGCACGCGGTTTGGCACAACGCGTGGTTTTGTGAGCGGCGACCCGTGATTCAGAAATGGGCGCGTCCAGCTGGCTGGACGTCTTCATAATTTGGATTTTTTCACACACGACAAACCGCCGTTCGGTGGCCGGCGCCCGTGAGGGAGTTGATGGAGGCGTCCAGGGGCCTGGACGCCTCCAAAAAAAATATATTTTTTATTGTTTTTGTTTTGTTTTTTTATGCCAACTGGCATATTAATTTTTATACTTGTTTTTATGGAGGCGTCCAGGGGCCTGGACGCCTCCACTAATATATATTTTTTTTATTTTTTGTTTTGTTTTTATGCCAAAGCTGACATTTTATATTTTTTATACTTGTTTTTATGGAGGCGTCCAGGGGCCTGGACGCCCCCATAAAGACCCACCCGGGTCCTCAGTTCAGCCGTTGGCGGCCGCCCGGCAGACACCCTTCTTGGTTCCGGAACCTCCTGATGCGTCTGACTGGTGTTGATGCTGTCCGAATGCCGTGACGAGACTATTCCGGATGCCGAAAAGGGCGGAAGAAGACTCAAGAAAAGGAAGCACTCAAGTGATTCAAAACGCGTAAGCCGTTACGGGGCGTTGTATAGTAATATGAGACTTTCTCAGGAGACGTCAAGAATGGCATGTCTACAGCTGCCCCGCCTTGGCGTCTGCTTTGCAAGGGAGCGACACGTAGTGGAATGGTATCGAAGTGGAGTGAAATGAAGTGGGAGCAGACTGATAAGTTGATGCCAAGGTATGATGAGACACGCTTTTGACGTTACTGTCTGGAATTTTTCCTAGAGTTTCAATGAGGCAACCTTTGAAGAAGGTCTTTTAAATCTTGATGATTGCTTGGACGGAGATCAAATAAGGGAGGGTGAGATGTGCGCTCAGGCACACAAAAGAGACCAACTTCTCGGTATGGAAGTACCTAGGTCATAAACCGGAGGTTTCACCTTTGGGGAGCGGTTACCAGCCAATGTGGAAGTGCTGCGGCCAAGGTGGGTCAAACAAGTTAAAAAGTAAAGGAATATCTGAGGGTCTGTCCAAACAAGGGTCTCCTTTGGAAGAGCAGCGTAAGGCCGTTTCAAGGAAATTCAGTATTTTATTCGGAGTGGAATATCTCATATTTGTAAGAATTGAAGCACAGCGGCTTTCGCAATCGAATCACTTGAATGATCTTCCGCAATAAATCAAAGTCCTATATGAATGCATGCTGGGCTTAAAGAAAAATTTAAAACAAACTAAAATAGAAAATAGCCAAGGATAATATTGTCAACTTGTTAAGAACGGGTCAGGATACCGATCCGGTGAGCCGACACTGGGCTGGGGCCCATTCATCCGCGCACCAACTCACTGAATGGAACCGTCGTCCCCATGCTACCACAAGTTAACGGCCTATCCGTACAACCCAAATTCTTCGGGATCATCACTGTTTTTGTTGAAGGGGAACTCAAATCCCGGATTTGTTCGGGTCGCAAGGTCCTTGACATGTTCTAGTAGCGTAGGTATCATATACTATGATGCATGACATGATGGGACCAACCATTGAAAGGTGGGACAGGAGATAGGACAAAGACGTCCGTTAGTAAAACATGCACAGACTAGCAAAGGTTATCAGAAAGTAGCAGAATCATAGCAGAATCGCACCACAGTACAAAGGAGATTCAGATAAAATCTTGACAATGACCACTGATGTGACATATTTTATCCTGTAGCGCCCTACCCTTCCTATAAGAACGCCCCTTAGGCTAGTTCATTCAAATGCACCAAGGTGGGATTTGGAAGCTCAGGAGAGGAAGGAGAGGAGAATCTAGAGATTTCAGGATGGAAGGAGAGTCTTCCCGCGTTATGAAGAGGAGCAGGCCTAGCGGTGAGATCAGGCGACTCTCCGACCTCGAGGGTCATCTGAGTGGGACGATCATGTCGCATATGGTAAGCTGATTCTTTTCAAATTTCTCCACGTGAGCCTTCTTCTTACTTCCTTCATTTCTTCTTCTTTCTTTTCTCTTCCAGCCATATCCACTCTTCCTAGGCCTGAGGAAGTTTTCCAAATTGCCATGGCTTTCAAAGCTAACTTCCAACATCTCCATCGGCATGAGGGCCATACTCTCGAAGTGGCATCTGCAAGGGCTCCTTATTCACGCCAAACACTATGAGAAGATTCGTATGGACTGGGCAGCTATGGGCGCACTAGTGGAGATCTGGCATCCCCAGACCCACACTTTTATCTTCCCGACCTTCGAGGTGACCATCCTTCTCGAGGAGGTGGAACTTCTGCTCGGATTGAAGAAATTCAAGAGTGACGGGAAGGTGAAGGCTATGCGGATGCTGACACGGGGGACTTCTGAAAGCGTCCTTGGAAGCTTCATGCCACCCGACGCAGTCCGAAAGGTCCGTACTCAAAAGGGGATCGATCTCCAAAAGCTCGCGGAGTGGGTCATGGACGCCCTGAGAGGGTCACCAGACGATGACTATTTGGAGGGAATCATGAAAGGGTTCACCATTTGTCTGGCTGGTGCTCTCTTGTTTCCTTATACCGATAACATGGTGGAGGAAGACCAACTGAGTGCTATCTGCGGGATCTGGCGTGGAAAGAGGGTGGGACCCGCTGTTCTTGCCTACCTATATAGTGGCCTTACTGCCTCGAGCATGGGTAAGCCTCCTTTTGGTTGCGCACTTGTCCTGAGTTGGTGGCTGGATTTGCATTTCAAGTTTGATCACCGTGAGGGAATGCCAACCGCTTCGAAGCTCTTCCAACAAAGCCCTCTTCATCACATAGCCGACGTGTTAGGCTTCGGTGGTACTGTAGTGAACCGTGTTCCGTGGCTGAAGAAACGTGAAGACTGGCGGTCTCACTTCCGCACCGTGACACAAGGCTTCTTTACTTGCGCACCGGCATGTTTGCTTTCGCTTGAGCTCCTCATGAGGCCTTCTCCCGAAGTTGATCTTCAACGGATCGGCGCGACCGAGTTCGTCCTTTATAATGCGCATCGGTGCTGCCTCCAGATTGGCATCCCACGCCATTCGTTCCCACTATCGACTGGCATCGTTCCTTTGAAGAAGAGAGAGTTGGGTACTGAAGCGGATGCGAAGGAAGCGAAGTCCGTCAAAGCACCCTGGAAGACAAGTGTTGCGGGAAAGGCCTTAGCGCATGTGGGGGAAGAATGCGAGCTGTGGAGAGTTTATGTGACCGAACTGGGGAAGTTAAGGCTTAAGGCGCCTAAACCCCTGATGTAGCCTATTCTGCTTTTCTGATGGAATAAAATCTGGCATGGATGTTTTAGACCCTTGTCCCCTTAATTATTATTATCTTTTTTGTGGTTTTTCTTTTTCTTTGTATTTTTTTCTTTCGTTTGGATTATATACATACTCTTATCTTTTTTTTATTATATGTTTTTTTTTGAAATTTTTATTATGGGGGCGTCCAGGGGCCTGGACGCCCCTAATTTTTTATTTTTGATTTTTTAAGTTTTTTTTGTTTTGGGGGCATCCAGGGTCCTGGACGCCCCTAATTTTTTATTTATTATTTTTTTAGGTTTTTTTGTTTTGGGGGCGTCCAGGCGCCTGGACGCCCCTAATTTTTTATTTTTTGGTTTTTTGTTTTGGGGGCATCCAGGCGCCTGGACGCCCCTAAGTTTTTTTGAATTTTGAAAAAAATAAAAAAAGTGGGGGCGTCCAGGCGCCTGGACGCCCCAAACAAGGTGGATTTTCTATATATATGGGGGGCCTCCCCCCTAACTCATTTACTGTTCATTCAGACGACCTAGTCAAACCAGACGACCCATTCTTAGTCCAAATGGAGCAAGGAGGCCCGAGCCAGGGTGGAGAGAAGTGGAAACGACGGGCTCGTCGTCCGAGGAGGCTGAGGGATGATGCCGAGGAGGCTGCTGCGGCGGAGGAGATTGCCGTGGAGGAGGAGGCTCCTCCTTTGGCCGTAGAGGCTGCAGTAGATGCTGGCGACGCGGGAGAGGACGATCACGACCCGGTAAGCCCTTCGGAACTTCGATCTGTTGGTTTAATAGGCTGGATAGGCGGACGAGAGGCCGTGTGGTGAGGAGCGGTGAGTGAGGGAAGGAGGCGTCCAGGGGCCTGGACGTCTCCACATTTTTTTCTTTTTATTTATTTATTTACGTAAATAATTAAAATAGAATTAAAAATAAGGAGGCGTCCTGGGCATGGGACGCCTCCATGATAATATATATATATATATATATATATATATATATATATATATTATTTATTTTTGTTTTGTTTTTTTGGGTTTTTTCTAAAAATAAAATAAAGAAAATGTAAAGGAGGCGTCCAAGGGTTTGGACGCCTCCAAAAACATAAATATTTTTTAAAAAAAATAAAATAAAATAAAATAAATAAGTAGTATATACAGTGTTATTATTTATTACTATTCATGATGCTGATGTGTTCTTTGTTGGTTTTGTGGTGTGCAGGGCGTGATGAAGGGCCGGATCAGCTGGTCCTTAGTGGTGGCAGCATACCGTGGGCTGTCAGACTTTCAGAGGGCGCGTGTGGACGCCATGGGCTTCGGAGCTTTCCTTAGGATCGAGCCCTTTCGGCTCGACCTTCCTCTTATCCAGGCATTGAGGGAGCGGTGGCACGCACCGAGCCGGGCGTTTCAGATGCCCTGGGGGCACATGGTGCCGACACTCGAGGACGTGGCTCGGATCACCGGGCTACGGGTGGACGGAGAGGCGGTGAGCAGGGTCACCTACCTCGACTACCGAGAGAGTGCCCTGGACCTGTTGTGGTTAGAGACGAGCGTGACTGACAGGGACAGCAGGGTAGTTGGCCGAGTGGAGATCATGGAGGCGCTCGGATTCGTTGACCCGCGCCAGCGGGTTAGCGAGACTGGAACGGAGTTTCTGGCACGACTGCAGGGAGATGCCTGTGCAGCTTTCACCCAGGACCCGAGCGAGCGGGAGCTGGTGGACCTAGACCTCCGGAGGTTTCTTTTCTTCTTCTTGGGCCGCCTTCTGCTGGGGACGAAGGGGGATGGCATCCACTGCCGCTTCCTCGGGATCCTGGCAGACCTTGACAGAGTGGGGCACTACGCGTGGGGAGCGGCACTGCTTGCCCATTTGATTGCTGATCTCTCCCAGACTTCAGAGAGGGAGACGACAGTCAGCGGCTTCGCACCTTTTCTCCAGGTACACAATTTATTTATGCATTTTACCGTAGTTAAATATGCAATTATTCGTGCTAATGATGTATGATGGATGCATGTGTGGAGTTATTACTACTTCCCGATGGGGAGGGCCAGGCAGGGGAACAGGAGAGCCGTTCCTCTAGCGCGACAGTGGAGGCCGGTCGTGGTAACGGCACCACACAGCTACCAGCTGGCGTCACTTTGTCGGGAGCTGAGCGAGTATCCCGAGGCCATGGTATGATGCGTATGATTTTTTTTGTGTTTATGCATGTGACTGAATGGTAACTAACATGATGTATGTCTGGTGATGCAGGTGGTGTGGAGACCCTACCTGGGCATGGGCGACGCTGGCCAGCCTTGGGTTGTAGTGGGTCTTCCTCGTTTCAGGCGGGACGTGTGGGTCCATTGCCTGAACGAGATCGAGCCGCTTCGGCTGAGGCTGGTTATGAGGATGTTGAGGCTAGCCCAGGAGTGGGTTGATGTAGATGAGCCGGCCCGCATCGGGCGGAAGACCAAGGGGAAGGCGAAGATTGTGGACTGGCGTACGCGCTTCCCAGCACAGTACCAGGACTGGCAGCAGGGCGGGGTCCCAGTGGTGTCTCATGTACAGGACAGTATTGATTACCTGAGACGGTACCGGGCTACGTACGGGGACTGCCTCTTCCTTGGTGGTATGGCAGGGGTAAGTGAAATGAAAATGCTTCACCCTTCTATATGTATATGCATGTGGCACTAACTTATGTGCAATGCAGGATGCTCGTGACAACATGATCGCCGACCTACGGGCCCAGTTGGCGGACGCCAGACGACAGTTGGTGGCCATTGTAGACACGCCATTCCTGACGTCTCCTGAGAAAGTCTCATATTACTATACGACGCCCCGCAACGGCTTACGCATTTTGAATCACTCGAGTGCTTCCTTTTCTTGGGTCTTCTTCTACCTTTTTCGGCATTCGGAATCGTCTCGTCACGGCATTCGGACGGCATCAACACCAGTCAGACGTATCAATAGGTTCCGGAACCAAGAAGGGTGTCTGCCGGGCGCCCGTCGATGCCTGATCTAAGGACCCGGGTGGGTCTTAATGGGGGCGTCCAGGCCCCTGGACGCCCCCATATTTTTAATTTATTTTATTTATTTTCTCAGGGCTTAAATCAAATAAAAAATATATAAATTAATGGAGGCGTCCAGGACCCTGGACGCCTCCATAAAAACAAAAATAAAAAAATATATGTATAAAATGCCAGTTGGCATACAAAAACAAATATATATATATATATATATATATATTAATGGAGGCGTCCAGGCCCCTGGACGCCTCCATAAAAACAAATAAAAAAATCAAAAATGCCAGCCCTGGTATAAAAGACAAAAGAAAAAATAAAAAATAATATAATTTTGGAGGCGTCCAGGTCCCTGGACGCCTCCATCAACTCCCTCACGGGCGCCGGCCACCGAACGACGGTTTGGCGTGTGCGAAAAAATCCAAATTATAGAGACGTCCGGTCAGCTGGACGCGCCCATTTCTGAATCACGAGGCGCCGCTCACAAAACCATGCGTTGTGCCAAACCGCGTGCGACCGTCGTCGATTTTCGGTGGCCCTGTTGGAGGCGTCCGGGACCTTGGACGCCTCCACAAAAGTATTCCAAAAAAATCAATAAAAATAGAATAAAATATTATTTCGGCCCTGATGGAGGTGTCCAGGGTCTTGGACGCCTCCACCCTCCGGAGCTCTATAAATAGAGGCCCACCCCCTTAGTTCTGGAGGAGCTCAGAAGTGATCCGATAGGCTGCCGGAGCCCAGAGGCTACGGAGTCATTTTCTAACCCGTGGGTTCCTTTGTAGGTGGAGGTTCTGCCGGCTTCTCGGGTGTTCACGCTCGCGAGAGGAGGGTCGTCTTCATCCACCGCGCTTCCACGTCGTCCCCACGCTGCCGGAGCTCCGCCGGATTTCACCCTCGGCTCATCCAATAAGCCTTTTCTTCCCCTTTTTTCTTCGTAGTTCTTCTGCATTCATCATCTCGCATCCTCTATCCCCCTTCATAAGGGCGCCTCTTCTTTTATACTTCTTGCATCCATCATCTCATTTTCCTCCTACTCGAGTCCGAGAGGGGTTTAAAAGATAACACCAACCAGGTGTGTGTCTTGCCATCATTTCGTTATTTTTATCGCAAGGATTTGAATACTACACCTCCATCTTTCTAATCAACTTGTCATTTGTTTTTCGTTGTTTTGCAAGGGTAGCCGAGGAAAGCCCTCTCCGTCGGCCGGCCGGAGGGAGAGGAAGAAGCAACCCGCCATCTCCCGCTCTTGAGGTAGGCGCGATCACTTTCTTATTTTGGGGTCCTTCGGCCCCTGGCGATCACATCTTATTTTCGAGGCCGCGGCGAGTCACTTCCCCAATGGCCGTTTAAATTTCCGTTCTTATATTCTCTTTATACTCTGTTATATTCTGCTCATATTCTCGAGGCCGCGGCGAGTCACTTCCCCAATGGCCGTTTAAATTCCCGTTTTTATATATTATATTCTTATCTATTCATGTTCTCGAGGCCGCGGCGAGTCACTTCCCCAATGGCCGTTTAAATTCACGTTCTTATACGTTATATTCTTATCTATTTGTGTTCTCGAGGCCGCGACGAGTCACTTCCCCAATGGCCGTTTAAATTCCCGCTCTTTGTATTCTCTCTATATTCTGTCATCTTATTATCTGCTCATATTCTCGAGGCCGCGGCGAGTCACTTCCCCAATGGCCGTTTCAATTCTTGTTATTTAATTTTTGCACCATTCCCGTCCCCCTGAGGCCGCGGCAAGTCACTTCCCGCTATGGCCGTTTAAACCCCATATTTTGCTATATCACACTTGTCCCGCTCGCCCCGCCGGAGCAATCTCCCGTGGTGGCCCCTTCTCTCTCTTCTCTTATTTCTGTGTTGCAGCAAACAAACAACAAAACAAAAAAAAAAAGAAGGAGTCCGCGCGCGCTCCGCGTCCTCTCCGCTCTTCCCCGAACCGCGTGACGTCGCTCACAGATTGGCGATCACGGTGGGACTTCTACTGCTTCCTTTCGGCCACCCTTGCAAGTTCGGCACCATACATGCCTCTCCATCTTGGCGCCCGCGCGCGCCCCCGTTGTGCTCACGGCAGCACTGTCAGTTGATTAGTTGTTTGTTTATTATATGTCTGTTATTTTTGTTATTTTCCCACTCCATATATCTGTCAGCATTCCATTGCATACATCCATTCCTCCTTTCTATCTTTTTTTCATTTTTTGAGGATCACCCTTTCCCGGTGAAGGAAGGACTCTCCGTTTGGGAATTCCTCTCAACGGACTAGAATCTCCTACACTGGGACCTCCGTAAGTCCCCGACATCGAAGAATCTCCTCTTCGTTCACTGGGCTGGTTGTACCATTAAAGTTCCCCAGAGTTAGTCATTTCATTCGTGGTGAGACGAGAGACCCTAGCTGACACGGCGGTGAAACAAAAAAAAACAAACTAGGGTCCCCACTTTGTGTGAACTTCGGATCTCGCTAAAAATACAAAAAAATCATCAAAATCAAAACACAAAAAAGGGCGTAAAGGCATCCACTTGTTTGATAATCTCTGCTACCTACTTGCTAGTGTATGTTTTTGCGTTCTGGGAAAACTGTGAGCATGTCTCACGAGTCTTTTGAGGAGAACCACCCTAGCCATGGTTTGACAGCCGACCCACGAGTCTATGCTATGGACTCGGGTCCTTCTCATGACCCCTCGCATGAGGTGCAGGTTATTGCCGGGGACACGTCCCCGCCACAGGATATCACCTCCTTACTGGGCGTCCTCGCCAACACGGAGCTTACCTCGGAACAGCTCCGGGCCTTCCAGGCCATTCTAAAAGGGAAATCTGTTTCCCCCACGCCCCAGGAATCAACTTCGGCCATCGCACCTCTCCAAGAGTCCGTGCAGGCCATTCCATCTCCCTCATTGGCGCAAGCCATCCAGTCTCCCTCGCTTCAAGGACAAGCGAGCCAACAACCACCCTCATTCCAGTTCCCATCACAATCTCAAACTCCAGTTGTTCCCCAGACACCGCTTCAGCCGGGGCCAACTGTCGGTGGTCCGACAGCTCCCTCTCATTCTGGGTTCCCCCCTCAAGTCTCCGGGAGACAGTTTCTCCCCCAGTGGCAAGTGCCACCTTCACCCCCAGAGGAGCTCGCCCAATCGCTCCTCAATAGGTTCAACCGCATGGACGAGCAGTTTCAAAATCTAAGAAGGATGGTGGACGTGAAAGCCACCCCGGAGGTTGCTTTGCCAATCCTTCCCGTCATTCATCTTCCTCCCTCCGAAATGCCCACGTACCGCAGATACAATGGTACCGGCAACCCCTTCATTCATCTCAAGGATTTCATGTATGAGTCCTCTTACTGGCAAAACGATCAGAGGTCCCTGGCATACCTCTTTCGGAGATCATTGGATGGTCCCGCGCTTGAGTGGTTCTATTCTCTGGAGCCCCGCGAGGCCGAGAATTTTGAAATAGTCCAGAGAAGGTTCTTGCAGAAATATAGGGATAGGGTCGGTCCCTCACTCTCCATTACCGACCTAGTGGCCGAAAAGATGAAACCCGACGAGGATTTTGTCCGATATGCTGATAGATGGAGGTCTCTGGCGGAAAGAATAAGGGATACCCTCTCCGAGCCCGAACAAGTGAAGATGATTGTGTCTAATGCAACCCCACAGTTCAGACACGTCATGGCCATGAATAAACTTACTACGATGGAGGAACTCTATGAAAGGGCACGGTACATCCAAACCCAGTTAAAAGACTCCCCCATTATGAACATGTTTGAGTCACCGAAGCCCAAAGTGGTTAGAAAGATAGGCGCTGGTGTCCCGGGCGGAGCCACAGAAGGGGTCGTGACAAATGAGCAAGTCAGTGCGGTTAACAATGCCAACTATGTAGTCAACCCAAGGCCTCCACAAATGCCCCGACTTCCCCTTCAACCAGGTCCTTTCCCTCTTCATCCTCCACCCCAAAATAATCCACCCCAGGATAATATGCCTCCATTACGCCAACCCCAGCAACAACAACCACAACCTCAGCAACAACAACCCCCACTTCAGTACAACCAAGTTCCACCCCCGGGGAACTATGGTCCCCAACAGCAACAAAGGAGGCCGCTCGGTCCCAAGAGAGCCTACTATCCACCATTGCCAGAAACCTTAGTAGACATTTTTAATGCCCTCATGGCATCAAACCAACTCGCCCTACCCAGAGAAAGGCCCGCGTGGCCCCCCAATGTTGATACCTCTAAATACTGCGTCTACCACAGGCAGCCGGGACACACAGTAGATTACTGCTTCCATTTCAAAGATTACATCCATGATATGAATGATGAACATCAAATAGTTTGGGATGAGATGAGACGGTACGTCGCGGCTCTCAAGGCTAGGAGACCTCCTCAGAGGCCACAGCAGCAGTTACAACAGCAGCAGCAGCAGCAACCACAACAACAACAGCCTCAGCAGGCCCCACGACAACAGCCCGACATGGGAATAATCCAGAATCCATTACCGGAGCACCAACAGCCCAATCATCAGGTTAACCCCATCTCCTCCTTCCCGGAAGTCGGGAGAGAGCAGGTGTGGCACCAGGAAAGTACCTCCATTCTTTCTACCGCCAACCCTATCGTCATGCAACCCCCTCACCTTGCCCGGGTAGCACCTCTCTCTCATCAACCCGCGTCAGTATCACCATCACCATTTCCACTACCATTACGCCCTCTCATCCGCACCCCGATCTCCTATCAACCGACACTCTCCACTACGCCTTCACACCCTCTCATCTTCTCTCACTCCCCCACTTTACCATCCACCTCTACCACATTTACCCCTACGCCTTCTAAACCCCTTATCATCCGTCAACCATACATAACCCCGTCTTTCTCCACCACATCACCACTAATGCCTTCAAAACCACTCATCACCCACCATCCACCTCAAAACCATTACCCGTTTCAAACCATACCCACTTCCACTTTGCCTCCGCCGCCACCTTCTAAACCCCTTATCCTTCATAATCCGCGCAATATCCCCTCTACCTCCGCCATACCTCCACCTAACAAATCCCTCATCAGAATCCCTGCTCCCGTCATCACCCCTGCTTCATCGACCATTCCTCCACCACTACCCCTCAAACCCCTGTTAAAACCCACTGCTACCCCCACAGAGGTACAAAAGCCGCAGGCAATGGTGCTCCGGAGTGGAAGGATTTTCCACAGGGTTTTCCCCCACAACAGTCAGAATCCCGAGCAATCTCAGCCAGAGAAGGATGATGCAGAACAACCAGAAAGAGCTATCCCTGGAACACAGTATGACCTATTAAAACATTTGGACAAGACGCCTGCTCGGATCTCCATCCTGGAGCTTCTTCAAAGATCCACATCCCACCAGGCAGCCTTAATGGAATACCTTCAAAGATTCATGGTTAATGAAGACCTCCCCGTGGAGAAGATTTCGACAGTCCTGACCCCAACAGACACACAACCGGCCATCATGTTTCACAACTACGAGCTCGCTCCCAAGGAAGCTCGAAAATATGCATTGTGCATTTCAATAAAAATTAATGGGGTATCCATAAACCCGTGTCTTGTGGACACGAGTGCGTCCATAAATGTAATCTCCATGAGCACTCTTCAGTTGTGTGGGGTCAACGAGAAACAAATAAGACCTTCCTCGATCACGGTCACGGCTTATGACAATAGCAAAAGGCCGCCGCAGGGGATGATTATTCTGAAGGCAGAACTAGGCCCCATGGCAATTCCCACGGAATTCCATGTCCTCGACATGGACCCCACATTCAAGGCT
Organism: Amorphophallus konjac; assembly: GCA_022559845.1. Taxonomy (NCBI): domain Eukaryota; kingdom Viridiplantae; phylum Streptophyta; class Magnoliopsida; order Alismatales; family Araceae; genus Amorphophallus; species Amorphophallus konjac. The sequence goes on from CM040118.1 coordinate 109,964,974, forward strand.
ATACTGGGTCGCCCTTACATCGAAGCCATGGACGCTGTGCCTTCCACCAACCATCAGTGCATGAAGTTCCTTACAATGGGAGAATTATTAAAGTGGTCAGTACACCTGTCCTTCACACAGTGGATGCTATCAACACCTCTCTGCCCTCTGTTTGGCCGTCTCATCGGCCCATATTGTCACTGCTGGACGTACGTGATCCGTCTCATGTTCCACTAGCACCAAAGGAGCCGGTCAGGGCAACCGCAACATCATGTCTCCCTTTTCACTCCAAAGGTTGGGAGATTATGAGAACATCGGCTATCAACTAGGAAAAGGTCTGGGCGCACAGTTACAGGGTATGCTCAAACCGCCAAAAGAAATTAGGCCGAACCGTAGGTTTGGCCTAGGCTTCAAAGGACCGTTCAAGGCAGATTGGAAGCCCCTCACGTGGACTCTATCAAACCACTTCAACAGAGGGCCCGTTGTTCAGATGGGAGATCACCCACGAGAAGCATATGGGGGATCACATGCTGTATATTTGGCTGAAAAATGTCCGAGGATCACCAAAAGAGGCAAGATCAAAGATCCGGAATGCGAGTGGGACAAATGGTTCGACATACGGGACATTTCCGTTGCACTGGAAAGGATGTTCTCATCTCCGCAGCTTGAAGGACCACCATTGATCTCCGAAATACCAGAGAATATTACCACTCTTGCCAAGGTTCCAAACTATCCTCGTCCTCGCCAGAAGGACTCTGTCATCGACAGATCTTCATCCGTCCTCAACATTGCCGTCGACGGCTCATTAGCCGCCATCCTCTCCATCCACTCGTCTCAGCCTTTGCTGATATCTTCTTCCTGGGCCAGACAATTGTCTGATGATCTTCCCAGGTCCCCTTCTTTTCAACCCGCACCAGGTCTTCAACCATGATCTGCTCTATGAGCCTCACAATCCTCTAGCCATAACCACTTTCCTCTCTCCTCTAATCTCTTTTCACTGCTTTGTCATTAAAAATGAAAACGAAAAAAAAAACGTCAATTTTCAAACTCCCCAACAACACATCTTCGTTGAGAAAACCTCCTACATCTCCCACGGGTGCGTACCACCTTGCGGACCACCCGTCCAAGGTCCGATGAGCGACCTTTTCTACCCCTCCTCTGAGGGGTCTTCTCCTCTACATTCTACACCATCCTCTTCATCTTCCTCTTCTTCTGTAAATATTTTCAGTCAATCTAGGAATGATAGGCCGAGGGTAGTACCTAGGAAGAAGTCCAAGGGGAGGCAGATCCCTCGTCGATTCCTTCTGGATTTGGCCGCCAGGTGTCAGGCCCTTCTTGCCATCCCCCAGTTGTTAGAAAATCCCATCCAGCTACCCGAAATAGAATGCGAGAGCGACTGTGCACCTGATGAAGGGTATGGAGTCTACGTGATCACAGATGAAGAATGCCCCACTGAAGATGAGGGTGAAAAATATGAAGATGCGGCGGGCGCATACGCAAGTGGAATGAGGAGATTCGACGAGCCGTCAACCGCCGTGGAAGAATCCACCAAAGAAGTCAACTTAGGAACTGAGGAAGACCCTAGGATCATCCTCATAAGTGACAACCTACCACCCTCTGAAGAAGAGGCATTAATTGAGGTTCTCAAGGAATATAAGGACACGTTTGCATGGAGCTACGAGGATATGCTGGGTCTGGATTCAACCTTGGTCGAACACCGTTTAACCCTAAAACCAGGGTCCATCTCAGTAAAATAAAGGTTAAGACGTTTCCACCCTCAGATGGCTTTGAAAATGAAGGAAGAGGTCGATAAGCTCCACAAAGCCAGATTTATTAGAGTCGTCCTATATCCTCAATGGGTGGCAAACATTGTCCCGGTCATGAAAAAAGATGGGAAAGTCAGGATTTGCATCGACTTCCGGGACCTTAACCGCGCGTGTCCAAAGGATGATTTTCCCTTGCCTCACTTTGATGTATTGATCGATAACACGGCAGGTTATGAGACCCTCTCATTCATGGATGGATTTTCAGGATACAATCAAATTCGTTTGGCAGAAGAGGATCAGGAAAAGACGTCATTCACTACCCCTTGGGGAACATATTGTTACGTGGTCATGCCGTTTGGGTTAAAGAATGCTGGAGCTACTTACCAAAGAGCGATGATGGCCATATTTCATGACATGATGCACATATATCTGGAAGTGTATGTGGATGACTTATTGGTGAAATCAAGGACCAGGATGGAACAACCAGAAGTTTTGGCTAAGGTCTTGCAAAGGTCAAGAGAGTTCCAATTGAAAATGAACCCGAAGAAGTGTGTGTTTGGTGTGTCGTCGGGTAAATTGCTGGGGTTCATTGTGAGTAAAAGAGGGATCGAGATAGATCCCGACAAAGCTAAGGCCATCAGGGATATGCCACCTCCCAAGAATTTGAGGGAAGTCCGAGGTTTAATCGAGAGGTTACAGTTTATTCATCGGTTTATGTCTCAACATTCACAAAGGTGTAGACCTCTCTACGAGTTGACCAAGCCAGGAGTAGAATTCCACTGGAATTCTAAATGTCAGAAAGCTTTTGAAGGGTTGAAGGAATATCTGGCTGGTCCACCCGTTCTCATTCCACCCAAACCAGAAAAACCTCTGATCCTTTACGTCTCAGTCTTGGATGACTCCCTGGGAGCCGTCCTCGCACAAGCTGATGAAGAAGGCAAGGAACGGGCAACCTATTACTTGTCCAAACTTCTCAATCCCTGTGAGCAGAAGTACACCGGCATGGAGAAAACCTGTGCTGCCCTCGTTTGGGTAGTGCAGAAATTGAAGCACTACTTCTTGGCTCACGAAGTCCACTTGATTGCTCGAATGAATCCTATCAAATTTCTTCTGGAGAAAGCCGTCCTTACGGATAGGCTAGCACGTTGGCAAAGTTTTCTCTCTCAGTTCGACATCACCTACATCCAGCAAAAGGCGATTAAAGGCTATGCCATAGCCGAGCATCTCGCTCACCATCCTCTTCCCAAGTTCGATCCCGTCCAATCAGAGTTTCCAGATGAGGAACTAATGTCCGTCAACCAATCAGATGAGCCAATGTGGACATTATATTTTGATGGAGCTCTGAATTCTCAAGGGAGAGGAATCGGCATCGCCCTCCTGTCGCCTGAAGGCCTCACATTCCCATTGGCATACCAGCTTAAATTCTCAGTTACCAACAATATAGCCGAATATGAAGCCCTTCTAGCTGGCCTAGAACTCGCTCATTCTTTTCGTATCACTGAGTTGCGAGTCGTAGGTGATAGTCAACTCATCCTTCGCCAGGTGCTCACTAAATATCGCACTCGCGATCCCAAACTCAAGCCATACCAAGAACTCACTGCTGCCTTTGCCAAACTGTTCGCCAAACTGATCTTTGTTCATGTCCCTCGTCATCAGAATATTCTCGCCGATGCCCTCGCCTCATTGGCATCATCCATAAGGTTCCCTCTAGGAAGATGGTTTAAGTCCATTTCCATCTACAAACTTCATGCTCCTGCAATCGATGATGCTTCCTACGTAAATATCAAAGACAGGATAGCAAGGAAGATCCTGCAGGAAGATATCCTTGAAAAGAGGGAAATCATGTTGGCAGAGGCTGAAGAAGAACTGGCTGATGAAGAGAAACCATGGTTCTATGAAATTGTCAAATACTGCCAAGATCAGTCTTATCCTGAAGGGGCCACCACAGAAGAGAAGAAAGCCATAAGAAGGGTGGCTCAGAAATATACTTTGGTTGGAGGTCTACTCTATAGGAGGAGCCTTACTGGTATTCTGTTAAGATGTCTTGGTGACGATGAGGTTTGGAAATGTGTAGAAGAGACGCACTCGGGTGTGTGCGGTGGCCACGTGAACAGTCAGATGCTCACCAAGAAGATCATTCGTCAAGGCTTTTATTGGCCCACTATGGAAGAGGATTGTGCTGTCTATGTCCGTAGGTGTGTCAAGTGTCAACTTCACGCCGATAAAATCCATTCACCATCTTCCTCATTTCATCCAATATCCTCCCCATGGCCTTTCTCCATGTGGGCATTCGACATCATTGGTCCCCTAGGTGATCCCAATTCCCTCACCAAGCAGAAATCTTTCATCCTTATTGCGACGGAATATTTCACCAAATGGGCCGAAGCCGAAGCTTACGCGGAAATCAAGGCGTCAACAGTCTGCAAGTTCATCATGAAGAACATCCTCGCCAGATTCGGCGTCCCAAGCACGATCGTCACCGACAATGGGCCACAGTTCATTTCTCAGGACCTACAGGACCTCTGCAAAAGGTACGCAATTGCATTGCATCATTCATCGCCTTACTACCTACAAGGTAACGGCCAAGCGGAGGCCACCAATAAAACATTGCTCAAAATCATCAAAAAAACCTGTGAGTCTAGTAAGTTTTCAGACTGGCCAGAAAAGCTTATCGAAGCCCTATGGGCCTATCGCACTTCAATCCGTACCCCCACCGGGCAGACTCCATTTGCCCTTACTTATGGTATGGAAGCGGTAGTCCCATACGAGACTCTGATCCCTTCTCTCAGGGTACAATTGGACGAGGAATTTCCCCTCGACGATCGTCGTAATTCACTCCTCGCCCAGTTGAAACTCTTGGATGAGAAGCGGCTGGCCGCCGCCGAACACGCGCGTGTGTATCAAAATAGACTCGCTCGCTTTTACCAAAAGAAAGTCGTTGAGAGAAAATTCAAAGTCGGTGAGATAGTCGTAAAAAGAATTTTTGTCAAACCTGGAGGGCCGCGTTCTAAGCTCCAACCCAATTGGGAAGGGCCATTTGTAATTCAAGCCGTGTACCCTAGCAACGCCTACAAGCTAGTCAACGCCGAAGGGACCGAGTTATCCCACCCTTGGAATGGGCTTTATCTTAAGAAATACTACCCTTAGCACAAAACAAAAAAATGATGAAAAGATAAAAACATCAAAAACAAAGGAAATATTGAAAACCACTAAAAATATGGAAAATTCAAAATGCCGATGCCCGGCAGTCACCATATAGTTAAGTCTCTGCATCTAACCTTCATGTTAGGATAGGGCCCATTAAGGCTTGGTAGGCACCGGGTCTTGGTTTGCCAGAACCGTGGAGACCCCTGTCCGGCCACGTCGGCCTATGCTCACTCGAAGGAAGCTAACATGTGTTCACTTATGTATTTTATTCAAAAAAGTTGGTAGCATCACCTACGGTAGGGCCACACATAGAAGATCTCCGGAAGCTGTAATCTTTATTCTTTTCTCTTCGACCAAATGAGACAGTCGGCGCCCTTAAAACGCTGAGCATGAGAAACCGAAACTCAAACCCCAAGGGCAAGAGTAAGATCCATTTCCTCGAGCATCGATCAGTGCACGAGAAGAGGGCAGTGTCCCCGCAGGCATACAAAAAGGGAGCCCACAAACGTCAAACGACTATATCTCCCTCACAAAAAAAATACAAAGTCAAAATCAAGAGAAAAGCCTGGTCGTGACCGTGCCTGTTGCAATAAACGGAACCCCTCAAAGCAAAAGTCTGAATCCACAAAAGGGGCCGTGGAATGTAAATGCTCGAGATTTGGTCCGAAGTTGTCCGAAAGGAAAGAGTTAATGGGCCCTTATTCGCTCGCCGGGTTAACGGCTTTGCCGGTCCTCTCAGGAGGTTTATCCCCTACACTCTTCCTTCTCCCTCTAAAGATGAAGGTTCGATGGAGTTTCTGAAAGGTGAAAACTACCCAGGGTCTGCGACCTTATTTTAATATACACATTTGGTTGCCCACTTTGAAAAGCAAAAGCTATCGCTGCGAAGGAGTCTCCGTGTTTCTGGCTGGTCAAGACTCCTGTTTACCACCTTGATGTCTTCTTGTTTAACCTCGGGCTTAGGCCAATGCAAGCGCGTCACCTATGGGTGCGACGGCGTCTGATTCCGGGTCAACGTCGCGCGGTTGGTCGTTAGGGTTCCAGGGTGTTTCATCATATACCATCTAGAGTTGTGAGGAAACAGACCCGGGTCGGGCAAATCTTTTACCTCAAACACCTTTTGGGTGAATCCCTGTGGTCGGAAGCAACTGGGAGCCTAAGCATGGCATGACGGTTTTGTCATCAGGGTAAGTCTTAGCCGGCGGGATCATCATTCGAGGGGTCTAGAGACCCAAATCAACCTAGATGTGCACTTAGGATACCTGGGAGGTTAATAAGAAACCCCTGTTCTCACAAAGGTTAGGTGCCATTTGGGTGCTTGCCGGGCGTTAGCAAAAAAAAAATTGAAATGATAAAAGCAAAAAAAATGGAAAAAAGAAAATGCACATATTTGCAAACAAAAAAAAATCTTTTTATGATAAAACAAAAAAAATATCAAATGTGAAAAAGAAAACAAATCAATTTTGCATGATTACATTTGCGTGCAGCATCTCACTTTTAATACCGTTTGCATTCGTGTGCTTGCCTGTCGCATTTATCATCACCGCATCTTTCCCTTGCCTTCGTTAAATAAAGGCTTGGCCCCTTGACCAGTCATCAAGGACAGTCACAGTGACCATTTGCTTATTGAGCAAGGGGCCAAGTCAGAACAGAAATTCTGATTTGTTTGTTTCAGTGATGTGTGCAGGCAACAGAAGCATAGGTGAAAAACAAACAAACCGAACCTTGTGTTTTATTCCAAAAATCAAAAAAATTACATCAAGTTCCGCCCTCTCTCTCCGCATTACTCGTCCCACTACTCTCCTGGCAAAACACTCTCAAAGGTGCTACCCAACTACGAAAAGCGGTACTCCTACCGCTCTGTACTCCCCTTCCTATTCCCACATCCCGGCGTTGATCCACGGAAGCAGCAGAGAAGCTACCAACACGAAAGCCACGCTCTCGTGCTCTTCGGTAGCGCTCCTCACCATCTCTCAGCCACTGTTCAGCAAGACCAAGGCTGATTCGGAGTTCGAATAGTTGGGCCTCCATGGCCCTTCGTTCCTCCCTTTCAGCCAAACTGTTGGCTCTTTCTCTCTCTACGTCTCTTTCTCTCTCTGCCCGTTCTCTCTCACGGTCTTCCCTCTCCAACTGGAGAGTGATCCTCAGTTCCACGGCATCCCTAGAGGAGTCATCATCAGGATGACGCCGCAGTTCCCTCTCCAGTTCTGCTATCCTAGCCTCCTTTTGCGCAGCTTGGCCAAGCGCTTCTTCCGTCTCCTTTTCCTGCCAAGTGTACCATCTCAGATACACGATAAGGCATAAGTAAGGAGAATTCAACACTGAGACTCTTACCTGTATAGAGAGCATCCCTTCTGCCTCCGCAGTACGCTGCGTGGCGTGAGCAAGTTGCTCATGAAGCGAGTCAAGTTCTGAGGTGGGAATCCACAAGCTGGAAAAGGCACCACCTACTCCCATCGCTGGGGAAGCCGCGCCAATCTGGGCATGCTACGACCGCGTGAATTAGCAGCCAACATCTGGAATCTGGGGTTTTAATTAGGAACGTACTGTACACCTACCAAGGCGCTCGTAGCTCCGCGGGCATCACCCAACTGTTGTTCCATCTCTGCCAAGCGAGTTCGTAAATTCGCTATCATGGCATCCCGGACATCCTGCGGCCTTACAAGTCAGCATTTTCACCAGAAAACAAAAAAGGGAGAAAGAAGAAAAGAGAAAAAGGGAAAACCTACCTCCGCAAGTCCCCGGGGTTGGAGCCGCTCTGCGTACTTTGTCCTATATAGACGCAAGTAGTCCTCGCTATCCCGCGCCTGTGATTCTACAATCATGCCACCCCGTTGCCAGTTCTCATACTGTTCGGGGAATCGCACGCGCCAGTCAATGCAGGTCCCCGGTCCCCGCGTCTTTCTCCCGACATGAGGTGGCGTAGCCGTATCCACCCATTCCTGAGCTAGTCCTAAAGTCCTCATAACTAATCGTAGCCGAAGCGGCTCGATTTCATTCAGGCAGTGCATCCACAGTTCCCGTCCGAACCGGGCACGACTTGCTAGAACCCACGGCTGGTCGGCATCGACCATGTCTGAGTAGGGTCTTGTGGACGCCAAAAAAATGACGATGATGGTGATGGCGACATTCGCGTCTACACATTAGAGCGCGAGTCGAAGATAGAAATGCTGAATAAATCTCATGCCTCGCCCGATCAAGACGAGAACTCACTTGGTGGTCCGCTACCCGCTAAGGAGGCCCCCTAAGCAAAAGATACAGCTACAAGGCTCCGACCAGCCATGCCGAGAGCTGAATCAGAGAAGAGTCGGGAACTCTGGCACAGTCTCAACTTGCACCGAAAGTCACGCAAAGTCTAGGACCGAGTCCCGGAGGCTGCGAACAGAAAATTGTGGAAGCCATGCAATGCAACCAGAACATTCTGGGAATGCCAACATTCATATAAATGGCCTCGACTTCGGAAAGAATCCGTTCGGTGCTTAAAACGGTACGGAAGGGCCTTAAAGCGGCACGCCTTAAAACGGCGCGCCCCCCCTTACTTTAAAATGGCGCGCCCTTATTTCATGCTCTAATACGAGCTCCACTTGCTTTGTGTTAAAACGGCACGCTCACTGTTGAAGAGGCCACCCCTTTGAAGGTTAATACGGCGCCACCTTATGCACAACTTACCCGGCGCGCTCATTTGAAGGAAGTGCCCCCCTTTACACTCTAATACGGCGCCCCTTTGCAAAGATTTAATCCGGCGCGCCCATTTGTAATCTTAACACGGCACACCAATTGCACTTGGGTTTAAACCGGCGCGGGCACTGTTCCACCGCGCCGTTTTAACCCCATGCCATCCCATCGAAACTCCGATGCTCTGTTCTGCACCATACGCGGCGCAGATGACATTTAATGTTTGAAGCCGTGTCTCCTCCTCCCGAACGACAGCAAAGCGGCAGTGACGGCAGCAGCAGCAGCAGATCCTCTCGACAAATCCGTGAATGTCCCATCCTCGGACGAACGCCAGTGTACTCCACGAACCAGCATCATCCAGCACAACAACAACGTTGTTGCGAACAAGGCAGAGGTGGCGGGAGTTTTCTCCCCCACTGTCCGTTCTATAAAGGCATGCTCCACTGGAGAAAGAAGGGGAGAGGAAGAGGAGAGCTGCTCGAACCCCCTCGGCTGTATGCAGTGAAGAGAAGAAGAAAAGAAGAGAAGAAGGCCACCCGAAGAGAAGGAAGCTCCACCCATCCATGCCAGAGAGGTGAAGAAAGAAAGAGAGAGGAGAGTGAGAGTGAGAGGTGAGCTCGGAGGGGGAGGAGCTTGTGCTCCGTTCCCCCTCCCCCATCGATGTATTCCCTCCTTTCCCTCTACTGTATTCTCTCCTTTTCTCGCTTTAGGGTAGATTCCCAACTGTATTTCTCTTTGCAAACGAATAAAAAGAAAAGCCCTTTTTGCAACATACGGTGTTCTTCTGCTTCCCTCTCTTTCTCTCTGCCTTCTCCTCATCCATGCCCTTCGAAGCTTGCTTCTCCATAGCATGGCCTTCGAAGGAGTCCGTCAGGGGATGAACATTCATGGCCTCTCGTGGCACACATTCGTCCCGCTTATGAAGTTATCACCCGTGAGCCGTGGTCGCTCTCGTAGGCTGGCCCTCGAGCGTTCCACACTCACACTTGGGCTAACGGACCGCCGTGAGGCCGTTCCGCATTTCTTGAGAGTTTACCCGGGAGTAATCCGTGTGGTGACTCTCCTTTATCTCTGGCAAGTCCCGGTCCGGGGGAGATGCTGCCGGATTCTCGCCATGGCCAAAAACACTCAGGAACGAACGAACAAACCACCTCTGAGAACAAGAACAACACACAGTAAGCTCTGTGAATCAAACCCTTCGAACGAATACTTAAGCATTCATGCTAATTCACCTCAATGAACGACTAAAAATGATTAAACCCCCTTTTTCATCAACCTAATCTTCCAAATGGATGAATAAACCTGTCATTAACCCAACCTGCAGGTGAAAGAAAAGAAAGCACACAGTCAAAATCAAGAAACTCTCGGGAGGGGCTAATCCGTCGCGGCCACCGCTCCATGGCGCCGTTTTAACCCTCCTCACAATAGCCCCATCTCCATTTGCAATCTAAAAACGGTGCACCCCTTTCAATTCTAATCCGGCGCCCTTAAAACGGCGCGCCCCTCTCCCTTTGAATGGCCCAATTTCGGCGCGCCCCCCTTTGTTTAACCGTTAAAACGGCGCGCCCTTGACTCCCTTCTCTCCTGGGCTTGGACCCCCCTTAACCGGCGCGCCCTATGGCATCTCCCTTTAACCGGCGCGCCCCATTTCCTCCCTTGCAACCCTTAAAACGGCGCCCCTATAACCGGCGCGCCCCCCCCCTTTTAATGTCCTAAATCGGTGCCCATCTGTGCTTCGCTATTCACCTTAAAACGGCGCCCCATTTCCTCCCTTGAGCTCTAAAACGGCGCCATCCTCTTCCTTCGCTAACCGGCGCGCCTCCTTAATACAAAAAGGGAATAAACAAGCAAAAGAAATAATGATAAAAGGTCAATCATGCTAATAAGAGAATAAAAGGAACTCCATCACCCGTGCCTTAATTGAATTTTTGTTCCGGGGGCGCTGCCCCCGGAAACCCCCGCAAGGGGCGTTGCCCCCTTGACCCCCACGACCTGACCGGGGTCGAACCCCGCGACCTGACCGCGCAGGTCGATCCGCGTGCGAGGGCGCATGATGGCAAGTTCAGGCTCCACACTTAACAATTCGCTCCCTCGGACTCGGTGCAAAGAGAAAATCAATGATGCCTTGTGGTATCGGGCGTGGACCGCGGAACCCCCGACATGGTCATGGTCCGAACACCGTCTGGGCCAATAGTTCGTTAACTCGACCCGCTTCTCCCAGGATCTAATCCCGCAACGCCACATTAAACTTGTCGTGTCTACGGCAGACATTTGCACGGTTTTATCGTCGTCTTCGATGCTTCAAACATAGACTCGCGTCCGAACAATGAATGGTCCAACCGTGACCGACACGCACGCATAACTTGGAACCTTCGTTTCCCCGGACTGTGTGTGAAGAGAAAAGCAATGACGCCCCATGGCATAGGACTTGGATCTCGGGAGCCCTCGCCCGGACATGACCATGATCCGAACTTATCACGGGCCGATAGTTCGTTAGCTCGACCTGTCTTTATCGGAATCCGATCTCGCATCCACATTAAACATGTCGTACCTACGGCAGACATCCGTACAGTTTTATCATCGTCCTTGACGCTACTAATACGGACCTCCGTTCGAATAAGGAATGGTCCGTTAGTGACCGACGTATATACCGGGATCCAATCCCGCACCCACAGGAAATGTGCCGTACCTCCGGTATGTCTTTGTCGTGGTCTCCGATGTTTCGAATATGGGCTTACGTCCAAATACTGAATGGTCCGTTAGTGACCGACGTATATCCCGGGATCGAATCCCGTGCTTGCGTTAAAACTTGCCGTACTCACGGCAGACATTTGTACGGGTTTATTTTCGTTTACGCCTTCAATACGGATCTTTGTCCGAGCATAAAATGGTCCATGCATGACCAGCAAAATCTGAATGGAATGAGACGGCTCTCGTCTTCCCCGGACCCTACGTGCGGGAATATCAATAAGACCTTCGTGAGTCACATTTGGACCTCGGGTTCGCCCCAACCATGGTCATCGCCTGACCCACATCCTAGGCCTATAGTCGGCTAGCTATGTACAAATCTTTGTTTCGGAATCTAGTCCCGGGACACTTTCCCGCTGCCCTTCGGCACCGGAAATATTAATGATACCCACGCGAGCCCGACTTCGACCGCGGGGGGCCCACCGCAGTATGGTCGTAGTTTGGTCTTGCACCGGGCGAACAAACTTATCGGTTTCCGACCGCTCTAACCGGGATTCAACCGAATGCCTCCCATCCCTTTGAACGATAAACTTGCCGTACCCCGGCATACATATGCTCCAGTTTTCCCCGTGATGATCACGATTCTCTAAAGCCAGACGCTCGTCCGAATATCAAAATGGTCCCTTGAGTGACCGACATATTTCGAATGCTTGTTTCCCTAGACATAGGGCTTTCCGACTGATTCGAGACCGCTATCGGCTTGTTTCTCTCGATATATTTTCCTGGCCATGAGGCCCCTTTTCCCGGCGATTAATCAAGGGTGATCCCCTCTCCGAGGGGATGTAAATGACGCCGTGACCTTTATGGCGCAGCGGGTTCTAGTCCCGACACGAACCACACAATCGTCTGATTAGTCAGATCGAGCGCACAATAAATCGTCACTTTGTGACTGGCACGCCCACGCACTTAATAAACGCCAATAAACAAATAAACAACGATTTTGTTAAATAAAAAAGTGCGTCCACAAGTCTGGCACGCCCGGTGGGACTGAACCACCCTTCATCTCTTCGCCGGGATTTGGGGCCTCATGGCCTCCTAATAAACGATGTTTGTCTGCTTTGATGAATTGCAGGTGCTATCTTTGCCAACCCTATGGGGAGAAAAGCCGAACTAGGTGCAACTATCTTTATGGCCTCGAGGATGCTACTCCGAGACATATGCAACTTCCGTGAATCATGAAGGCCGCCCAAAAAGAAAAGGAGAGAAGAGAAAGAGAGAATAAGGGAGGAGAAACCAAACCCCCTTCCCGCAAGAAGAAAGGAAGAAAAGAAGAAAAGAAGAATAGAAGGAAAAATGAGGAAAGAAGAAAAGAAGAAAGAAACAAAAAGGGAAGAGAAAGAATCGGTGAGAGAGGGTTGTACGGCCATATCCGTTGAGACTCGTGCTGAACGAAGATTACCACTGTGGGATTGATGCGGTGGAGCGAACCACTCATCCCCTCCCTGAGGTAGTGAGCGCTCTCCTGCGCACCCGCCTTTGGTCTATTACAAAAAAAAAGAAGAGAAGAAAAGAAAGGACAAAAAAAAACTGGCAAGCATCGCCGACCAAAAAGGACAAGAAGAAGGCAGGCATCCCGCCCGACTCTAGGAGGGTCCAAGTCCATGGTGCCATGCCCGGGCCTGTTCCACCTTCCTGCTGCCCCTATCTGGGAATGCTTTGTAGCAATGAGGCTGAGCATGGCCACGAATCTATAAGAGAGCATTCATCCACCCCGCCATAGGAGTGTAAGACACAAAAGAATACACCCCGACTTAGGGGCATTTGAAGAAGCAACACACCCCGCCACGGGGGCATAGAAGCCTTAAGGAACGTACCCCAGCTTACTGGGATCTGAAGAAGAATTACACCCCACCTTGCGGGCATCAAAGCAACACACCCCGCCACGGGGGCATAGAAGCCTTAAGGAACGCACCCCAGCTTACTGGGATCTGAAGAAGAATTACACCCCACCTTGGGGGCATCAAAAGCAACAATACACCCCAACTTGGGTGCACGAGAGGCAAACATCCCCCAGTGTGTCGGGGTAAAAAAAAAAAAAGAATCCACCCCACTCTGGGACATAAGAAGAAAAGGATACACCCCGGCTCGGGGGCACATGAAGAGAATCCACCCCGACTTGGGGGCACATAAAGCAAAGCACACCCCGGCTTAGGGGAACATGAAGAGAAATATACCCCTCTCTGGGGTCGAAGAAGCAGAAGGATCCACCCCGACTTGGGGGCACGCACAAAGCAAAAGTTACACCCCAGCCTAGGGGCATTTGAAGAAGAAACTACGCCCGCTCTAGGGATAGATGAAAAGACACACACCCCGCCTTGAGGGGTAGAAGAAGCAGAATACACTCCGCCCGGGGTGCACAAGAAGCAAAGCACACCCTGACTCGGGGGACAGATGAGACAAAGAATACACCCCGGTTTAGGGGTATCTGAGGGAGAAATATACCCCGATATGGGGGCATATGAAACAAAAACACACCCCAGCTTAGGGGAATACAAAGAGAAATATACCCCACCCTGGGGCAGAAGAAGCAGAAGAACCTACCCCGGGTTAGGGGCATTCGAAGAAGAACCACACCCTACCATGGGGGCATAAGAAGCAAAGACCATATCCCGCCATGGGGAATACAAAACAAGAACTCACCCCGGCCTAGGGGGCACACGAAGAAAGAAACACATGCCTTGCCATTGGCTGCACAAAAAGAGAAACACACCCCGGCCTGGGGCATAAAAAGCAATCAACAACACACTCCGCCCGGGGTGCACAAGAAGCAAATACACCCCGCCATGGGGGCACAGAAGTAAAGAAGCAGAATCCACCCCGGCCTGGGGGCATAAGAAGCATGAAGTTACACCCCGACTCAGGGGTACGTAAAAAAGAAACCCATCCTACCTTGGGTGCACAAGAGATGAAGAACACACCCCCGGTCTAGGGGCACGTGAAGAGAAATATACCCCGCCTAGGGGCATAGAAGCCAAAAAGAATACACCCCGCCTGGGGGCACAAAAGCAAAGAGGCCTACCCCCCGACCATGGGGGCAGATGAAGAAAAGCTACACTCCAACCTAGGGGCACGTTAAAAGGATACACCCCAGTCCGGGGGCATCAATGAGAAAGGAAGAGCAGAACAAAAAAATAATCATGAAGTGGACGTGATCTTTGAACCTGCCTCTTCACAATAAAAAGAAGAGCAGAAAAGAAGGGAACATCATCAGGCATACGTGGTCTTTCCACTCGCCTCCCCACACAAAAGAAGAAGAGAAGAAGAGAAAGATGGGTCACGAGGCAAACTTTGACCTCCGACCTCCGGCCATCCAACAAACAGGAACCAACTAAACCTTCCGCCGACGGGGCGTTAAACCGACTAAACCTTCCGCCGATGGGGCGTTAAACCGACTAAACTCTTTCGCCGACGGGGCGTTAAACCGACTAAACCATCCGCCGACGGGGCGTTAAACCGACTAAACCTTCCGCCGACGGGGCATTACACCGACAGATATCCCACCATCGGCCCCCGAGCCGACAACTATCCAATCATCGGCCCCTGAGCCGACAACTACTTCACTCATCATTGGCTCCTAGCCGACAGCTACCCCATTATCGGCTCCTAGCCGACTGCTTCCCAATAAAAAGAAAGAATAAACCTTTCACTTTGGTTCGGGTCCTTCCCCGGCCAGAGAATCAAAAATAACCCTTTCACTTTGGTTCGGGTCCTTCCCCAGCCAGAATCAAGAATGAACCCTTTCACTTTGGTTCGGGTCCTTCCCCGGCCAGAGAATCAAAGAATCAACCTTTCACTTTGGTTCGGAGCATTTCCCGGCCAGAGAATTAAAGAATCAACCTTTCACTTTGGTTCGGAGCATTTCCCGGCCAGAGAATCAAGAATCAACCTTCCACTTTGGTTCGGATCCTTCCCCGGCCAGAGAATCAAACAATAAACCTTCCACTTTGGTTCGGATCCTTTCCGGGCCAGAGAATTAAAGAATCAACCTGTCACTCTAGTCCGGATCCTTCCCCGGCCGGAGAATTAAAGAATAAACCTTTCAATCTGGTTCGGGTCTTTCCCCGGCCAGAGAATCCAAGAATCAACCCATCCACTTTGGTTTGGATCCTGCCCCGGCCATAGAACAAAAATAGAGACCTTTATCTTCAGCTCTCGCAGCCCGTTTTCCAATTCTGGCCCTCGTAGCCTGCTTCCCAGCTTTGGCTCTTACAGCCTGCTTACCTTTGGCCTTCGTGGCCTACTTCCCAAGTCTGGCTCTCGTAGCCTGCTTCCCATAATTCGGCCTTCGCGGCCCGCATCCCGTAACTTCGGCTCTTGCAGCCCGCTTCCCTAATATCCTCTCAGCCCTTTTGCGGTCTGCCTCCCTAATACCTTTACTACCACTACACATATACGTAACAACAATATTTTCCTATGCAAAAAAAAAGAGAAACAACAACAACAACAACAAAACAAACACACACACACACAAAAAAAAGAAAAAAAAAAAGAATGCATGATTGCCCTGCTTTCATGTTTGCTTAATATAGAATAACACACCTCTTTGGAATTGTCTGGGACCTTGTTTCCTTGCTAAATAATAACGCTGCCCCGATTCCGGATGCACGTGCGTCACGGCATACGCTCGAAGGGAACCCAATTATGGCGGGTGCACACGTCAAGGGGAATAGTCATGGCTAAATTGCTGAGCCCAACTCACAAAATAAACCGAGGCAACACTCCCACACTTCACATTTAATGTGCTCAATGGTCTTCAACCATAGGGATTGCACGACTTTCTTCTTAGCACTCTACGGATGCTTGAATTTCTACACTCGCGTGGAAGGTAATCGTGAGGAAAAAGCTGCCTACCCCCACTAAAAAAAAAGGAAAGAAGAAAGAATGAATAATAGAAAAAAAGAGAGAAACGTGAATCTGAGTAGCCGGGAATCCCCATTGAGACACATGAGGAGACTCACGCGAAAAGGTGAAGCGAATGAAGCCTAGTAGCCGGGAATCCCCATTGAGACACATGAGGAGACTCGCGTCAAACGGTGGAATCTGTAATAAAATTATGATAAGGATGAATCCTAGTAGCCGGGAATCCCCATTGAGACACATGAGGAGACTCGCGCCGAACGGTGAAATCCGCTACCAAAATAAACAGATGGGGGCTGTGTGAAGCTACCGAAAGTCGAAAGCCTGAAACTAATGTGTAGGCGCTAGAGTAACCCTCGAGTGTTGCTTAGAAAACCTGCATATCCCTATGTTTAGGGCCTTTTGCTCGCACGTTTGCTCCTCCACTCCACAGAGGATTGCCTCGGGTGAAATGCGTGAATTTAAGCTATGCATGCAAGACATGCGATATCCTCTTGATGGGTGCACCACCCCTTAGTCGTGCCTCGTGGCCCACACTGCATTTGCGAATTATGGGCGTTGTCCCTATCCCATCCCTATAGAGGGAGCTACCTTATATGTATTTATGTTATGCTTGCTGATGAATGCCTGCATGCTTGAATAAAGGAAATAATAATAAAAAAATAGACTCAATTTTGGTCATTGTGGCCTACTTTCCCAGTTCTGGCTCGTGTAGCCCAATCTTGGCCCCCACGGCCTACTTCCCGTCTCTACGGCCTGCTAACCTCCCAACTTTGGCTTCTATAGCCCGCTTCCCCAATTGCAGCCTTCGCGGCCTACCTCTGCAACATCAGCTCCGGCGCTCATGGCCCACTTTCCCGGTTCGGATTTCACAGCCGGTACTCCCGGCGCTTTGAAGAACATCAAATCTTTTCACTCTGGTGCAGGCTTGTTGCCCAGCCAGAGAACAAACAGACCCCTTTCACTCTGGATCGGACCTTCCGTCCGACTAGAGAACAAAAAAAGATCCTTTCACTTTGGCTCGGACCTGTTGTCCAGCCAGAGAATAAAAGATTCTCTCCACTCTAGATCGGACCTTCCATCCGACTAGAGAATAAAAAAAATCCTTTCACTCTAGACCGGACCTTCCGTCTGGCTAGAGAATAAAATGATCCTTTCACTTTGGCTCGGACCTGCCGTCCAGTCAGAGAACAAAAAGATTCTCTCCACTCTGGATCGGACCTTCCGTCCGACTAGAGAACAAAAAGATCCTTTCACTTTGGCTCGGACCTGCCGCCCAGTCAGAGAACAAAAAGATTCTCTCCAATCTAGATCGGACCTTCCGTCTGGCTAGAGAACTAAAAAGATTCTCTCCACTCTAGATCGGACCTTCCGTTCGGCTAGAGAACAAAAAGATCCTCTCACTTTGGCTCGGACCTGCCGTCCAGTCGGAGAATAAAAAGATTCTTTCCACTCTAGATCGGATCTTCTCTCTGGCTGGAGAATAAAAAGATCCTTTCACTTTGGCTCGGACTTGCCGTCCAGTCAGAAAAGAAAAAAGATTCTCTCCACTCTGGATCGGACCTTCTGTCCGACTAGAGAACAAAAAGATTCTCTCCACTCTAGATCGGACCTTCCGTCCAGCTAGAGAACAAAAAGATCCTTTCACTTTGGCTGGGACCTACCGTCCAGCTGAAGAACAAAAAGAATTCTCTCTACTCTGGTTCGGACCTTCCGTCCAGCCAAAGAATTAAAAGACCCTTCATACAGCTGGGACCCCTGGCGCATTAAAGAACGAAACAACCTTTCACCCTGGCCCGAGCCTGCCATTCGGGTAAGGAATCATCCCCTTTTCCTTGCGCTAACACTAGCCCGTGTCGGCGACTTGACCACCCCTCCATCCCTTCGGGGTCACGAACAATCCTTTTGATTTGGACCTCCCGTTCAGGTCGCTACATGAACCAACTCTTCTCTCCGTCCCTTCGGGTGACGAATACCCCTTTTGATTTGGACCCACCGTCCAGACCGTTAAAGGAATAAACCCTCCCCTCTGCCCTCGTGGCTCATTTTTCAATTATCGGCCCCTGAGCCGACAGCTATGTCATCATCGGCATTTAGCCGACAACTATCTCATTATCGGCGTCTGTGCCGATAGCTATCCAAAGTTGTTCAAAAAAAAGATAAAAAAGAAGAGAAGGAAAAAAAAAAGAAAAGAAGGGAAGAAGAAAAAGAAGGGAAAGAAAAGAAGAAGAAAAAAAGAAGAAGAAGAGAAGAAGAGAGAAGAAAAAGAGAAGGGAAAAGAAGAGGAAAAAAAAAAAGAGAAGAAAAAAAAGAAGAGAGAAAAATCATCATCAAAGCCTCCGAGGGATGTCGACTCGTCAAGTCCCGCCGGAGATCAAAATATTTTCAGTCCCACCAACGCATAAGACCAGTGGCCCAGACCTTTCGTCTGGTTCCATGAACAAAGAGACCCTTGCTTTGGCACTAACCCCATGCCAATGAACAAACCACGTCAGCTCCCGGCACCCTGTCGGCACTGATGAAGAAAAAAAGAGATAAATAAACCCTGTCAGTTCCCGACACCCTGTCGGCACTGATGAAGAGAAGAAGAGACAAATAAACCATGTCAGTTCCCGATACCCTGTCGGCACTGATGAAGAGACAAAGAGACTAACAAATCAGGTCAACTCTCGACACCCTGTCGGCGCTGGCGAAGAGACAAAGAGACCAACAAACCAGGTCAGCTCCCGGCACCCTGTCGGCAATGACGAAGAGATAAAGAGATCAACAAAGTAGGTCAGCTCCCGACACCCTGTCGGCGCTGGTGAAGAGACAAAGAGACAAACAAGCCAGGTCATCTCCCGATACCTTGTCGGCGCTGGCGAAGAGACCAAGAGACAAACAAGCCAGGTCAGCTCCCGACACCATGTCGGCGCTGGCGAAGAGACAAATAAACTAACAAACCAGGTCAGCTCCCGACACCCCGTCGGCACTGATGAAGAGACAAAGAGACAAACAAACCGGGTGAGCTCCCGACACCCCGTCGGCACTGAGTCGAGCTCCCGACACCATGTCGGCACTAATGAAGAGAAGAAGAGACAAGCAAACCACGTCGGTCCCCGACTCCCCGTCGGCATCGATGAATAAACCAATGGCCTGGACCTTTCGTCTGGTTCCATGAACAAAAGACCCTTGCTTTGGCACTCACCCCTTGGCAATGAATAAACCACCTCAATATCACAACTCCCATTCCCACCGATGAATTAACCCTTGGCTTGGACCTTCCGTCGAAGTCGATGGACAAAAGAACGCCTTTGCTTGGCTTGGACCTTCCGTCCAAGTCGATGAATGAAAAGAACTTTCTTGCTTGGCTCGGACCTTACGTCCAAGTCGATGAACAAAAAAAAAAGAGACCTCCTTTGCTTGGTTCGGACCTTCCATCCAAGCCAATGAATAAAAAAAAAAGAAGAACAAAAAAAGGAAAGAACTTTCTCGCTTGACTCGGACCTTCCGCCCAAGTCAATGAACAAAAACAACCTCTTTGCTTGGCTCGGACCTTCCGTCCAAGCTAATGAATAAAATGAGATAGAGCCTTCTTACTTGGCCCGGACCTTCCGCCCAAGTCGATAAAAAAAAAGAAAAGAAAAGAAAAGAAAAGAAGGGAACTTTCTTGCTTGGCTCGGACCTTCCGTCCAAGTCAATGAACAAAAAGAACCTCCTTGCTTGGCTCGGACCTTCCGTCCAAGTCAATGAATAAAAAAAAAGGGAAGAAGAAGAACTTCTTTGATTGGCTCGGACCTTCCGTCCAAGTCAATGAACAAAAAAAAAGAAGAGAAACCCCTTTTGCTTGGCTCGGACCTTCCGTCCAAGTCAATGAATGAAAAGCCCCCTTTGCCTTGGCACTCATCCCGTGTCAATGAATAGACCACATCAGCTCCCGACACCCTGTCGGCACCAGCAAATAAACCCTTCACTTCGAACGTTCCACCGGAATGCATAAAATCCTTTTCACTCCATCAGAGCCCTTTCATAAACCTTCGGCTTGGACCTCCCATCCGAGTCGATGAATGAACAATTCTCCTAAACCCAGCACGAGTCACCAACTCCCCCTTGGGATTGGCCTCATCTAAGTCATTTTAGGCCTCCTACCTAAGACGACGCATAGACCCTTCAGCCTTGCTTCGGTATTTATCCCATGTCGATGACTAAACCCCCACTCTGACATCTCGATCCACGTGCATATGCGGTGAGCGATCCCCTCATCCCTTCGCTGAAGGAGTGAGCGCTTTCTCGTGAATTTGCACCGGAAGAGCATCCTACTGGCTCGGAAGAACAGACGTCCTGTCGAAGAACTCTACACTCGCGGGCCCCGCGCACTCGTCCCTCGCTTGCGCCGCCCCGAGTGGGGGGCATTTGTGGACACCAAAAAAATGTCGATGAGGATCATACGGCATGCACGTCTCGACATTCGAGAGCAAGCCGAAGATAGAAATGCCGAATAAACCTCATGCCTCGCCCGATCAGGACGAGAACTCGCTTGGTGGTCCGCTACCCGCTAAGGAGCCCCCTAAGCAGAAGATACAGCTACAAGGCTCCGACCAGCCATGCCGAGAGCTGAATCAGAGAAGAGTCGGGAACTCTGGCACAGTCTCAACTTGCACCGAAAGTCACGCAAAGTCTAGGACCGAGTCCCGGAGGCTGCGAACAGAAAATTGTGGAAGCCATGCAATGCAACCAGAACATTCTGGGAATGCCAACATTCATATAAATGGCCTCGACTTCGGAAAGAATCCGTTCGGTGCTTAAAACGGTACGGAAGGGCCTTAAAGCGGCACGCCTTAAAACGGCGCGCCCCCCCTTACTTTAAAATGGCGCGCCCTTATTTCATGCTCTAATACGAGCTCCACTTGCTTTGTGTTAAAACGGCACGCTCACTGTTGAAGAGGCCACCCCTTTGAAGGTTAATACGGCGCCACCTTATGCACAACTTACCCGGCGCGCTCATTTGAAGGAAGTGCCCCCCTTTACACTCTAATACGGCGCCCCTTTGCAAAGATTTAATCCGGCGCGCCCATTTGTAATCTTAACACGGCACACCAATTGCACTTGGGTTTAAACCGGCGCGGGCACTGTTCCACCGCGCCGTTTTAACCCCATGCCATCCCATCGAAACTCCGATGCTCTGTTCTGCACCATACGCGGCGCAGATGACATTTAATGTTTGAAGCCGTGTCTCCTCCTCCCGAACGACAGCAAAGCGGCAGTGACGGCAGCAGCAGCAGCAGATCCTCTCGACAAATCCGTGAATGTCCCATCCTCGGACGAACGCCAGTGTACTCCACGAACCAGCATCATCCAGCACAACAACAACGTTGTTGCGAACAAGGCAGAGGTGGCGGGAGTTTTCTCCCCCACTGTTCGTTCTATAAGAGGCATGCCCCACTAGAGAAGGAGCTCTCTCTAGGCGGTGAGCAGGGAAGAGAAGAAGGGAAGAGGAGAGCTGCTCGAACCCCCTCGGCTGTATGCAGTGAAGAGAAGAAGAAAAAGAAGAGAAGAAGGCCACCCGAAGAGAAGGAAGCTCCACCCATCCATGCCAGAGAGGTGAAGAAAGAAAGAGAGAGGAGAGTGAGAGTGAGAGGTGAGCTCGGAGGGGGAGGAGCTTGTGCTCCGTTCCCCCTCCCCCATCGATGTATTCCCTCCTTTCCCTCTACTGTATTCTCTCCTTTTCTCGCTTTAGGGTAGATTCCCAACTGTATTTCTCTTTGCAAACGAATAAAAAGAAAAGCCCTTTTTGCAACATACGGTGTTCTTCTGCTTCCCTCTCTTTCTCTCTGCCTTCTCCTCATCCATGCCCTTCGAAGCTTGCTTCTCCATAGCATGGCCTTCGAAGGAGTCCGTCAGGGGATGAACATTCATGGCCTCTCGTGGCACACATTCGTCCCGCTTATGAAGTTATCACCCGTGAGCCGTGGTCGCTCTCGTAGGCTGGCCCTCGAGCGTTCCACACTCACACTTGGGCTAACGGACCGCCGTGAGGCCGTTCCGCATTTCTTGAGAGTTTACCCGGGAGTAATCCGTGTGGTGACTCTCCTTTATCTCTGGCAAGTCCCGGTCCGGGGGAGATGCTGCCGGATTCTCGCCATGGCCAAAAACACTCAGGAACGAACGAACAAACCACCTCTGAGAACAAGAACAACACACAGTAAGCTCTGTGAATCAAACCCTTCGAACGAATACTTAAGCATTCATGCTAATTCACCTCAATGAACGACTAAAAATGATTAAACCCCCTTTTTCATCAACCTAATCTTCCAAATGGATGAATAAACCTGTCATTAACCCAACCTGCAGGTGAAAGAAAAGAAAGCACACAGTCAAAATCAAGAAACTCTCGGGAGGGGCTAATCCGGCGCGGCCACCGCTCCATGGCGCCGTTTTAACCCTCCTCACAATAGCCCCATCTCCATTTGCAATCTAAAAACGGTGCACCCCTTTCAATTCTAATCCGGCGCCCTTAAAACGGCGCGCCCCTCTCCCTTTGAATGGCCCAATTTCGGCGCGCCCCCCTTTGTTTAACCGTTAAAACGGCGCGCCCTTGACTCCCTTCTCTCCTGGGCTTGGACCCCCCTTTACCGGCGCGCCCTATGGCATCTCCCTTTAACCGGCGCGCCCCATTTCCTCCCTTGCAACCCTTAAAACGGCGCCCCTATAACCGGCGCGCCCCCCCCCCCTTTTAATGTCCTAAATCGGTGCCCATCTGTGCTTCGCTATTCACCTTAAAACGGCGCCCCATTTCCTCCCTTGAGCTCTAAAACGGCGCCATCCTCTTCCTTCGCTAACCGGCGCGCCTCCTTAATACAAAAAGGGAATAAACAAGCAAAAGAAATAATGATAAAAGGTCAATCATGCTAATAAGAAAATAAAAGGAACTCCATCACCCGTGCCTTAATTGAATTTTTGTTCCGGGGGCGCTGCCCCCGGAAACCCCCGCAAGGGGCGTTGCCCCCTTGACCCCCACGACCTGACCGGGCAGGTCGAACCCCGCGACTTGACCGCGCAGGTCGATCCGCGTGCGAGGGCGCATGATGGCAAGTTCAGGCTCCACACTTAACAATTCGCTCCCTCGGACTCGGTGCAAAGAGAAAATCAATGATGCCTTGTGGTATCGGGCGTGGACCGCGGAACCCCCGACATGGTCATGGTCCGAACACCGTCTGGGCCAATAGTTCGTTAACTCGACCCGCTTCTCCCAGGATCTAATCCCGCAACGCCACATTAAACTTGTCGTGTCTACGGCAGACATTTGCACGGTTTTATCGTCGTCTTCGATGCTTCAAACATAGACTCGCGTCCGAACAATGAATGGTCCAACCGTGACCGACACGCACGCATAACTTGGAACCTTCGTTTCCCCGGACTGTGTGTGAAGAGAAAAGCAATGACGCCCCATGGCATAGGACTTGGATCTCGGGAGCCCTCGCCCGGACATGACCATGATCCGAACTTATCACGGGCCGATAGTTCGTTAGCTCGACCTGTCTTTATCGGAATCCGATCTCGCATCCACATTAAACATGTCGTACCTACGGCAGACATCCGTACAGTTTTATCATCGTCCTTGACGCTACTAATACGGACCTCCGTTCGAATAAGGAATGGTCCGTTAGTGACCGACGTATATACCGGGATCCAATCCCGCACCCACAGGAAATGTGCCGTACCTCCGGTATGTCTTTGTCGTGGTCTCCGATGTTTCGAATATGGGCTTACGTCCAAATACTGAATGGTCCGTTAGTGACCGACGTATATCCCGGGATCGAATCCCGTGCTTGCGTTAAAACTTGCCGTACTCACGGCAGACATTTGTACGGGTTTATTTTCGTTTACGCCTTCAATACGGATCTTTGTCCGAGCATAAAATGGTCCATGCATGACCAGCAAAATCTGAATGGAATGAGACGGCTCTCGTCTTCCCCGGACCCTACGTGCGGGAATATCAATAAGACCTTCGTGAGTCACATTTGGACCTCGGGTTCGCCCCAACCATGGTCATCGCCTGACCCACATCCTAGGCCTATAGTCGGCTAGCTATGTACAAATCTTTGTTTCGGAATCTAGTCCCGGGACACTTTCCCGCTGCCCTTCGGCACCGGAAATATTAATGATACCCACGCGAGCCCGACTTCGACCGCGGGGGGCCCACCGCAGTATGGTCGTAGTTTGGTCTTGCACCGGGCGAACAGACTTATCGGTTTCCGACCGCTCTAACCGGGATTCAACCGAATGCCTCCCATCCCTTTGAACGATAAACTTGCCGTACCCCGGCATACATATGCTCCAGTTTTCCCCGTGATGATCACGATTCTCTAAAGCCAGACGCTCGTCCGAATATCAAAATGGTCCCTTGAGTGACCGACATATTTCGAATGCTTGTTTCCCTAGACATAGGGCTTTCCGACTGATTCGAGACCGCTATCGGCTTGTTTCTCTCGATATATTTTCCTGGCCATGAGGCCCCTTTTCCCGGCGATTAATCAAGGGTGATCCCCTCTCCGAGGGGATGTAAATGACGCCGTGACCTTTATGGCGCAGCGGGTTCTAGTCCCGACACGAACCACACAATCGTCTGATTAGTCAGATCGAGCGCACAATAAATCGTCACTTTGTGACTGGCACGCCCACGCACTTAATAAACGCCAATAAACAAATAAACAACGATTTTGTTAAATAAAAAAGTGCGTCCACAGGTCTCCAGTTTACCATCGCTGCAGGGAACTCCTGTAGCTCCCGCCTTAGCACCATCAGTTGGTAAGTTAGGGGTGCCGCACTCATGATGGGTTCCCACCGCCTGGCTAGCGGCACCATCACGGGTCGCCAATGTCGAGCTCTCCCCATAGGGAGGTAATAATAGCTCCACAGCTGCTCGGCGCAGGCCATCAGAACTTTGCAAAAACATAAAAAAAAAAATACAAAACAAGCAAAACCAAAAATACCTGGATGAATGGTGTAAAACCACTCACAGTCATCTCACGATCCGTTTCTTGGAAATGGCCTGCAAACAAGTGTGCCAGCATGGCGGCTCCCCATGCATAATACCCTACTCTTTCAAGGTCTGACAGCAGCTCCAGGAAGCAACATTGGATACCATCCCCTTTCGAGCTCAGTACCAATCTCCCCAAAAGGAAGAGGAGAAATCTCCTCAAATCTATGTTGCATCTTTCCCAGTCGCCGAAATCTATGCAGTACACGGCGCGGCATCCTATTTCTATCCTTTCCATGAACTCTTCTGAGGATTCATCGTCCCGCCGACGAGTGTCGGTGAGCCCTAATGCATCCATCAGGGACGCCCTAGCTACCGACCTATTTTTTCGACCATCCAGGTCCAGACCCAATAACTTTTGGGCACCTTCTCTATAGTCCGCGTAAGTGACTCCGGTCACTGCCTCGCCCTCTACATTCAGGCTTGTGATCCGGACCACATCCTCCAAGCTCGGCACCATGTGCCCCCAGGGCATCAGGAATGCCCGGCTCACTGTGTCCCATCTCTCACACAAGGCTTGGATCAGAACCAGATCGGGCTTGATCGGCTCGATCCGAAGAAAGGTACCAAATCCCATCACGTCTAGCCTCGCCTTCTGAAAATCTGGGAGGCCCTTGTACGCTGCTACTACCAACTCCCATAAGATTTGTGATTTCATCACAACCTACACATACAAGGAATGGGGGTGAGGTTTGGTCAGAAGAAAGGAAGAAAGAATGAGAAAAGGGCAAGAAAACTTGGCTTACGAGTTGTGATTGGGCCCTTTCGCTGAAGTGCCCTTCAAGGTCTGAAAGCCTCCTGGAACTACTACCACTGGACCTGCTTCTCTTCGAGGAATGGGAAGATTCGCCCTCCATCCAACTCTCAGAACTTTGAACTCCTCCTCTCCCGTGAGAACTTGTGCTCCTCGAGTTAGTCCTCGATATACCTGGGAAGATAAAAGGGACAAGAATTTATAGAAATGGAAGGAGTGCGGGCCAAGATTACCTCCATCACCTGTCAATGATAGCCCTCGCAATGAGGCACCGCCCAAGCGGTCCCATGTGCCGCTTCACCGCTCGCACAAGGTGATTGATTGACGACTAGCCCCTATGTTGTCTAGGGATACCCTATCATAATTTGGAGGACGTCCGCAAAATTTGACATAACATCCGGGAAAAGGAACTAGGGCCGTCATTATTGACTTCGACGGCAGATTCCCGTGGAAAATGGTCACAACGAGATGCGATTCTCTGCTTGGGGCGGAGTCTCGGCAGACCCATCACATGGGAACAGTGCAAAGGAAAGGAACTGTAGGGAAGAAGGAACGCACAAGAGAACAAACAAGCAGCAGAAAATCAAATCACTCCATTCATAATTCTACGCAAGCTGTCATAAACACTACAATCATAGAGAGGTGGCGGGTCCACTAGCTCGCCAATCCTCACCATCACTCATCTCTCTGGGCACTCTCCTCCTCTCCCCCAAGGTGAGGGTCCCTCAGAAGCATCCGGGATCCCCGTGCAGTAGCACCTGCCTCGCCTCTGGGCGCCTGCTCCGCAGCAGTGACTCGCTGCTCCTCCCCTGGCGTGGCAAAGAAGTCACTAGCGGCAAAGCAACCGGACTGGCGGAGTCGCTCTCCGAACTCTCGCGCTCTCTCGTAGCGCGTCTCCATCCCTCCTAGCCTCTGTACGACGGCCTGAAGGCCCAGCTGGAGCTCCCTCACTTGGGCCTCTAAGGTCCTCCTCTCGGTCAGATCCCGCTGTCGCTCAGACCTACTCTCGGCTTTCTCTCTCTCTGCCTCTCTCCTCATCATCTACAGAAGAACCCTTAACTCCAGGATGTCTGGAGAAGGTCTCTCCTCACCACGATGCCGCAGCTCCGCTACAGTCGCCACCCAGGCGTCACGCTCCTCTTCCGCCCGGGTCGCGCGGGCCACCGCACCGGCAAGTTGCTCCCGGAGGGAGGCAATCTCAAGAAAAGGGGCCGAGGAGCTGGAAGATCCGCCAGCCACTCCCACCGTCGCTGTCTGCTGGGCACGCTGGAACAAAATAAACAACGGCCGTCAGTGAAACTCCAAAATCTGAAGTTAAAAGTGCAGCACGTAACTCACTAGGAGCGACAACTCATGTTGAGCGACGGCCAGTTGCCGCCTAGTCTCTGACAGTTGGGCGCGCGAGCCGCCGATGCCACGCGTGTCCCCAGCTTGGGGAAGCCCCGCGTAGCTCTCTCTCTGCCGCCGCAGGAAGTCGGCACTGTCCTGCACCAGTATACCCCCTTGCTGTCCAGGAAGACGTACGGGCCACTCCTCGAGCCTCACCTTGCCGCGACTCTCCCTCCTGACGCGGCTCGGCTCGTCCGCACTCGCCCACTCATCGGCCAGACCCAGGGTCCTTGCCATATCCTGCACCAAGAAAGGGGTCCCATATCAGTCAAAAGGAACGCGTCCCCTGTCTAGGACGCGTCCATCATTTGAGTGCAACACTCTCCGAACCCTTTCCCCCTCGCGCGACTCGCTTCAAAACCCAAAATGAATTAAAAGAGGAAGAAATCGGAGGACCTACCGGACCGTGTTCACCTCCTCCCACGCCATCGGGCCCCTCGGGTCCCTCGGGGGCCCGAAGCGGCCCTTCCTCCTCCATGGACGCCGTTCCGTGCTCGGGCGCATCCCTCCTTGGGCGAGGGGTCCCGCGTCCCTCTCCACCTTCACCGTGGTCAGGCCCACCGAACTCCATCGATCAAAAGAGGAGGAAGACGAGAAAGGAGGCAAGCGAGTTTCGGCAGAAGGCGGGCTCGTTTGCGGGTAAGGCACGGGAGAAGAAAGGCCACCCGTCGCTTTAAATTTGAAATCAAGGATTAAGACGCGTCCTCGCGCCTGGACGCGCCCAAAAGGGGGAAAAGGAAACAAAATCCCCCCGTGCAAAGCGTAGTTCCCCACTGTTCAGGGCAAGGTCTCGCGGAGCGTGCCTCAAAGGATAACTCAGTTCAAAGAAGAAAGTGTGGGAGAGAGAAAGGTACACACAACACAAAAAAGCCATTTCCATTTCATATAATAGCCGAAAGTACATCATACAGTGAGAAGGGTGACGTACAAGCAACTCTCTAACTCTCACCGTCACCCTCCTGGTCATCTCTCTCCTCCCTCCTCTGCCGGGGATCCCTAGGGGGCCTCTGCGAACCCTGAGAAGCCGTGCTCGCCTCGCCCTGCGGTGGCACTCCAGCCTCGAAGGCGCGACGACGCTCCTCGGCCGAAGAGACCAGATAGCTGCCCATGGAAAAAGAACCAGACTGACGAAGTCGCGCCCCGCGTTCCTTTGCCCTCTGGTACCGCTCCTCGCTCTCCCGAAGCCTCCCCTCCGCCGTGCCGAGACTCAATCGGAGCTCCAGCAGCTGGGCCTCTAGAGCCCTCCTCTCGGTCCGATCCCGCTGTCGCTCCTCCCTCTCTCTCTCCCTATCCCTCTCCCTCTCTCTCTCCACGCTCTCCCTCTCTCTCTCCACGTTCTCCCTATCCCTCTCCCTCTCCTCTCTCTCCCTCATCGCCTCTCTCCTCGACAGCTCGAGGGCGATCCGCAGATCCAGCACGTCACAAGGGAGCTCCTCAGCCTCCCGTCGACGCTCCTCCTCCAGCTCCGCAATCCGGGCGTCACGCTCTGCCACCCAGGCATCGCGCTCTGCCACCCAGGCATCGCGCTCCTGCTCAGCACGAACAGCATGGGCCAGGACCTCCCGAATCTCGGCCACCTGTCAAAGCACGCATGCACCGTAAGAGAACAGTGATAGAAGGAAAGCAGCTAGAAGAGGGTCAGGGCCAAGCAAGCACTCACTCGAGCCTCGCGGTCACGCTCGGCCTCCTCAGCCCGAGCCACCGCATATGCCAGCTGCTCCTGGAGGGCAGAAACCTCCGGAGGAGGGCCCCGCGAACTGGAACCCTCTCCGCCAGCCATCCCGGCTGTCGCTGTCTGGTGGGCCCGCTGAAACACGGGGCAAACGTCAGTCAAAGGCCAAGCATCAAAAATCCAGGTCACAAAAAAAATGCATTGCATAGACTCACCAGGATCTCCAACTCCTGTCGGATGGCCACCAACTGTCGCCTGGCGTCCGCCAACTGGGCCCGCAGGTCGGCGATCATGGTATCACGAGCATCCTGCATTACACATAAGTTAGTGTCCCATGCATATACATATAGAAAGGTGGAGCAATTTCATTTCACTTACCCCTGCCATACCACCCAAGGAGAGGCGGTCCCCGTACGTAGCTCGGTACCGTCTCATGTAGTCTGTGCTGTCCTGTACGTGGGACACCACTGGGACCCCGCCCTGCTGCCAGTCCTGGTACTATGCTGGGAAGCGCGTACGCCAGTCCAC
Organism: Amorphophallus konjac; assembly: GCA_022559845.1. Classification (NCBI taxonomy): domain Eukaryota; kingdom Viridiplantae; phylum Streptophyta; class Magnoliopsida; order Alismatales; family Araceae; genus Amorphophallus; species Amorphophallus konjac. The sequence goes on from CM040118.1 coordinate 109,994,508, forward strand.
AATCTTCGCATTCCCCTTGGTCTTCCGCCCAATGCGGGCCGGCGCATCTACATCAACCCACTCCTGGGCTAGCCCCAACGTCCTCATGACCAGTCTAAGCCGCAGCGGCTCGATCTCGTTCAGACAATGGACCCACACGTTCCGCCTGAAGCGAGGAAGACCCGCTACAACCCAGGGCTGGCCAGCGTCGCCCATGCCCAGGTAGGGCCTCCACACCACCTGCATCACCATACCTACATCATATTAGTTACCATTCAGTCACACGCATAAACACAAAAAAATCATACGCATCATACCATGGCCTCGGGATACTCGCTCAGCTCCCAATGAAGTGACGCCAGCTGGTAGCCATGGGGTGCTGCAACCACGACCGGCCTCCACTGCCGCGCCAGAGGCACGGCCCTCCTGTTCCCATGCCTAGCCCTCCCCATCGGGAAATAGTAATAGCTCCACACCTGCATCCATCATACATCATTAGTACAATAATTGCATATTTAACTGTGGAAATGCATAAATAAAATGTTTACCTGGAGGAAAGGTGCGAAGCCGCTGACTGTCGTCTCCTTCTCCGAAGTCTGGGAGAGATCAGCAATCAAATGGGCAAGCAGAGCCGCTCCCCACGCGTAGTGTCCCACTCTGTCCAGATCCGCCAAGATCCCGAGGAAACGGCAGTGGATGCCATCCCCCTTCGTCCCCAGCAGAAGGCGGCCCAGGAAGAAGAAAAGAAACCTCCGAAGATCTAGGTCAACCAGCTCCCTCTCGCTCGGATCCTGGGTGAAAGCTGCACGAGCATCCCCCTCCAGTCGAGCCAAGAACTCCGCTCCAGTCTCGCTAACCCGCTGGCGCGGGTCGACGAATCCGAGCGCCTCCATGATCTCCACTCGGCCGACTACCCTGCTGTCTCTATCAGTCACGCTCGTCTCTAACCACAGCAGGTCCAGGGCACTCTCTCGGTAGTCGGGGTAGGTGACCCCGCTGACTGCCTCTCCGTCAACCCGTAGCCCAGTAATCCGAGCCACGTCCTCTAGTGTCGGCACCATCTGCCCCCAGGGCATCAAAAATGCCCGGCTCGGTGCGTGTCACCGCTCCCTCAGTGCCTGGATAAGAGGAAGGTCGAGCCGGAAGGGCTCGATCCTAAGGAAAGCTCCAAAGCCCATGGCGTCCACACGCGCCCTCTGGAAATCCGGCAGCCCACGGTATGCTGCCACCACCAAGGACCAGCTGATCCGGCCCTTCATCACGCCCTGCACACCACAAAAACCAACAAAGAACACATCAGCATCATGAACAGTAATAAACAATAACACTGTATATACTATTTATTCTTTTTGTTTTATTTTTTTAATATATATATATATATATATATATATATTGTTTTTTGGAGGCGTCCAGGCCCCTGGACGCCTCCTTCCTATTTTCTTTATTTCTTTTTTCAAAAAAAAATCCAAGAACCAAAAACAAAAAATATATATATAATATATATATTATTATGGAGGCGTCCTAGGCATTGGACGCCTCCTTATTTTTAATTTTATTTTATTATTTACGTAAATAAATAAATAACCAAAAATAAAAAGAAAAAGTGGAGGCGTCCAGGCCCCTGGACGCCTCCTTCTCTCACTACCCGGCCTTCTCTCACAGCCTCTCGCACGCCCGTTTTAGCCTATTGAACCATAAAGTGAGAATTCCGAAGTACTTACCGGGTCGTGATCGTCCTCTCCCGCGTCACCAGCATCCGCAGCGGCCTCCGCGGCCAGAAGCGGCACCTCCATCTCCTCACCCGCAGCAATCTCCTCTGCTGCGGCCTCCTCGGCATCATCCCTCAACCTCCTCGCACGACAAACCAGTCGTTTCCGCTTCTCTGGACCCTGGCTCGATCCTCCTCGCTCCATTGGGACTAAGAATGGGTCGTTTGGAGTGGCTGGACGGTCAGAATGAACAGTAAGTGAGTAAGGGGGGGGGGCTCCCCCCCTATATATAGATTGGGCTTTAATTGGGGCGTCCAGGACTCTACACGCCCCCCAAAAAATTTTTTTTTAAAAAAAAAATTTATAAAAAAAACAGGGGCATCCAGCCAGGCCTCTGGACGCCCCAATAATAATAAAAGATAATAAAAAATATAATAAAAAGAAAAAAAGGGCTAGAGAATGTATATAATCCAAAGCAAAAAATAAAAACACAAAGAAAAAGAAAAATCACCAAAAAATAATAATTAAGGGGACAAGGGTCCAAAACATCCAAATGCCAGATTTTATTCCATCAGAAAAGCAGATTGAGCTACATCAGGGGTTTAGGCGCCTTAGGCCTTAACTTCCCCAGTTCGGTTACATAAGCCCTCCACGGCTCGCATTCTTCCACCACGTGCGCTAACGCCTTTCCCGCAACACTTGTCTTCCAGGGAGCTTTAATGGCCTTCGCTTCCTTCGCGTCCGCTTCAGTGCCCAACTCCCTCTTCTTCAAAGGAACGATGCCAGTCGGTGGCGGGAACGAATGGCGTGGGATGCCAATCTGGAGGCAGCACCGATGCGCGTTGTAAAGAACAAACTCGGTCGCGCCGATCAGTTGAAGATCAACTTCGGGAGAAGACCTCATGAGGAGATCTAGCGAAAGCAAACATGCCGGTGCGCAAGTAAAGAAGCCTTGTGTCACGATGCGGAAGTGAGACCGCCAGTCTTCACGTTTCTTCAGCCACGGAACGCGGTTCACTACAGTACCACCGAAGCCTAACACGTCGGCTATGTGTTGAAGAGGGCTTTGTTGGAAGAGCTTCGAAGCGGTTGGCATTCCCTCGCGGTGGTCGAATTTGAAATGCAAATCCAGCCAGCAATTCAAGACAAGTGCACAACCAAATGGAGGCTTACCCATGCTCGAGGCAGTAAGACCGCTGTAAAGATAGGCAAGGACGGCGGGTCCCACCCTTTTTCCACGCCAGATCCCGCAGATAGCACTCAGCTGGTCTTCCTCCACTATGTTATCGGTATGAGGAAACAAGAGAGCACCCGCCAGACAGATAGTGAACCCCTTCATGATTCCCTCCAAATAGTCATCGTCTGGTGACCCTCTCAGGGCGTCCATGACCCACTCCGCAAGCTTTTGGAGATCGATCCCCTTTTGAGTACGGACCTTTCTGGCTACATCGGGTGGCATGAAGCTTCCAAGAACGCTTTCAGAAGTCCCCCGTGTCAGCATCCGCATAGCCTTCACATTCCCGTCACTCTTGAATTTCTTCAATCCGAGCAGAAGTTCCACCTCCTCGAGGAGGATGGTCATCTCGAAGGTCGGGAAGATAAAAGTGTGGGTCTGGGGATGCCAGATCTCCACTAGTGCGCCCATAGCCGCCCAGTCCATACGAATCTTCTCGTAATGTTTGGCATGAATAAGGAGCCCCTGTAAATGCCACTTCGAGAGTATGGCCCTCATGCCAATGGAGATATTGGAAGTCAGCTTTGAAAGCCATGGCAGCTTGGAAAACTTCCTCGGGCCTGGGAAGAGTGGATATGGCTGGAAGAGGAAAGAAGAAGAAATGAAGGAAGTAAGAAGAAGGTTCACGTGGAAAAATTTGAAAAGAGTCAGCTTACCATATGCGACATGATCATCCCACTCAGATGACCCTCGAGGTCGGAAAGTCGCCTAATCTCGCTGCTAGGCTTGCTCCTCTTCATAACGCGGGAAGACTCTCCTTCCATCCTGAAATCTCTAGACTCTCCTCTCCTTCCTCTCCTGAGCTTCCAAAACCCACCTTGGTGCATTTGAATGAACTAGCCTAAGGGGAGTTCTTATAGGAAGGGAAGGACGCTACAGGACGAAACATGTCACATCAGTGGTCATTGTCAAGATTTTTGTCTGGATCTCCTTTGTATTGTGGTGCGATGCTGCTGTAATTCTGCTACTTTCTGATGTCGCTAACCGTTGCTAGTCTGTGCAGGTCTTACTAACGGACGTCTTTGTCCTATCTCCTGTCCCACCTTTCGATAGTTGGTCCCACCTTGTCATGCATCGTAGTATATGATATCTACGCTACTAGAACATGTCAAGGACCTTGCGGCCCGAACGAATCTGGGATTTGAGTTCCCCTTCAACAAAAATGATGACGATCCCGAAAGAACTTGGGTTGTATGGATAGGCCGTCAACTTGTGATAGAATGGGGATGACGGTTCCGTTCAGTGAGTTGGTGCGCGGATAAACGGGCCCCAGCCCAGTGTCGGCTCACCAGATCGGTATCCTGACCCGTTCTTAACAAGTTGACAATATTATCCTTGGCTATTTTCTATTTTAGTTTGTTTTAAATTTTTCTTTAAACCCAGCATGCATTCATATAGGACTTTGATTTATTGCGGAAGATCATTCAAGTGATTCGATTGTGAAAGCCGTTGTGCTCCAATTCCCACAAATATGAGATATTCCACTCCGAATGAAATACTGAGTTTCCTTGAGACAGCCCTACGCTGCTCTTCCAAAGGAGACCCTTGTTTGGACAGACCCTCAGATATTCCTTTACCTTTTTTGACCCACCTTGGCCGCAGCACTTCCACATTGGCTGGTAACCGCTCCCCAAAGGTGAAACCTCCGGTTTATGACCCAGGTACTTCCACACCGAGAAGTTGGTCTCCTTTTGTTTCGTGCCTGAGCGCACATCTCACCCTCCCTTATTTGATCTCCGTCCAAGCAATCGTCAATATTTGAAAGACCTTCTTCAAGGTCGCCACATTGAAACTTCAGGAAAGATTCCAAACAGTAACGTCAAAAGCGTGTCTCACCACACCTTGGCATCAACTTATCAGTCCGCTCCCACTTCATTTCACTCCACTTCGATACCATTCCACTACATGTCGCTCCCTTGCAAAGCAGACGCCAAGGCGGGACAGCTGTAGACACGCCATTCCTGACGTCTCCTGAGAAAGTCTCATATTACTATACGACGCCCCGCAACGGCTTACGCATTTTGAATCACTCGAGTGCTTCCTTTTCTTGGGTCTTCTTCTGCCTTTTTCGGCATTCGGAATCGTCTCGTCACGGCATTCGGACGGCATCAACACCAGTCAGACGTATCAATAGGTTCCGGAACCAAGAAGGGTGTCTGCCGGGCGCCCGCCGACGCCTGATCTAAGGACCCGGGTGGGTCTTAATGGGGGCGTCCAGGCCCCTGGACGCCCCCATATTTTTAATTTATTTTATTTATTTTCTCAGGGCTTAAATCAAATAAAAAATATATAAATTAATGGAGGCGTCCAGGACCCTGGACGCCTCCATAAAAACAAAAATAAAAAAATATATGTATAAAATGCCAGTTGGCATACAAAAACAAAAAAATAAATAAAAATATATATATATTAATGGAGGCGTCCAGGCCCCTGGACGCCGCCATAAAAACAAATAAAAAAATCAAAAATGCCAGCCCTGGTATAAAAGACAAAAGAAAAAATAAAAAATAATATAATTTTGGAGGCGTCCAGGTCCCTGGACGCCTCCATCAACTCCCTCACGGGCGCCGGCCACCGAACGACGGTTTGGCGTGTGCGAAAAAATCCAAATTATAGAGACGTCCGGTCAGCTGGACGCGCCCATTTCTGAATCACGAGACGCCGCTCACAAAACCACGCGTTGTGCCAAACCGCGTGCGGCCGTCGTCGGTTTTCGGTGGACCTGTTGGAGGCGTCCGGGACCCTGGACGCCTCCACAAAAGTATTCCAAAAAAATTAATAAAAATAGAATAAAATATTATTTCGGCCCTGATGGAGGTGTCCAGGGTCCTGGACGCCTCCACTCTCCGGAGCTCTATAAATAGAGGCCCACCCCCCTCAGTTCTGGAGGAGCTCAGAAGTGATCCGATAGGCTGCCGGAGCCCAGAGGCTACGGAGTCATTTTCTAACCCGTGGGTTCCTTTGTAGGTGGAGGTTCTGCCGGCTTCTCGGGTGTTCACGCTCGCGAGAGGAGGGTCGTCTTCATCCACCGCGCTTCCACGTCGTCCCCACGCTGCCGGAGCTCCGCCGGATTTCACCCTCGGCTCATCCAATAAGCCTTTTCTTCCCCTTTTTTCTTCGTAGTTCTTCTGCATTCATCGTCTCGCATCCTCTATCCCCCTTCATAAGGGCGCCTCTTCTTTTATACTTCTTGCATCCATCATCTAATTTTCCTCCTACTCGAGTCCGAGAGGGGTTTAAAAGATAACACCAACCAGGTGTGTGTCTTGCCATCATTTCGTTATTTTTATCGCAAGGATTTGAATACTACACCTCCATCTTTCTAATCAACTTGTCATTTGTTTGTCGTTGTTTTGCAAGGGTAGCCGAGGAAAGCCCTCTCCGTCGGCCGGCCGAAGAGAGAGGAAGAAGCAACCCGCCATCTCCCGCTCTTGAGGTAGGCGCGATCACTTTCTTATTTTGGGGTCCTTCGGCCCCTGGCGATCACATCTTATTTTCGAGGCCGCGGCGAGTCACTTCCCCAATGGCCGTTTAAATTTCCGTTCTTATATTCTCTTTATACTCTGTTATATTCTGCTCATATTCTCGAGGCCGCGGCGAGTCACTTCCCCAATGGCCGTTTAAATTCCCAATATTATATATTATATTCTTATCTATTCGTGTTCTCGAGGCCGCGGCGAGTCACTTCCCCAATGGCCGTTTAAATTCACGTTCTTATACGTTATATTCTTATCTGTTTGTGTTCTCGAGGCCGCGGCGAGCCACTTCCCCAATGGCCGTTTAAATTCCCGCTCTTTGTATTCTCTCTATATTCTGTCATCTTATTATCTGCTCATATTCTCGAGGCCGCGGCGAGTCACTTCCCCAATGGCCGTTTCAATTCTTGTTATTTAATTTTTGCACCATTCCCGTCCCCCCGAGGCCGCGGCGAGTCACTTCCCGCTATGGCCGTTTAAACCCCATATTTTGCTATATCACACTTGTCCCGCTCGCCCCGCCGGAGCAATCTCCCGTGGTGGCCCCTTCTCTCTCTTCTCTTATTTCTGTGTTGCAGCAAACAAACACCAAAACAAAAGAAAAGAGGAGCCCGCGCGCGCTTCGCGTCCTCTCCGCTCTTCCCCGAACCGCGTGACGTCGCTCACAGCCATCCGACAGTAGTTGGAGATCTTGGTGAGTTTATGCGATGTATTTTTTGTGACCTGGATTTTTGATACTTGGCCTCTAACTATCGTTTGCTCTGTGTTTCAGCGGGCCCACCAGACAGCGGCAGCCGGGATGGCTGGTGGAGCGGGTTCCAGTTCGCGGGGCCCTCCTCCCGAGGTTTCTGCCCTCCAAGAGCAGCTGGCGTATGCGGTGGCTCGGGCTGAGGAGGCCGAGCGTGACCGCGAGGCTCGAGTGAGCGTTTGCCTGACCTCGACTCTCCTTCTGGCTGCTCTCCTTCTATCACTGTTCTCTTACGGTGCATGCGTGCTTTGACAGGTGGCCGAGGTCCGAGAGGCCCTGGCGCGTGCTGTTCGTGCCGAGCAGGAGCGCGACGCTCGGGTGGTGGAGCGTGATGCCCGGATTGTGGAGCTGGAGGAGGAGCGTCGACGGGAGGCTGAGGAGCTCCCTCGTGACGTGCTGGATCTGCGGATCACCCTCGAGCTGTCGAGGAGGGAGGCGGTGAGAGAGAGAGAGAGGAGAGGGAGAGAGAGAGGGAGGAGCGATAGTGGGATCAGACTGAGAGGAGGGCTCTGGAGGCCCAGCTGCTGGAGCTCCGATTGAGTCTCGGCACGGCGGAGGGGAGGCTTCGGGAGAGCGAGGAGCGGTACCAGAGGGCGAAGGAACGTGGGGCACGACTTCGTCAGTCTGGTTCTTTTTCCATGGGTAGCTATCTGGTTTCTTCAGCCGAGGAGCGTCGTCGCGCCTTCGAGGCTGGAGTGCCACCGCAGGGCGAGGCGAGCACGGCTTCTCAGGGTTCGCAGAGGCCCCCTAGGGATCCCCGGCAGAGGAGGGAGGAGAGAGATGACCAGGAGGGTGGCAGCGAGAGTTAGAGAGTTGCTTGTACACGTCACCCTTCTCACTGTATGATGTACTTTGACTATTATATGAAATGGATTTCGTATGGCGTGTCCTTTTCATTCCCGCACTTTCTTTTGCACCACGTTGTTTACGCTTCATGAGACTTTTGCCCTGGACAGAAGGGAACTACTTTACACGGGGGGATTATGTTCCTTTCTCACTTTTTGGGCGCGTCCAGGCGCGAGGACGCGTCTTAATCCTTGAATTCAAATTTAAAGCGTCGGGTGGCCTTTCTTCTCCCGTGCCTTACCCGCAAACGAGCCCGCCTTCCGCCGAAACTCGCTTGCCCCCTTTTTCGTCTTCCTCCTCTTTTGATCGATGGAGTTCGGTGGGCCCAACCATGGTGAAGGTGGAGAGGGACGAGGAACTCCTCGCCCGAGGAGGGACATGCAAGAACACGGAACGGCGTCCATGGAGGAGGAAGGGCCGCTTCGGGCCCCCGAGGGACCCGAGGGGCCCGATGTCGCGGAGGGAGGTGAACACGGTCTGGTAGGTCCTCCGATCTCTTCCTCTTTTGATCCATTTTGAGTTTTGAAGCGAGCCGCGCGAGGGGGGAAAGGGTTCGGCGAGTGTTGCACTCAAATGATGGACGCGTCCTAGACAGGGGACGCGTTCTTTGTTATGATGCGAGGTCCTCCTTCCTTGGTGCAGGACATGGCGAGGACCCTGGGCCTGGCCGATGAGTGGGCGAGTGCGGACGAGCCGAGCCGCGTCAGGAGGGAGAGTCGCGGCAAGGCGAGGCTCGAGGACTGGCACGTACGTCTCCCTGGACAGGAAGGGAGTGTATTGGTGCAGGACAGCGCCGACTTCCTGTGGCGGCAGAGAGAGAGTTATGCGGGGCTTCCCCAAGCTGGGGACAAGCGTGGCATCGGTGGTTCGCGCGCCCAACTGTCAGAGGCTAGGCGGCAGCTGGCCGTCGCTCAACATGAGCTATCGCTCCTGGTAAGTTACGTGCCGTACTTTTATCTTTAGATTTTGGAGTTTCACTGACGGCCGTTGTTTATTTTGTTCCAGCGTGCCCAGCAGACAGTGACGGCGGGGATGATTGGTGGCACATCTTCCAGTTCCTCGGCCCCTTTTCTCGAGATTGCCTCCCTCCGGGAACAACTTGCCGGTGCGGTGGCCCGCGCGACCTGGGCAGAAGAGGAGCGTGATGTCTGGGTGGCGACTGTAGCGGAGCTGCGGCATCGTGGTGAGGAGAGGCCTTCTCCAGACATCCTGGGGTTAAGGGTTCTTCTGCAGATGATGAGGAGAGAGGCAGAGAGAGAGAAAGCCGAGAGAAGGTCCGAGCGACAGCGGGATCAGACCGAGAGGAGGGCCTTGGAGGCCCAAGTGAGGGACCTCCAGCTGGGCCTTCAGGCCGTCGTGCAGAGGCTAGGAGGGATGGAGACGCGCTACGAGAGAGCGCAAGAGTTCGGGGAGCGACTCCGCCAGTCCAATCGCTTTGCCGCTAGTGGCTTCTTCGCCATGCCAGGGGAGGAGCAGCGAGTCACTACTGCGGAGCAGGCGCCAAGAGGCGAGGCAGGTGCTGCTGCACGAGGATCCCAGAGGCTTCTGAGGGACCCGCACCTCAGGGGAGAGGAGGGGAGCGCCCAGAGAGATGAGTGATGGTGAGGATCGGCGAGCTGGTGGACTCGCCACCTCTCTATGATTGTAGTGTTTATGACAGCTTATGTAGAATTATGAATGGAGTGATTTGATTTTCTACTGCTCGTTTGTTCTCTTGTGCATTCCTTCTTCCCTACACTTCCTCTCCTTTGCACTGTTCCCATGTGATGGGTCTGCCGAGACTCCACCCCAAGCAGAGAATCGCGTCTTGTTGTGACCATTTTTCACGGGAATCTGCCGTCGAAGTGAATAATGACGGCCCTAGTGCCTTACGTCAAATTTTGCGGACGTTCTTCAAAACATGATAGGGTATCCCTAGACAACATAGGGTGTTAGTCGTCATATTCTTCGTCCAATCAATCACCCTGTGCGAACGGTGAAGTGACACACGGGACCGCATGACAGGTGCCTCATTGCGAGGGCTATCATTAAAGGTGATGGAGGCAATCTTGGCCTGTACTCCTTCCATTTCTAAAAATTCTTGTCCCTTTTATCCTCCTAGATATATCGAGAGCTAACTCGAGGAGCACAAGTTCTCACGGGAGAGGAGGAGTTCAAAATTCCGAGAGTTGGATGGAGGGCGAATCTTCCCACTCCTCGAAGAGAAGCAGGTCCAGTGGTAGTAGTTCCCGGAGGCTTTCAGACCTCGAAGGGCACTTCAGCGAAAGGGCCCAATCACAACTCGTAAGCCAAGTTTTCCTGCCCTTTTTTCCATTCTTTTTTCTTCCTTTCTTTCTGACCAAACCTCCTCTCCATTCCTTGCATGCGTAGTGTGTGATGAAATCACAGATCTCATGGGAGTTGGTAGTGGCAGCATACCGAGGTCTCCCAGATTTTTAGAAGGCCAGGCTAGACGTGATGGGTTTTGGCACCTTTCTTCGGATCGAGCCGATCCAGCTCGACCTGGTCCTGATCCAAGCCTTGTGTGAGAGATGGGACCCAGTGAGTCGGGCATTCCTGATGCCCTGGGGGCACATGGTGCCCAGCTTGGAGGATGTGGTCCGGATCACAAGCCTGAAGGTGGAGGGCGAGATAGTGACCGGGGTCACTTATGCGGATTACCAAGAAGGTGCCCAGAAGTTACTGGGTTTGGACCTAGATGGTCGGAAAAATAGGTCGGTAGCTAGGGCGTCCCTCATGGATGCATTAGGGCTCAATGACACTCGTCGGCGGGACGATGAATCCTCAGAAGAGTTCATGGAAAGGATGGAAATAGGATGCCGTGCCGTGTACTGCACAGATTTCGGCAACTGGGAAAGATGCAACATAGATTTGAGGAGATTTCTCCTCTTCCTTTTGGGGAGATTGGTACTGAGCTCGAAAGGGGACGGTATCTAATGTCGCTTCCTGGAGCTGCTATCAGACCTTGAAAGAGTAGGGTACTATGCCTGGGGAGCCGCCATGCTGGCGCACTTGTTTGCAGGTCTGTTCTAAGAAGCGGACCGTGAGATGACTGTGAGTGGTTTCACACCATTCATCCAGGTATTTTTGGTTTTGCTTGTTTTGTATTTTTTTTGTTATTTTTGCAAAGTACTGATGACCTGCACCGAGCAGCTGTGGAGCTATTATTACCTCCCCATGGGGAGAGCTCGGCATTGGCGACCCGCGATGGTGCAGCTAGCGAGGCGGTGGGAACCCATCATGAGTGCGGCACCCCTAACTTACCAACTGATTGTGCTAAGGCGGGAGCTACAGGAGTTCCCTGCAGCGATGGTAAACTGGAGACCCTACTCAGACATGGTCGATGCCGACCAGCCGTGGGTTCTAACAAGTCGTGCCCGGTTTGGATGGGAACTATGGATGCACTGCCTGAATGAAATCGAGCCGCTTCGGCTACGATTAGTTATGAGGACTTTAGGACTGGCTCAAGAATGGGTGGATTCAGCTGCGCCACCTCGTGTCGGGAGAAAGACGCGAGGACCGGCGACCTGCATTGACTGGCGCGTGTGGTTCCCTGAACAGTATGAGGACTGACAACGGGGTGGCACGATTGTAGAATCACATGCGCAGGATAGCGAGGACTACTTGCGTCTATATAGGACAAAGTACGCAGAGCGCCTCCAACCCCGGGGACTTGTGGAGGTAGGTTTCCCCTTTTTCTCTTTTCTTCTTTCTCCCTTTTTGGTTTTATGGTGGAAATGCTGACTCGTATGGCTGCAGGATATCCGTGATACCATGATAGCGAATTTACGAACTCGCTTGGCAGAGATGGAGCAACGATTGGGCGATGCCCGCGGAGCTACGAGCGCCTTGGTAGGTGTACAGTGCGTTCCTAATTAAAACCCCAGATTCCAGATGTTGGCTGCTAATTCAGGCGGTCGTAGCATGCCCAGATTGGCTCGGCTACCCCAGCGATGGGAGTAGGTGGTGCCTCTTCCAGCTTGTGGATTCCCACCTCAGAACTTGACTTGCTTCATGAGCAACTTGCTCATGCCACGCAGCGTGCTGCGGAGGCAGAAGGGATGCTCCGTATACAGGTAAAAGTTTCAGTGTTGAGTTCTCTTTGTTTACGCCTTATCGCGTATCTGAGATGGTACACTCGGCAGGAAAAGGAGACGGAAGAAGCACTTGCCCAAGCTGCGCAGAAGGAGGCTAGGATAGCAGAACTGGAGAGGGAACTGTGGCGTCATCCTGATGACGACTCTTCCAGGGATGCTATGGAACTGAGGATCACTCTCCAGTTGGAGAGAGAAGACCGTGAGAGAGAACGGGCAGAGAGAGAAAGAGACGCAGAGAGAGAAAGAGCCAACAGATTGACTGAAAGGGAGGAACGAAGGGCCATGGAGGCCCAACTATTCGAACTCTGAATCAGCCTTGGTCTTGCTGAACAGTGGCTGAGAGATGGTGAGGAGCGCTACCGAAGAGCACGAGAGCGCGGCTTTCGTGTTGGTAGCTTCTCTGCTGCTTCCGTGGATCAACGCCGGGATGTGGGAATAGGAAGGGGAGTACAGAGCGGTAGGAGTACCGCTTTTCGTAGTTGGGTAGCATCTTTGAGAGCGTTTTGTCCGGAGAGTAGTGGGACGAGTAATGCGGAGAGAGAGGGCGGAACTTGATGTAATTTTTTTATTTTTGGAATAAAATACAAGGTTCGGTTTGTTTGGTTTTCACCTTTGCTTCTGTTGCCTGAATCCATGCATACATCACTGAATCAAACAAATCAAAATTTCTGTTCTGACTTGGCCCCTTGCTCAATAAGCAAATGGTCACTGTGACTGTCCTTGATAACTAGTCAAGGGGCCAAGCCTTTATCAACGAAGGCGAGGGAAAGATGTGGTGATGATAAATGCGACATGCAAGCACACGAATGCAAGCGGTATTAAAAGCGAGATGCTGCACGCAAATGCAATCATGCAAAATTGATTTGTTTTCTTTTTATATTTGGCATTTTTTTTATTTTATCATAAAAAAGATTTTTTTTGTTTGCAAATATGTACATTTTCTCTTTTCCATTTTTTGTTCTTTTTATCATTTCAATTTTTTTCTTGCTAACGCCTGGCAAGCACCCAAATGGCACCTAACCTACGTGAGACAGGGGTTTGTTACTAACCTCCAAGGTATCCTAAGTGCACATATAGGTTGATTTGGGCCTCTAGACCCCTCGAATGATGATCCCTCCGGCTAAGACTTACCCTGAGGACAATACCGTCATGCCATGCTTAGGCTCCCAGTCGCTTCCGACCACAGGGATTCACCCAAAAGGTGTTCGAGGTAAATGATTTGCCCGACCCGGGTCTGTTTCCTCACAACTCTAGATGGTATATGATGGAACACCCTGGAATCCTAACGACCAACTACGCGACGCTGACCCAGAATCAGACGCCGTCGCACCCATAGGTGACGCGCTTGCATTGGCCTAAGCCCGAGGTTAAACAAGAAGACATCAAGGCGATAAACAGGGTCTTGACCAGCCCGAAACACGGAGACTCCTTCGCAGCGATAGCTTTTGCTTTTCAAAGTAGGCAACCATATGTGTATATTAAAATAAGGTCGCAGACCCTGGGCAGTTTTCACCCTTCAGAAACTCCATCGAACCTTCATCTTTAGAGGAAGAAGGAAGAGCGTGGGGGATAAACCTCCTGAGAGGATCGGGAAAACCGTTAACCCGGCGAGCCAATAAAGGCCCATTAACTCTTTCCTTTCGGACAACTTCGGACCAAATCTCGAGCATTTACATTCCACGGCCCCTTTTGTGGATTCAGACTTTTACTTTGAGGGGTTCCGTTTATCACAACAGGCACGGTCACGACCAGGCTTTTCTCTTGATTTTGATTTTGTATTTCTTTTTGTGAGGGAGATATAGTCGTTTGACGTTTGTGAGCTCCCTTTTTGTATGCCTGCGGGGACACTGCCCTCTTCTCGTGCTCTGATCGATGCTCGAGGAAATGGATCCTACTCTTGCCTTTGGGGTTTGAGTTTCAGTTTCTCATGCTCAGCATTTTAAGGGCGCCGACTGTCTCACTTTGTCGAAGAGAAAAGAATAAAGATTACAGCTTCCGGAGATCTTCTGGTTGGGGCCCCACCGTAGGTGATGCTACCGACTTTTTTGAATAAAATACATAAGTGAGCACATGTTAGCTTCCTCCGAGCGAGCATAGGCCGACGTGGCCGGACAGGGATCTCCACGGTTCTGGCAAATCAAGACCCGGTGCCTACCAAGTCTTAATGGGCACTATCCTAACCTGAAGGTTAGATGCAGGGACTTAACTACATGGTGACTGCCAGGCATCGGCATTTTGAATTTTCCATATTTTTAGTGGTTTTCAATATTTCTTTGTTTTTGATGTTTTTATCTTTTCATCATTTTTTTGTTTTGTGCTAAGGGTAGTATTTCTTAAGATAAAGCCCATTCCAAGGGTGGGATAACTCGGTCCCTTCGGTGTTGATTAGCTTGTAGGCGTTGCCAGGGTACACGGCTTGAATTACAAATGGTCCTTCCCAATTAGGTTGGAGCTTAGAATGCGGCCCTCCAGGTTTGACAAAATTTCCTTTTACAACCATCTCACCGACTTTGAATTTTCTCTCAACGACTTTCTTTTGGTAAAAGCGAGCGAGTCTATTTTGATACACACGCGCGTGTTCGACAGCGGCCAGTCGCTTCTCATCCAAGAGTTCCAACTAGGCGAGGAGTGAATTACGACGATCGTCGAGGGGAAATTCCTCGTCCAATTGTACCCTGAGAGAAGGGATCAGAGTCTCGTACGGGACTACCGCTTCCATACCATAAGTAAGGGTAAATGGAGTCTGTCCGGTGGGGGTACGGATTGAAGTGCGATAGGCCCATAGAGCTTCGATAAGCTTTTCTGGCCAGTCTGAAAACTGATGGGGACATCGACTACCACTTTTCACTTCTCCAAGGGTCCGGATGCTCGCCATTATGTTCAGCTTGATTTTCTAAGATTAGGTATGTAATTTTTTATATCTTTCTTGAGTCATTTTGATGTATTTGCCTTTATTTTGGGTCATGTCCCTAGGTCATCATGTTATTTACCTATGTTTGTTAGGCTAGGGGGTCATATGGGCCCAATTAGATGGGCCTGGCCCATGGGCGCCCTCTTCCTTCCCCACCCCCTTGCTAATTTGCTTTTAGCATTTTCTCCAGGGACTTTTTGTAAATGTTGGGATCCCTATAAATAGGACCCCAACTCCACTTGAGATGGTTAATGAACATTTGAATATTTTGAGCATAAGTGCACCCCTCCCTCTCTCTCTCTCTCTCTAGGGGGCGTACCCCACTCTCTCTCTTCCCCTTCTCTCTCTCTCTCCCTTGGGCGAACCTGCCCCTTCCCCTTACCCCTCCTTGCCACATCACCAGCCACCTCACCCTTCCACCCTTTCACCTCCCCAAGAGCATTAACTCCCATCAATACCTCCACTTCCCCAAGCAACCCTTCCCATTCCCCATACACCTTATCCACCTCCAAGGCACCCCTCCCTCTTCCCCAAGCAACCCTTTCACTCCCCCACACACTCACTCATATCCCCAGGGCAATCAAACCCCCACTCCACCACAACTTGCGCACCACCCCTCCATCAATTCACCCCCCCCCTTGGCCTTGGCCGACCACCCCATCCCCATCTACTAGCTGCGGCCACTTCACCCCTTCCCCCCCCCTCTTGGACCTCCATCTCCCCTGCTCCACTCCTCTCTTCATCCCCACACATCCCTCCCCCATCTACTATCACCACCACCCTTCCCTCCATTACTAATCTCCACTCCCCTTAACCTAGCTCCACCACCATCCCTTTCCTTTGGTCAAGCCTGCAAGTGGCAGAAGAAATCTCGTCTTGCAGAAGCTTCCCCGAGTTCACACGGTGACATCTGGGGGCATACCATACCTTTCTGGAAAGGGCGTCTAGTAATCTTCGCAGGCGAGGTGGTTCCATCCCGTTCTGAGTTCGGGGCTGTCCGGGAGAGCCAATCTCCCCCGACTGCGCAGAGCTCCCTCTGCAGAGTTCCTGAACCCAGTTCGAAGCTGCACCACGGCCGACGGTGGAAGATTCAAGCCACGAGTCCTTCTACAAATATCTTCCTCCACCTGTCCTCTTTCTGGATATAGAAGCAGAAGTGCGTTCGGCATCCGGAGGTCAGAGCTTTCATTTTTTCTCCCTCGACTGGTCGGGTCTGCCTCCCACAACCTGCAGTGACCTGCTGCCACTCATCGGCGTCCCCCAGTCCACCCCGACCTCAGACGGTTTCCCCACTAGTTTTCCCGCGAAGAGGGCCCGTCCACGGTTCCAGCAACTTCAACGTTTTGAAATTTGGTGCCTGGGAGCGGCCGGGACAACTTCTGCAAGTCACTGTTCGTGTCAGGTAGCTGTTGCGGCCAGAAACTGCCACCTTGTTCGAAGCTCGACCCAGACCAGCCACTGCAGCTGAAGAAATTGAGAAAATTCTGAAGCATCCTGGTTCCAGATACGAAGATTTCCCAGCTAGTCTCGTCTTCAGAAAAATTCTAGAACGTGATCTACGGCCTCTACAGCGACTGGCAGTCAGCCATCACAGCAAGCAGGGAGTTTCCATTTCGGCTACATCGGCGCGTCTTCCGGCGAATCTCCCTCCCCCGTCTGGCCGCCTTATCGCCCCTCCCTGCTTGGAGGTAGTGTTTGAGTGCACTTAATTATCCCCACCCTAAGTTCACCCTCCTGCGCGAGGAGTAGTGATTGTAATCATTCAAAACAGGATTGAAGCTTCACCGGCGCAGTGTGCGGGGAACCACACTTCCCCGCTCGCCCTCGTCTCCGATCGGGGTTGGTTTCTTCAAACCAACCAGGTGAGTTCCTGCCCTTGCTCCATTTATTTCTGTTCATTTCATATCCGTAAAGCTTGTCCGCTGGTCGGTGAGATAGCGCCCGTTCCCGGAGCCACTAACTCTTGTGTGGTCACCGTGGCCATAGTGAGTGAGTGACCTAGTGCCCCCAAGGCACCCGGACGCCCTCGTTTGTGGGCTTCATACCTTCGGGAGGGTCAACCTAAGTGGTGTTGGCCCTCTAGCCAGCCAGGGGCTTTCTCCACTACCTCGACTCGGCATCACCGAGTCACCACGGGAAACGAGTGTGCGCGGTGTGACAGCGACTCTCAAGTTGCTCTCGACTCTTGTGATTGTTATTGCGAATTAAGTCCAAGGGATCATTGTCGTTTGCTACCTTTGCATCTTTGTGTCACATCAAATGGTATTAGAGCAAGTTCTAGACTTGTCTCTATAAGCCTAGGTCCTAGGGTCTTTGCATTTTCATCATCCGTGTGCATGTCCGCCCGTAGTGGTACCTTGTACCGAGCCGACCCCTCTCCCTCGGTTCCACCATGAATCCCATTCCCCAAGGTTACCCAAACATCCCTAGGGAGGCTCCCCAAGCTCCAATGGATCGACTTGAGGCTGCCATTCAAGCCCTCTCGGAGAAAATGAGTGGGTTTTCCACCCGCCTAGAGAGACTCGATGAAGCTAGGGCCCCACCTAGGAACCATGCCCAACGGGCACCCCCTCCACGAGTTGAACTTGATAGGGAGGACCTTGAGGATGACTTCCACCGTGAGTATGAGAGGCCCCGCCAACCTAGACATTTTGAAAGGCGACCACGGGAGGACCCGGATGATTACCTCTTGAGGATGATTAAGGTTGAGGCTCCTAACTTTGATGGGTCAAATAATCCACATGTCTACCTAAAATGGGAGAGTGCTATGGACCAATACTTTGGTTGGTACCCTATGACGGAAGATAGGAAAGTTAGGGTTGTGAAAATGCACCTTACCAAACTTGCCAAGACCTATTGGATGAGTGTAGAAACTAGGAAGAGGATTAGGAGGGAAGAACCAATCCATACCTGGGAAGACATGAAGACCCAACTTAGGTTCCAATACCTCCCCAACTCCTATCATGAGGACCATAACCCGAAGAGCACTCCCACTCCCCCTTTCCCTCCCAGTCAACCCAAAACCTCTATTAGGACCCAAATCCCACCACCCCAAATGATTCCTATCCCGATCACCACCACCATTCAAACCAAAGTGGCCCCCACTCCACCTAGGCCCATGACGGCCATCACCCAACCTAAAACTCTCCATCAAACCCACACCCCACAAGCTTTCACGGTCCCCACCACCCCTCCATCTTCCCCTAAAAGGGACACACCTCCCAAAATCAATCAACCCAATCCTCCTCGACCCACCCACCTTCCACTACCAACCCCAATCCTACCCCAACTTAGGTCTCCACTTCTTCCACTCCCAAACCCAACCCAAGTTCAAGCACCCTCACCACCCCGGGTGCACCATGCCCCAACCTTCATCACCCCATCCACAAAAGACCTTCCCATTCCCTTGGAAAGTAAAACCCCCACACCCCAAAAGGATGAGAACGTGATTGAGGAATATGAGGCTTCCCTAGAATGGGAGGAAGAATATGAAGCCCAATGCCAAATGTTGGGTCAAGAAGGCTCTTCTTTATCCAAAGAGATCACAACGAGCCTAACTAGGAACATCCTCCCCCTTGAGTTGCCAGATGACCAACCAAGTCCCCCCACCCACCCTTCCATAAGAACTGTGATTTTAGGGGAACCCCTCATTGAATGGCTTAAGCAAAACCTCCTCCTCCACATCATGCACCCCCCTATAGAGAATCATTACCCAATTTTGCCCACTCCTCCATTCCACACAACCTACCAATCGTTCTCCTCTGTGGGAGCCATGAGGGACTTGATTAAGAGTATACTTTGGCAAATAGAGGTGACAAACATGTGGGCCTTAGAAGCAAGCCACATGGGGTACCTTAGTTTCTCACACCCCTCCATCGGGACCATCACCTCCATTTACACCAAGGGTCCTTGCATGAGTGAACTCCTATTATTTCTACCCGAGCCTAATGAGTCTTACATCACCCCCTTACCCTCCTACAAGGAGCATTGCATCGAGTCCCACCAGGGTCAGGACTTCCACTTCCCTATGTGTGCCAGGGACCCTAGGGCGATCACTTGGATTGAAACCCCCCTCCACGTCACTCACCCTTTAACCCATCTTGATCTGTTTGGCCACTCCGTATGGGCTTCCAAGTACCCATCACTCACCACCCACTCCCTCCTACCCTCACCCACCATGTCAGTCCTAACCCACACATTCCAAAATTCCGCCCACACTATGAGAGTCAATACCAAGGGTGACATCAACCTTGGAAATAAGGGAGTGACCCATCCCAAGAACCGCTTCGATCCCCATGAGTGGAAACCCCCAAAACTCACAAATGGGACCATCTTAATAGGAAACCATGTATCACAACCTTTCGCATCATGTGGTCAGACTAGTCACATCATTTGTGTCACTCACGCACTAGGACCGATGCATGATAGGTTTACATCTGGATGTCCAGGCCCCCCAAAGTCAGTCATCGTGAAGTCTAAGCATGAAGGAAACATTCATGGATGTCCGGGACCCCCGACATCAAACACCCTTTTTCATAATAGTTTCACCTATGGATGTCCCGGTCCTCCTAGGTCCATCAAAGTCTACGTAGCACCATGGCATGCTAGGTCCACTTTTGGTTGTCCAGGACCCCCATTATCTACTAGGAGTCAACACCTTAGAGAATTGCATGAGGATATTCGCAAAAACATCAACAAGAGCAATGAGATTTACAAGAAGTCAGCTTATTCCCACCGCCGCCACCAAGAATTCCAAGTTGGTGATTTTGTGATGGTGAGAACTGAGAGGTTATTCCCTGGGAATGTCTCAAGGTTGAGGTCGCGTGGAGCCGGCCCCTTTCAGGTGTTGAGGCACCTTAGCACAAATACTTATGTGTTGGACCTTCCTGAAGAGTACGGAGTAAGCCCCACTTTCTATGTGGCTGACCTGGTGCCCTACAAGGGTCCCACGGTGACACCCAGTGAGGAGATCCAGCCTACCCCACCCCTTGAGAGCGTCCCCACACCTCAGAGAGCTCCATCTAGCCTGAGATACCAGCGTGATCAAGTGGAGCGGATATTAGATGAACGGGTCACCAACACGCGGAGCAAGGCGTATGAGCGATACCTGGTTAGGTGGAAGGGACGGCCACCTTCGGACGATGCCTGGGTGAGTCGGGAGGATCTCCAGCAGCTGGATCCTAACCTATTGGAGTAGTACCGCAGCAGCAAGGACCCTTACTCGACAGAGTCGAGTTCTCTGCACCCCGAGAGTATGATGGGGACATCGACTACCACTTTCCACTTCTCCAAGGGTCCGGATGCTCGCCATTATGTTCAGCTTGATTTTCTAAGATTAGGTATGTAATTTTTTATATCTTTCTTGAGTCATTTTGATGTATTTGTCTTTATTTTGGGTCATGTCCCTAGGTCATCATGTTATTTACCTATGTACGTTATGCTAGGGGGTCATATGGGCCCAATTAGATGGGCCTGGCCCATGGGCGCCCTCTTCCTTCCCCACCCCCTTGCTTATTTGCTTTTAGCATTTTCTCCAGGGACTTTTTGTAAATGTTGGGATCCCTATAAATAGGACCCCAACTCCACTTGAGATGGTTAATGAACATTTAAATATTTTGAGCATAAGTGCACCCCTCCCTCTCTCTCTAGCTCTCTCATTCCCCCTCTCTCTCTCTCTAGGGGGCGAGCCCCACTCTCTCTCTTCCCCTTCTCTCTCTCTCTCCCTTGGGCGAACCTGCCCCTTCCCCTTCCCCCTCCTTGCCACATCACCAGCCACCTCACCCTTCCACCCTTTCACCTCCCCAAGAGCATTAACTCCCATCAATACCTCCACTTCCCCAAGCAACCCTTCCCATTCCCCATACACCTTATCCACCTCCAAGGCACCCCTCCCTCTTCCCCAAGCAACCCTTTCACTCCCCCACACACTCACTCATATCCCCAGGGCAATCAAACCCCCACTCCACCACAACTTGCGCACCACCCCTCCATCTATTCACCCCCCCCCCCTTGGCCTTGGCCGACCACCCCATCCCCATCTACTAGCTGCGGCCACTTCACCCCTTCCCCCCCCCTCTTGGACCTCCATCTCCCCTGCTCCACTCCTCTCTTCATCCCCACACATCCCTCCCCCATCTACTATCACCACCACCCTTCCCTCCATTACTAATCTCCACTCCCCTTAACCTAGCTCCACCACCATCCCTTTCCTTTGGTCAAGCCTGCAGGTGGCATAAGAAGACTCATCTTGCAGAAGCTTCCCCGAGTTCACACAGCGACATCTGGGGGCGTACCATACCTTTTTGGAAAGGGCGTCCAGTCAACTTCGCAGGCGAGGTGGTTCCATCCCGTTCCGAGTTTGGGGCTGTCCGGGAGAGCCAATCTCCCCCGACTGCGCAGAGCTCCCTCTGCAGAGTTCCTGAACCCGGTTCGAAGCTGCACCACGACCGACGGTGGAAGATTCAAGCCACGAGTCCTTCTACAAATATCTTCCTCCACCTGTCCTCTTTCTGGATCAAGAAACAGAAGTGCGTTTGGCGTCTGGAGGTCAGAGCTTTCGTTTTTCTCCCTCGACTGGTCGGGTCTGCCTCCCACAACCTGCAGTGACCTGCTGCCACTCATCGGCGTCCCCCAGTCCACCCCGACCTCAGACTATTTACCCACTAGTTTTCTCGCGAAGAGGGCCCGTCCATGGTTCCAGCAATTTCGACGGTTCGAGATTTGGTGCCCGGGAGCGGCTGGGACAACTTCTGCAAGTCACTGTTCATGTCAGGTAGCTGTTGCGGCCAGAAACTGCCACCTTGTTCGAAGCTCGACCCAGACCAGCCACTGCAGCTGAAGAAATTGAGAAAATTCTGAAGCATCCTGGTTCCAGATACGAAGATTTCCCAGCTGGTCTCGTGTTCAGCAAAATTCTAGAACGTGATCTACGGCCTCTACAGTGACTGGCAGTCAGCCATCACAGCAAGCAGGGAGTTTCCATTTCGGCTACACCGGCGCGTCTTCCGGCGAATCTCCCTCCCCCGCCTGGCCGGCTTACCGCCCCTCCCTGCGTGAAGCTAGTGTTTGAGTGTACTTAATTATCCCCACCCTAAGTTCACCCTCCTGCGCGAGGAGTAGTGATTGTAATCATTCAAAACAGGATTGAAGCTTCACCGGCGCAGTGTGCGGGGAACCACACTTCCCCGCTCGCCCTCGTCTCCGATCGGGGTTGGTTTCTTCAAACCAACCAGGTGAGCTCCTGCCCTTGCTCCATTTATTTCTGTTCATTTCATATCCGTAAAGCTTGTCCGCTGGTCGGTGAGAGAGCACCCGTTCCCGGAGCCACTAACTCTTGTGTGGTCACCGTGGCCATAGTGAGTGAGTGACCTAGTGCCCCCAAGGCACCCGGCCGCCCTCGTTTGTGGGCTTCATACCTTCGGGAGGGTCAAACTAAGTGGTGCTGGCCCTCTAGCCAGCCAGGGGCTTTCTCCACTACCTCGACTCGGCATCACCGAGTCACCATGGGAAACGAGTGTGCGCGGTGTGACGGCGACTCTCAAGTTGCTCTCGACTCTTGTGATTGTTATTGCGAATTAAGTCCAAGGGATCATTGTCGTTTGCTGCCTTTGCATCTTTGTGTCACATCAAAAACTTACTAGACTCGCAGATTTTTTTGATGATTTTGAGTAATGTTTTATTGGTGGCCTCCGCTTTACCGTTACCTTGTGGGTAATAAGGCGATGAATGATGCAATGCAATTGCGTACCTTTTGCAGAGGTCTTGTAGGTCCTGAGAAATGAACTGTGGCCCATTGTCGGTGACGATCGTGCTTGGGACGCCGAATCTGGTGAGGATGTTCTTCATGATGAACTTGCAGACTGTTGACGCCTTGATTTCCGCGTAAGCTTCGGCTTTGGCCCATTTGGTGAAGTATTCCGTCGCAGTAAGGATGAAAGATTTCTGTTTGGTGAGGGAATTGGGATCACCTAGGGGACCAATGATGTCGAATGCCCACATGGAGAAAGGCCACGGGGAGGATATTGGGAGAAGTGAGGAAGATGGTGAATGGATTTTATCGGCGTGAAGTTGACACTTGACACACCTACGGACATAGACAGCACAATCCTCTTCCATAGTGGGCCAGTAAAAGCCTTTCCGAATGATCTTTTTGGCGAGCATCTGACTATTCACGTGGCCACCGCACACACCCGAGTGTGTCTCCTCTACACATTTCCAAACCTCATCGTCACCAAGACATCTTAACAGAATACCAGTAAGGCTCCTCCTATAGAGTAGACCTCCAACCAATGTGTATTTCTGAGCCACCCTTCTTATGGCTTTCTTATCCTCTGTGGTGGCCCCTTCAGGATAAGACTGATCTTGGCAGTATTTGACGATTTCATAGAACCATGGTTTCTCTTCATCAGCCAGTTCTTCTTCGGCCTCTGCCAATATGATCTCCCTCTTCTCAAGGATATCTTCCTGCAGGATCTTTCTTGCTATCCTGTCTTTGATATTTACGTAGGAAGCATCATCGATTGCAGGGGCGTGAAGTTTGTAGATGGAAATGGACTTAAACCATTTTCCTAGAGGGAACCTTATGGATGATGCCAACGAGGTGAGGGCATCGGCGAGAATATTCTGATGACAAGGGACATGAACAAAGATCAGTTTTATGAACAGTTTGGTAAAGGTAGCAGTGAGTTCTTGGTATGGCTTGAGTTTGGGATCGCGAGTGCGATATTTAGTGAGCACCTGGCGAAGGATGAGTTGACTATCACCTACGACTCGCAACTCAGTGATACGAAAAGAATGATCGAGTTCTAGGCCAGCTAGAAGAGCTTCATATTCGGCTATATTGTTGGTAACTGGAAATTTGAGTTGGTATGCCAATGGGAATGTGAGGCCTTCAGGCGACAGGAGGGCGATGCCGATTCCTCTTCCTTGAGAATTCAGAGCTCCATCAAAATATAGCATCCACATTGGCTTCTCTGATTGGTTGACGGACATTAGTTCCTCATCTGGAAACTCTGATTGGACGGGATTAAACTTGGGAAGAGGATGGTGAGCGAGATGCTCGGCTATGGCATAGCCTTTAATCGCCTTTTGCTGGATGTAGGTGATGTCGAACTGAGAGAGAAAATTTTGCCAGTGTGCTAGCCTATCCGTAAGGACGGATTTCTCTAGAAGGAATTTGATAGGATTCATTCGAGCAATCAAATGGACCTCATGAGCCAAGAAGTAGTGCTTCAATTTCTGCACTACCCAAACGAGGGCAGCACAGATTTTCTCCATGACGGTGTACTTCTGCTCACAGGGATTGAGAAGTTTGGACAAGTAATAGGTTGCACGTTCCTTGCCTTCTTCATCAGCTTGTGCGAGGACGGCTCCCACGGAGTCATCCAAGACTGAGACGTAAAGGATCAGAGGTTTTTCTGGTTTAGGTGGAATGAGAACGGGTGGACTAGCCAGATATTCTTTCAACCCTTCAAAAGCTTTCCGACACTTAGAATTCCAGTGGAATTCTACTCCTGGCTTAGTCAACTCGTAGAGAGGTCTACACCTTTGTGAATGTTGGGACACAAACCGACGAATAAACTGCAACTTCCTGATTAAACCTCGGACTTTCCTCAAATTCTTGGGAGGCGGCATATCCCTGATGGCCTTAGCTTTGTCGGGATCTATCTCGATCCCTCTTTTGCTTACAATGAACCCCAACAATTTACTCGACGACACACCAAACACACACTTCTTCGGGTTCATTTTCAATTGGAACTCCCTTGACCTCTGCAAGACCTTAGCCAAAACTTATGGATGTTCCATCCTGGTCCTTGATTTCACCAATAAGTCATCCACATACACTTTCAGATATATGTGCATCATGTCATGAAATATGGCTATCATCGCTCTTTGGTAAGTAGCTCCAGTATTCTTTAACCCAAACGGCATGACCACGTAACAGTATGTTCTCCAAGGGGTAGTGAATGACGTCTTCTCCTGATCCTCTTCTGTCAAACGAATTTGATTATATCCTAAAAATTCATCCATGAACGAGAGGGTCTCGTAGCCTGCCGTGTTATCAATCAACACATCAATGTGAGGTAAGGGAAAATCATCTTTTGGACATGCGCGGTTAAGGTCCCGGAAGTCGATACAAATCCTGACTTTCCCATCTTTTTTCATGATCGGGACCATGTTCGCCACCCATTGAGGATAAGAACGACTCTAATGAACCTGGCTTTGTGGAGGTCCTCATTAACCATGACTTTTTGAAGGTATTCCATCAAGGCCGCCTGGTTGGATGTGGATCTTTGAAGAAGCTCCAGGATGGAGATCCGAGCAGGTGTCTTGTCCAAGTGTTTCAATAGATCATACTGTGTTCCGGGGATAGCTCTTTCTGGTTGTTCTCCATCATCCTTCTCTGGCTGAGATTGCTCAAGATTCTGACTGTTGTGGGGAAAAACCCTGTGGAAAATCCTTCCACTCCGGAGCACCATTGCCTGCGGCTTTTGTACCTCTGTGGGGGTAGCAGTGGGTTTTAACAGGGATTTGAGGGGTAGTGGTGGAGGAATGATTGATGAAGCAGGGGTGATGACGGGAGCAGGGATTCTGATGAGGGGTTTGTTAGGAGGTAGAGGGGATATCGCACAGATTATGAAGGATAAGGGGTCTAGAAGGCGGAGGTGGAGATGAAGTAGAAGTGGGTAGGGCTTGAAGTGGGCAATGATTTTGAGGTGGGTGATGCCTTCAGAATAATCATCCCCTGTGGTGGCCTTTTGCTATTGTCATAAGCCGTGACCGTGATCGAGGAAGGTCTTATTTGTTCCTCGTTGACCCACACAACTGAAGGGTGTCCATGGAGATCACATTTATGGATGCACCCGTGTCCACAAGACACGGGTTTATGGATACCCCATTAATTTTTATTGAAATGCACAATGCATATTTCCGAGCTTCCTTGGGAGCGAGCTCGTAGTTGTGGAACATGATGGCCGGTTGTGTGTCTGTTGGGTTCAGGACGGTCGAAATCTTCTCCACGGGGAGGTCCTCATTAACCATGACTTTTTGAAGGTATTCCATCAAGGCCGCCTGGTTGGATGTGGATCTTTGAAGTAGCTCCAGGATGGAGATCCGAGCAGGTGTCTTGTCCAAGTGTTTCAATAGATCATACTGTGTTCCGGGGATAGCTCTTTCTGGTTGTTCTCCATCATCCTTCTCTGGCTGAGATTGCTCAAGATTCTGACTGTTGTGGGGAAAAACCCTGTGGAAAATCCTTCCACTCCGGAGCACCATTGCCTGCGGCTTTTGTACCTCTGTGGGGGTAGCAGTGGGTTTTAACAGGGATTTGAGGGGTAGTGGTGGAGGAATGATTGATGAAGCAGGGGTGATGACGGGAGCAGGGATTCTGATGAGGGGTTTGTTAGGAGGTAGAGGGGATATCGCACAGATTATGAAGGATAAGGGGTCTAGAAGGCGGAGGTGGAGATGAAGTAGAAGTGGGTAGGGCTTGAAGTGGGCAATGATTTTGAGGTGGGTGATGAGTAATGAGTGGTTTTGAAGGCATTAGTGGTGATATGGTGGAGAAAGATGGGGTTATGTATGGTTGACGGATGATAAGGGGTTTAGAAGGCGTAGGGGTAAATGTGGTAGAGGTGGATGGTAAAGTGGGGGAGTGGGAGAAGATGAGAGGGTGTGAAGGCGTAGTGGAGAGTGTCGGTTGATAGGGGATCGGGATACGGATGAGAGGGCGTAATGGTAGTGGAAATGGTGAAGGTGATACTGACGCGGGTTGATGCGAGAGAGGTTCTACCCGGGCAAGGCAAGGGTGTTGCGTGATGATAGGATTGGTGGTAGAAAGAATGGAGGTACTTTCCTGGTGCCACACCTGCTCTCTCCCAACTTTCGGGAAGGAGGAGATGGGGTTAACCTGATGATTGGGCTGTTGGTGCTCTGGTAATGGATTCTGGATTATGCCCATGTCGGGCTGTTGTTGTGGGGCCTGCTGAGGCTGTTGTTGTTGTTGTGGTTGCTGCTGCTGCTGCTGTTGTAACTGCTGTTGTGGCCTATGAGGAGGTCTCTTAGCCTTAAGAGCGGCGACGTATCGTCTCATTTCATCCCAATCTATTTGATGTTCATCATTCATATCGTGGATGTAATCTTTGAAATGGAAGCAGTAATCTACTGTGTGTCCTGGCTACCTGTGGTAGACGCAGTATTTGGAGGTATCAACATTTGGGGGTCACACGGGCCTTTCTCTGGGTAGGGCGAGTTGGTTTGATGCCATGAGGGTATTAAAAATGTCTGCTAAGGTTTCTGGCAATGGTGGATAGTAGGCTCTCTTGGGACCGAGCGGCCTCCTTTGTTGTTGTTGGGGACCATAGTTCCCCGGGGGTGGAACTTGGTTGTACTGAAGCGGTGGTTGTTGTTGCTGAGGTTGTGGTTGTTGTTGCTGGGGTTGACGTAATGGAGGCATATTATCCTGGGGTGGATTATTTTGGGGTGGAGGACGAAGAGGGAAAGGACCTGGTTGGAGGGGAAGTCGGGGCATTTGTGGAGGCCTTGGGTTGACTGCATAGTTGGCATTGTTGACCGCACCCACTTGCTCATTTGTCACGACCCCTTCTGTGGCTCCGCCCGGGACACCAGTGCCTGTTTTTTTGACCACTTTGGGCTTCGGCGACTCAAACATGTTCATAATGGGGGAGACTTTTAACTGGGTTTGGATGTACCGGGCCCTTTCATAGAGTTCCTCCATTGTAGTAAGTTTATTCATGGCCAGGATGTGTCTGAACTATGGGGTTGCATTAGACATAATCATCTTCACTTGTTCGGGCTCGGAGAGGGTATCCCTTATTCTTTCCCCCAGAGACCTCCATCTATCAGCATAGCGGACGAAATCTTCGTCGGGCTTCATCTTTTCGGCCACTAGGTCAGTAATGGAGAGTGAGGGACCGACCCTATCCCTATATTTCTGCAAGAACCTTCTCTGGACTATTTTAAAATTCTCGGCCTCGCTGGGCTCCAAAGAATAGAACCACTCTAGCGCGGGACCATCCAATGATCTCCAAAAGAGGTATGCCAGGGACCTCTGATCGTTTTGCCAATAGGAGGATTCATACATGAAATCCTTGAGGTGAATGAAGGGGTTGCCGGTACCATTGTATCTGCGGTACGTGGGCATTTCGGAGGGAGGAAGATGAATGACGGGAAGGATTGGCAAAGCAACCTCCGGGGTGGCTTTCATGTCCACCATCCTTCTCAGATTTTGAAACTGCTCGTCCATGCGATTGAACCTATTGAGGAGCGATTGGGCGAGCTCCTCTGGAGGTGAAGGTGGCACTTGCCACTGGGGGAGAAACTGTCTTCCGAAGACTTGAGGGGGGAACCCGGAATGAGAGGGAGCTGTCGGACCGCCGACAGTTGGCCCTGGCTGAAGCAGTGTGTGGGGAACAACGGGAGTTTGAGATTGTGATGGGAACTGGAATGAGGGTGGTTGTTGGCTCGCTTGTCCTTGAAGCGAGGGAGACTGGATGGCTTGTGCCAATGAAGGAGATGGAATGGCCTGCACGGACTCTTGGAGAGGTGCGATGGCCGGAGTTGATTCCTGGGGCGTGGGGGAAACAGATTTCCCCTTCAGAATGGCCTGGAAGGCCCGGAGCTGTTCAGAGGTAAGCTCCGTGTTGGCGAGGACGCCCAGTAAGGAAGAGATATCCTGTGGTGGGGACGTGTCCTCGGTAATAACCTGCACCTCATGCGAGGGCTCATGAGAAGGACCCGAGTCCATAGCATAGACTCGCGGGTCGGCTGACAAACCACGACTAGGGTGGTTCTCCTCAAAAGACTCGTGAGCCATGCTCACAGTTTTTTCAGAACGCAAAAATATACACTAGCAAGCAGGTAGCAGAGATTATCAAACAAGTGGATGCCTTTACGCCTTTGTTTTGTGTTTTGATTTTGATGATTTTTTTGTGTTTTTAGCGAGATCCGAAGTTCACACAAAATAGGGATCCTAGTTTATTTTTGTTTCACCGCCGTGTCAGCTAGGGTCTCTCGTCTCACCACGAATGAAATGACTAACTCCGGATAACTTCAATGGTACAACCAGCCCAGTGAACGAAGAGGAGATTCTTCGATGTCGGGGACTTACGGAGGTCCCAGTGTAGGAGATTCTAGTCCGTTGAGAGGAATTCCCAAACGGAGAGGGCGATCCTCAAAAAAATAAAAAAAAGGATAGAAAAGAGGGATGGATGCATGCAATGAAATGCTGACAGAGATATGGAGTGGGAAAACAACAGA
Source organism: Amorphophallus konjac (assembly GCA_022559845.1). Classification (NCBI taxonomy): domain Eukaryota; kingdom Viridiplantae; phylum Streptophyta; class Magnoliopsida; order Alismatales; family Araceae; genus Amorphophallus; species Amorphophallus konjac. Next base: position 110,023,785 of record CM040118.1, read on the forward strand.
AATAACAGACATATAATAAACAAACAACCAATCACAACTGACAGTGCTGCCGTGAGCACAACGGGGGCGCGCGCGGGCGCCAAGGTGGAGAGGCACGGATGGTGCCGAACTTGCAAGGGTAGCCGAAAAGATCAGTAGACGTCCCACCGTGATCGCCAATCTGTGAGCGACGTCACGCGGTTCAGTGTGCGAAGAGGACGCGGAGCGCGCGGGCTCCTCTTTTGTTTGCTGCAACACAGAAATAAGAGAAGAGAGAAGGGGCCACCACGGGAGATTGCTCCGGCGGGGCGAGCGGGACAAATGTAATATAGCAAGATATGGGGGTTAAACGGCCATAGCGGGAAGTGACTCGCCGCGACCTCGGGGGGACAGGAATGGTGCAGAAATTAAATAGCAAGAATTGAAACGGCCATTGGGGAAGTGACTCATCGCGGCCTCGAGAATATGAGCAGATAAGAATATAACAAAATATAAGGAGAATATAAAGAGCGGGAATTTAAACGGCCATTGGGGAAGTGACTCGTCGCGGCCTCGAGAACATGAATAGATAAGAATATAATATATAATAACGGAAATTTAAACGGCCATTGGGGAAGTTACTCGCCGCGGCCTCGAGAATATGAATAGATAAGAATATAACATATAAGAACGGGAATTTAAACGGCCATTGGGGAAGTGACTCGCCGCGGCCTTGAGAATATGAGCAGAATATAACAGAATATAAAGAGAATATAAGAACGGGAATTTAAATGGCCATTGGGGAAGTGACTCGCCGCGGCCTCGAGAACAAGATGTGATCGCCAGGGGCCAAAAGATCCCAAATAAAGAAAGTGATCGCGCCTACCTCAAGAGCGGGAGATGGCGGGTTGCTTCTTCCTCCCCTTTCGGTCGGCCGACGAAGAGGGCTTTCCTTGGGTACCCTTGCAAAACAGTAGACAATAAACGAACGAAATTAGAAAATGGCAGTGTAGTAACAATTCCTTGCAATAAAAGTAACGAGATCGTGACCTGACACACACCTGGTTGGTGTGGTTTTAAACCCCTCTCGGACTCGAGTAGGAGGAAAATGCGATGATGAATGCAAGAAGTATGCGAGAGACGGCGCCCTTATGCAGGGAGATAGAGGATGCAGTATGATGAATGTAAAGAACTATGGAGAAAAAAGGGGAAGAAAAGGCTTATTGGAGGAGCCGAGGGCGAGATCCGGCGGAGCTCCGGCAGCGTGGGGACGACGTGGAAGCGCGGTGGATGAAGACGACCTTCCTCTCGCGAGCGTGGGCACCCGAGAAGTCGGCAGAACCTCCACCTACAAAAGACCCCACGGGTTAGAAATGACTCCGGTGGCCTCTGGGCTCCGGCAGCCTATCGGATCTCTTAGAAGCTCCCCCAAAACTGAGGGGGTGGGCCTCTATTTATAGGGCTCCGGAGGGTGGAGGCGTCCAGGACCCTGGACACCTCCATCAGGGCCGAACTAATATTTTATTCTATTTTTTTTTTATTTTTTTGGAATATTTTTGTGGAGGCGTCCAGGGCTCCGGACGCCTTAAACAGGTCCACCGAACCCCACCGACGGTCGCACGCGGTTTGGCACAACGCGTGGTTTTGTGAGCGACGACCCGTGATTCAGAAATGGGCGCGTCCAGCTGGCTGGACGTCTTCATAATTTGGATTTTTTCACACACGACAAACCGTCGTTCGGTGGCCGGTGCCCGTGAGGGAGTTGATGGAGGCGTCCAGGGGCCTGGACGCCTCCAAAAAAAATATATTTTTTATTATTTTTGTTTTGTTTTTTTATGCCAACTGGCATATTAAGTTTTATACTTGTTTTTATGGAGGCGTCCAGGGGCCTGGACGCCTCCATTAATATATTATTTTTTTTATTTTTTGTTTTGTTTTTATGCCAAAGCTGGCATTTTATATTTTTTATACTTGTTTTTATGGAGGCGTCCAGGGGCCTGGACGCCCCCATAAAGACCCACCCGGGTCCTCAGTTCAGCCGTTGGCGGCCGCCCGGTAGACACCCTTCTTGGTTCCGGAACCTCCTGATGTGTCTGACTGGTGTTGATGCTGTCCGAATGCCGTGACGAGACGATTCCGGATGCCCGAAAGGGCGGAAGAAGACTCAAGAAAAGGAAGCACTCAAGTGATTCAAAACGCGTAAGTCGTTGCGGGGCGTTGTATAGTAATATGAGACTTTCTCAGGAGACGTCAGGAATGGCGTGTCTACAGATTCTAGTGAGACCGTTCTAGTGTAGAGCGGCCAATAGCCAACCGTGTCACCCTGTCGGTGATAATTCGGATAATTAGATAATTATCTGAGGAAATGGGCGTGCGTAGGACTCTGAGGTATAGGCGGTTGTAATACGCCCGTCCATTGGTTTGAACGGTCCTAATAGGGCCGCACCACAGCCTGTCGGTGAATATTCAGAAAAGACCTCAGAAATTAACAAAATGTATGAACGGTCCATATTCAACCGCTCATCATCTGAACGGCTGAGGTTGGGCCGTGTATGCTATGAAACGTTCAATTGACCAAAGCCAAGGCCCATTAAGCCTTGAATCGCCATGGACTTCACCAAGGAGGGAGACGACCCATAAAATGAGCCCAAGACGTGCCACAAAAAATGGCCCAATGAATGATGGACAACTCGAGGCATCAACTAATGGGAGTAAGAGAAACGACTCAAATTATCGGTATAAAACGGGTGTCAATAGATATATAGAGGAACATAAAGTTCTAAAGAACCTCTATCTAATTACCTCGTTAGGGCTCCGAATTCCTTGATCTTCTTAGGTCGGATGCACTAATTCCTGAGTTTTTGTTGTAGAATCACCAACTTTGGACGACTCTCATGTCACGTAGGCTTGATCTCCTGGAACGAAAATTGGAAGGTAGTTAGTTCTAAGTATAATGAACAAATTCTTAGAAGAAATTTACCTCAACATCGGCCTCCTTACCTGGGTTCCACGCGAGCTAAAGTAGGGGTAGTACATGTCAAATCTGGTACCTATTTATAGGATTTAGCTAGGGTTTGAGGATTAGAACGATTCTAGAGTCCCAATTAGACTTTCCATTCGATCTACAATCCTACTATACCTATCTAATTAGCTGATAGAGTTAATTCAAGATGATTTGGACGCTAAAAATCTAACATTTTCACGTTTTCTTCCTCTCACGGAATCTATAGTGGTTAGCGGTCATTGGGACGACCGTTTACAGCCCGTTAGAGGTCTCGCGATAGACCGTCTTCAACCTTAGGCGCCGAATTTGAAATACATCAAACTCTTTTGATAGTATCCCCAATATTATCCTTTTATTTATATCCCAAGGAGTAATTATCTCCTTAATTCCGTGATTTCACCTATTTTAAGGTTCTAGAACATGGGCCAAGGTCAAAAACAATCTTTTGAGCCTATTGGGTTTAATATATGAGCCTAATCCTCTTGGATTCATGTAGGGCCTAAATAATTACATTTTAATTCACTATAATTTATTTAATAACCCTTTAAATGCTTTATAATTACATTTTAAATCTTAAAAATTCTTAGAAAATTCTCGGGCGTTACACCCTCCCCCACTTAAAAAGAATTTATCCCTAAATTCAATTCATAGATTTATGGAGAGTGTACTTACATTCAAATAATTCAAGAAATCTTTTGCGCATAGTTTCTTCGGTTTCCCATGTTGCTTCATGCATCCATGATTTATTCCATAGTACCTTGATCATAGAAATAGTCTTATTCCGTAGTTGACGAACTTCCCGTTCAATAATCTTATCTGGCTTTTGTTCGTATGTCAAGTCCTTTTTAATCTCCAGATTATCATAGGTGATGACATGGAAAGGATCAGGAACATACTTCTTGAGCATTGAAACGTGAAATACATCATGAACTCTTGCTAATTGAGAGGACAAAGCAATATGATATGCAACTTCACCAACCCTTTCGAGAATTTCAAAGGGGCCAATGAATCTTGGAGTAAGCTTGTCTTTGATTCCAAATCTTTGAATACCTTGACCTGGAGAAACCTTAAGGAATATAGGATCTCCTATTTGGAATTCCAGATCGCGCCTTCGATTATCAGTATATGACTTCTGCCTATCTTGGGCCATATGAAGTCTTTCTTGAATAAGTTTAATCTTCTCGATAGTATCCCTAATGATGTCGGGATCGAGAAATCACTTTTCTCCTACTTCATTCCAACAAATAGGGGAACGACGGCTTCTTCCATATAAAGCTTCAAACGGTGCCATTTGTATGCTAGCTTGGTAGCTATTGTTATATGAGAATTCCACTAAAGGCAAGTTATCGTGCCAACTTCCTACAAAGTCAATAGCACAAGCCCTGAGCATATCTTCCACCACTTGACTTGTCTTTTCCATTTTTCTATCAGTTTGTGGATGGAATGCTGTGCTAAAGTTGAGTCGGGTCCGTAATGAATGTTGTAGACCCTTCCAGAATTGTGATGTCAACCGAGGATCTCGATCAGATATGATGGTGACATGGACACCATGCAGTTTGACAATTTCCTTCATGTATAATGCTGCTAGTACATCCAAAGACCATCGACTTTTGATTGGTAGGAAATGTACAGATTTAGTCAATCGGTCTATGATCACCCATATACCATCGTGTCCACCTCTTATCTTAGGTAAACCTATGATAAAATCCATCCCTATACTTTCCCATTTCCACTCGGGAATATTCAAGGGGTGTAATTTTCCAGCGAGTTTTAAATGTTCTGCCTTTACCTGCTGATAAGTGAGGCAGCGAGATACGAATTCTGCCACTTCCCTTTTCATATTGGGCCACCAAAAGTTTCTATTCAAATCTTGATACATCTTGGTAGCACCAGGGTGAATATCATACCTCGATTTATGCGCTTCCTCCGTGATCAATTTCTTAGTATCATCATGATTCGGCACACAAATTCTATCCTTAAACAATAATCTTCCATCATGTGAAATAGAGAATTCCAGTATTTGATCAATGTTATCCCTGATTTCCATCAATATGGGATCATTCTCTTGTAACTTGACTATATCCTCAATCAATGTAAGTTGAGACCTTATATTGGCAATTATATATCTATCTTCTTCCCTGTCAATATCAAGATTTAAGTGAGAGAAATCTTTGATAAGACAAGTCATACCTTCTCTGAGACTTTGCTAGTGTTGCCATCGATCTTCTACTAAGAGCGTCTGCTACAGCATTTGCCTTTCCTGGATGATATTGAATAGTGAAGTCAAAGTCCTTGAGATACTCCAACCATCTACGTTGTTGCATGTTTAACTCCTTCTGGGTGAAGAGATATTTCAGACTTTTATCATCTAAAAATATAGTGAATTTCTCCCCATAAAGGTAATGTCACCAAATCTTTAATGCGAATATAACCGCAGCCAATTTTAAATCATGCACATGGTAATTTTCTTCATGATGCTTCAACTGTCTTGAGGAATAACAAATCACCTTTCTATTTTGCATAAGGACACATCCTAGGCCAATGCCAGGTGCATCTGTGTAGACTTCAAAACCACCCCCTTCAATAGGTAATGTCAAAATGGGGGATGTAGTAAGGTGATCTTTAAGATTTAGAAAACTCTCTTCGCAATCCTTCGACCATATAAAAAGATTTTCCATTCTTGTGAGTCTAGTCAGAGGGACAGCAATCTTTGAGAAATCCTTGATAAATCTCCTGTAATAACCAGTCAGTCCCAGAAAACTTCTAACTTCTGATACGGTTGTCGGTCGGCTCCAGTTTTTAACAATTTCAACTTTAGAAGGATCAACATCGATACCTTCCTTTGAAATAATATGGCCAAGGAAAGAAACCTCATTTAGCCAAAACTCGCACTTACTAAGCTTCGCATAAAGTTTGTGCTCTCTTTGTGTTTGCAAAGCTATTCTTAAGTGCTCTTCATGTTCTTCCTTAGTCTTGGAATATATAAGAATGTCTTCAATGAATACGACCGCAAATCGGTCGAGATAAGGCCTGAAGACATTGTTCACAAGTTGCATGAATGCTGCCAAGGCATTGGTTAACCCGAACGGCATTACTACAAATTCATAGTGGCCATACCGACTCTGGAAAGCCATCTTGTGTATGTCTTCATCCTTGATCTTGAGTTGATGGTAACCCGACCTGAGGTCGATCTTGGAGAAATATTCTGCTCCTGAAATCTAATCAAAGAGCTCATCGATACGCGGCAACGGATATTTATTCTTGATAGTAAGCTGATTCAGTAGCCGGTAGTCGATGCATAACCTGAGAGATCCATCTTTCTTCTGGACAAATAGAATTGGCACACCCCAAGGGGATGTGCTAGGTCGAATAAAACCATTGTCTAGTAATTCTTGAAGTTGTCTCTTCAATTCTTTGAGTTCTGTGGGGGACATCTTGTAGGGAGCTATTGAAATAGGTGCTACTCCGGGAATAAGTTTAATGGAAAAGTTTACTTCCCTTTCGGGTGATAAACGGGGCAAATCCGATGGGAATACATCAGGAAACTCATTGACAATGGGAATATCATCTAAGATGATTTCCTTGGATTCAGAAAGGATTACGGAAGTAAGAAAAGCTACACATCCTTGCAAAATTAATTTGCAAGCGTGCCGAGATGAAATGATGGCAGGGTGCTTCCTATATTTGACACCGCAGAAAGAAAATCTTGGAAGACCAGGTTTCCAAAAAGAGATAATCCTATTCCGGCAATTTATGTAGACATCATGGTCTACAAGCCAATCTACCCCTAGAATAACATCGTAGCCCTCCATATCAGGGCATACGAGGTTTGCAGGAAGATTGTGTCATTCTACCCTTACCTCGCTATTAGGATAATAGTTTGTAAGTTTGGTTCCGGGACCTAAAGGCGTAGTAATAGCAAGGTTCGAAGGTAAAGGAACTGATGAAACGGGTAATGTTTTTGCAAAAGCAGTGGATATAAAGGAATGAGAAGCACCAATATCAAATAATACGAATGCAGGATGGGAATAAATCTGAATGGTACCTTCCAATAGCCCATCATCCTTGGGTGCTTCATTATCTTCTAAAACAGCATTGAGACGAGCCTGTCTTTTACGTCCACCACCGGATGGTTGTTCCTTCATAAGGGGGTAATCTGACATGCGGTGCTCCCTACTGCCACAACGTAAACAAGCGCCAAGATGCTTACAGCATTCTTCGACCGAATGACCAAACTTTTTGCAAAAAGTACAGGCCGCCATGACCTGCTTCTCTTCTTCTTTGACTTTCTTATTTTTGTGGTAGCCACTACCACTCTCGTTTCGGGATCTTTTCTTACTATCACGGGATTTGTAGGGTTCCGTGATACTGAACTTGCCCTTCTTATCACGCCGATCTGACCTTCGGCTCCGCTCTTCGCCCTTTCCTTTAAGTTTCTCGACCTTTTATAAGATCCTCTCGCACAGATGCGCCCGTTGGACCATCTCCGCATAAGTACGGATATTTTGAGTCCCTAGTTGTTGAATATAAGCGGGCCTCAAACTATCCATAAATCGATTAGCCTTCAATAAGTCAGTGCTAATAAAATGAGGAGCATAGGGTGCTAGTCGGAAAAACTGAAGTTCATATTCCGCCACCGACATCATGCCCTGGCGTAGAGAAGTAAACTCCATAGCCTTCCGCTCCTTAACATGCTCGAAAAAGTACTTGGCTCGGAAGAACGTAAGAAAACATTCCCATGTATGAGGTGCATCAGCTGGTGGTGCAGGAACAGACTTCCACCATGTACGGGCATATTTATTTAATTGAAAAGTAGCAAGGTGAACCTTCTCCTGATCCGCACATTTCATAACTTCAAAAATGCGGTTCATCTCATCTATCCAATTTTCGGCTTCGTCTGGATTAGAGGAACCCAAAAATCACGGAGGATTTAAGCTCCGGAAGTTGCGATGTAATTCTCCAGGTCTTACTCCTGTGCCATAGTTTATAATGCTTGAGTCAGAGCCGCAACGGTCTCTTGCATACCGTTCTAATCTACGCGATGAGCCATTATGAAAATGAGATACCTGAGAATAGCAATGAATTTTGTTAATTCTAATGGAATGAGTGGGGTTAAGCTTAGAAATAATTCTAATAACTATCTCATCCCAGGTTCTACCGAATTCCTCTCATCGATCGGGAATTTCTTTCCTAGTTTCATAGGTGTGGGTCCTTAAACCACAGACTTAACATATGACATGACATTTTTCCCTAGGACTTACTTATGCCTAGGCTCTGATACCTCCTTAACTGTCACGTCCCGAGATTATGCAGTTGAAACAATCGGGAACGCGAACAGCCGGCAGGGGTAAGCATCAAGCAAGCAATATAATCATAGCGCAATAACAATCACACAAAGTAATTGCACAATAATTTAATCAAACTTTCATCTTTATTTCATCTCGAATAATCATAATCCAAGTACATGAATATTCAACTCTCCTAGACTCAATAAAAAGAAAAATTACATATAAAGACTCAATCTAGACATGTTTTGATATTCTAAGTCTCCACTCGAATCCATATTCCTTTAATCGCTATCGGGCACGCTACTTGAGTAATCCGAATCTGATTCACTCGTACTTCCTAAAACATTAAGAAAGTAGGTAATGAGCACACTTGCTCAGTAGGTATCTTCGTATCAACATGTAGGCAATGTTAAAGTAATTAATATTTTAGCTCTAAATAAATAAGGTAAATAATGCAAATACGATCAAACATGCGATTAAAGTCGAAGTAACAAGACATGATCAAGCTTGAGACATAAGAATACAATTTGATCAAGAATATATCAAGAATGTAGATCTGGCCTTTTCAAGAATGTAACTAGAATGTACTTTTCATAACCATGAAGGCTATGAACTAGAAAGTCATGTAACAAGCAAGAATGTACTCTTCACTTAGTAACAAGTACTTCATGAATTCATGTGGATCACCGTGGATCCCGTGGATATTTCACTTATTTATAAAGAAAGTACTCCCAGCGTAATGCGATGCCAGTAGCATCATACCCCATGGTTTATATAGTATGTTTCCGACAATCAGCCGAGAGGACTAGCATAGAGCCCTTGAACACAATCAGTGCTCGAACTACATCTTCAAGTATAAATCAAACTACTTTCACGTTTATGTCAATAATATGGCCAAGAATGTACAATTTCAATAATAGTTCCATGATAAGTAACCAAAAATAAAAATGCTTCATAGTGAGAATAAGGAATTTTAATAAATACATTAATAACTAGGTTATGCCATGGAAATAAATCGGCAGCATAACTGTACATTCCTTAACTCTCAAAATTACTTAGATATCTATGGAATAATGTGACAAGTTCTAGATAATCAATTGGACCATCTCCGGGTCAAACCCCGGGTCAACCCTTGAGTACCCCGGGTCAAATAAAACTCAGGACGCTAGCGGTCATTTACTGGACCGTCTCCTACTCCTGGCAGTCAAGTACATGACCGTTAATGATAAGATAGTTCGATATTTTAAAACAGAATATCCGGAGCCTCAGCGGTCTAATGCATAGCCGTTTAGGATCCATTAGCGGTCAAGTGTAGGGCCGTTAGCAGACTCTGGCGGTCAACCAGAAGGCCGCTAGTTCCAGAACATAAAACATCGGTATAAGTGCCTTCTAGACAATTGGGTTTTAATGGTACAATCAGCTCGGCATCCTAGTGGGAATCCCAGGCTCGCAGAGTCTTACGGAGGTCTTAAAACAAGATTTCCTAGTCCATTGGAAGGAATATCCAAGAGAGAGGTCATCATGTTCAAGATTGTGTTCCTATTGTGTAAAAGTGTAACTAATGACAATATACCGGGGTATGTGCCATGTACTTAAGAAAATGACACTTAGAAGAGAGAGAATCATGTTAAAATAGTGATCAGGTTAAATCATGAATCATCTAACCTTAGAAACATGTATTTAATTGCAAAAGTATATGATTTTGGTCATAAATTCACATAAGTTAAAATAATACCAACATGCACAAAATATGAAAGCTATCATGATAACAATGAGATCAACTAAGTATATAAAACCAGTAATTAAATCAGGAATAAAACTTAGTTAACTAGACTTAACATATACTAATTATGACAAATCTACATTAAGTCTCGGGTTAAAATAATGTAGAAATTCAGAAATCAAAAACGGTCAAATGGACGATCGTCACTTGCGGTTAGCGGTGTATCGTACGACCGCGACGTTTTCGCTTGTGGTCTCCAGGAAGACCGTTTCTTCCTGTGTCAATCCGAGTTCAAAAGATAACTAAACAAGAATGCTAACTAAGACACATCGTGTCTGGAAATCAACATATTTTAACTTCCATAATCATGATAGATCGTGTATAGGCCAACAATATGCTTAGGTTTGTATGAACAACAAGCAATTTCATTTTTATCTTCATTAGGCTAAGTATTATGCATGAAGGCTAAACTAGATACATAGTCCTAAGTAAAATATGAAATTCTCAAAATATAATGCATGAGAATAAGTAAAACACGAGGGCTTTTATTCCTAACATAAAGTTTAAGCCTTTCATGAGATAACCTACCTATTATAGTGTTTCTAAACTTCGAATTTCTGACTCGAATCAAGCCCTAGTTTCTGCACTTTCTTGCTCTAAATCAGCAACTTCACGTCCCTCTATCTCCTGATTATCTTGACCTATGGACGTGAAATTTTGAGGGTAAGTAGAGGATATATAGGGGAACATAAAGTTCTAAAGAACCTCTATCTAATTACCTCATTTAGGGCTCCAAATTCCTTGATCTTCTTGGGTCGGATGCATTAATTCTTGAGTTTTTGTTGTAGAATCACCAACTTTAGAAGACTCTAACTTCACGTAGGTTTGATCTCCTAGAACGAAAATTAGTGGGTAGTTAGTTCTAAGTATAATGAACAAATTCCTAGAAGAAACTTACCTCAAAATTGGCCTTCTTACCTGGGTTCCGCGTGAGCTAAAGTAGGGGTCGCGCATGTCAAATATGGGACCTATTTATAGGATTTAACTAGGGTTTGAGGATTAGAACGATTCTAGAGTCCCAATTAGACTTTCCATTCGATCTACAATCCTTCTAGACCTATATAATTAGCTGATAGAGTTGATTCAAGATGATTTAGACGCTAAAAATCCAACATTTTCACGTTTTCTTCTTCTCACGGAATCTGCAATGGTTAGCGATCATTGGGACGACCGTTTACAGCCCATTAGCGGTCTCGCGATAGACCGTCTTTAACATTAGACGCCGAATTTGAAATACTTCAAACTCTTTTGATATTATCCTTAATATTATCCTTTTATTTATATCCCAAGGAGTAATTGTCTCCTTAATTCCATGATTTCACCTATTTTAAGGTTCTAGAACATGGGCCAAGGTCAAAAATAATCTTTTGAGCCTATTGGGTTTATTATATGAGCCTAATCCTCTTGGATTAGTGTAGGGCCTAAATAATTAGATTTTAATTAACTATAATTTATTTAATAGCCCATTAAATACTTTATAATTACATTTTAAATATAAAAAATTCTTAGAAAATTCTCGGATGTTACAATTTATCTAGTTTATTTTATATAATAACAATATAATTTCATCATTCCATAAATATTATAATTATTTAATTAAATTTAAATATTTATTTATCTAGTCTTTTGTTGGGTTACTACATCCTCTCTAACTTAAAAAGAATTTGGTTCTCCAAATTCACGTTATGCAATTGTAATTAAAAATTCAACGAGAGGGGTCAAAATTCTAACCTAAGATCAAATCTAGATACCTCTTCTTGATTGACTCTTCTAATTCTCAAGTAGCTTCCTCGAATCCACGCTTGCTCCATTGGACTTTTACCATCAGTGTAGCCCTATTCCTCGGCTAGTGTAATTTTCGATCTAATATCTTGATCGGTCTTTCTTCATAAGATAAATTCTTCTGTAGCTTCAAGTCATCAAATTAAATCACATGCGAAGAATCATACATATATTCCCTTAGCATAGATACATTAAATATATCATGGACACCAGCTAATTGTGGAGGCAAAGCCAGCTTGTATGCCACTTCTCCGATTTTTTACAGAATCTGAAAAGGGCTAATAAATCTTGGACTCAGTTTTCCTTTGATACCAAACCTTTTGATTCCTTGTGTGGGTGATATCTTCAAGAAGACATGCTCCCCCACTTGGAATTCAAGGTCTCTTCTTCTATTGTCGGCATAACTCTTTTGTCGTTATTGGGCAATTTTCAGCCTTTCTCTAATCAACTGGATGTTCTGAGTTGTATCTGGAACAATATCAGGACCAATCAATCTTTTTTCTCCAACCTCACTCCAACATAGAGGTGATCTACAACTTCTGTCATATAGTACTTCAAAAGGTGTTATTTGAATGCTAGATTGATAACTGTTGTTATATGTAAATTCAATCAAAGACAAGTGCTCATGCCAACTTTCACCGAAATCTATCATACAAGCTCTCAACATATCTTCGATAATCTGATTTGTCCTCTTAGTTTGTCCATCTGTCTGAGGGTGAAAAGTCATGCTAAAGTTTAGCCTAGTACCCAAAGATGATTATAAACCTTTCCAGAAATGAGAGGTGAGTCTCGGATCTCTATCCAAAACAATGGAAGTTAGAAATCCATGCAGCCTTACAACTTCCTTGATATATCATGCAGCTAGAACATCCACGGTCCATTTACTTTTGATGGTCAAGAAATGAGCGGACTTAGTTAGTCGGTCTATAATTACCCATATAGCATCAAATCCACTTCAGGCCTTCGGCAATCCAACAATAAAATCTATACCGATACTATCTCATTTCCACTCCGATATTTCGATAGGTTTCAACTTCTCAGCCGGTTTGAGATGTTCAGCTTTAACTTGCTCACAGACCAAACATCAGCTCACGAAACTCAGCTACCTCTCTTTTCATGTTAGGCCACCAAAATGTTCTTTTGAGATCTTGGTACATTTCTGTGGCACCAGGATGAATGGTGTACCTCGATCAATGTGCCTCCTCAAAGATTTTATCCTTGATGGTAGAATAATCAGTCACACAAGTTCTTCCTCGAAAAAGCAGCATTCCATCATCTGCCAAAAGGAAATCCGGTCGTTGATCTAATTTCTCTTTACTTTCAACAACTAACGGATCATCATCTTGTAGCTCTTTGATTTCTGAGAGTAACATGGGTTGGAGTCTAATATTTGCAATCAAGACTCCATATCTCTTCTCCTCCACATTGAGGTCTAAGTTTGCCATTTACTCTAACAAATGTCATTCTTTAATCATTAGGCTTGATAATAATGCCATCGGCTTCTGACTAAGAGCATCTGCTACTACATTATTTTTTTCTGGGCTGTATTGTATACAGAAATTGAAATCCTTCAAGTACTCCAGCAACCTTCTTTGTCTCATATTGAGTTCCTTTTGAGAGAATAGATACTTGAGGCTCTTGTGGTCGGAATACATAATAAATGCCTCACCATAGAGATAATGTCGTCAAATCTTCAAGGCAAAGACTACATCCACCAACTCTAAGTCATGCATGAGATAATTCTCCTCATGCTTTTTCAATTGCCTCGAGGAATAAGCGATCACCTTGCCATGTTACATCAATACACAGCCCAAGCTAATTCCGGATGCATCAGTATAGACTTTGAATCCTCCTCCTTCATTAGGTAATGTGAATATTGGGGCAATAGTCAGACAATCTTTCAAAGGCTGGAAGCTTTCTCACATTCCTCGGACCATATATAAGGAGTCGCCTTCCTTGTCAATCTTGTCAAAGATACATTGATCTTTGAGAAATCCTTAATAAATCTTCTATAATATCCTGCAAATCCCAAGAAGCTTCAAATTTCGGTCATGCTAGTAGGTCTCTCCCAGTTCTTTATAGCTTCGACATTTGAAGGATCGACTGTAATACCCATCTGAAAAATTATGGGACCTAGAAAAGAAACTTCTTCTAACCAGAAATCACACTTGCTAAGCATAACATATAGTTTATAATATCTTAATAATTGGAGGGCTTTCTTGAGATGTTCTTCATGTTCCATCTTGGAGTTGGAGTCACTACCAGAAAAAGCGGGATTACAGACGGAATTTTCAGACGGAAATTTCCGTCTGAAATTTGTGACGGATTATTTTCCGTCGGAAATCCCGTCTGAAATATACAAGTACACACCGAATTTCAGACGGAAATTTGTGACGGAAAATATTCCGTCACAAATTTCAGACGGAATTTGTGACGGAATTATTAAACTGTCAGAAATTTGTAACCAAGAATTTGTGACGGCCACATTTGTGACGGAATCCGTCTGACAATCCGTCACAAATGTGTCTTCTCACGGATTTTCAGACGGAAATTAGTCCGTCACAAAATTTATTGCGCCCCATTTCGTCGCAAAGGCACATTTGCGATGGATTTGGGGCGCAAAAATTTTGTGACGGATTAATTTCCGTCTTAAAATCCGTGACAAGACACATTTGTGACGGATTGTCAGACGGATTCCGTCACAAATGTGGCCGTCACAAATTCTTGGTTATAAATTTCTGACAGTTTAATAATTCCGTCATAAATTCCGTCTGAAATTTGTGACGGAATATTTTCCGTCACAAATTTCCGTCTGAAATTCGGTGTGTACTTGCATATTTCAGACGGGATTTCCGACGGAAAATAATCCGTCACAAATTTCAGATGGAAATTTCCGTCTGAAATTTCCGTCTGAAAATTCCGTCTGTAATCCCGCTTTTTCTGGTAGTGAGTAGATCAAAATGTCGTCAATAACGACCACCACAAATTGATCAAGGTATGACTTGAATACACTGCTCATCAACTGCATAAATGCGGTAGGCGCATTGGTTAGGCCAAAAGTCATAACAGTGAACTCATAATGTCCATACCTGCTCTTGAATATCGTTTTATGAATATCCCCTTCCTTTATCTTCAATTGATGATAACCAAATCTGATATCAATTTTTGAAAAATATCGATCTCCAGAAATGTAGTCAAATAGTTCATCAATCCTCGGCAATGGATATTTGTTCTTGATTGTCAGTTGGTTCAATTACCGATAGTCAACACACAATCTCATTGACCCATCATTCTTTTTGACAAATAGGGAAGTGGCTCCCCAAGGTGAAGTACTTGGTCGGATAAATCCTTTCTCCAATAACTCCATCAGCTGTTCTTTTAACTCCTTCATTTTGACAAGGGACATCTGATACGGAGCCTTAGAAATAGGTGCAGCTCTCGGAATCAAATAAATAGAGAAGAACACTTCTCTCTCCGGAGGAATACCAGGTAACTCGTCTGGAAACATATCAAAATAATCTCGAACGATAGGAATATCCTCCATATTAAGTTCCTTATGCTCGACCATGATAATAGAAGTTAAGAATGCCGCACAACCCTTCTTTAATTATTTATCAGCTTTAAGGGCCGAAATAAGGGATGTGTGTCTAGAATGCCTGACACCAAAAAATAAGAGGTTGTGGTACCCACTAAAGGCTATCGAACCCAATTTGTAGCTAACACTAGCACCGTGTGTAGATAACCAGTCAACTCCCAAAATAATATCATATCCTTCCATCTTCATGCATACTAAGTCAGCAAGTAGGTTGCAACCACTGACTATAACTTCACTAGCAGGGTAGAAATATTTAATCTCTGATCCCGCTCCAATAGGAGTAGTAATAATAAGTTTAGATTCTAACGAAACAGGACTCATAGGTAAAATATCAGCAAAGCTCTTAGATATGAATGAATACGTAGCTCCAGTGTCAAATAAAATAGAGGCGGGCTTTGAGCAAACAGGAATAGTACCTTCCACAACCCCTCCTTCTTCGGTAGCTTCCACACTCATAAGGGCTTGAAGTCTTCCTTGCTTCTTGATAGCTACCGGAAGTTTTTCCGGCGGGACTTGCACGTTAAGAAGTGGACAATTCGGGATTCTATGCTCCCGACTTCCATAGCGAAGACAGGCACCAAGTCTTTTCTCTAGCACTCTTCCGCCCTGTGTCCGGACTTTTCACAATGCTTGCATAATTCCTTTGATGGAGTAACAACCGGGACAATTTGTTTGTTGTACGATCTTCGCTTCTTGTCCTTATGAAAGTTACGCCCATCAAAACTGGCCCTCTTCTTCCCGAAGGAGGGATTGAAGTTACCGGAGCCAGTAACTTGCTCCTTCTTGGCATCTCTTCCCCGGATGCGATCAGACATCTCCGTTACATCTTATAGGAGTTGGGCTCTTCTCACCGCATCGGCATATACTTGGATATCCATCAGGGCAAGTTGAGTAATATACTGGGACTTTAAGCCATTTAAAAATCTCCTCGCCTTCATCTTTTCGGTACCCACGAGGTGTGGTGCATACCGAGATAATCTCGCGAACTGGACTTCATATTCCGCTACCGTCAAACTCCTTTGCCTCAAAGAAGTGAATTCGACAGCTTTCCTCTCTTGCACCCTATCGGAGAAGTACTTATTATTGAAATGTTCCACAAACTCTTCCCACAACACCTGATCGTGTGGTGGAGTTATTTCGATAGACTCCCACCAAGTATAAACATCCCTTTCAAGCTGAAAGTTAGCGAGTAAGACCTTATCCTCATCAGCGCATTGCATGACTCGAAAAATCCTCTCGATTTCCTACACCCAATATTCTACCTCATCTGGGTTCATGGACCCCGCAAACTTGGGAGGGTTCATACTTTTCAAATTCCTATGTAAGTCTCCCGCTCCTCGGTTAGCTCCTCCTTGAGCCACCTGCTGCAGAGCTTGGGTTAATCCTTGCATCGTCCTTTGCATCTCGCGCCATTGAGCTCTTTCGGCAGCCATTGGCGAGAACTAAGCCTGCAACCACAACTACAAAACTTAAGCATTTTGTTTATTTCTTGATTAATCATTCTTTAAAGCTTAGCCCATGGCTCTACCCAATCTCACCGGTAAGGTTCAAGATTCTATCTAAAATTCTAGATCAACATCTAGAACCTATATCAAGGGAAACCTAGGGTTTATGAAACCTAGGCTCTGATTCCACAAAGACTGTCATGCTCCGATGCCGAATATCGAGACGTGATGAGCCGTAAACATTCATGTCAATCAGAGCATGCGTATAAGGGTCCAACCACACTGGGAGATAATAGGAAAAGAGTACTTTTATTTCGTCAAACAAGTTCTTACAACAATGCTAGGCCTTAAGAGGCATAATACAACTTCCAAATACATTTAATTCTAACAAGAGCAGCAAATTTAAACCTAGGTATCTAAGATAAAATTGGTCCCTCGTTTCACTCTTGCCCGTCTCCATTTGTTTGGGGTTCATCATCGGAACTACCTAAAACATTAACCGAAAATACAGGGTGAGCGAAATGCACAGTAGAATTTATATCTCTATACCAGGTAACTTTAATTAATTAACATGTTGGTTAAAGTTATTATGCTATGCCGAGAAACGTAACTAAAACATGGAACATGAATAAGAGAGAGAGTAAAGGAATGCAAGTAATTGGAATCACAAGTAGACAAGGTATCAAGAGTAAAATTCAAGTGGAGACAATCATGTAGTAAGTATTGTCATGGAATTGGCCATTTCACGTAAGCTTGTACAAGTCAAATATTTCATGTAATTCAAGTACTTTCAAGTATTCAAGAAGTCAAGTATTTCACGAATTGTGGAATGTCATAAACAAATCTTGCACGCATGTTTCGGTGCAATGCCACACCAGGTCAATAATAGCTCCCATAGGCACAAGTACTTTCGGGCGCTCCCCCTAGGACTAGACCGGGCCCCATTAACGTCAGGCATTGTAATTATGGATCATAAATCATAATTAAGTATATTTAGACATCCACATAATATGTATGGCCAAAACATTTCAAGGTAAAGCTCATGAAATAAAGTACAGATCTAGCAAAACTTATCATTCAAGGAACAAGTAGTTCAAGAGCACAAGTAGTTGTAAAAGAAGGTCAAGGATGGTTTAAGACATCATGTTCAATGACATTAAGACAATAAGAAGTCATCATGTTTAACGACATTAAGTCAAAAAAGGAAATGGATTGACGGACAAGGCACGATCGGCTCTCACGGAAAATCTTGTAAAACAAGTTTAGATCAAGTTTTTCACAGTCAGGTGCTTAGCTAGAAAACCGAGGAATCACGGCCAGGTAAGAGGTGGGACAGTGGGAGGTTCTCCCCATATTTGCGAGGGCCTAATTGAGTAACCACTTATCCACTTAAAGCGTTTGTCTGTGGACCTTTTTCCTTAGACACCGTTCTTCCTTGGAAATCTAGTTAGCTATGCGACTTGTCGAAAACACGGTAACACGGAGATCATTAGACTCGTATCAATCAAGATTATGCAACTAAGCACATGCAATTTTAACAGATAATATCTACTATATTTATCATGCTAGAAATATAATATAATCATGGAGATCAAGGATATCATGAAAGTAACAAGAACTAGGAAGGAAATAAGCTCATGGAATAGAAATATTATGTTTCATATACTTAACTTAATCGTGAGTGGATTTAAATGATATGCAACATAATACGATTTAGAGCTTAAGATGTAAAAGATCTAACATGTTGGACGATATATTGGTTCAGTTAGAACTTAAAAACATCATGATCGTCGCAGAGATCGCACATCTGGAACACGGTCTAGAAAGACACCGTGATCCAAAACAGACCTTTCGAGACTTAAAATCTTGATTAAAAACTTATGTCCAGTTGTATGGACATCCCCATGGCCTGTGCTACCCACAGGGGTTTCTGGAAACAACAGCGTACGATGATTAACCCTTTTTTTGACCCCCGGACGACTCGAGGGCTTCACTGAGAACGTAGTCCCCTAGGGGATCGCGTCCTTCAGGTCACGATCTCCTAGGGGACCACGATCTGAATTTTTCAGCCCTTTTTTTTTAAAGAGGAGACGGAGATTTTTTTTCTAGTCTAGTGGCTGACCGCATTCTAGATTTTTTTTTAAAAGAGGAGACGGAGAGAGACAACAGGTAGCGGTCTCCTGGTGACCACTACCTTCAGGTAGCGATCTCATGGAGACCGCGATCTCAAATTTTTTTTTGAAACCCTAAAGGGAAGAAAAAAGGCTCTAAATGAAGGCGATTTGTCGAAGACCGCTACCTGAAGTCACGGTTTCTGTTGGACTGCGTTTAGGAACAGAAGTTGTTCCGGCGAGAATGATGATGTCACTTCAATAAAATGCCTCTAGCATGCTTAATACCCAATAAAAATTAGGTAGAATGGTATAACATCAAAGTAGACATGTATCTACATGTATTTCATGCATTAATTTGAGTTTAGCCAGAAAGAATACCTACCTTAAATTGAATCAAAGAAGAAGAAGAAAAAATGGGACGAAATACCGACGAACTCCCTTTCTCCTTCAATCTCGCCCCCAAATCACCACCAATTCTTTCCCCAACATAGCAAAGGACTAGAGGGTGATTAGAGTGGCCTATTTATAGGCAAAATCTGGCCCAAAAAGTCAAGATTCTTTTCCCTAAAAATTAAAATTCTCCACCTCCGAATTTAATGTTCTTGGCAAAAATTTCAAACTTTTTCACTAACCTAACTTTAATAGAGTGGAAAAACGTGGGTAAAAGGCCAAATCTTTGGTGGGTTATGATGTAAGGTTTGAATTTTGTGACAATCTTCTAGAATTTGGACGAATTTAATCATATAAAATGGTGTTTAACATGTGCTACAAATTTTAACCCTATTTAGCCCATTAACCCATAAACCAGCCCATTATGGGTTATTCAATGACCCAATTGTTAATCATAATCAATTCTAGGAAATTTACTTAAGTCTCCTATATTTTTTTTGAAATTTAAAACATTAAATTTTGATTTATTTTAAGTAAAATTCATTTATCTCATTTATTTTATATAATAATAATATAATTTTAATAATTTATAAATATTATAATTATTTAACTAAATTTAAATATTTATTTATCTAATTATTTGTTGGGTTACTACGGCCTTTAACCTCCGTTAGCCTTTCCCCTCAAGTGTAAAGAAGACCTGAAAACATGGGTAGAATATTGGAGGAATATTACATACACTTCTCATCACATGATAACTAGGAATGGGTTCGAGAAACACCGAAGCCGCAGTGTAGCAGTCACCGAGGGAATCGACTCTAATTTTCAGTCCTCGGTGGAACGTTTGGTGGGGGGAGCTCCCGCTGGGAACTCCCCCGCCCCCTCCTCCTCCTCTCGTAGGAGGCCCTGTCAAGTGGGTGCTTCAGGACTCTCTTAGATTTTGTCAGGTGAGTTTCTTCTGAACTCATCTGGAATCAGGCAGGTGAGTTCTCCGAGATTCCTCTGAAATTATCTTTTTTGTTTCTCCTCTTATTTAGCCTCCTCTTGAGTTTTCATCTTCCATATGTCTTTTGGTGCAAGGTTTCTTTGAAGACTACTCCCTCTTTATTCTCAATCCCAGCTGCTAACCCCCTTTGAAGCTTACTGTCTCCCCCCTTCTTTCTCTAACTCCCCCGACTGGCCGATCTTCGTTGTTTGTCGGTCGGTTTTTTTCACGGCGTTGGCCGTATCTTTAGGAGTTCATCAAAGCATGGGACTACTTCTTCTTGGAGCAGTTGTTATGATTTTGCCCTCGACCTTAAGGAAACTTGAAGATCCGACACTTATCCCCACTGCATCCAAGTGGATGCTTGCTACCCGAGTGTCCCCCTCGCTCAGTCATTTGTATGCGCTGTTCGGCAGCTTCGTGCTCCTCGAGGAAGTAACTTTTCAGATAAAGCTCTACCTTTTCCTTGGCCTTTCTTGGAGCATCCAGCCACTTTGGGCGAAGTATTAGATCTCTACGGTGACTGTTGTATCTTTTTTTATTATGTTGGGTTGGTTGGCAGGATGGGATTGGGTATGGTCTGTCTTGTACGGGCTGGTCTCAATGTCTCTCATGTACTGTTCTTTATGTATGGAATGAAATGAAACGTATTTTATGTCAAAAAAAAAATTAGGAATGGGTTTCAACAAGGACACATCTGATCTAGACTTCGTACGTGCATTTGCCATTCTTCTACAGAGTCCAAGGTAATATACCACCCATGGTTTGGTATATCTTGTATGCACGTTGCATTCTATATATTTGACTATGATGTCTGATTGAATTCTAAGCATGCATCTAACGTACATTTTGATGATGGCGAGCCAGTGGATGGAGAAGAAGCCAAAAGTTCGAGTGTCTTGCATGTTCATCAAAAATGCATTGAGTGGCAACCTACACTGACCTCAGCAATTATTTATTCCTTCTGTGAAGGTTCGTAACAGTAGAATGAAAAGTTGAGTTGTTTAGGTTATCATGTATGTGTTGTGCCTTTCATTCCTTCCTCCTTTTTGTTTAAGATGATAGTTTTGCATCCGTTATTATATGAGGAGCACCTGTGTTCAATTGCGAGTGTTCTCATATTCTATCAAATAACTCAAGGTTTACCTGATTTTAAATTGCACAATTCTTCCATATTCTTAGGGCACTACCTCAAGTATTATTTGTTGGAGATACTGCTAAGATTTTGGTGCCTAAGATTTCAAGGGATGCAAAGATCAAATGCAGCAGATGTACGGAGAAAGGGGTGGCCCTTGGCTGCTATGCCAAAAGCTACCGTAAGAGAGCTTCCACATTCCTTGTGCTGTTGAGATCCCGGACTGCCGGTGGGATTGTATATGCCACCCATGTTCGACTGTGTTGCTGAAATCATGTCCGCGGTTCTTTCTTTATCTATAGTTTGGCTTTGAATTGTAGGTTTTTATTGTGAATTAATTGTGATGAGCCAATATGTACGGCACTTAGTATTCTAGCATAACATGCTAGACACTGTCAGCACAAACATGTCAAAGGCATGGCAAAGCTTTGCTCTTTATTCGTGTAAACATATGCTCTTCTTCAATTATCTCATGAATGAGAATTGTGAATGAGTATGAATGTGAATTGTGTGGATAAGAATTGTAAATTATGGATGTGTGAATGAGAATTGTGAATTATGAATGTGTGAATAAGAATTGTGTGGATGAACAAAGATGTGTGGGACAATCAATGAATGTATAGGTGATGAGAGGGGACATAATAATAGAATGTTTAAAAGAAAAAGGCAACCTATTCCTACAGTTTTTATTAGCCGACCCTAATTCCTTTCTCGTACGGTTCATATTAGCTGACACTAATTCAAATTCTAATCGTTCCTGCTGTCTGTCACTAATTTATTTTTCTACGGTTTAAATAAAGTGAAGGAAAATCAAACATTATTAAGTAAATTTATACTTACGGTTCTTCTCATACTTGGCTATAGGCATTACCTATATATGGTTTATCTAATACATGGCTAAAAGAAATACCTACGCTTCTAAACAATTAATTGGTAAGTCCTTGCATATTCATGTCCACGGGTAGCTCTTACCGACGGTTTAATTTGGACTATACCTACGTTTCTAAACTACAGATATAGGACAACCTACACATGCGGTTCACACAAACGTAGGTATAGGTTATAGTCACGTGAGCTGTCCCAATGTTTTTCATCCATCGCAGACAAACGTAGATAAAGATTTTACTTATGACTTTTAAAGCCATGCCTACGTTTTAAAAATGTAGGTATAGGTCTAATTTGTTATAGTGATATTAACACCAATCTTATGGTTGTGAATCTGTTAAGAGTTGTCACTAAAGATATTTAATGAGCAAGTCGAACATATGTGCATCATCTCTTGTCATTATTTGACTTTATGTCATGACTATTATAATGTATTTGACACTATCCTCTCACTTATATGTTGTTTATGATATATGTATGTCCTATTTTTTTCATTATTAATGTGTATATGAATACACTACAAGAAAAAGTGAGATTAGCGATGGAAAAGTTCTATCTCTAATCTCTCTCTAATCTATGGTTAAAGACTTTAGCGACAGATTAGCGATCGTCACTAATTATCGAGTAATTATCAACGACCAATATATATTCCATTGCTAATTCATCTCAGATTAGCGACGAAAATTAAAATCTCTCTCTAATCGGTCGCAAATCCGTCCCTAATCCGTGACCGAGATTAGAGAGGAATTTTAATTTTCATCACTAATTAGGGATGGATTAGCGATGAAATATATATTGGTCGCTGATAATTACTTGTTAATTAACGACAATCGCTAATCGATCGCTAATCTGTCGCTAAAGTCAAGCAACAGATTAGAGAGGGATTAGAGACAGAATTTTTTCGTTGTTAATCCCGCCTTTTCTTATAGTGATAAATGAATGTTAATAGGAATTATTTTTGATAAAGATATTTAAGTTGAGCCATTATATATAGTACTGCTCATTTATATGTTATGTTAAGTGGGAGTTAATGTTGTGGTACATGAAAAGGACTTTGTTAATATAATGATATAGAACCATCACGACTCAAATTATCTTTTGCTTAATGCTAACATTTGAAATTACCAATGTACGAAGGATTTTAACTTTATATTTTACACATCATGTTTGTTTATTAATCTATGGAAAGTGATAATGTCGAGTAAGTCAAGTGAGAGAATATAAGATTTATGACCTGTGGTCCATAATGACATTAATAGAAGTTGATGGTTAATAAATAAAATGATAAAATCCTATGGGTTGGTGTGAAAAGTTGATTAATTTCTCACGAAGCATCTCTTGATGGAAGGGAATTAACATCTCTATCATAATTAAAAAAAATGACCCTCTCTCTCCTCAAGAGTGTGTGCATCTTCTCCGTCACCAAGTGTGTAATAGGAAGGGGGTTGGAGAGAGAGATGTGATTTTTATCTTCTTATCCATATTTACTACAATTTGTTATTTTGAGGATTCCACGATGGATCAAGGTATATACGTTTCGTTATGATCTCTATGTTATGTGAAAATCATAAAATTTTAAAATCTTTGGATTAGAGTTCATGTTAGAATTATTGATTTCATGAAGTTAGAGAATATTACATCTACGACTAGAGCAACCCCGACCTAAGTGAGTTATTGAAGCTAGTGAAGGAGGTTTATTTAGTTGAGGGGCAAGTGAGAGAGGAGGAACCCCTAATTTTGTGTGTTATTTAAGCCGGTGAATCAAGGAGATTTATTTACTTGGGCCAAGTGAGAGAGGAGGATTAAATTGGTGTATACGTAACAACCTAACGTCGAGTCGCAGCTAGAATCTAGCTCACAGAGATTTTAGAAAAGCTTTTTTACATGAAAATTATTATTAGAGATGAATTTATAAAAAAATTATTCTTAAAAATATATTAACAATGTACAGTTGAATTGTAAAAAAAATATCAAATTTATTTACAGCCATATCATTTCTTTTTATTAAAAATTTTTAAAATAAATATTTAAATAATATTTATGTACTATTTAAATTAACCTAATGATATATCCGCTAATATACTTTTAAGAATATTTTTTTACAAATTTAACTCTAACAAAAATTTTCACGTAAAAATCTCTTTTTAGAAATCGAGAACTCTTTAGAGTACACAGACGAAGAAAGTTAGCTCACGTTGAGCAGCATTACCGTAACCAACTTGACAGTGGAACTACCTATGAATTAATTAAGAGTTGTGGCTCAATCATAAAATAGAAGCTCCATGCTAGCTAGTGATTACTGAATGAGTTTTTCAAAAAAAACTAAAACTAAAACTAAAACGATCAGAAATCTGTACGTGCGGAGGCGAGCAAGTGTATAAACCAGACGTGAAGACAGTTTGCATGTGGAGTGAAAGCAGTTGGAGGCGAAGAAGTGTATATAGTTAGCTGACTTTCGCATTCGATCAAGTTGCTTGACCATTTATTAAGAATAATAAACAAATAGTAGACGTCATGGCGAAGGACTTGGCCGCCCCTCCGTGGTGGATCTAGTCGTCCCTTCACGTCCTAATAAAATAATAATAATAATAAAGAAATCAACCGATATCTTAGAGTATATATATATATATATATATATATATATATATAAATAGAAGTAGACTCGGCATCCACGCATGCATGCATGTGATAAGAAGAAGGCTTCCGTGAAGGAGCGCCTCACCCGGCAGACCTGCGGGCTTGGCGTCCCCTCCATCCCGAGGACATCGATCGCCGTTCTCGGACCGCCGTTGTCGTCTCTGCAGGCGAGGTGGAACGCAAGTGTTGTCGTTTCTTTTCCACGGTGTAGAAACCTATAAGGCCGGCCTTGTTAATTTCCCGTGCATCGCGCTAAGGGACGCAATGTACGTAAATTAATATATATATATATATATATATAGGGTAGTGTTTCAAAGAAAGATGATGATTCAGACAAGTGATTAATTAGACAAAGGGGTAAATCTTAATTAGTACCTGTACTAGACGCGTAACTGTTCAAGACGAGATTGGTCACACACGTAATCTCGTCTCGAACGGATAATCTGGGACGGATACCAAATATGATTACGAGAAAAATAGATATCACCGTGTACTGTTCGGTCGGTATTAACTGAGACGTCAAAGTTGTTGAAGTTATCAAAGTCAAAATTTTAGGACATATTTTGATATCAAGGGGGGGGGGGGAACTTACCTAGTCCAAGTTTATTCAACTAGGGACGGTAGTACTGTAAGGACTTAATTAGTTTATAAATGGGAATGACCCATCCCAAGAAATGGTCTCGCGAGACCATACATACATACACGTTGGTTGTCGGAGAACGCAGAGAAGGAAAGTACGTTACATTCCACACGGTCAGAAGGGCTGGGGGTCTCTCTTCCCAAATATATATATATATATATGGACAGTGTTCACATGGTGCGGACCCCATGGGAGCGCTCCCATGGGGCCGGCATCTCATCCGTTCATTTCCGGAGGAAATAATCTCACCCTCCGTTAATATAGCTCCCGGTTAATCGACCTCACCCCTCCCGTATTCCTGCTGCCCTATATATATATATATATATATATAAACGTGGGAAAATGGCCGTCGAGTTAAAAAGGTCTCCGAATCAGACTTGGAATTAATTATATATTACCCCGGTAAACGTCTAATACGAAGAGACATGTATACTCTCCCATGAATCCCATATGGATTATAAATCTCTTTAATCACATGGAAAAATCTATTGGTACTTAATTGTATACTCAGTGATAAATACTATGCAATCATGGAGAAGAAGGTCGACCATTATTTTAAATGCTCATTTCCTGCCGCAGCCACGCTAATTTATAATTAAATATGATATACGTTCGCATTATTTGTGAATTGTGATATGTAATTAGTAGCTCGGTGAGATCCGGCAACGATGGCAGTTGCTGAAAAGAAATAATTAATTCCAAGTCTGATTCGGGGACCTTTTCAGGCAGCGGGAATACGGGAGGGGTGGGGTCGGTTAACCGGGAGTTATATTAACGGAGGGTGAGATTATTTTCTCGAGAAATGAACGGATGAGATGCCGGCCCCATGGGAGCGCTCCTATGGGGCCGGCACCATGTGAACACTGCCCTATATATATATATATATATATATATATATATATATATATATATATATATATATATGTGTGTGTGTGTGTGTGTGTGTGTGTATATATATATATATATATATATATTTGAAGGGGAGGGTCGGGTCAACGTGTCGCAGCCGCCATCTTCTTGAATCGAAAAAAAAAAAGAATAATCCTTTTTCCACCGATGTGGCATCCATCCCCGTGGACCCTAATTAGAAGCTCCGACCAATTAAACATATACCCATCTCTCCCTCCACCCTCCTTTTTTTATTATATAAATAATAATAATAATAATTAACGGGCACCGTGGGAAGACATCCCGTGCTTATTAAAAGCGATCGAGCTGTCAAATACGGTGGGGACCGATCGATCGGCCCGTCGGCTCGCCACAGAGTTATGGGGAAGGTCAAGGACACAAGTGGAGAGGCGGAGATAGGGATGTCAATGGTAACCGATAATCTGATAATCGTCCGTTTCGTTAGCTTAACGAACATCAAATGGATAGTATTTTTCTTTCTGATAAATTAACGGATACGAATACGGATATATCCGGTTTCTTAGCGGATACGAATATGGATACACCTCGTTCCGAATCCGTATCCGTCCGTTACCGTTAAACAAATTTATATTTGACTCAAATAATTTAATGTCATGAAGAAAATGATATTGAAGATGAGATATGTGTATAATTTAAGTCATTTCTATTTTCATGATGGTAAAATACTTTTAAATTATAAGATATTTTTATAATTTTTTAAATTATCAAGTTAATATATTCTTTATTTCATGAAAGATATGTAAAGAACGAGAATACAATGGAAATTAAAGTCCAAAAGATTTAGTTTATTTTATTATTTAAATTTTATATGTTTCATATTATCTTTGGAGATATTGTAATATTATATATTTGTATACTTTTGATTGCATTATATGTTGACTCATGAATAATGATGATATGAGAATTAAATTGAAATGTGTTTCTTTATCATATGGATTTTCCTTTTCAATTTAAAATTTTTTCTAATTGAGTTAATTTACATCTTAAATTTTAATCTTTTATATACTTTTATGTCCGGTAACTATCCGCTAACCGTCCGTTAACCGTATTTTTCGGATACTCGATAACGATTTTCACATATACCACTTTCCGAATACTTAACGAACATCAAACGAATACGATTCTTCCTTATCGTATACGAATACAGATAATCCACTATCCGCACCGTATCCGTCCTGTTGACATCCCTAGGCGGAGATAGAGGTGTACTTAAATTTACGTTCCGTTCTCCATGATTTTTCCGGTTATACGTCCTTCCCTCGTAGACAGAGGTGCATTTAATTACAAACTCCAAGCGCAGATTTGGAGTACTCGATCATTTGTGGGTCCCAAGGTTCACCCCAAGGAATAATTTCCTTACGAATTTGTCATTTGTGGGAACCATTCAGCCATATATATATATATATATATATATATATATATATATATATATATATATATATATATATCCCTCCACAAATCTCCGAGTTAATTTCTCTTATGGCACGGCCTCGAGAGGTGAAATTTGAATTTGTTGCGTAACACTTAAAATTAAAATTTGTAGGAGGAAGATTGAGCTACCGAACTTAGTCGGACGAAGTAGTGTTCTACATCAACAAACCAAATGATGGAGCCAAGCTTACATGTACAGTCAAATTAAGAAGAAGTTCTCAAAGTAGGGTGGCCTATCCAAAGAGAACCCTTCGGCATGCAAGTTAGACAAGGTGGAGAGAGAAAGTGAAAGTATTCAACGAGGGAGTACTAGTTCACATATCTTGTGGGATTGTTCTTGCAGCACCCATGAAAATTATCTTGAAATTTTTGGGATTTTTTAGAATTACATAGAGTTATTAAGCCTATTATTTGATTTAATAGGTTATTTTGGTTAATTAATAATTATTTAAAAAATCAAACAATAATTAAGGTCTAAACCCACCTAAATAGGCCCAAAAGATCAAATTCTAAGCCTTTAGGCCCAAGCCCAGCTAAAGAGACGTAATTAGGGTTAATTTTAGATTTAAATAGATAAATAGGATAAATAAGGGATAAATAAAAAAATCTGAAAATTTTGGATAAAAGGCCAGAATGCAGTTTATCGAGCGACCGTGTTCTACATAAGGCGGTCGGGACATGACCGCGTTCTAACTTCTGTGACGGGTTTCGATAAACCCCCCAAAAATTAGATTTTTATCCCATTCAGTTGCCAGAGTTCGATGCTATCTGGCATGGCAACTTAGTCTAGGACTCTTGGAGATCGATTTTACTTCAAATTAGGACTCTAATTCGATCTAATCTAGCCGCCTAGGCCAAACCCTATAAATAGGCCTGAACTTCGACCTGCACGAACCCTAATTTTGGAGCGCGTATTTCAAAGGTAAGGAATCGTCTTCCCAGCTTCGTCCTTTAGAAGATTTTGTTCCTTTTAGTTTTGTCTAATTCCCCTCTAAACCCCATGCCAAGAGATCAATCCCTTGAGAAGTTAGAAGCCCCGGAAGTCACTAATTCTCTACAGATCGCACGGGAATGAGTGAGTTTCTCCGAGAAAGATAAGAGATTTAGGAACCCTAACTGAGGTAATTTCAAGTTTGGTCTTTAAAATAAATTGTTCCTCCTTATGTCTTCTAACTATCCTCCAAATCTCGTACTGGGAAACCAAGAGGTCAGGGAGATAGAGCCGCTGGAAGTTGTGGGTTCCACGTAGGACGCGCAGGAACGAGGACCTTCTTCCAGTAACAAATCTGAAGTCTAGGGAACAAATCAAAAGTAGGTTATCTCATGATGGCTTGAACTACGTGTTAGGAGTAAAAGCCCTCTCTTTCCTTGAAGTTTCCTGCACAGTATGTAGAGAATTTCATGTTTTATCATGACTGCGCTTCTAGATTCTTACTGCATGCATAACCCTGAACCCTTAATTAAAAGATAGGAACTTTGACTTAAATCATGTAAAGACGTGCGTCCCTATGTCCCAATCATGTTCTAGCATGCTTTATCCTTCAGTTACCACGTTTTCCATGCATTAATTGCTCTATAATAGGCCTTGCACGCACTATTTTACCTTCTGTTTGAAAGATAGAAGGCGGTCCATTAGAGACCGCAGCTTCCAAGAGTCGGTTCTAGATAGACCACGGTTTCCAATAGGCGGTTCTCCCTAGACCATGTTATATTTTTTGTTAACCCTAAACAGAATACAGATCAACCCTTATAAATATATGCTAAGCCTGAGTAATTACGCCTTATTCTTGGCTATGTTATTATATTCACGATTTTGGTTATATCATGCATCAATCATGTTGTATTTCATGCCCTATATATTTTTGGAACTTATTTTAACCTTATGATAATTTCATGCCAAAATCATATAGTCTTGTATTAAAATTATTTTCATATGATTTGTGGAACTTGTTACATTGGTGATTTAAATCGCTATTGTTATACGTGTTCACTCTCATCTTCAGTCTTTCTTAAGTACATGGCTCGTATTTCGATACGTGTCTGTTAGTTACACTTTGCACTTATAGACATATCTTCTTGGACTTGTGATGCTCTCCGTTAGATATGCCTTCTATCAGACTAGGTGATCATGTTTCGAGGCCTCCATAACTCTCCGCGAGCCTGGGATTTCCACTAGGACACCGAGCTGGTTGTACCCTAAAAAACCCAATGGATTAGAAAGCACCTGAGTTTCTCGCATTTTCCTACACTCTGGACTAGGCACGGCCCTCAGGCGACAGCCTCCTTCTAGTAACGGTCATCCCGTGACCGCGTTCTCCTGCAGTGCAGCCGCGTCGACCCCTTTTCCCTCTGGCGTCGACCCTGTCTAAAAGCGGTCTTGGCTCGACCGCTACTTCTAGAAAACGGTCTTCACTTGACCGTGTTCTCCCAGATTATGTCTAACCCAGGATTTGACCCAAGGGTTGTGTCTACTATGTTCCTAGATGGTCCTCTAATTATCTGGAACCCAACATGTATATATTAATTTATTAATGAACTATGAAAATTAATGAATGTATCGTTATGCTGCCGGATTCCTTCCGTAGCATGACCTTGTCATAAATTTGACCTTGAACTCTCATGAATCATTTTGGTATGTTCTTACCTTGAAATTGTTGTCATGAACTATTGTTTGAACTTTATATTATTGGCCTACATTTATATTTCTCGTGGAAGTAGCTTGATTTATAACGTGAAGATGCAAGAGCAGGCGCAGACAGTGTCCAAGGGATCGACGCTAGCCTCCTCGGCAAATGGCCGAAAATATACTGTAAACCATGTGATATGATGAACACTGACATCGCATTGCACCGGGAGTATTTTTTTTATAAACGGATGAAAATCATGAGGCTCATCACGAAATTATATATTCTTGTTACATGACTTTCTAGAACATAGTCTTTATGGTTATGAAAAGAAACTTCATGTTACATTCTAATATATTCTCGTTAATGAAAAGCTACATTATATTCTTACTTGATCATGCTCTCATTCTACATGAACACCCATATCTCTATGGTCTATATCTTGCTACTTATGTTATTACTTTAGTTTTATCGCATGTTTCATCGTATTTCCTTTATCTTATCTTCTAGAGCAAAAATATTAATTACGTAAATATTGCATTCATGTTGATAGGAAGATACTAGCTACTAGGCAAGTATGCTCATTCCTTACTTTTCAAATCTTTTCAGGAAATTCTAGTTGATCGGATTCGGATTACTTGAATGACGGATCCGAGGGCGAGAGCGAGTGAAGATCAAGAGAAGCCCTAGATAGTTCAAGAGTCGAGTCATTTTGTAATTAGATGCCTTCACTATAATAGGCGGTGAAGTTGATCATGCTATGTAATTTTATTTTTATTGAGTCTAGTTAGAATTAAAGGAGTCACGGGTCTTGTAAACTTGATTGCTATGATTCATTAAAGGTGGATTTTTTAGTATATGACCTTGTGCATTCCTCTTTTATGTGTGAATGTTTAGTGCTCTGATTGTCATTCTCGCTCGAGACTTTATTTGTCGGATGTTCATGTTCCCGACTTAATTCCGCTGCATATCTCGCGGCGTGACACTTAAGTTGGTATCAGAGCCTAGGCATAAGTAAGTCCTAAGAAAATGTCATGTCATAGACTAAGTGCAAGGTTTAAGGAACCACACTTATGAACTATGAAAGAAATTTATGAACCCCTGTGAGAATTGGATAGAGTCCGAGATGAGATAGTTATTTAGAAATTCATCTTTAGGTAAATCTTCCTAAATTCAAAGGGAAATAACAAATTATTCATTTTATCAGGCACCTCATTCTCTATGATTTTTATGTTGATTTCTTTTGTCAAAAGTCAAAGTGTATAAATAATTTTCAGCTAATCTTTGGAGTATCCTTTTTTCGATTGAGTTTTGAGAAGGGTAAAATCAATTCGGCCTATGTAAGGCCCATTTTCGCCAGGCCCAATCAGGCCCACAGTCTGCAACGTGCCTGTCGGGCCCCGACAGTCGCTGCCCGTCACGGACGGCCCGGGATGGATCGTCCTTGGATCTGCCAGTGCATGAAGGGCTTCGACCCAG
Source organism: Amorphophallus konjac (assembly GCA_022559845.1). Lineage (NCBI taxonomy): Eukaryota > Viridiplantae > Streptophyta > Magnoliopsida > Alismatales > Araceae > Amorphophallus > Amorphophallus konjac. Next base: position 110,055,890 of record CM040118.1, read on the forward strand.
ATGCAATGGCCGCCAGATAACCCTCCACTACAAGAAAAATCGCGGATAGCGACCGACCTAGCGGTCGCTATTCAGTCGTAGATCGGTCGCAAATAAGCATTGCGACCGAACAGAGACTATCTAGCGACCGAATATGTCGGTCGCTATATACTAGTCGCTATATAGCGACCGACATAATTCGGTCGCAGTATCAGTCGTTACCAGAGACCGATTATAATCGGTCGCCTGATCGGTCGCTAATTAAGTCGGTCTCAATTCGGTCGCTATTCGGTCTCTAATTATGTTGTATTTTTAAAAATAAAATTAACCTATCGGATTTATTCGGTCTCAATTCGGTCGCCAGTCGGTCGCCAAGTATAATTATTTAATAAAAGAAATATAACGTATAGTCGCTATTCGGTCGCAATTCAGTCTCCATGCGGTCGCTAATTTTGCATTATTTTTTTTTTAAAAATTTATTTAAACTGATAAATAAATTACCTGATAAATAACAAATTCATAACATAAATATAAAATCAACTACACAGACAACAATATCGACAAATCTCAAATTCATCACATACAAACACCTGATAAATAACAATTTCATAAAACAATAATAAATCAACTACACGGATCACAATCTCCACGAACCTCAAATTACACACAATTAAAATAAAATCACAAATTAATCATACATCCATAATAATAAAATGACAACATACACAACTAAAATAAAATCACAAATCCTCCACATATGTCTCATCCTGGTCGTCGTCTCGTCCAACATCATCCTGGTCGTCGTCTCGTCCAACATCTCGCGACGGATGATCCTGTATATCATTTAAAAAAATTATAATCAAATCCTTAATAAAGAAATCAAGCATTAACAAGACTTAATAAAGAAATCAAGCATTAACAAGAGTATGCCAATAGTTTAAGCCAGCTCATTTTCATATATATAAATACACACACACAATATAAGTTCAAATTTCATCTTGTATTTTAAAAATGAAGTTTGAGCGCCGAGCTCAAACCGGGCATCCGATTTGGATTCCGTCAGTTCTGACAAGTCACTTTCATCTCCCCGGTCGTATTGGAATGATCGGCACGGCCATCCGACCGGTATTTCAAATTTTAGACCCCCGGACCCGTCCTAACAGTTCATTTGAACTAAGTGTATTTTAAAAATGAAGTTTGAGCGCCGAGCTCAAACCGGGCATCCGATTTGGATTCCGTCAGTTCTGACAAGTCACTTTCATCTCCCCGGTCGTATTGGAATGATCGGCACGGCCATCCGACCGGTATTTCAGATTTTAGAACCAAATGCCCCGTCCTAACAGTTCATTTGAACTAAGTGTATTTTAAAAATGAAGTTTGAGCGCCGAGCTCAAACCGGGCATCCGATTTGGATTCCGTCAGTTCTGACAAGTCACTTTCATCTCCCCGGTCGTATTGGAATGATCGGCACGGCCATCCGACCGGTATTTCGAATTTTAGACCCCCGGACCCGTCCTAACAGTTCATTTGAACTAAGTGTATTTTAAAAATGAAGTTTGAGCGCCGAGCTCAAACCGGGCATCCGATTTGGATTCCGTCAGTTCTGACAAGTCACTTTCATCTCCCCGGTCGTATTGGAATGATCGGCACGACCATCCGACCGGTATTTCAGATTTTAGAACCAAATGCCCCGTCCTAACAGTTCATTTGAACTAAGTGTATTTTAAAAATGAAGTTTGAGCGCCGAGCTCAAACCGGGCATCCGATTTGGATTCCGTCAGTTCTGACAAGTCACTTTCATCTCCCCGGTCGTATTGGAATGATCGGCACGGCCATCCGACCGGTATTTCGAATTTTAGACCCCCGGACCCGTCCTAACAGTTCATTTGAACTAAGTGTATTTTAAAAATGAAGTTTGAGCGCCGAGCTCAAACCGGGCATCCGATTTGGATTCCGTCAGTTCTGACAAGTCACTTTCATATCCCCGGTCGTATTGGAATGATCGGCACGGCCATCCGACCGGTATTTCAGATTTTAGAACCAAATGCCCCGTCCTAACAGTTCATTTGAACTAAGTGTATTTTAAAAATGAAGTTTGAGCGCCGAGCTCAAACCGGGCATCCGATTTGGATTCCGTCAGTTCTGACAAGTCACTTTCATATCCCCGGTCGTATTGGAATGATCGGCACGGCCATCCGACCGGTATTTCAGATTTTAGAACCAAATGCCCCGTCCTAACAGTTCATTTGAACTAAGTGTATTTTAAAAATGAAGTTTGAGCGCCGAGCTCAAACCGGGCATCCGATTTGGATTCCGTCAGTTCTGACAAGTCACTTTCATCTCCCCGGTCGTATTGGAATGATCGGCACGGCCATCCGACCGGTATTTCGAATTTTAGACCCCCGGACCCGTCCTAACAGTTCATTTGAACTAAGTGTATTTTAAAAATGAAGTTTGAGCGCCGAGCTCAAACCGGGCATCCGATTTGGATTCCGTCAGTTCTGACAAGTCACTTTCATCTCCCCGGTCGTATTGGAATATAGTAACAGCAGCCCATACTGAAATGCCTCAGATGATCAGAATCACCTTCGCATCATCATTGGGAAACAGTGGTGGAGCTAAATCGCATTGAATTACTCATTGATAAATAGCAAACCAAAATATTGGAAAACCAATAGTTAATCCGTGTAGTCAGAAAGAAGGGATAATGATGATCGATCCAAAGTGATAGGGAAGTTTAACTGGTTCAGAATGGATAGCATACTCCCATGCGTTGATGCATATAAAACCAGTCTGTTTGAATCTACAAAGCAATCATCACACATTGACAGTTTAATTGGATCTACACAAAGCAATCATCATGGAATTGTGTCATTTAAGTCTACAAATAATGCCGACACACTTGATGATAACTCCTCAATAAATCAGACACCAATGAGTAAAGCTTGACATGATCGCTCTCCATGCACATAATGCCATTTGTGGAGCTATTAGGGGTGCTTTCGCCTTTCAGTAGGACTATATCAAACGGCAGAATAGAATTAACAACGAGCTTCTGTATAAACAGAGCAGTGGCATCCCTGCAAACCTTTTGAGAGTTGAGTCGAATGCTTATGGTAGGTTGAGTGCTTGTGGTACAAATTTATACTAAACCGAGGAGCAAAATTTAGCAATCTTAAGTTAATGGCTAAGCATGTGAAGTTCATAACAATCCAATGTCTAATCATCTATATTACTATAATTTAACGGAGGGGTACATTTCATAATTTGCAGCAATATTCCAGCAGGTATCCAATATCTAAACATCTCTATATCTATCATCATGTCTCCAAGAGATGAGAAAAGTAGACTTCAAGAGCAGGCATTAGAATTACAGAACCCTTCCGGGAGGAAAAGAACAAGAAAGAAAGGTGAAGAACGTTAACCATTCTTATAGCAATAAAAATCCGGTCGTGCAAGCAATTCCCATTTTTCTATTCACACCTTCATTGATCAGAATATATGTTACTAGCTTCCAATTCCAGTATGACGCACGTACGATTTAGTCAGAGACTGACAGCAACCTGCCAAAGAAACGTGCTAAGCACTTCTTCCGCACCTCAAACCTCTGACAATCTTATCTTATTAATCAAGCGGGACCATGCACTCCCCTTATGCACGCAACAAAACTAATCAAAGAAACGAAACTCCAAAAAAACCAAATAAAAAAAATCCAGGGATAGCAGACCTCTTGGCGGAAGAACCACCCGACGCATCCGCCGCCGCCGGCTTCTCGTCCCTGTTCTTCGCCGCCGATCACAAGTCGTATTGGAATGACCGGCACGGCCATCCGACCGGTATTTCAAATTTTAACTACTCTACGGTACATCCATGAACGATCTTCAGACATTTTCCCTATGCAAATGAAATGTAAACACACAAAACTTTAACATGTTTAACAAAATAAAAACTCCAACCCTTTCCTCACATCGTCCATCTCTGCCATTTTAAATAGGAAGGAAATATCATTTAGATTTTCACTTTTTAACCCATCTGTGAAGGTTTGATCGCACGATTAATTACTATATGTGTTGTGTTATTTGCTAAAAATTTCGGCAGCATCTCCTCACACCTCTCCGATATACCACAAAATATTTATTGATTAAGAAATTTTCTTAAACACTTACTAATAAGTGGTTAAGAAAATAATCAAAATCAATAAAGGTATATCAGAGAGGAATGAGAAGACGCATCCAGCCAAAATTTTTAACAAACAACACAAACACATATAGTAATTAACCACCTAAGTGCGATCAAACATTCACAGACTGTCCAAACGGGACAATTCAAGACTTTGAGTTAGATATACACATTCTCATCATTCAAAATGAGAACGTGCACATCAATCCCAAAGTCTTGAACGGGTAGATTGATTGACACGGGCTTAACACGCTCTCCTAAGATACGTGCAATGTTAGGTTGCACCCACGCATCTCAGCTAACATACAACACCCAACTAATTAAATATTGACAAGATACTAACACATTCTAAAAACATAGCAATAACATGTGAAATTGACAATACATGTACACAATGAAAACATGAATTTTATTGTAACATCCAACACATTCAGTTAATTTTCTTGGTCGGCTGTACCATCCCAACCTTATGAGTTTGATAGGGTACTGTTTGGAGGATGACCACCGGCTGCTGGTGTATGAGTTCATGCCACGGGGAAGCCTGGAGAACCATCTTTTTAGGAGTATGTCTGTTTCGATTATTCTCTGCACCGTTTGGTTTGCTGACTCATTTAGGCACCTGTTTTCTTAAAGAAAAAAAATTGCAATGCGCAGTGGCCTCACCTTTTACCCAATGGTTACCTACGTAGTTCTTTTGAATCAGTTTTTGAACCCCACAATGTCGATTCTGCAGGGGGTTCATACTTCCAGCCTCTCTCCTGGAACCTTAGGATGAAGGTTGCTCTTGGAGCCGCAAAGGGGCTGGCCTTTCTGCATGGTGCTGAAACAAAGGTTATATATCGGGATTTTAAGACATCAAATGTGCTTCTTGATTCAGTAAGTGGAGACCCTTGTCTTATAGTTGATGGATGATATGTTTTCTTGATTAACGTTCCCCGTCATGATGTTCTGCCTCTCAAATCCCTTCTTTGCAAACCTACAAAATTATAATGCCAAGCTTTCCGACTTTGGCTTGGCAAAAGATGGACCAACTGGTAACAAGAGCCATGTGTCAACTAGGGTCATGGGAACATACGGATATGCTGCTCCTGAGTACCTTGCAACAGGTAAACCTTTGGTTCCAAACTGCTTGTATGTCCCTCCATCTTTTTGTCTTTAGGTGTTCCATTTTCAAGTGCTGATCAGTGTGTCTCAGATTTTTGGATGGCATTTGTCTTGCTTTTTTTTTTCTCTGTGGGTAACAAGATGCCATTTTCTCTTCGTAAATGAGAAAATTGTGCCGAAATGACACGAGGAGTCGGCAAATAATTCGGATTAAAACAGAAACTGAGTTGGTAAGGGACCTTGAATAAAACATAGATTACCCATGAATTTCTCCTTGAATAAAGTGTTGACAGCTCAGGAATATTTGATCTGGAGAGTGATAGTATTGTCCATTGGCATGATTAAGATTCTCTAGTGTAATATTTGATTGTCATCTCCGAGATATTTTTGGAGTGAATTAGGGGCGGGTATATCACCCCGACTGACCCACTCCTAACCCACCTCGGGTGATTTATTTCACCCCTTTTTAAGAATTCACATACCCTAACTTTATCTCTAACCGACTCCGATTAAGAAAAAAAAACGAACTAAATAAGAATAACTCGTCTCACCCTAATTAATCTATCGTAATCGGATTTACTTCTTTATCAAAGTGGCCCTACGAAATTAGTCCATCGCTTGCGGGTCGTGACAAAGTGCCTTCAAACGTTAAGATTGCGTTTGAGAACGCAGATAGAAAAAGAGGCCATGGAATGATTATTTAAGCCTCAGTCTTTAAATAAAACTCTAGTGACACGTATTACATCTGTTGAATTTTTACACTATTTTTGGTTCTCATAAGAATGATGGGGTCATATGTAGAGTTCATCTTGTACCTTTGCTTTAAAATTCTCATAATCCAATGTTTGGATTTGTTGGTTCTCAAGTTCTTGGATTTTGGGTTTGCTACAGTTTTAAATCGAAAAATAAGAATTGGGGAAAATACATGACACAATAAATGGACTGCATATTGAAGCCAGAACATTAATAACGGACCGGACAAACTAAAAAGATAATCTTATAATATTTCACACTATTTTACAGGAGAACAAATGATATGTGGACACCATCTCAAGAGTCTTAAATAAATCAGGTTCATTGCACGAGCATAGCCCCTCCCCCGGAGCCCCTCCACCGGAGCCCCTCCCCCTCCACCGGAGCCCCTCCCCCTGCGCAGCCCCCCCTCCACCGGAGCCCCTCCCCCTGCGCAACCCCCTCCCCTCCACCGGAGCCCCCTCCCCCTCACCCCTGCGGAGCCCCCTCCCCTCCACCGGAGCCCATCCCCCTGCGCAGCCCCCCCTCCACCGGAGCCCCTCCCCCTGCGCAGCCCCCTCCCCTCCACCGGAGCCCCCTCCCCCTCACCCCACCGGAGCCCCTCCCCCTGCGCAGCCCCCTCCCGTCCACCGGAGCCCCCTCCCCCTCACCCCTGCGGAGCCCCCTCCCCTCCACCGGAGCCCCTCCCCCTCCCCTGCGCAGCCCCCTCCCCCTCCCCTGCGGAGCCCCCTCCCCCTCACCCGAGCTCCACCCCCCCTCCCAGACCAACCTCCCCCGCCACCCCCTCCCACCGAAACCCCCCTCACTGGAACCCCTCCAAGAAGAAAAAAAATGAGAAATAGGGCATGGTCGATGGCCGGCGGGGAGGGAGAGGGGGGGGGAGAGAGGCGCGGGGCTGGAGGGAGAGGAGAGGGGGGGGAGATCGAGAGGGAGAGGACTTACCAGACCGAGGAGGGTGACGACGAGGACGACGGGGACCGACGAGGTCGACGGCGAGGATGGTGCGGGGCTGGCCGAGACAGCGAGCTCCGGCGTCCGTCCACCACCACGCCGCTCGCCACGCCCGTGGCCGCAAGGCAGAGGGGGGGGGGGGGGAGGGCGAGGGGGCCGGAGGGGGAGGGGAGAGCTCCGGTGGAGGAAGGGTTATCAATGCAGGGGGGAGATGGTCGCGGGGTAAATGCAGTCATATCAGCGACCGATTAGAGACCGAAATATATTCGGTCTCAACATCGGTCTCCAATTCGGTCGATTTTGAAAAAAAAGAGACCGGAATAAATTCGAGCTAAATATAGCGACCGATTGGAGACCGAAATAAATTCGGTCGCCAAAACGGTCTCAGATATGCGACCGATTATTTCGGTCGCCGAATTGGTCTCTATTTGGGACCGACTAGCGACCGATTTAATCGGTCTCTAATTCGGTCGCTATAGCCACTTTTTCTTGTAGTGCTCTGGCGACCAAACGTTACCTTCCACGACGTCAGCCTCAACTCCACTAGGGGCGAGCACGCCCCCCAGGCGCCGTAAGACTCGCCAGAGAACCGTTCGACTCCGGAGGAACGGACCCTCAACAGGAAACTCCCCACAATCGCGGGAGACGTTACTCCACGACTTACGCCATTCCCTACTAAGGGACTGGCCCTCGCTATCAGGACAACCCCCTATAAATGGGACTTCGACGGACAGGCATGGACAAGGTGATTTTCACCAAGAAAGACACCGTCAGCTCTAGATAAGGGAAAAGAGAAGCCAACTTGTTATTAAGAGAGAAAGCCTCCGCCTAGCTCCGGCTGTCGTCCGAGCACCCTTACCGCTCAGCTGCGAGCACTCAATGTACATCCGTTGGTCACGGCGAGAGTCTCCCCGGAAGGCAGTCCATCCCTCTAGGCTTACTACGTCACCCTGCAACTCTCTCTCTCTCTCTCCCTCTTTCCTGCTTCTCCGTCTCCCAAGTGCTGACTTAAGCATCGGAGGATTGTCCCCTGAGGTAACACCCGGGACTCCTTTTGACGCCCTTCTTTCCTGGTGTTTGTAGACTTCCACGAGTGCCAGGCGATCTGCGCGCCCCAACAAATAAATAGAAAAGTATGATACGAGGACTAGAGACTAGTTTTCCACCTCTACAAGTTTATATCGTGTCCAATTGAGGTCTTTTGACTGTTATGCAAAATTTTGCTATATTTATTTCCACGTGACAATATATTGGATGACTTCAGTTGACATGAAAACAGCCCCAACCAAAGTCACAACATATTGTGCTCTTCGCGCGTGAGAGAGAGAGAGAGAGAGAGAGAGAGAGAGAGAGAGAGAGAGAGAGAGAGAGAGAGAATCCATATGATATAGTTCTCGTATCATCGTCATTTATGAGTTAGTATAGAATTAAATTAAAAGTATAAAAATATATAATATTACAATATCTCTAAAGACAAGATGAATCATATAACGTGAAAATAAGAAAGTAAATTAGTTATGTTGGATTTTAATCTCCTTCATTTTTTTATTATTTACATATCTTACATGAAAATAAAGAGTTGAAAAATTTTAAAAAAATAATAAAAAATCTTATAATTTGGAAATATTTTACGAAGATGGAAATAGAAATAACTTAGATTTTGCATGTGTCTCATGATACGTAGACGTCATTTTCTTCGATGCACTCATCTATTTGAGTCAAATTTAAATTTATTTAACGATAATCGAGGGATACGAATTTGAAATGAGATGTATCTATTTTCGTATTCGTTAATAAATTAGAAATATCCGTATTTATATCCGTTAATTTATCGAAAGAAAAAATATTATATATTTATTATTTATTAAATTAATAAAATGGATGATTATCATGTTATTAGTTACCATGGACGACGTCCCCGGGCGAAACCTCGAGGACACCCATGCATCCCACCGTTGGGCTTCCCACGGCATCCACATGGGAAATGGAGTAGTGTGTTGGAAAAGGATACTACCGCAGCTGTGGGGGCTCTCCTTCCATGTGACGCCAGACGTGAGAGTCCACGTCCGATGGGAATTCCTTCGCGGCCCGCGTTATTTTGCATACCAACCATAGCGGAGTCCCGTGATAATAACTGGCCGGGTTAATTTATCTTAAAAAATAAATGATTTTATTTTGATAAAAAATATCATAATTTAAATTAATTTATTTCTGATTTTCTTTCTCAAATAATTTAATCGATCTTAAACTTAAATACTGACTCTTAATCTGAATATCGATTAAAATATGAGATCCACACAATAAAAAGCGACCAACATTAGTAAGGTGAGATATCCGAGCAAGTCTTTAACTTATTCTGCGAAAATCGAACAAACAGGAGAGACTTCTTAAGTGCGTACGTCTCTCCATACATGTGAGATTAATTATTCCTCACACGCCGGCTCGTCTGCTCGACGTCTCTGTGGGCTGATGGAAAGCCAATGAATGAGTCCACACCTGACAAATTCTTTCCTTGGTTCGCCCTGCATCATCCCACGATGGATGGATGGACCCGCTGCCACCCAACAAATCCCAGTTAGTGCAAAAAGGGACTTAAAAAAAAAAAAAAGAAGAAGAAGGAAAATGTAAGCTGACAGCTGCAAGAGATCTGGTCAGTGTCGTGTCTTGACCGGCTGTAACGTCTCTTCCTATTTTCCATTTCGGGCAAAGACTGTGTACTTCCGATCCGACTGAGACTTCATCAACCGAGGTTAATTATATATGCTCTCTAATATTATCACGTGTTATCTCCACAATAAACCATACTCCATCACCCGTGACGTCATCTACAGCCTTCCGTTTAACTTACTTTTAAGTACATTAAGATGAAAAAAAAGGGACTAGCTAATTTAATTATTTAATCTTCTCACATTTCGCGCATCATCTTGTAGAGTTTTTTCTTACAAATATTACACCTGTAATATATATATATATATATATATATATATATATATATATATATATCGGCCCCCTAACTTATACGAATTGTCAACATTCTCCGTGAATAATACATCTAATTAATTAAAGCGTTTCATTCGTGCACTTTCGATCCCTGTGTCGTTAATTTTGAAAGGATATTATCGTACGTGTAAATGTTACAAAAATAGTTAATGAATGTAATAACCTGAAAACACTCTTGTATGACCACCACGTGATCCCGTCAAATCTCTATAAAATTTATTAACTCCGAGATAAATCTATCATTTCAACATTTAAACTCCACTCAAGTATTTAATTAATTATCTACGGTGACGGTATGACTGTGACCATTGATTAAATTATTTAAGGATACTTTTGATCGATCGATGATCCATATAAACGAGGGGTTTATATAAAAATATAAAGATTATAAGGATATATAGATAAGAAAAAAAAACTCTTATCTCGTGCATCCCTCGGTCTGGAATCTTAACATTTTACATGTCCGGTGAAATATTTCGTTGACTTTGACGGTTGTGTATGGCGCGAGGGTATAACTGAAACAAAAGAGGAGTACCCTCTTGACCGGGGATGCGGAGAGGAAAAAGTGATTACATTACACACGAGTCTTGGACTTTTTCACCGTCCTCTGTTTTCCAACTGGTTTTGAAACCGGGAACAATCCGTCCGTCATGCGACACTTTATTAAGAGCCAACGCTATTGGCGTCACATTTGGACGTGCGTTGATGGTCACTTGAGTAGTAGGTAACACGCATATGTAACATACAACTCTAAACATATGAATGAATTGTGCACTGTTTGGTTACAAATTATACATTATAAAGGTGATATATTGAATAGATGGCATGTTGATGAGTAATAATTGATAAAAAAAACATTTTATCTTATTTGATTGTCACTAGTAATGGTATTGTTGTTAAAATAAAAATATTATACTAAATATTAATCATAACTATGTGTCATGTATAGGATGGAATATAAAAATTACATCAACATATAAATACTATCATGGTTAGTGTGTAAAATATAAAAATAAATATTAGTTCATTAATAATACTATATGTAAAGCAAAGAAGAAGGAACGAGGAAGTGACGTGAAAATAATTAGTAGATGCCATGTTGTGGTGGGTTTGTGCAAACGGGGTGGCCGCTTAATTAAAGATCTAATTGTTTATTTATTGCAAAGCGTTCTATAGGGTTGCCCTGACCACTTCAAGTCTCAAGCATGGGTGGCACTGACCACTTCAAGTCTAATTAAGCCGATCAGATTAATTATCCTGATCAATCAACAGTGTTTGATAAAATAACACTATCAACGGCGAGGAGCTCGTGGCCGACGGCCACTTCCTCCCAACCGTCGCCGTGGGGGAGGCCGCCGATAGAGCCATCAAGTAGTACAACAAGACTATACACGTCAGCCCGTGGCAACCTATCTTTCATCAGGATGAGGCCGAGGGACCCGATGTCACTGGTGGTGGCTGGCTTCTCCTCGGAGGGCCCCAACTAATAGTAATTCTCTCTCTCTCTCTCTCTCTCTCTCTCTCTCTCTCTCTCAATTTCCTTTGCAAAGGATCGACTGTGGACAGGACATACATCCAAATATGATGTTTGTAGTTAACAACCAGTTGATCTTACTCAACATTGAGCATATATATATATATATATATATATGCCACCCTTGCATTCAGGTTTAAGATATATATGAATATCAGATTGTATATTTAAGATTTTAGTGTTATCAAACTCAATCTAAATACAGAGTTTGAATGTTGTTCAAATAGTTCTCAATTAGCAACTGCTCAAATCAATTAAGAGGAGAGAGAGAGAGAGAGAGAGAGTAAAGTACATGTTTCTCTCTCTCCCCGGCCCATCCTCTAACTAAAAAAGTGGATTCCCACCGACACCATCGATTTTCTTCCCCCAACTCTGCCACACAGACGAAGTCTGATAACATCGAGGATGACCCAAACAAAAATGACATTGACATATATTGGACATCTCTTCTTTCAATGTTGGTGAGTTAAACGGGAGTCCATATGTGGTAGTAGATTTACAAGCATGACATGACATGAAGTAGAGGTGCTCCCTTTAATGATGTGATGTTCTTTTTTTCTCCCAAAAACAGACCCTCTCCCTCCCCCATCCTCTAATCAATTATCATAGCTCACGGGCATTCGATCTCTGACTATAAATTCTATAAATGTGGACGTTGCTTAATGCTAGCCTTAATATATATATATATATATATATATGAGAGTGAGCGCTAGAATGAATGAATAGACAATTGTACGTACGTACGTACGTACGTACTTACGTACGTGTTTTGACTGTTTTTATCAAACGACTATCTATAGTAATTGTGCTGACGAGGACCTCTCTCTCGATGAATTAAAAGCCACTCCCCGATCGATGGATGCTCCATTTCTTGCCTTACTCTAGCTTTTCCGCCTCTCTCGTCTCGCCCATGCCCGGCACTTATTTTTGTGTGTGTCTCTACAAATTAGACTCCTTGGCACGATTAGGCTAAAGGAGGCTTAAATAGGTTATTAATTCACATCATTAATTGTCTGGCCATGCATGCATGTCTCCTAGCCTGCGTGCTCGTGTAAACTTCCCATCGTGAACACCGGAGATGATCATTTGCTCTCTTTATTTTCTCTCTTTGCTCTCCTGCAATGTCTTGAATTTGACATCTGTTCGATATGTTTGGCCACATTGCAACTAGGTTATTAATTCACATCATTAATTGCCTGGCCGTGCGTGGCACTGTGTATCCAGTTCCTACGTACGTCCCCCGTCCACAAATACTCGGAGACACCTATATTACTGTTCAAAATAATTGCATCCCCACTAGTATTTTATTATACTCCAGCGCACGACTCTATATATATTTGTTGCCATCCTATGTCACCTAACTGTGCTCGGCGAGTCATATATTACACAACATATATATATATATATATATATATATATATTGTAAAAATATAAATCTTATAAAAGAACTTAATTAAAGAATCTCATAAATATTATTGCATAAGATTATAAGAGACATAAAATTAATTTGAGTATATGAACATCCTTATATAGCACCCATAAGTCATCGTTATATAAACAATTAATTAAACAACATTATATAATGTACAATATCAGTCATCCTTAAGAATTTTAAATATTTAATATATATACAAATTTTATAAGTTCAATTAATGATCTAACATTACATAATACAATCAGCCACTTACTTAGGTAATGTAAATTAGGCAGCTACGCTGAAATTCATGAAACTCAAAATTTTAAAATTGTCAATGTAAAATATTTACCATTTACTCACCAAGTAAAAATTCATGAAATTCATAAATTTAGATTCAGAATGAAAAATCTATCATGATGTCATATGTATGCATCATCGATGTATCTATAGTATTGGCAATAATTTTACTGTAAATTTCTTATAATCTTTATAATATTGACTAAAATCCGGAAGATCGTCGACCCTGAGTTAGGGTGCATTTGTTGTTGATGGGATCGTGGACTCTTTCCGTAATCCGACTGAGAGATAAAAAGTCGATCTTATAAGTTACATTTGGTGGGACCTATAGAAATAAATTTTGAGATTCTAATGATTCAAATTTTAGACATCTCCGTAAATCTAACCAAATGAATTAGGAGTGTCTCATTTTTTATGTCCGAGTGAATTTTTTTAATTAGAGAGAGACGGACACGTGAAGGTGGAGAGGATAGAATTCGGAGATACTCGTGCGAATCAACTTTTGGGCGGATTTTCAAACCCGTTGTACCGTCATGATTTCATTTTTGCAAATGACACAGGCGACGATGTTCCCCATGTCATTTGCGAAACGCAGTGGCCGCAAAACCCTCCAAATGCGATTTTTAAACCCCGTAAAACTTATATGATAATTCTAGCACAGTACGTGTACGGGTCAGAGATTTAATTTTGATAATTCGCTCGGCCTCTAAGTTGAACCAAATGCCCCTTTAACAAGTCATTGTGGATTTTCAAAACTCCCCCTTTTTCCCTATATCTCTCTCCTCTATTCATAATTATATTTTTTTGAAAATCTAAGAGGACATTGACCAATTATTTGGGAACACCTGTGAGGTGGAGATTCCAAATAAATAACTTCCTTCTCGTAAATCTTTTCAAAATATTATTTAAATTGAGTTGATTTTTTGAGATATATTTAACATAATTGATATTTAGATATATAAATATATATGTAAAAAAATTTCGGCTTTCCTCAAACTATCCTGCTTAACTCCGATCACTCACTCTCTCTCTCTTATTTATATATAGGGTTTTTTTGCATATTAGTCCCTACAAATATGACGAATTACTTTTTAGTCCCTACAATCTCTCTATTGTTTAAAAAGTCCTTAAAATCATGTAACTCTTACAGAAAGGCCCGTGTAGTTCACCGACGTTAAAACAATTGGATATTCGATGGAATATTACATCCTTCCGTTAAAAAAAGTTTGAAAATCCTAAACTACCCTTACTCATGACCCTTTCACAGTGAAACCCTTCACACCCCGCAGACGCCCCACCGCCGTTGCAAGCTGCGGACTACCCCCACCGGCCGCCGCAGACGCCCCACCGCAAGGCCCCAGCCGCAAAAGCCCCACCGGTCGACGCTGACGGCCTACCGCCGACGGCCCACCGACCACCGCCGGCCCTTGCCATCACGCCCAACACGACAAATCGACCCTTGTTATTCTCCCCATGTCTGAAATGGTATGCTATTTTGATGGCTAGATTATTCTCCACATCTATGTTTACAGTGATAATAACTTGTTCGTGTCGTATGCAGTCATCAAATGTTAGTGGAATGCAGTTGTCTCGAGGAGCTGTCGTCTCATCTCGTGTGCCGCCGATGGAATGCAACTGTAGAAGGGGTAATTGTCGGGTTTACGTCTCAAATCGTGAGAGGTCGAAAGGCAAGCGTTTCTATTGTTGTCCGTATGCAAATACTGACGGGGATTGCGGTTTCTTTGAGTGGGTTGATGATACTACCTATAATGTTGTGGATGTCAAATATCAACTGAAGGCGATGGAAGAATGCATGACAAAGAAATTAGAAAGGATAGAGTTGCAATTGAAAAACTTAAAATTACTGATGTATTGTGTCATATTTGTACTATTTGTCATTTGCCTATTCAAGTGAACGTGTTTAAGAGAGACGTATGCAATGTAAGTCCTATATTGGACATGTAATCGTCTTTACTAGAATGTAATGCTACTTATTATCGTTAGTCTTATATGCCCCATGTGTATACTTCACCAGCTCATTTTCAGACCAAATGCCTGCCAGTGCATGCTTCACCTGCTCATGCCCATGTTTCACAGACATGTGTGAAGAGTGAGGTGTCATCATCATCAGCATCTCTGGCCATCATCATCCAAAACGAAATAAAGGCTTGTGGGAATGAACAACGTCATTAAAAGATGTTCAAAGTGACTGTGGTGGTTGGATGCAGACAGATATTTGAGTTGGTTTGTCTGCTTGACAGATGTTTGAACATGTGCAATCTGTGTATTTATGTCCGTAGCCCAGTGCTGCATAGTGTTCAATAAATGATCGAAGTGAGCTGTGACTGTAGAGGGAATATCAGAGCTGGAGCCGGCTAGATGCTGGGAACTAAGCTGCGAGGAGATGTGAACTACTGCATCCTGGAACTGTGAATGTTGAACAGAAAGCTCTTGAATTTGCTGTTGAAGTTCAGTGTTTTTCATCTGAGTGTCTGCACGGAATTCCTTAAGTTCATTCATAATAGGAAGCAGCTGTGCACTGACATATACTAGTTGGGTATGAATAAGCTCTTGATTGGAGTTCAGCTTAAAATTTTCACTTTTCATGACAGTAAATTGCTCCTGCATATATTTCATCATATGGGAATGAAGAGAATGATTGGAGCTTGTGCCGGCTTGATCTGGTGCAGATGTTTGTGTATGGAACTCTGGAGGTGCATCTGACTCTCTGAACATCTGAGGAGGTGAAGAGGGTGGAGATGTTCCAAAAGGAACTATAGCTCCAATGTGTGTGTCTGGAGTAGCCTGAAGTTCGGTTGAGGGAACTGTTGGACCTTGTAATGTCTCATAGCCTGGAAGATCTCTTACTATCATGTTTCCTTTCTTCTTGTAATGCATAAACGTGCCAATGAATTTCTGACAGTAGACATTGGTCCTTGGAATTATCTGAACAGGTTCATCTTCCAATGAAATTCTAACCTTGATGAACACAGCAGTCAAGGCACCAGCATAGGGTAGAGTTCTCTTTTTCGCAAAGCATCTCTTGTTCAGTCATGTTCTGTTGCTCTTTAGACTGCAGTTTGATACTGCAGCGTCGACCCATCGAACTGCAGCGTCGACGCTGCCAAGGCACTTCAGAGGTAGCAGTAAGAAGTATTTGATCTGCTGCGTCCACGCTGCTTGGGCAATGCGTTAACGCTTGGTGCCTTTTATCCATTGGTCTGGTCTGTGGTGCGTCGACCCCTTGTGCTGATGGGTCGACCCCTCAGTTCATTCATCGGTTGTTTACAAGTCCATACATTGAACTGCTCTTCAAAGTCTGTACAGTGGCTTCGAATCGGCAAGTCTGTACATCGGCTTCACTCACTCAAGTGTATACACTGATGCACGTTGTGTCTCACTGTCAAGTCTACACATTACTGTTCTTCACAGCAAGTCTATACACTGCTCCCTCATATAGGAAGTATGTACATTGCATTGGCTAAGTATATACAACGTCAGTTCATGCATTGGCTTAGGCTAAGTCTGTACAGCCTACGTCTCATGCAGCGTCAACGCTGTGAGCATTCTCAAGTCTGCAGCGTCAACGCTGTGAGTGTGTACATTGCATTCATGCTTCACAAAGTCTATACATTATGCATGGTTGAGTTGAAGTCTATATACAGAGTCTGCATCCTCTAAAGTCTGTACATCCAATTGCCTTTGTTTTGGTCAAGTCTGTACAACCGTTGGGTTTGGACTCAGAGTCTGTACACTCGATTCGCCTTTGAATTGGTCAAGTGTGTACATCCTTTCAAGCTTCAAGTCTACACATTGGGTTGTCAGGCTTCAACCCTATACATTCATTTGTTAGGCCCAAGTCTATACACTCGTTGTTAGAAGCCTGACCTTAACTGAAGTCTATACATTGGACTTCACTTTACAAAGTCTAACCAAGTCTATACAATGCTTTGCATTCTTCAGAGACTGTACAGGGTTTAGACTTAAACTGATGACTTCGTTTCATCTGCCTGACAGGGACTAAAAGGCCAGGTTGTTTGTTCACTGGAACGTATCCATGCGTCAACGCCATTGCTAGACAGCGTCGACGCAGCCATTGAGCCTGATAGGCATCTAGCTCGGAGACAGTTTAGAAGGTTAACGCTGGAGTTCTTAGCGTCCACGCAGCATGCAAACAAGCTGAACTATTAGTTGCAGAAACACACCACTGCGTCAACGCTTTAGCCTAGCAGCGTCAACGCAGCATGTCTATCCGCCAAATACATTGATCACTGGACTGCCGATGTCGATGCGTCAACGCCACCAACTGGCAGCGTCGACGCAGCAGTTCAAGAAAGGGGCGACTTATCTCTGGCTATCTTCAACGCGTCAACGCTACCACAGCAGGGTCGACGCAGTGGGGCAATTTCAAATGTGTACAAGCAAAGAGTAGATACTGGATCACCGATGCGTCAACGCAACATGCTGATAGCGTCGACGCAGCACGCCCATCTGCTGAAGGCTTTTTACATATATTGCATCATTCATATCAAATCACCTGCACCAGTTAGTTACCCTTGCAACCATTGCATCATTCATATCAAATCATCACAACCCATGTATCATTCATTTCAAACCAACACAAACCATCTATCATTCAAACATGGTTTAAGCCCAGCATAAAACTACAAATATCATTCATATCACCAACAAATAAACATATACTTGTATCAGTTACATCAAAACTTCACAATCCATAAGAGTTTACATTGAGGACAACAACACATAAAACGGATATGAAATATTATTCTTCAATATCATTCTTCACATCCGGTCGGCAACAACATTCTTCACATCAGCCAATGTCCTGTAGGTGTGACAAAGAGAGGGTGTTAACTATTAGAAATAACATAATCTTTACCTACAAGTTAAAAAGTATATTTTAAACTCACAATTTGGCGGGAGTTGTTGGAAGTTGAACATGGAGGAATGCTGATCAAAGTTAATGGATGCTTGACTTTCCATATTTATCACCGTGTGCACACGAATGTCTCCTCCGCTAGTGCTGCTGGAGCCCGGTGCCTCCACCGAAATTGTGCGACCAACATGAGTTATACTTGTATTAATATCAGTCTAATTCTTATTTCAATTTAGAAATTTAACATGTGTGCTAACTTACCTCTCCCCCGACTGCTTCCTTCAGTGCTGCCCTTGCTGGTACCTCTCCTAGCCCTCCCGTGGGTCTGACCTGGACCAACCGAAGTTGCAACTTGTGGCCCTTCACCACTATCACTAGTTTGAGCCTGAGTAGCCCTACCACTTACGAACCTGGGTGGTCTTCTTGGGCCTTGCCTACAACATAACTTTCAATATTATGCACAAAGCAAATCAAATAGATAAAATACAAATCATAATTACAATACAAACTTACTTCCGTGCCACAGTTGTGGAAGTAGTGCCAATGTCTGTAACTGCAGATTCTGGTCCTGAGAGGGGTTCTTTGCAAGTATTTTTATGGTGGCCCCATTGTCCACATATTTTGCATTTATGGGATCTCCTAAGTGCCTTTTGATTTTCATCAGCATCTCTAATCCTCTTCTTCCGAGGGCGACCTCGGGGTCTTTGACAGCGAGGAGGAAGCACCTCAACAGATTCTACAGTCTGCCACATGCTCTTACCTGGCAATGGTTGTATTGACTTTGCATATGTGGCTTTATATGTCTCAATTGAATAACATCTATCAACAAAATTATTAATTTGGAGGCCCCTACGTGCATCAACAGCAGCAGCAACATGTTGGCAAGGCAGCCCACTGACTTGCCATTGACGACAAGAACAATACATCTCGTCCAATTTAACAACACACCTCTCATACGGACCTTCCACCTCAGCCATAAAATCAGTGGAATATCTGACTGCATATTTGCCCAACTTCCTAACAATTGCATTTAAATAGGCAACAGCCCGTGGCATAAACTTTTCTTTGATCCTACGTGCATGTCTCCTCCTGTGATCCATTTTCACCATAATTTTCTGCCTAATTCCATCTAACATGTCTACAAGTGGTAGGCCTCTCGTATCACCAACAAATGAATTGAATGACTCTGCTACGTTGTTAGTGATGTAGTTTAGCTTACCCTTGTCATTAAAATGACATCTTGACCAGGCACAACACAAACTTTCTAAATAGGAAACAGCCTGTGGATCTAGTTTCTTCATCTCAAATATAGCTGCTTTATATTCTTGAACAGTGTAAGATTTTGCTGCTGCCCATGCAGCATTCTTGAAACCTGGGCCCGGCCATTTCTTCTTAAAATTCCTGTAAAAGTGCCGCATACAAAACCTACAAGCAATTCGAAATTACAATCTCATCATTAATATAAAACCTATAGTCAATGTCATTAAAATACATAGTCACTCAATTCATACATTATGGAAAATAAAACTAGCAGTAGATCAAACATTGTAAAAGGAGAAACTTAATTACCTATGCTCGGCACCTGGAAAGATATCTGGGACAGCTACCTCAATGCCCTTTTCCATATCAGAAATGAATGTAATCCCTGTCGGATTTTCAATAGCGTCTTTCAACTTGTGCAAAAACCATGTCCACGAGTCTATACTCTCCCCCTCAACAACACCATAGGCAACTGGGAACAAACCATGATTCCCATCAAGAGCAACTGCAGCCACCAAGATCCCAGTGTAATACCCTTTCAAGTGGCATCCATCTATGCCCAGCACTAGACGGCAGCCATCTTTGAAACCACTAATACATGCTCCTAAGGTAATGAACACCCTCTGGAAACAACCATCCAATCCAATCTTGTACTGTACAACTGAAGAAGGGTCGCTCTGCTTTAATTCATTCAGTAGCTGTGGCAAATACTTGTACGTTTCCTCAACCTTCCCAAACACCTTCTCCTTTGCCGACTCTCGTGCACGCCAAATGCGGTGATAAGGGATTGAAATATTGTAAGCCTTCAATAAATCAGCTTGCAACTTTCTTGGAGGTATGTCAGGATTCTCCTTCACTGCTTCCAATACCCTGGCAGAAATCTAAGATTTGGATGCCATCCTACTATCACACCTAGATGTGGCTGAACATGTGTGCTTTTCCTGCATTGTTTTGACTGCAAAAGTAACTCCATCTTGCAGCCTTGAGACATGCACTCTCCATTTGCAATTAACATTTGCACATACAACAGTAATTCTCATGCTGTCATTTTTCACTTGCTTGAACTCAAATTGATTTTTAATAGCATGCTGACGTAGAGCAATCCTGTACTCCTGACTATTTGCAAATAGAGAACCAACTGATATATCTGGGGTCTCTTCATCAGCCTCCAACAAATCTCCATCATCATCTGAAACTCCTCCATCAATATCAGATTCATCTGAGGGACATGGCCTTGAATGATAGCTGTCCTCAGTGTGTACCTCATCAGAATCAGCCACACTCTCGTCAGATTCGCTGTACTCATCTTCATATGCAACATATTCTGAGTCACTCTGCTCAGCTTCAGAACATATCATCTTCTTTAAAATATGATAATCCTCATCAACTACAGGGGTAGGGGCAGGGGCAGGGGCAGGGGCAGGGACACCATGAATAACCTCGTCACGATGAACAACTGCAACATCATGAACAAACTCAGGATGTTGACCAACCTCAGCATCATCATCCATCTCATCAATGTCAACAAATGTCTGGGAATGGGCTTGAGTAGATTGGCTGGCCATACCTTTCTGTGGAATATTGGTTGGCTGTAAGTCTAATGGCCGACTGTCCAATGTGCTAACATATATGGTCATCTTCCCTACGGATAAATGGGCTTTCATCACCTCATATAATTGAGCATCTGAAACAATTTCCTCATACTGAACAGGTCTGCTATTAGGTAATTCATAATGAAATTCTAAACAATGTGTACTTGCCCACTTAGATAGATGTCCCATATCCTCAATTAATATGCATCTACTGTAGTAATCAGGATATGCCACGACTGTCTTGCTCTGACCTAGTGCATATGCCCTCCTCCCAGACTGAAGAGTTTTCCAATAACCACCGAACTTATATGTCAACTTTAATGATGGCTCTCGTTCCCCCATTTTCACAATCTAACAATCTGAAGATAGAAATAAACTCTCTAGAACAGTTGTCCACATTACAAAATCATCACGCATACCCAATAATCTGAGTACAATAATAACATTCTTAACTAATATGAATTGAGTGACTGAAAAATATTAAAGCAAAATTTTTTGACAGAACCATAAAGAAACTGCACCCGTGAATTCAGACATGTATAATTAATAACAAAACTTTTTAGAGCATTAAATAATCTAACAACATTATAGCAAAAAACGACATAACAACAATCTTATCCCTAAATCATATAGAAAGAAAACAAAAATTGATGTCCTTAATATTTCGACTCTGTAAACATATAAAATGCATGAGTAAACATTTATATTTGCAGATCATACTGAGTGTGAGGTGATAGGAGCGCCTGATGCGTACCGGAGTGGAGACGGAGGTGTGTGGCCCAGACCTGGACGTGGGGTGGTGACTCCGGTGATGCGGCGTCTGAACGAGGACGGTCGTACGTCTGTAGCGGCAGATGGGGTGCCGTGAAGCGCCGCGGTTGTTACGTGCAGGTTTGGGCAATGACGATGGTGCCTAATCGACCCTCACGGTGGCCGGCGATCGTTGCTGTCACGACGACCAAAGAGTGAAATGACCGAGATAAAGAGTGAAATGACCGAGATGTGTGTGTGTGTGTGTGTGTGTGTGTGTGTGTGTGTGTGTGTGTGTGTGTGTGTGCCAGTAGCGCCATGACCGAGATGGTCTCCTCCGCAAGGCACACCTGCACCCGTGCCGCTGACAGGCTGGGGCTGTACCTGACTTGATAAGCCACGTGGCAGTGCCCCGAAGTTGCAGCCCTGGCACAGAAGCTCGTCTCCAGCGGCTGCGAGCCGCTGCCCAGGCGGCACTGCCTGTCAGAAGCCCGTGCCAAGAGCCAGTGCTGCTCTCTCGTTGCCCCGATGATTTGTGAAAGCCTGTCAACGAGAAGATCGTCGGCAATGGAGGGGGCAAAAATGACTTCTTAATCGACGACGCGCTTCCCCTGGGAGGTGGGGCCTCGACAGCGATGGTGGTGCCGGGAATTTCGGGGCGATGTTGGCGGAGAAAGAACGTCACAATCGTCACGTCCTTGCTCACCTTCGGTGACTCCATTGCCGGAAGGGTCCTCTCTTTCCATTGTTACTGATGCCGGGCCAAAGATTCCCATTTTATCACTCAGTTTTTTATCTGGATCACACTGTGAACGAGCTGGACGGTCGTGGGGAGTGCTGCTGGTGCAATGGAGTCGATCATAATAAACTTCTCCGACGAAGAATAAGGAGGAGGAGGAGGAGGAGGCGGCGGCGG
Source organism: Amorphophallus konjac (assembly GCA_022559845.1). NCBI lineage: Eukaryota > Viridiplantae > Streptophyta > Magnoliopsida > Alismatales > Araceae > Amorphophallus > Amorphophallus konjac. The sequence continues at coordinate 110,078,519 of CM040118.1, forward strand.
CGACGCAGTCCGCCACCCAGCTTTGACCGCCATCCACCTTTCGCATTCTGTCAGGTTGGATGTTCACATGCGGACAAAACAATTAATAAATGGTACCAGCTAAAACATAAAAAAATAAAGCCAGGTATGTCCCTTCGTGATGTTAAAGCACTTTGATGCTGGGTCAGCTGCCACCTTCCGTATTTTTTTTTATTATTGTTTTTCTGTTCCACTGCCTCGTTCGACCGTATTTGTCCCTTCGTGATTTACCGGTGCGTTGACGGGTCCGGATCCGCGGGGGCCGGATCCGTCTGTTGGTGTTAGAAAAAAAAAGTACTCGCATGCTCTAAAATCTTTGTAAATAGTTTTTATATCTCTTTTTATCCAATTTACCCTTATATTCCTGAAAATTTTAAGAGTTAAATCTCATACTAAAACTATGGTTTATCGTCCCGCCCCGACCCGCACGACCAGACCCGACCCAGGCGGGCACCGGTCGGGTCAGGCGGGCTGGGGGTCGTAGACGGGACGCACTGGACCGCATGGTCCCGTGCGTCCCGCCACGGTGAAGGGGGAGGCTCTTCCTCCATCCCTCCCACCGGCGAGCGGCGGTGCAGCGGCGGTGGACGGCGATCAGAGCGGCGGACAGCGGCTTTGGGCGGCTCAGGGCGGCGATCGGAGGTAGGTGAATTTTTTTTTTTTTAAATGGTCTGCCCCTGTGGGGGCGTCCACCGCCGGATCTGGCCGGAGGTGGGGGTGGGGGTGTGCGAGGGGGGCGTCCACCGCCGGATATGGCCGGAGGTGGGGGGTGGGGGGGGGGAGGGGGGTCGTCTGCCACCACCGCCGGCCACCGGGGAGGGGGGGGGGGCGTCTGCCACCGAGGGTTGGGGTGGTGGGGGTGGGGCAGGGGCGGCCAGGGGTGGCGGTGGGGGACGGGGGACGGGGGGGGGGGGGGGGGGGGGCGTCTGCCACCGGGGGTTGGGGTGGTGGGGGTGGGGCAGGGGCGGTGGGGGACGGCGGTGGTGGGGCTGGGCCAGGGGCGGATTGGGGGGGGGGGGCGTCTGCCACCAGGGGTTGGGGTGGTGGGGGTGGGGCAGGGGCGGTGGGGGACGGCGGTGGTGGGGCTGGGCTAGGGGCGGTTTGGGGGGGGGGGGGAATAAAAAATAAATTAATTTTTATATTTTTATATTTTTTTCTTAATTTAAAAAATATAAGAATAAAATTTTTTAGATTGTTTAATATTATTTTTGATGTATTGTTGTAGAAATAATATAATTTTTATTTAATTCATGTTGTAGAAATAAAGTTTTTCGATGTATTGTTTAATTCATGTCGTAGAAATAATATAAATATTATTTAATTCATGTTGTAGAAATAAATTTATTTTTGATGTATTATTTAATTCATGTTTAAATATTAGATTTAATTGAGATGTATTAAATTTAAAATTTAGTCTTGCATATTGTAGAATTAATGATATTATTTTCATTATTAGTTGTAGACGTAAAATAATATAATATTTTATTTTAAAAAAAAATTAAAGATGTTTTTCATTTAAATATATCTGTAGTGATAAATATTTTACAAAATTAAAGTTAATTTTTATAATTTAAATTAAGTAGAGATGTTTTGAATTTAAATATAAATTTATTGATAAAGATTTTACAAATAATTTTAAATTTAATTTAGATGTATAATGTAATTTAAGTAGAGATATTTTTAATGTAAATATAAATTTAGTGTTGAATAATTTATAAATAATTTTAAAGTTAATTTAGATGTATTATGTAATTTAATTAGAGATGTTTATAATTTAAATATATGATTAGTGATAAATATTTTACAAATAATTTTAAAGTTAATTTAGATGTATAATGTAATTTAATTAGTGATTTTTTTAATGTAAATATAAATTTAGTGTTGAATATTTTATAAATAATTTTAAAGTTAAATTAGATCTATAATGTAATTTAATTAGAGATATTTATAATTTAAATATATAATTAGTGATAAATATTTTACAAATAATTTTAAAGTTACTTTAGTTGTATAATGTAATTTAATTAGAGATGTTTATAATTTAAAAATATAATTAGTGATAATTATTTTACAAATAATTTTAAACTAAATGTAGATGTATAATGTAATTTAATTAGACATGTTTATAATTTAAATATATAATTAGTGATAATTATTTTACAAATAATTTTAAACTAAATGTAGATGTATAATGTAATTTAATTAGAGATGTTTATAATTTAAATATATAATTAGTGATAATTATTTTACAAATAATTTTAAACTAAATGTAGATGTGTTAAATAAAAAAATTAGCATTATATGCATGTTTTAGAAATAATGATATTATTTTGAACTAAATTATATTGAGATGTATTAAATATTGAATTAGGTATTACATGTTGTAGAAATAATGATATTATTTTCATTGTTAGTTGTAGACTTAAAATAATGTATTTTTTTAATTTGTATTTCTTAAGTTTAGGAGATACAGTTAAGCACTCTATGGCTCCTAGGGAACGACCAAATGATATTGGATGGTCACACGGAGTTATGTTGGATGACAACCGACGGTGTTGGCGTTGCAACTATTGTAAAATAGAACACCGGGGAGGAGGGGTGTCTCGGTTGAAGAAGCATTTGGTAGGAGGAGCCGGTGCAGGATACTCTGAGGTTGCTGGGTGTACCCATGTGTCTCGAGATGTGAAACTTGCAATGGCCAGGCACCTGCGGGAGAAGAGAGCTGAGACGCAAGAAAAGGAAAAAAAGAAAAAAAGAGATCAAGCGATAGTGAGCGGAAGAGCAAGCGGCAATGACAAGGAGAAATGAGCATGGACACCCAGTGACGAAGACCAACAAGCACGTACTGAGCAGGCTAATGTGTATGTCACGGTGAATGATCCATACGAAGCCGATTTCCGTGAGGCATTACGTCAGATCAGGGAAGAGTCAAGACATCCCGAGGACACGAGAGTCCGAAGTCGCGAGGCGGCGAGGACCAGAGTATCAAGGAGTGGTGGTTCATCTACGACTCGACAACCACGGGACATAAGGAGTTTCTTGACTGCTGACTCGGGTTCACAAAGAAAAAGGACACAATCGATCAACATTGGAGATGTGGAGCCCAGTGCACTATCCCGAGAGCATGGCAAGCAAACGAGGATGGACGATGCATATGGCCAGACGGGGCTTAAATGAAAACTTGGTCAGGCCGTTGCAAAATGGTGGCACCACGCGGGTCTGCCTTTCAATGGAGCCAATAGCCCTTACTACAAGCCAATGTTTCAGGAAGCACAGGTCCTTGGATTACACGTGCAGCCACCTACAGCGAGAGAGTTGGCCGGCGTTTATCTTGATGAACAAGTTGTTGAGATCAAGAGTTACATTGACTCATTCAAACAGAAATGGACAAAGTACGGAGTCACACTGATGTGTGATGGATAGTTAGGTACTACAAAATCTAGTCTGATCAACTTCCTTGTTTATTGTGATAGACAGGTTTTCTTTCACAAATCAGTGGATGCGTCTGGTCAAATTCACAGTTACCAATATATTTTATCATTGATGGAACAAGTGGTGACTGAGATTGGGGAGGAGTACATTATACAAGTGGTGACTGACAATGGGTCGAACTATAAGAAGGCTAGGGAGGAGCTAATGACGATGTATCATTTGGTTATATTTATAACTAACTAATAATTAATTGTAAATTTCTTCATATCTTGAGTTCTGTACTTATCATTGAAATTACTAATGTAAACTTTTACATCATTTGCAGGTCATCATGGACGGACGGCGTCACCCTGCGTGGGAGCATGGATACTCTGTTGAGGGTGATGGACATGTGCACTGTAGATACTGTGAACATCGCGTCACCGGTATACACAGATTTACGGAGCACCTTGCGGGAGTGGGACGCGATGTTCGTGCATGCGACCGAGTTCCGGGAGATGTCCGACATTCTTTTCGGACACAGTTACAGGATAGATACGGTTCTCGTAGCACACCCAGGGCATCTTCTTCTACATCCCGGGTACCCCCACCACGAGCACAGGGCGGAGCAAGATCTTCCTCCACGTCCAGAGTTCGAGCAGCACCAGCACCAGCACTAGTCCCACATGATAGAATTGAAGCTATAGATGTAGTGAGGACTTTTTTTACAGATTTTCATGTACCCTCCACCGCACCACACGACCCGTCATTTGTGCAGATGGTTTCATATTTTCAGTCCCACCCACATGTACCTCCACCCATTAGGATAGAGTTAGATTATACGGGTGATCAGTCTTATGTATCTGATGATGAGTTTTGGGATTCGGGCTTCACTGATGACGAGGATTAGTGAGTTTTAGGATTCGGGCATCACAGATGAGGAGGATGAGTGAATTTTTATATTTTATACTTCATGAATGAATGTCATTATTATGTCACTGTTTACTTTAACATATTAAGTAATTTAAATGAATTTTTTTATATATTATATATAATATGATATTTAATTAAGCGGTGTAATATGTTTTTTTATATAATTAGTATGGATCTATTATCATAAAAAAACTCTACATTCTAATATTTTTAAATATACATCACATTTAATCTTTAAATAAAATTTTCTTAAAAAATTTAAAAAAAATTAAAAAATCACGCGTCGAGAGCCATAGAGAGCGGACCGGGTCGCTGTGCGACCCGGCCGACCCGACCCGACCCGTGCCGAGACCTGGTCGGCCGGGTCGGCAAACCCTGACTAAAACTATACTTTTAAAATAATATTTATATACTTCTAAAATTTAATCTTTAAGAACATAAGAATGAATCTTATTATTAGTAAATTTCAGGGGTATAAAGATAATTAGATAAAGGTTGAAGAGTAGAGACTATTCATAAAGACTTCAAGGAAGTAAAGATAATTAACTCAAAGAATACTGTACTTGGGAGTCAACATCTGAGTACGACGGGGCCTCCGGCGAGTGACATCGATCTGGGGACGATATTTGGAAGACCGGGGGAGGCCCACCGATTCCGATAGACCACCACCCCGTTCTTTCGTACCGACCAGCTAGCCAGCGTCGGAGGCGCCCCTCTCCCTTCCCTCCCTCTATATATCCTCCATCCCTCGTTCCATTCTTGCTCGCACCCTTCTCCGCCTCCTTCCTTCAAACTCTCTCTCTCTCTCTCTCCAGCGTGCGGCTGCAAGCTCGCGGACACCCCGGAAGAACCATGCAGAGCTGCGCCCATCCCGCTTGCTCCTCCGGCCTCGGCCGCCTGCAGCCAGCAGCGGTGGGGAGGCGCGGCCTCCCTCCCCGCTTGGTCGGCAGCTGGACGAGGGTGCCGCGGGAAGGGAGATGCTGGCGGCCGGGTGGCAGGCCGAGCGTGGCCTCGAGGGCGCCGTGGCCCGTCTGCAGCTTGCAGGTGAGAAGAGGCTGTGAGACCCACGTCCTTAACGAATCCCCCGCTCTCTACTCATACTGTTAGGTGAGCATGCATTCTTGCCCAGTGCCGTCGCCTGCAGCATGCATCCACCGCCACCACCACCCGTCCCCTCCGCCGTGCTAAGTGCTAACTACTAACTAGTCGCCTTCACCCCCCCCCCCCCACCACCACCGCCCCCCACCCTCCGCCGTGCTAGCTGGTGGATGCAACGGCATATATCTCATTCTCTCCTCTGCTTTGTTTGGAACGTAACTAATTCGACCTCTCGATCGTAAATGAGACAAGCCGGCTATCAAAGCGGCCCCGAAGGTGGCCGGCCTGAAGTACTATATATATAGATCTTAGTATCAAAATTTCTTTTGAATATGCTCCATAATATGGTAACATCTATCTAGTTTCTAAGCTTTGTTGCTTTTATTTAATAAAATATTAAAATATAAATATCGTATAGAAGCTAAGGATTGCCTATAAGTTAAGGATGTCCATGGCTACGGATCCCATGCATACGGTCTCATCGGACATCACTCGGTTGCTTCCAACACAAAATTAGAGAATTAGAGAGTTTTTAAAATGGAAATTAGAGATTTTTTTTTCATTTGTTACTTTGGAAATTAAGTTGGCGATTTTAAAAGCTAAAGATCTGAATATCTACATAAACCAACCGCCCCTAAGTCGTACAGTTCAGTTCATTCTAGCTAGCGAATGATCACGTGCCTATTTTTTCCCCTCTGAACAGTATTTTTTTTTTTTTGCACACAATAGAGGTACACATCTATCTATATATGGCCTGACGCCACTTTAGGTATTTTCAGAATGGGAAAACTATTAAAAAGAATATAAAAAATTCAAAATAAGTTTAAAATATCTGAAAAGGGCAACCCTTTTGAACTGCATATCTGTCTTCAACTATTTCACAAATAAAATTTCTTAAACTAAATCCATACATGAGACTAGTTAATTAGACCATTCAACACAAAACATCCGAGAGTTGGGATGTGACTTACTGTCACATGCTTAATTCTAATTCAATCTATACCCGACTCATATCGTAAGCGAATGAGATTGTGAAAATATATATCACAATATAATAATATATTCTATATATGAAACCAATAAATTTCATTGGGTCATCTTCCTCTTATGTATAATGATCACTCTAAGTCAACTTATAATTTGATCTTAATTAATATTATAATCATGCTCTTTTTTACTTCGTTTTGGTATGTTAAAAATAATATTGCATAGATAGGTTAGCTTAGAAAAAAACTCATCCTTAAAATAATTGATGCCATTTTTTTTGTATCATGCTCCTAGAATATGACTTTTCGATCCCCTTCATGGATATAACCTCTAGAAAATGTATCACTGTTAGATATTTTAAAGGAATTTTTACAAATAAATCATTGTTATAAGTGAATTTACTAAAATATTATTCTTGAAAAATATATTAACATACGTATCAATAGTCAAATCAAATAATACGTAAATGTCACGTGTAAAGTTATCCAAGTAAAGTTATCCAAGTGTAATTTTTTCATAAATTTTTGACAAAAAAGTGGTATACCTGTAAATAAAAATGACATATTTGAACAATATGATTTTATACAATTGTATTCATGTTAATATATCTTCGGGAGTTATTTTCTTATAAATTTATATTTAACAATAATTTATTTGTAAATATCTCTGTTTCAAACTCAGAGTGTCTCTAATAAATATTTTCGAAACTTTACTCTCCTTTCCTATTGATTTTATTTTTTGGATTTTCACAATTTCGAGAAAGAAAAAAGATTATATATTTTTGTAGAGATTATTTACATGATATTTTATCTTTCAAGTATGGGTTTCATATGTACATATTACATATGTATGAAGAATTGCTTGAGGTGAGTATTCGTTTTTATAAAGGTATTGATTGTAATTATATTTTTTCTAACCTATAATTTATTTTCTTAGCAGGGTTTGTCGACCCGGTGCGTCTCGCATCGACTCGCCCGACCCGACCCAGGCCGGGACCGGGTCGACCGGGCTGTGGGTCGCCACCGGGTCGACCTATTATTTTAATATTATATTATATTTTATATATAATGTGTATTTTTCTATTTTTCTATTTTATTATATATATATATATATATATATATATATATATATATATATATATATATATATATATATATATATAGTGGTGTTTTAGAACGGGACGGACCGGGTCGTACCGAGATGGGAGCGACCCGACCCGACCCAAGCCGAGACCGGGTCGACCGGGCCGGCAAACCCTGTTTCTTATAGGATTATGATACAGTTTTTTTTTTTCGGACTGTTGTCTTGTTTTCGTGGAAGAATGCTTACCGTACGATTATGCGTATGATAAGAGGCGAAATGACTACGCTAAGAAGATTTCATAAATTCTGGCGAATCAGGGTAAGTGAAATTATAGTGAAAATAAGATCAAGACTATACACGTAAAAAAATCAAAACTTTTTTAGCAGGTTCAGTTGGAGTTAACGGCTCTTGGACGGAAAGAGTATAACTGTAATTTTGTTAATATATCAGAGATATTTGTGATAATATATAAAAATTAAAGATGTATATATATATATATATACTTATGATAGTTTGTAAGGGTATATAATTATGAAACCGGATTCGTCAATGCCAAGAAGGTTAAAGCTCCTGGTTGACGGCTTTTCTCATTGACATGTTAGAGGAACCTAATTTATGGGTCGCTGGCGTCCGCAACAGAGACTGCTGGCATGTTGCGGGATTTCGCTCTCAAGAAATTCACGAGGCTTGTCTTGAAATTAATGCTGTAGATAGATATATAACAAAGGAATTTAATTAATTTGTTGCACAAACAGATATACTCTGGCAATCATATATATATATATATATATATATATATATATATATATATATATACATACTTTAACATATGCAACTTCTTGTGTTTGTACAGCTAGAACATTCACCACGGTGTAGGAGGAGGTATGCTCCTGTTCTTGAGAGTGGACACTCGAGTGACGATGCCTTGGCATCAAGCAAGTGGAAGGCGGTGCCAGATATTTGGAAGTCAACAGCGGAAAAATATGGGGACCAGGTTGCCCTGGTGGATTTATACCATGATCCCCCATCACGGATGACTTACAAACAGGTATACGTATATATATATATATATATATATATATATGATGTTATATGATCAGCCTTGTCCTGAGCCGAATGCTTTATTTATTTATTTATTTTATAAAAAAATTCCATCATTTTTTTAATTTATGTCTTGTCATGTTCTAGGTTCACATGGTCCTTTAATTAATCAATCATCATAAGGGTCGGAATTAATGACATGATTTGCGATCGCTATTATTGCAAGCTAGTGTTAACTATATATCTCTAATTAAAACCCAAAATGCATGTCTGGTGGCCTGGATTGGCCTTTATTTGAATTCTTTTTGCTTGTTTCTTTAAATATTATTTCAGCTCGAGCAGGAGATTTTGAACTTCTCAGAAGGCTTAAGAGAGATCGGAATTAGTCCACAAGAGAAAGTCGCATTGTTTGCTGACAATTCATGCCGATGGCTGATCGCTGATCAAGGTGTGGCATAATTATTAACTTCTTCTCTGCACGTACACTCGTCATCGTCATCATATATATGTAAATGCAATTAATTCTGCAGTACTCATGATCATCTCATGATCAAAAGACACTTCGATCGAATAGTTGTGCTTTCGTCCATATATATATATATATATATATATATATATATTGGTGGCCACAATTCCTCAACGAACAACAGTGCTTTGACTGGATGCTACTCTTTTCTGTGTATGTTAGGCGTCATGGCCACTGGTGCGATTAATGTAGTTAGGGGAACAAAATCTTCTGACGAAGAGCTCTTGCAGATATACACCCATTCTGACAGGTAGGTAAACTTCTTTTACAAATTAACATGGTCACTTGATTTGATGAATTGTATATACGTGGCTGCATGGTGTTCATCACTGAGATACCTACCCTATCCTTTGTTAAAGAGTACATTATATATATATATATATATATATCTATGCTCTTGCTACACCTAGCCCGCCGGCCGCATTCATGCATCCTTTTGATTGGTTTTTTAAGTCCTACATGCATGAAAATGTGCATGCTGCAACCATGATGCAATGTTAAGAGCTATGAAGTGACAAAAATCTGCACCAATTTTGTAGGGCAATTATATATATATATATATATATATATATATATATATATCCGGATATACTAATTAATGTTCGTCAATTTGGCATTTCTCATGGCAGTGTTGCGCTTGTGGTGGACAACCCGTCGTTTCTTAACCGGCTAGCTGAAACCCTAATCCCAAGAGCAAAAGTAAGATTTGTCGTGCTGCTCTGGGGGGATAATAAACCCAACACTGTCGAGAAGGAGCCGCTGTCGTCATTGAATGTGCCAGTGTTTACTTATGATGAGGTCATCCAGTTGGGGCAAAATAGCCGTGATTCCCTGCGGAACTCCAAGGACAAATTAGGTAAATTGATATTCTTCACTGTGAATTTCTATCGCGCACACTTTTGCTTTGCGAGCCCAGATTTTTGGGCTGACACATAAATTGGTTTCGGTTCGCTTTAAACGCTGATAAGAATTTTTCAGGACACCGTGCTTATGGGATGATCAACCCTGATGATGTTGCTACACTCATCTATACCAGTGGCACAAGTTCCTCGCCCAAAGGTGTAATGCTAACTCATCGGAACTTTTTGCACCAGGTTTGAATAATCTGAAGCTCAATATCCTTCATCTCCATCTGGATTTTACTTGCTAGATTACCAAATTGCACCACCAGTGTTATTCATATTATTTGAGTATATAAATATACTATGAATATAGATAGATTGTGATCATGTAAATAAATCTTGATCTCTCGTACTCCATGCATGTAGACCCGAGTATCACTGTGTTAGGTTCTCCGTTACTTGAGAGAGAGAGAAGAGAGAGAGAGAGAGAGAGAGAGAGTCTTCTCTTAATCACGGGAGACCCCGCTACAATATATGTGTGGTCTGCTCTCCAGGCTTGAGTTGCGCTTGCAAATTAAAAACAAAAATAAAACAAAACAAAAAGAGATGCACTGGGTTGTGATTCACGTGCTTATGACTCTGAGCGAGCCTGTGTATCTCGATATTGCGATTTTGTGGATTTCAACAGTGCATTGATTTATTCGTATAAAATGCTGAAGTTTAGGGGTATATATGTACGTATACTCTTTGAAGACTAACGCTTTCCTCGTTCTTTCCCTTTAGATGAGGAGCTTGTGGGACTTCATTCCAGCAGAACCTGGCGACAGGTTCCTGAGCATGCTTCCATCATGGCATGTGTTTGAGCGTACTGCTGAATACTTCATGTTTACACGTGGAGTGGAGCAGGTATACACAAATGTCAAAAACTTCAAGGTACGTATGTATGATTTAAATAACACCATGATTTCGTATTTTAGATGCTGGATTTCCGCCGTGATGGCTCCCTTCTTTTCCCCCATTTGTTCTGTTCTTTTTCTCCTCTCAGTGAACAGCACTGTCTTCCCATCATTTCACTCATCCGTGGATTGGTCTGGTCGCTTGACAGGGGGATTTGCAGCGTTACAAACCAGGCTACCTTTTCGCTGTTCCCCTGATTTATGAGACGCTCTACAGGTTTGTAACCCTCTTCTTAATCGTCCTTTACATGGGAAACGTGGATTTCTAAAGACCATAGCTTCCACTAATTATGCTTCTTAAATGTCTATTACAGTGCAATCCAGAAGCAGATTTCTACGAGTTCTGCAGCTTGGAGATTTGTTGTGTCTAACGCAATCAAGATCAGCTTTCTATACATGGAGGCTAAGAGGGTTTATGAGGTCTGATCCCAAGCTGTTTCATTATATTGATTTCCTTAATTTGTGGAAATTAAGATTGGTCACACATTGAACTGCTGTTGGAGCCACACAAGTGGTTATGCTAATGTTCATCACATTATTTAAATTGTTTTGGACAGGGTAAAGTCTTGAGTGAAAAAAAGCAGAAGGCTTTCATTTTGGCTGTCATTATAGAGTGGCTGTGGGCCAGAACTCTTGCAGCATTCTTATCGCCGTTGCATGCTTTGGCTACAAAGCTAGTGTATGGAGGATTTCACTCCACCTTTGGAGTAACAAAGGTATCATTAGCTATCCGACATGGTAGTAGTCTATAGGAAACTGCCCTCTGCAATTGGGATGAGAAATGGTATTATTAGTTATAGTTTTCTTTACCAAGGCACCGCTTGCGCTGAGTCCCAGTAACAAGTTGGTTGTGCTTGAGCAATCCTTTGAATTGAGACTAATTGCATTTGACAACACTGCAGGCTGGTGTATGTGGTGGTGGGAGTCTTCCTGTCCATGTTGACAGGTTTTTCGAGGTTTGTATCATCCAGAAAAGTTCATGCTGAATTCTGCTGTATTGCATGTCAGGATTAAGAGTTCTGTAACCTTGCAGGCAATTGGTGTCACACTGAAAAATGGATACGGTCTAACAGAGACATCTTCTATCGCTTTTCGGCTACCCGATTGTAATGTAAGAATGGGAACATAATCTAGGAAGAACCAAAGTTTTATCTATCTATCTATCTCTCTCTCTCTCTCTCTCTCTCTCTATATATATATATATATATATATATATATATATATATATAGATATAGATATAGATATCTTTTTCTAACATGTTCTTTGAAACAGAAATAAAACAAATAGGCAACAGTTTTACACACACACACAGAGTTACAGAGTCATTTTATTCTCAGTCTCTGATGTCTGTCTCAAAGTGGGTTATCACATGAAATAGTCAGATTTTCTGTCACCTTACTGTTTCAAGAACTTGTTAGGTGATAGTAGCCTTCCTTATTCTGTATTTCTGAACTTGATCTAACACATGGAATTGTTCTGCATGTTTTAACTGAAGGTTCTTGGCACAGTCGGGCACCCAATTAACCAAACAGAAATCAGAATTGTGGATTCAGAAACTGGAAGAGCTCTTCCTGATGGTTCAAAAGGAGTTATAAAGATCCAAGGACCACAAGTAATGAAAGGCTATTACAAGGTGCACCTAATTCTTATTCTAACTTGATCATATGATTACATATGTATATTATCTCCCCAAACTGCACTTAGCTGCTTTATTTAAGAGACTTTAGTTTCGTTATTTCATTAGATTTCAGATTAATGCATATTTGTCATATCTTAATGTGAATCATCAAACGACGTTTAAGACTGTAGGAAGAGCAATATCCTTGGTAATTCTCTCAGAAAAATGGGTAATTTAAAGATTTAATTACAAAGTGAAACAGCCATTTACCCTCCTTTCGAGGGGGGAAAGAACAACCACCACTTCAGCGGTATAAAAATATTTTGCACGGGAAGTTCTTAAGCTACATAATATGCTGAGGGGAAAGAAAAACCAAAAACATCAAACAATGGTCTTATACTATATGTTTGGGATTGTTGGCTTGCTCTGTATTGCTGCAACTTCAGAATTACTGACTTCCAAGTCCAATGTTCGTTTAGGATCCATCAAAAACAAAAGAAGCTGTGGATGAGGATGGCTGGTTCAACACAGGTGATCTAGGTTGGGTTGCTCCTGATAATCCAGTAGGGCGAAGTCGTCGTTGCAGTGGAATGCTTGTTGTTGAAGGACGTGCCAAACATACAATAGTCTTGTCAACAGGTAACTGTTCTATTTAGAGGAATCTTTGAGTTACCAAGTTCACAAAACGCTAATATATATTAACTCATAATAAATGGATCTTCATAACAACTAGGTGAAAATGTCGAACCAACAGAGCTTGAAGAAGCTGCAATAAGGAGTAGCTTGATCGAACAAATTGTTGTCATTGGACAGGTAACATTATATATAGAGGAATAATATATTAATCTACTGTGGTCTTGTTTGATGCATTGGAAGAAAGTTTGTCTTGAAAAATTCTTTAAACTTTGAGTTACTTAAAATTGAGCATTTACCCTATTGTTCCCGTTTTCATGTAGTTTCATGATTATTGTTGCCTTCATGATATCTATAAAGAGGCGCTTTTATTTCAACCATATTATGTGATGTGTAAGATACACATGGTATATATATGCACACACTACGAAGGTGTATACATGTATCTATCTAGCAAGTCAAGGGGTCCTTTATGGTTAGTCAGAAGCTCTTCATCTTTAGAGACGTTTTTGCTTTGTAGAACACAGAACAATCCCCCAGGAAACTATACCCTACACTCCTTCCTTAGTGGGTATCCTCCTACTATTCTCTCCCCGGAACATGATCTTTCTGGTGAAAAGAAGAAAGACAATTCCATATATCTCTTTGAAAATTTTCCCTCCAGAATATTCTTTTTCAAACAATCTTCTCTCTGCATTACTCCATGAAACATTTTCTTAGGAGCATCTATCGTCAATATGATTTCATCAGACTATGTCAAGTTGGAGCATTCAGCTTAAGCATATCCTCTATAAATTCTTTCCTTGGACCCTGGATGCTGAGACCCCTTTCTTTTCTTCGAAGGATCAACGACGTATTGGGGCTTTGATTGTTCCAAACAAAGAAGAGCTTGGATTAGCTGCAAGGAAGTCTTCAGACCCAAATACCCGCTCTGAGATCAGTACGGATCAAGTAATGAGAGTGCTACGGAAAGAAGTAGCCACATGGTAAGAATGATTAATAAGCTTTTGTTTAGAACATCATGTCCTATATGTGTCGATGGTGATCGAAGTAGGAAAGCAATAAGTTGGAGGTGGCATCTGACGGCTCTATCATCAACAAGGTGTGAACTAATTATGAGTGAACTGTACATCGTGCAGGACCTCAGGATGTTCATTTCAGATTGGACCAATACTCATATTGGATGAGCCTTTCACGGTATTGTCTTCTATATCTTTAGCCAACATATGATAATATCATTAGGACGAGCACTAGCTAGTAATACTAGCAACTTGTAGCTAATGAGTGTGGTCAATAATATTTGATCGCAGACTGAAAATGGTTTGATGACTCCAACTATGAAAGTGAAGAGGGAACAAATCATGGCTCGTTACAGGGAACAGATTGCTAAGCTATACCAACAGGAGACGCGCTAGAACTGGTCCTCTGAAAAGTCTGCCTCGTTGCTCTTGGAGTAGGTGGTTTTACGAAGAATTTACTATACAGTAGTAATTATCTATCTGACAAGTACAGAACAGGAATTGGAACAAGATAGATGCAAGAGGTGGAGAGGGGAACAGTAACTTGTAATTTACGATTCAATTTCTTCTTTTCGAGCGAGAGCGGGAGCAATTTTTCTGGTTCTGGATCGATTGTAAAAAAATAAATGATAATAAAAAAAGGAAGAGCAAGATCTGATTGTAAAGTTGTTGTATATCGCTGCTGCGAAGTAATTGAAAAATAATGGGACATGTTGTGACCCATACCATGACAGAACCATGTATACACCCTTGAAATCACAAATGTTTCAATCAGTAGTTTTGACATGTAATATTCCTTCCAGATGTATCAAATATCAGATTGTTATGCATTTGGCATGTGTAAGATACGGCCGAAGTTAAAATCTCCTCGTGCTCTTCCAGGACCGTGTATTTAATTTGATCATGTACTGCCAATTTGAAAACTATGTAATGGCTTGGAACTTGAAATATTAAGCAAAGGGAGCTTGAACGAATGTTTCATGGCTAAGATCATTTTTTTTTAAAAAAAAAGAAGTCAAAAAAGTGTGATGAAACAAATTTTGAGACACAAATAACTAGAGAAATAGGGCTAGTTGCTATCAATGGCCTCTCCCTAATGAGAAGAACCCTTGTCCTCAAGGTTGAAGGATGGATGGGAATGAACAAAGTCAGCATAATCTGCACTAAGTAGCATCCTCTGCTTGGTTTTCTCAATGTATTAACATGGGAGTCGTAGCTCGATTATTGCGTTTGATCATTCTTGTACTCAAGGGATGCAAAGATTGCTTCTAAGAAGATTGATCTAATAATTGTGGGAGAACGAAATCAACAAGGTGATCTTCATGAGATTGTTTTCAATGGAAAACACAGACGATGGGGCATAACCTTGCACCAATCTACAAGTCTAAATGACATATTGTAAAGGGGAAAACTCGTCACAAGATATCTCAGGGATTTGTCTCACCTTTAATTAAACACCTCTGAATGATGCAATAGATGACCTGAGCCGCAGTGGTACCAAGCTCACTTCAACAAAAGGAAGTGATCGAGGGATCTCGAGAGAGATTGTCCTAGGAGGAGAAAACCCTCTAATGCTCAAAGTCAGCTTTCACTCAAAAGAGGAGAAAAAAAAAGGAACAATAAAGATATGAAAAGTGTCAAGGGCTGCATACTTGGCTCCTTGAGCATAGGACCTGTGAGGTAGGGGTTGCCGTAGCTAGTTAGGGATAAGGAAGGAGATTCTCTGTTAATCATGAGCTCTGTAAACTAGGTATAGAATGTTTAATAAGGCAAGCATTGTACGAGAGCCCGGTCCTTGTTTGGAGTTGATTTCCCACTCCCAACTCTTTCTTGAATCTAGACTCCATCCCCATGCTTGGCTTCTGTTGGTGGTGGTGCCCTGCAGGGCGTAATCGGGGTATTTGTCAAGAGACGCACCCGTCGTTACTCAAACGGTCCCTCTTCTTGTTTGCAAACACCCTTACTAAGATTTCTAGAGTTTAACCCCTCTGTGATTAATCCATCCATCCTAATATTTACTAGTGACATCTAACAATTGTACATTTACTTTCATAATAAGCACATTTTTTAGACTCTCTTCCTAATTTAATTGTAATCTTATGGGGCACCTGATAAGATTAGAAGGATTAGTCCTTAAACATGAAATAACTTCCAATTGTGTGGAGCTATAAATGAATATTAGGATTAGAAGGATCAGTCCTTAACCATGATAAATTATATAGGAGGTAAGAAACTACGGAATCCAAAAATAACTTTATGTTAGCATTGGAAGCAACAACTATAAGTTGATTTTTACTATTGATTTTTATATTTATGTTCATTTGATATTTTAGCACTAATATATATTTATGTTTAGAACTTTTACATGCATTATATATATATATATATATATATATATATATATATATATATATATATATATGAGAGAGAGAGAGAGAGAGAGAGAGAGAGAGAGAGGGGGGGTTGGGTTTGATCGATATGCATTTCTTGCTTCATGGTATACAGTACCTTTTCCCGTATTCAACACTTAACCACATTCAAAAATTCAAGAAGCTATGGAAGGATTAAAAGTTTACATTGAATAATGATTAAATCTGGCTCACACAGCTCATTCGTCTCTGATCTGGCGGGTTAAGATGAGTCATTCGTGGATGGGTGATTTATTCAAATTTAGGAGTCGGAATATATCATTCGGAGTTGTATAGGTCAAGACCCTTAACTCGGAGTTAACTCATTTCACCTCTATCACATAAATACTCTACTCGACCTCGGATAAGATAGATATCAAACTAAAATAAATGAAAAACCTAATAATAGCTCACCCTGGGTTCACTTGAGTTAGCTTATCCTAACATATTATCGAAGTGGCCACTAGAGAATTTACTCGTTGCACAGACAAATGTGCATATGTTGTGTCCCCCGGAGTTTGGGGCATATGTTATGTACCTAGAATGGCTTAGCTTATTCGACCAAAATGGTCAAATAAACTACCCAACCTTAACCCGAGCCTACCCTATCTTACTCCGAATAACTCACCCTATTCTACTAGTGCTACCCAACTCGATTAGACGGAATAAGTCGAATAACTCACCCCATCCGATCTTTATTCATTTAATCAAAGTGGCCTAACACGGTATTCCATTCTCGGCCTTGCGTCCCTGCTGAGCCTAACGTCACTTGAGACTAAACATTTCACCAGAGACTACGCATTAATATGCCTCCGCACTGATATCAGGCAAAGCAGAGCCTGTTTTTAATTATTCCTGACTACCCAAGCGATAGGCATGCTCCTTCCTGTGAGCTCTGCAAGTCATCAGAAGTCACTTGAAAGCCATGAAGCTTCTCGGCATATATGGTTCATGGTGAGGTCACAATCTTCCAAACTTTCTGCAAAGACATAACCAGCCTGTGGGGGATCCAAATCTTGAGCAAGGACAAACTGTATTTTGGGTGCTCATTTGTGGCCAGGCAGAGGAAGAGTGGCTCAATATAAATCTTTGGAGGACAAAATTAGAAGGAAGATGAGGAGTTGGAAGTACGGTACACCCTCACCTGCAGGAAGAACTGTTCTGATAAAAGTCAGTGATTGGCGTCATTCTTTTCCCATACCATGGCCTCCGCAATCCTCCCAAAAACCACCATTAAAAGGATTACGAGGATTCAGAGATCTTTCTGGTGGGCACAAAATCAAAATCAAGGGATACACTTCCATCTCTGTAATCGGAACAAAACTATGCTCCACAAAGTCTTTGCGGGGGAGTGGGGCTAGGTATCAGGAACTTTGACCTCTGCTAAGAAAGCCTATGTAATGAAAGTTGTTTGGAACTTTTTTTTATCAAATTTTAGGGATCCATGGGCAATATTGCTGAGAGCCAAATACCTGAGATCTAAACCCTAGAGTGCACCTCTGTTCATCCTTGGTTACACACCACAAAAGATCGCACAATATGTATAGAGCTGATAATCACAAAATGCGTAGAACCGGACATAGCAACTACTGTACATCGGCCTTTGATTTGATCACATCAACGTGGAAGGTCGCCTTCCTCGCCCGGGATTTGAAACTGAAGACGCAGACATCACCAACTTCCACATTGTTCTCGCGGCAAAATCCTAGCCAAGCATGTCCTATTTGACACTCGATTCCCCCTTACATCCTCTTGCAATGCCGGATATTCACCGGGCACCGTCAAGAGTTTGGACCCACGCGGACAGCTTCTCTCTCGGCAAACAAATCAACTGCCAACAAGAATGACTGTGGTATGGTCCGTCTCCATTGCAAAAAGATTTAACGCAGTATCTAAATCAGTAGACCTCGGTGACTGATCGAGAGACTTTCTATCTTCTTCTTCTTCTTTTCTCCCCCGGATGGTTTCGTCTCAAGGGTTGACAAACGCATCGACACATTGAACGAGCTGACATAAGCCTTGGGCTTGCCATCTCTTATGCACGATCACCCGTCGAGGGGATACGAGAACTTAGGCTGAGTTGAATGGTCGCCAGTTTGAGTGACAGACAAACTTGATATGGAGCATGACATTCTAACACTGGCCTATTTCTTTTTGGGGACCCTTTTCTGACCATCCGAGCTGCACTTTAGTTATTCCTTCCTCCTATGTTCCTCTTTGCTCTGTCCTTTGTTCCTTCATTTTCTTTTACTTATCCTAGAATATTGTGTATCCTCTCTTGTTGGAAAGATTTTCATATTATCTATTAGTCATTCACTTTATTGTGTTATATTTCCCAAGGCTCCTACGTCTTCTCTTTTGTGATTGATGGCAAAAAGGGGGAGAGAGATTGATGTGTTTTGATGTATCTTGTGATTTTTCGGTTATCATTCAGGGAGAGCTATAACATTCAGGGGAAGTGATTGTTCAGAGGGAGTGCTTATTTCTACTTGATGATCCCGTTGTTAGGGAGTGATTGTATTTACTTGTTGACTATATTGTTATTACTCTTCATGAGTTTTGTCATCATCAAAAAGAGGAGATTGTTGAGATTCCCTTAATTTTATTTTGATGATTACAAAACTATTTTATTATTAGTCTAACCTGGTTGTTAATTGTTTTTCTATTTCTAAAACCGAACTTCCCTATTTTTGTTGATCACTATGTGGAAAGTGACTGAGTGATATTATTTGGAGTTTGTTTACGGATTTGGTAGGAGAAATCCGAAATCAAATCAAAGGAGATTAAACCTGGTCAAAATTGACAGTGGCTGCTTAAAAAAAATAGAAATATACCATCGCAGAGAAATGAAGGGAGCCGTAGCATGATAAAAGAAACCTGGTCATTCCTTCCATTGGGTGTAGGTTTTATCTAGTTTACTCTTAAAAAAAAAGAAGTCACGTAGAAGAAGTGGGGTGACGTGACTGAAGAGGAAAAGAAAGTGAGAAAAGGCACATCACATGATTCTCGTTAAAAGAGGTGGTTGTAGCAAAAGGAGAAAAGAGAATCTCACGTGATTCTATTCCAAAAAAGGTGGGATGTAGAAAAGAAAAGAAAAACTAGTGTTTTCTCTTAAAAGAAAAGAGGCTACGACAAGGAAAGAAAAATGTGGGTGTATTCTTCTCTAAGGCGGTTGTAGCAAGGGTAAAAAAATTCTGATGTTCTCATCTCAAGAGCAGCCCTAAAGGAGTTCTTCACTGTGGAATCAAACCCAAGGGAAGCTAGTCTTCATCAAGTCATTGTGTGGATTAAGAAAGCGGCATCAAATCTATCATTTTTCAGATTTGCTCTCTAAAACTCTGTTTCTTAATGTAGTTATTATAATATTCTATAGAGTTCTTATTTAGGTATTTGAATCTTCTTCTTGTTTGAGAGGATATTTTATGTTCTCATATTGTGGTTCAAGGCGAACTAGCGCCTTTATGTCTAGTGTGGTTTGTAGCAAGCTAGCACCCTTGTGTCTAGCCTGTTGAGGTGAGCTAGCGCCCTTGTGTATAGCGGGTTGAGAGGTGAACTTGCACCTTGAGGTCAAGTGGTTTGTAGTGCTACGCTAGCACCCTTATGTCTAGCGACTTTTAGTGAAAATCCTAAGGTGTTCTTGGGTAGTGGACGTAGGTCAGCACGGAGTTGTTCGAACCACTATAAAATTATTGTGATATCTTTTATGTGATTGGTTTATTATCTCTCATCTCCCTTCTTCTAGTGTTTTTGTGGGATGCATTTTTTATTTGTTAGATTTAATTTTGAGCTACGATTTAGATTAATAATCCAATTCACCTCTCCCCTCTTGGATTATTCGGTCTGAATTTTCTTTCAATTGGTATTAGAGATGGTTCTCTTGGTGAAGGCTTAACCGTCTAAGAGAGATCCATGGCTAATCCTGGTACTTCATTTCTTTTCAGTGAGGGTCAATCTTCCATCCGACCTCCATTGTTCAATGGATCCAATTATAGTTATTAGAAAATCGCACGAGAATCTTTATGCAAGTAATAGATTATGAAATGTTAAGGGTGGTTGAGAGAGGACCACATATTCCTAAAGCGAAAGAAGAAGAGTGGAAAGATGAGGATTTTTGAAAGCTCTCTTTGAACGCTAAATCTATAAATGTTTTACATTGTGCACTTGACGTAAATGAGTTTAATCAAATTTTTATGTGTAACTCTGCTAAAGAAATTTGGGATAAATTGCAAATTACATATGAAGGGACATCTCAAGTGAAGGAGACAAAAATAAATCTCCTTATGCATAAGTATGAATTGTTCAAGATGAATCCTGATGAAACAATCAGCGAGATGTTCACTAGGTTCAACGATATCGTGAATGGCATGAAATCACTTGATAAGATCTACTCAAATGCGGACTTAGTGAGAAAGATTATACAATCACTTCTTATCTCATGGAGTCCTAAATTCATGACAATTGAAAAGGACAAGGATTTGTCTACTCTATCCTTAGATGAGTTAATAGGATCTCTGATGACATATGAAATTAACATCTTGAGACTCTAGGATGACGAACACAAAAAGAAGAAATCTATAACGCTCAAGGCTGTGTCATCTTCCTCTCTTCAAGTGATGATTGTGATCGTGACAAGAAAGAAGAAGATGAGATTAACCTACTTGCAAGGCAAGTGAGAAAGTTCATACGCAAGAACAAGATTCGTGGTTCAAGGAACTACAAGAGAGCATCTCTTAAGGGCGAGAGATCTAAAGACATTGAAATCATTTACTATGGATGTAAGAACGTGGGCCACATAAAAAATGAGTGTCCAGAGTTGAACAAGAAATACAAAAAGTAAAAGGAATGCGGGAAGAAGAAAAAGGCAATGGTCGCTACCTGAAGTAATGAAGACTCCTCATCCGCCAGTGAGGAGCATAGTGATGATATGGCAATTCTTTGCCTTATGGCCCAAAATGATGAAGAAGAGATAAATTATGAAACTTATCCCATTTCTTTTGACAAACTCCAATATGTCTTCAGAAAACTATACTCAAGGTATAAAAAAGTAAATTTTTTTTTTATGTAAAGCCCTGCCTAGGGATAGAAGGTGGATTGTCCACCAACGTATCACTAGGGGGTGATTTTATTACTAAGAAAGGGTAATTACCATTACATCAATCGAATGCTAGGCATACCTAGCTTATCAAGCCGAGCTGCACCCTTTATGTGAGAGTGAAGCTCATTGTAAGAATGGAAAACATTACATTTACAGGTGCAAGCTAAAGTAGCCAAAGAGTCCGCGACAGAGTTGCCTTCTCTGTATATGTGGCAGATGGAATCCAACTGAGTAAGAATACTCCAAGTATCTCTGACATATGTGAGGATGGGCCTAGCATTCGATAATAAAGTTTTGAAGAAAGACCTGTCTACTGCCCATGATGATTTAACAGTTAAGGAACAAATAAAAAATGAGCAACTTGAAAATGAAAATTTGAAAAAAGAGAATGTCATATTGAAAGCTAAATTTGAAGCTGCAAACCTTGAAATCTCTAGGCTTCAGGACAAAATCTCTTCTTTAGAAATTAAGGTTGAAAAATTCAAAAACACTCTTGCTAAATTCGTTAAAGGTAGGGATAATCTAAATGTCATGATTGGTTCATGTGTTGGTGTTTTTCGTAAATAAGGTATAAGATACAATCCCAACACAAAAATAAAAATAAAGAAAATATCTTTTATAAAAGCATCCACTTCAAGTGCTCCCTTTACCACTTGTAATTATTGTGGAAGAAAAGGTCATTTTGCTAGATGTTGTTCCATTAAAAAACATGTTCAAAATGGAAAGATAAAATGGGTGCCAAAACCTTTACTTGTTTATGCTACTAACTCTCTTGGACTCAACATTGCTTGGGTACCAAAAAAATAATACTTGAGAATTATGTTTGTAGAAATACCTTGGAACGCTACATAAAAATTAATATCGTGTCAATTGATGGTCAAAGCATATGATGGGAGATAAAAGTCAATTCATCTCCCTTGAAGGAAAAGATGGAGGCCTCCAGATCAATCTAACCAAAAGAAAGACTCTTCATAGAGTGAGGAAAATACATCAAGATAGGAAAGTCACAAAAGTTTGGCTGAATAATTTAAAATCACTTTGTATTATTATGACAACATCCACAAAATTAGACAAGAATGCAACCATTAAAAAGGTGGATGACGAGCTCTATCGAGATATGGTTGGGTCGTTACTTCACCTCGTAGCCAGTCATCCCGATATTCTTTTTAATGTTGGCATGTGTGCATAGTTTTAGTCGAATTTTCTTGAACTAGTGTATCGTTGAGTTTCTCGTATTTTTTGTATGGTAACACTAGTTAATTTGTCTTTAAACACTCATGCACCAAATATATTGATATTTGCATCATTTTTGCATGATCATATTTCTAAGGATGGATTTGTCTTGAATCAACAAGAAGATATTGTTACTAAATCGGTTAGTGAAGAATATTTTTAATTCGAGAGTTTTTGATTCATATTTGATGCATGAAGTCACTAATGAATGTATATCTATCTTATTTCTCCTCCAATTTGGGTCAATTATTTTTTTTTTGCTAGTTTTTTTAATAAGATTCACATTCTAGAAAATTAGTGTCTCTCCCAATGTAGCACCCCGGATAAAAATGATAAAGAAATAGACATTTTTCCCAAGTAGATAAAAACCTTAAATAACCCTATAAGAGGCCAAATAAAAAGTTAGAGCACCCAATGAGGGCTACTATATAAAAATACATCACTATAGCTCATCATATAAACACACGTAGGGGATTTCTTTTTCCAACAGAGAGAAAGGGCACCCCCTTATAGGGCGCCAATTAGAAGAATGAAGCCCTTGTACAAGGGCGCCATCTCACTTGTGTTGGCCAACCAACCAACTGTATATATATACACTTTGATATCTCATTTAAAGACCCCAACCAACCAATCAGATATGTATATATATAATACATCGGAAACACACCTAACCCCCCAGCATGGCAAGGTACAGGGAACAGCAGCCAGGGATGAATAGCGCCCCTGACCTGGGCGCTGTTCATCAATAGGGCGCCCTTACCCCAGGCGCCATTTACATTAGTTTCCAAAAAAAAATATATAAACAAAGGATATAGCACCCAAATGCATGGGCGCTATTTCCATAAATAGAATCCCTTCCAAGGGCGCCATTTTTCCTGAGGGATAGGCTATCCGACATCTTCTAGAAAAGTTGGAACACTAATAGGTTATGTTGCTGGCAATGTGTCCTTGCCCACAAATGATTGAAGCACTAGCTGGCAAGGCACTATCCTCTAACAGGATAGCAAGGTTGTAGGGTCTTGCTCCCCTCTTTCAGCTGGCGAGGCACTATCCCCTGACCATGGATGGCAATGATCTAGGATCTTCTTCCCCAACCGGACCCGCAAGGTAATGAACCAATGCTTCGCATTGGCAACCAGATTTCCTATAATTATTTCTCTCCATAGACAGACAGAGGCTACTACCGTTATTTCGTTACTGCAGAGGGGAATATCTCCCTTCTTTACCTTGGAAGACGTGAAGGAGCATCTTCTTCCTGCAGTCTACGTCTTGCTGCCATCCTGTTGAAGCTGTGAAGTGGCTTTCTTTATTATTCTATACCTCATTAGTCACGTCAAAGGTAGGTGTTCTCAAGATCTAGCCTAACTAGTAGTTAAAATAGGGTAACATGCATGCTAGTTTAACCTTCCATGTCTGCAGTATAACCTGATCCGTTGAAAATGGCATAACCGGATCTATTGAAAATGGCGCCCAAGGGGCTGCCTCCATTTCTTGAAGGGCGCCCATGACCTTGGCGTCATTTCATGAAATGGCCACTTTGCAGATAGTCATTTTTAAATTGATCTATGTTTAAAAATCAATATCTATGAAAGTAAACCTAAAAATTTATGCATGAGCATGATCTCGTAATCCTACTATTTTTCTCTATCTATCCATGTCTCTACTTCCTGATTCAGTGAACATTTTATAAATCACGAACAGTGACGTTACTGCATGTTCAGTAATTAGTAGTCATCATGTTCAGAAATTAATATCTATAGAACCCAATCATAAAACTCCTACATGAGCATGACTTTGGAATCCCGAGATTTTTCTCTATCTAAATAACCTAATTTATTAAACCTTGGAATTATTAAGGCTTCATTTTATATTGAGTTCCTGTAGAAGAATTAAGAGGCATTTAATCAGTCACTTGACCTGCATAGTGAAAATCACTATGCATTGATGCAAAAATATGAGATTGAAGTTCAGATCATAATAGATATAATGTGCTGAAGATTCTGTAATTAAGAATATGAAATCATCATTAACTCTGATCTAGCATCGACCCTATATCCAGACCAACACAAGGTAACATCGACCTTGATATGCATGATACACTACTAACATTGACCCTATATGCAGACCAACTCAAAGTAGCACATACTAGCATCGACCTTATATGCAGACCAACTCAAGGTAGCACAGACTAGCATCGACCCTATATACAGACCAACTCAAGGTAGCACAGACTAGCATCGACCTTATATACAGACCAACTCAAGGTAGCACAGACTAGCATCAACCCTATATGTGTAGACCAACTCAAGGTAGCATAGACTAGCATCGACCTTATATGCAGACCAACTCAAGGTAGCACAGACTAGCATCAACCCTATATGCAGATGTTTACGACCGCGGGGAGTCACTTGTTGTTTTGTCCTCGCGGCAGGGGTGTAGACTCACCTTTTACGGAAGGTCGAGATAGGTTGATTGGGCACGTGGGGATTCTGGGGGTATTGAGAAGAAGGCAGAGAGAACGATAGGAATGCACTGGAAGGGATGGCGTATGGTTCATCATTCTGGGAGATTGGGATAGGGGTGGCTGGGTGGAATTCGGGCGTGCCAGTCGATTTCTCGACAATCACCTATGGAATCGAGGATTGACCGGGGAAGCGTCACCAGGATGCGGCACGTGGCTCCAGGGATCGGGTGACACGTGGATAGAAGGGGCTCCACGGGTGCGAGTTCACAGGCCATTATGGGGATTCGTGTACTGGACGTCTTTCCCCACCGGTCGCAAGCAACCGGTGTTTATTTTACATCAGATCTAATCCGAATACCTTTGTTTCTACTGCCGAAGAGAGAGTTAGGGACCTTAGGAGCCGCGATGTCGGGAGGGCTTAGTCCGTGCAACAGCGACAGGGCAACAGCAACATGACAGGGATAACTAGGGGTAGAGAGACTGGTTCCGGCGAGGAGGGGGTTCCGCTCCCTGACTGGATTACATGACTCATGTGCCATGAAAGGCACTTATATGGGGGCATGAGAGCCCGATTACAATTGCTTGCAAGCCACGGGACAATTCTGACACTCATGATGGTCCCCGGGTCATTGCATTATTGTGTGGGTAGTTTCGTATGTGTACATAGTGTCCGTCAGAGGACCTGTGACTCAGTAGGATGGCGCCCGGGAGGCCTCACAATGTATTCCCGACATGAGAGAGTGTCGAGGTCTGGGCAGTGGGGGTGCCATAGGCACCATTATGCGGGGGAAGTTGAGTGGTCGGGTGCCGCGGGCCCCGATGTGACTGGAGTAGCTGGCAGTCGGGTGCCGGGGCACCGTTGTGACTGGAGTTGTTGAGTGATCGAGTGTCGCGGGCCCCGATGTGACTGGAGTAGCTGGGTAGTCGGGTGCCGGCGGCACCGTTGTGACTGGGGTAGCTGGCAGTCTGGTGCCGGGGACACCGTTGTGACTGGGGTAGCTGGCAGTCGGGTGCCGGGGGCACCGTTGTGACTGGAGTTGTTGAGCGGTCGGGTGCCGCGGGCCCCAATGTGACTGGAGTAGCTGGCAATTGGGTGCCGGGGGCACCGTTGTGACTGGAGTTGTTGAATGGTCGTGTGCCGCGGGCCCCGATGTGACTGGAGTAGCTGGCAGTCGGGTGCCGAGGGCACCGTTGTGGCTGAGGAGGCAGGTGCTGCGGGCCCCGATGTGACTGGAGTAGCTGGTAGTCGGGTGCTGGGGGCACCGTTGTGACTGGAGTTGTTGAGTGATCAGGTACCGCGGGCCCCGATGTGACTGAAGTACCTGGCAGTCGGGTGCCGGGGGCACCGTTGTGACTGGAGTTGTTGGCAGTCGGGTGCCGGGGG
The DNA here is from genome assembly GCA_022559845.1 of Amorphophallus konjac. NCBI lineage: Eukaryota > Viridiplantae > Streptophyta > Magnoliopsida > Alismatales > Araceae > Amorphophallus > Amorphophallus konjac. Next base: position 110,105,269 of record CM040118.1, read on the forward strand.
CACCGTTGTGACTGAAGTAGCTGGGTAGTCAGGTGCCGGGGGCACCGTTGTGACTGGGGTAGCTGGCAGTCGGGTGCCAGGGGCACCGTTGTGACTGGGGTAGCTGTGTTGAATGCGGGTAAACCCGCAAACTGAGCGATCGGGGTGGGCCCGATCAATTGCTGATGTTGCCACGGGTCACGACGAGCTGGTTAGTACCCTTTGTTGGGCCCGGTGACTGGGGCGTCGACATGATGATGTCCTTTGTCTGGTGGTCGTGGTGACCCTGGCTCCCTGGCGAAGAGTCGCCTGATGCGGCAGGCTGTTCTGAGTCCCGAGTTAACCCGGTTGTTGAAGCGTCGACGGTATAATGCTGTATGCATGGTGTCTGAGGGTGATCCCCGAATCTTCACAGAGTGCTGTAAGGTACTGCAGGTTGTCCTGACTCCCGAAACTGACTCGATTGTTGGGAAACTGGCTGGCATAGTGCCGTTTGCTCGGGACCGATCCCTGATTTTTATGTTACGCCGCTTGACCCGGTGACACATCTCGATTTTTGAGCACAACTTGATTGGTAGAGCAACTTTGGTGATGTGCCATTTTGCTCCATTTAGGGAGTATTTCTCTATGCTTAATCCTCGATTAATTCGAGAAAATAAGCCGGTGCCAACAAATGCCCCTCACGGGGCGTGCGTCGGAGGCGAAGACGACATCGTGCGACCCGTGTGCCTTTCAAGCTTGATTTCTCCCGACCTTATTGGCGTGTGGGAGTTACTTGTTCTGAGGGTTGATGCTCCCGTTGCGATCTTTCATGCGACGGTGGTACGTTTGCAGAAGACCGTTGAACCTGGGAGGTTATAGAGCTAGATTCTAGAGAGATCCGAGTGGATGGTGGGCAATTTGCTGAAGCCACTGGGGCATGGAGCTGATGGAGATGGCATGTATTGGATGCATGCGTGGTGCTTGAAGTTGTAGCCTGCTATCCATGACTTGGGAATTCCGTTCCCATTTGTCTCGCGTGTTGGGCTTGTGGCAGAGGTGTGCAGGGCCCGCGTCATGGGAGTAATCTGGTCTGGACGCTGAACTCTCCATACGAGTGGTCACTTCGATGGTTGATGATATGACTGGGCTGGACGCCCTTGCCGATGGCGTAAGAAGGCCGGGGGAGCCCGGCATAACAATGCTTCTGGCTTTGTTGTCTATGTTTGGGGCCTGCCTTGCGCAACGGGCTTTATGGATTTTTTGAGGAGAGGCGGCTCGGTGGAAAGGATCCTCCCCCATTAGACATCTGAGACAGGGGGAGGCCAGGACTGTCAAGCCCATCCCGCCTCGTAGGGTGGCTGGCGAGCAATGGGAGACCCCTTGTGGCTCCCCTTTCATCATCTGAGGTTGCACTGGCGGGAGTCATGTCTTGCCCCCGGAGGTGGACTTGTAGACTAAGATTTATGTTTTCTCAGGTTTTCCACCTTGCCTGAGTCATGGAGTGCTATGAGCATTTTTCACTCCTTGGCATGTTCCCCTTTGATCGTGACCGTAGCCGACGATGCTACGAATTGGGGTTCGAAATTTTCCTATCTTGGGAATTGGAGGGCCACCTATCCCTCAGCTCCTGGGATTGCTGGTTGGCGACGAGATGACTGTCGCTCTGACTGAGGTTTTGTGGTGAAGCCTGTGGTCGGTCGCTAGCAGCCCACCACTGCTGTGGTGGTTGACTTTTTTTGTGGGCTACCGGCATTGTTGGTTGACCGCCCATGGGGGCGCATTCACCAACCTTGGCGCTGACCGTCCTATGGGACGGGCTGGTCATAGCTCTGAAGCATTATAGCTGGAGTTGTGTTGTAGGGCACTTGCAAATCGTCAAGTTATGATGCTAGATGCCACTTTGTCATGGCTGGATGTGACTGGGATTATAGCTGGTGGGTCAGGGGTTACAGGGGAATTGGGATTATACTAGGGCTTCAAAGTTGAGAGATTCCAGCTCCTGCCAGGGCCGCCATTGCACGGTCAAAGTGGTAGGGACCGGTTGGTTGGCTGGTGGTGTCAGGGAATCCGGAGAGGTCGGAGTAACAAGGGGATGGAAGACGTTAAGTGAGAAGTGGGCAGCTGCGGAGCAGCCACGGGGACCACACCCAAGAAGTAGGGTGATCTGCCGACTGGGGTGATGCTGCCAAAGATAATCGGTGTCGTAGGTGTTTTGGTCTGATGCTGCTGGAGGCAAGATTCGGCGAGACATGTTGACCTGGTGTTGCTGGGGGTCGGCCTTAACAAGGGCCGTGGACCCGGTGTTGTTGAGGGCCTGTCTCAGGGAAGCATGCCGGCCTAGGGTTGCTGTAGACCCGCCTCGATGAGGCATTTTAGTCTGGAGTTGTTGAAGACCTGCCTGGGCGAGGCGTCTTGGCCTGAAGTCGTTGGAGACCTATCTCGACGAGGCATCTTGGTCTGAAGTTGCTGGAGACCAGCCTCGGCGAGGCGTCTTGGTCTGAAGTTGTTGAAGACCTGCCTCGGTGAGGCGTCTTGGTCTGAGGTTGCTGGAGACCTACCTCGGCGAGGCATCTTGGCCTAGAGTTGCTGGAGACCTGCCTTGGCGAGGCGTCTTGGTCTGAGGTTGCTGGATGTTGGGTTCGCGGCACTCCCTCCTTGTCTTTGACAATGGTTTTGATGATAACAATATATTATGTGTAAGTATTGTGGAAAATACTCATTGATGACTTTGGTGCTTATGTCGTAATTGTAGATTTGTTTTAATTAGATTCCTATCCCGCCCCCTTTAAATACATACATGCATAAACATGTGAATCAAAGACAAGGGGGATGAACGGATAAGAAATACTAACCATGATCGCCACCAAGGATTAACAACGCCAAAGGATGAAGAAGTGTAAAGAACGGCGCCGTGTACCTTGGAACTTAAAGACTTGATCGCGCTTGAAATGGGGTGCGGGGAACTTGTGGATTCAAACCTCCTCTCCTTCCAGCCGGCTAGAGGAAGAGGGACTCACGTTGTATTCATGCTCTCCTACAAAACAAAGCCAAAATAAGGACAAAAAACTCATTAGAACATGCATGGGTAGCATCAATCCCGCAGTGATAAAATAAGGGTAGAAATTGAGGGTAAACTCACCGGGGGGAGGTTTTTAACCCCTGTGGAAGGGTGGAAATAATAGGTGGGTGTGTTGTGCATGCATGAGATTTGAAATCACGTGATTTTATTGAGAGAATAGAGAGAAAACGTTGATGCAAAACGTGCAAAAGTGCATGTGTAGCAGAAAAGTGCAGAATATTATGATGATTTGTGATTTTAAGAGGAAGAGAACTAAGAATATAGACCATGAAATCAAACCCAGAAGGATAGAATTGAAAGCTAATACTTCCCTCTTCAAGTTAGGGTCAAAGTTGTGAGTTGGAGTTGTAGCATGGCTTCGCCCCGAACAAAGAAAGAGCCCCCCGTCGTGACTGCGAACTGGGCAGTTTTTATAGAATTTTGCAAGAGAGCCCCATCTTCTTATCACGATTCCCGGAGATATAGTCCAAGATAAATCAAGTTCTCTAGATCAAACTCGAGATAATACTAAGGACAAGAGATAGGAACAAACGTGGATCAATTCGGAGGAGGATTCTAGAAGATATGGCTCTTGAAAGGTAGCCCCGCCGCACTAGAAAATAGAGTTTTAATTGCACTAGGATGCTTAAATCCTGATCTTGCGACCCAGATCCCGAGAGATATAGCCAATGAAAATTTGATTTCTATAAACCAAATTCAAGATAATACAAAGGGCTAGAAGTAGGAAAAAATGGGGATAAATTTGGATAAGAATTGAAGAAGTTATGGGCTCTGCAAGATAGGTCCGTCGCGTAGTTTTCGGGGCAGAGTCCAGCACGAATTGGACTCTCAGTTGTGTGTAACGGTCTATCGTAGGACCGTCAGAGTTATGTAACGGCCTAGGGTAGGTCCGTCACACTCTGGGGGTCGAACGGGATGATTTCGGACAAGTTTGACTGTGACGATCTAGTATAGGACCGTCACAGTACTCTGACGCATCTGTACTAGACCGTCACATGTGCTCTGACGCACCTACACTAGACCTTCACACCGATGAAGGAAAATTCTGGGTAGACTACGTGCGACTTTAGAAATTGAAGCGTATCTCTCAAACGGGGCAGAACTAGCAAAAGTGGTAGAAGAAGAAATTGTAGATAACTGAGAGAGTAACAACTTTTATGAAGAAAGCAAGTTGAGAAAATGACTAGAAGATGGAGAACATGGTGCTAGAAGAGAGAGAAAGAATTCTGAACAGCACGGCACGCCGGAAAAATGTGAATAGCTCACAAACGGGGCAGAACTGGCCAACGGTGTAGAAGAAGAAATTGTAGATCTTTGAAAGATGAACAACTTTGGTGAAGATAACTTTTTGAAAAAAAGAACATAAAGGGATGAAAAAGGACCACTTTCAGGACTGTGCAGCGGGAGAGAGCCGATGACTTGAGGGAAGCCGGTCTAAATGGGCCGAAAGTCGACTTAGAAGCCAGAAGTTGATAAAATAAACTCCAGGACTCTATAAAATCATGATCTCTAGGGCTCAAAGGGAATGGAACAATGAAAATTAGCTCGAAATCCATCCAAGAAAGGCTCCAAAATAATGGGTAATTCGGGACATCAAAAATGATGAATAAGAGAAATGACGCAACTTGTGGGCTAAAAACGGGTGTCAACAGTAATATCTTGTTTTGTAGGTTTGGATGCTTGGTGGATAATTTCTTTAGATGCAAAATGTGCTTTGTGGAGTCGACCTCACTTTTGATGTTTGCTTTATATGCTTAGACCTTGGGTCATATGCACCAACCTTCCTATAGTGCTTCCATTATATGCATTGACCTTGGTCTCTTGATGCACTTCATACATGATGTTTTTCATTGGTGAAATCATGTTTTCATAGAAGATCATAAGGCCTTTGATCTTGGTTGATATGCATTTGATTGCATTGGTTTAAATTATTTTTGGACTGAACATGAATCTTTTATACTGAACCTTGAATTCATACAAGTGTAATGAATCCATTGTGTTCATGCTTGATCATGATGAAATATTGTCATATGGGTTCTATTCTGCTCTCAATATCTGAGTATGGTTCAATTTTTCATTGGACTGGATTTTGGAAATCTTGGACTAAACTTGATTGTCTTGGTCTCAAATAGAATTCATATGCAGGTTGATCTATTTCTTACAAAGGTTGATTGATTCATTATTTGATATGTTGACTAAGATTGTCATGAGGTTATCTTGTGGAGGAATTGCTCAAAGTGAGTTCTTCAAATACATTGGTTAATATTGACATGCTTCTGAATTTTCAGAATGTGCTGGTTCATATTGCCCACATTATGATGGATCCAAAGTAAGAGTTAATTTTGGATCAATGGTAATATTCTTCTTATCTTGAGTTGGGAAAAATGAGTCTTCAAAGTGCCTTCATGCTTATTTCTCATGGCTTTTTGAGTTGGACTAAACTTGCATTTCCTGTGTAATCTTGTTAAATTCTTTTTGGGAGTGGATTGCATGAATCTTACTGATAAGAGAGCTTGCAAGAGAAGTGGTCTGAAGGATTCTGAACCACTTCATTTTGTAGCTGTAATTCTTCCATTTGAAATGAATTGAAGGTGCTTCTTCCATTTGCTTTCTAGAAGATTGACATGAAAGGATTTGGGTATAATGTGCAGGTTCCATCTTGTCTCTAAACATTGGATCCATGGTAATATTTCACTTCTCCATTTAATTTTTAATTGCCTTGAATGGGTTTGAAGTGGTCTTCATGTATTGGGTTTACAAGTGTTTTCATGCATATTTGTTCTTGGATATCTGTGGTAGTTAGTGTGTTGTTCATGGGAGTTTTGAGAAGTTTGGGTTGTAACTTGACTTCACATGATTTTATGTGTGATTGATTTGCATGTATCTAGTTTTTATGAAGAAACCATGTCTTAAGCTTCATGGATGATCATTTATGCAATATTTGCTCACATGGTAAAAATGAGGTGTTTGATACCTACACTTGTTGATAACTTGCATGTTCAAGTGATTTAAGCTTTGGGTAATTGTGTGGGTTGTTTTCATGAACATCTTCTATGAGATGTTATTGCATTGAATGTGTTTCATGCATCATTAAGACGAGGATTTTGAGTTTTTCAAATGTGCTTATGTGATTCACATAAAATTTGTTGAAATGTGGTTTAAATGGTCTTAATATTTTGTTGAATGCACAGAAATTAGTTCTTGTTTTTTGGGAATTTTTTTGATACTTAAACGGGGCTTAAAAATCAATTTTCTAGACCTTTACTACAAGGGTCGACCCTTAGTGTTTCTGCTCCGGACAGAACACAGTTTTTGCAACCAGTATGTAGGGGTCGACCCACTGCCAAGGGTCGATGTCACACCCCGTACTCTATACCGTCGAGGTATTGTCCGCTTTGGCCTACCGATCTCACGGTTTTATCCCTTTCTAACAGTGATCGGCTCCAGAATGGGGGACTTCCCGGGAGGTCACCCATCCTAGTACTAATCCCTTTCTAACAGTGATCGGCTCCAGAATGGGGGACTTCCCGGGAGGTCACCCATCCTAGTACTACTCCCCATTAAGCACGCTTAACTTTGGACTTCTTTACAAGAACTGAGTCGATACTTCAAAAGACGCCTCGGTGATATAGAGTACAACTTAGCTATATTTGAGGGTGTTACAATCTACCCCTCTTATATAGGCGACGTCCTCGTCGCTGAGCACATATAGCACTCAAGCAAACCCCCAGGCAGGTAGGACTCTAGAGGTGGCCCCTACAGGCTCAAGAGGTGGCTCCCACTATGTAGCACTTTATCCCAATACGGGTTCAAGAGGTGGCTCCCATAGCGTAGCACTTTACCCTACATGGCACTTAGTTCTCACACTTCCAACTGGGGTATAGCTCTGATACCATTCTGTCACACCCCGTACTCTATACCGTCGAGATATTGTCCGCTTTGGCCTACCGGTCTCACGGTTTTATCCCTTTCTAACAGTGATCGGCTCCCGAATGTGGGACTTCCCGGGAGGTCACCCATCCCAATACTACTTCAGATTAAGCACGCTTAACTTCGGAGTTCTTTACAAGAACTGAGCCGATACTTCAAAAGGTACCTCGGTGATATAGAGTACAACTTAGCTATATTTGAGGGTGTTACAGTCGACCCCAAGGGTCGACCCTTTCCGGCCGGGGTTTGCGAACTCGTCCGAAACTCTCTCTAAACCCAATCAAACTTTACCAAAACACCCCCCATTGGTTCCTAGACCTAAAAGGATGTTTTTAACATACTTTGGGAGGGGTTTTTGGGTCTTTCAGTCACTCATCTATATATATTATTGTGAGCTCTGAATTTGGGGGTGAGGAACCCTAATGTGCTTACCTTGTTCTATCTTGTAGGAAAAGAAAAGGGGGAAAGAAGGAGCTGAAGAAAAAGCAAGGGTTTTGATCTACATTCGTCTATCTTTGAAGCTCGTGGTAGAAGAGAAAGTGGAGTGGCTTGAAGAGAGGATCGTGGAGATGCTCAAATCGACGCCATCCGACTTCCCTCCGACCTAGACTTCAAAGATCTTCTTAAATCGGCTTGTGCAGCTCAAAGGGGAAAACATTCCATATCTTTTACCCTCTTACTTGTATTTGTTTTCTTGATCTACATCCTGCGTTGAGCATCGATTGTTATTTGGGCATTTCTTGTATATCCTTTCATTTTATTAAACTGAGAATACATTGTGTGGGGGCGGAGTTGTATCTCCACGTGTGTGGTTTGATTGTGGGGAAAGTCTTCCCCGTGGCAGGTTGTGTGTAGATGGAGCTGCGTCTCCGTGTGGATTTAGTGTCTGGGGTGTGTTCCCCGACGTTGTGTGTGTGTGTGCTGCAATGGCAGCGTTTTGGGGCTTATCCCTGTGTGGATATTGCTGCGGAAGCGGCATGTGTATGGTTGGGGTTTGTTCCCGTGTTGCTATGTTTCGTAGCGTGGAGTGAAGCCTCACCCGGTTGGGTGAGGGGTGGACGTAGGGAGTCCGTCGTGGTCCCGAACCACCTAAAAATCCTTGTGTCTTGTGTGATTGCCTATGTGATTGTCATTTCCTCTATCTCCGTTCACAGGTCCATTATACAGGTTTTTAATTCACTACACTGTCACACAATGCTACCTCCGTTATCTATGTTGAGCTTAATTTCTTTGATTATTTGGATTAACTATCCATGTGAGATCGGAAAGTTTGAGAGTACATTGTAATCTCACTTGAGTTTTAGTTAATCAATGATGTTAGTTTTACTTCCGTTGTAATTAGTTAAGAAAGTTTTTAAAATCCGCCATCTCGGCAAGGGGACAATTCAACCCCCCTTCTTGTCCGCCATCTACCGAGGGACCAACAATTGGTATCAAAGCCTAGTCTCTGATTTTTTATTAGCGGACCTCACGGTCTAGGAGTAAAGATCGTTTCATGATGGCTAGTGTAAATGTGCTTCCTATCTTTGATGATTTTGATTTCACATCATGGCTTAGAAAATTGTGTGTTTGGATTTCTAGTACTAATCCGAGGCTTTTGAACTTAATGACTAATGGTCCTCATGCTCTACCAAAAGATAAGTCAAAGTGGAATGATGAGCACAAGAAAAATGATTCTGATAATCTTTTTGTCTTAAATATTCTTAAGGCTGTAGTGAATACTAATTCATATCCTTTTGTTTCATCTTGTAGGTCAGCCAAAGAGATCTTGCACGGGCTAAGCGAAGCCCAAAAAGAAAGCTGCAACGACAGTGACTGCCTCATGGCAAACAAAGAAAATGAAGGCCATAACGAGGAAAACTCTAAGGTAAACTCCGATTCGGAGGAAGAGGATGAACTGAGCTATGATGAATTAGTAAATGCTTATGATGAATTGTTTGACAGATATAAAACAATGAAATCTGAAAATCGAAAACTGAAAAAGGCAATTCAAAATGCTACACATGTTGCCTCCTCATGTGAGAACTGTTCTGAACTCAGGAACCTGAATGAAAATCTATTGCATGATGTTGATATGCACAAAGAAACAATTTCATGCTTGAGAAATGAAAATAAATCTTTACAGGCTGAAATTTTAGAACTTCAACAAATAAAAGAAGATAATGAGAAGCTGAAAATGTTGAATTCCGCCATATCTGAAAATCTGCTCCTTCTGGAAAAAGGGAAAGCTATACTGATTGTTGACAAGTCTGAAAAGCTGAAGGAACTAAGAAAGGAAATAGAAAGCTTTAGAAATCTGAATGATAAATTTGAATCCAATGAAACAATGAATGCAATGACTAATGAAAAAGTCAGTTTTCAAAAGAATGAACTTGAACATACCTCCATGACTAGAAATTCATTTGAAAAACTTCAAAATGAAAAACTTGCTGAAGAGATTCAGAAATTGAAAGATCAAAATAGTTCATTGGCTGATAAACTCCATATGTTCGAAAAAGGAAAACATGTTGTTGATGATCTTGAAAATTCTCATGTTTTAGAATAGGAAGTTGTAAGTTACAAATCTATCAATTCTATGTTGAATGATAAAGTTGCATTGTGTGAAGAACAACTTGCTAATTGTGAACTGCATCTTTCATCATTGTAAAATGAAATCAAAATTTTGAATAAACTATTATCTTTGAGTGATAAAGAAAATGAAAAACAGAAAAATAACATTGTTTGTCATTGTGAGCATGAAAAATCCCTCACTACTGAGTTTGTTCATGCTTCAAGAAAAAGAAGAAATGTTTCATGATGTTACTGCGGCAAATATGGTCATGACATGTATGATTGTTTCCTGATGAAATCTGATGATGAACTTGCATTAAAGTCAAGAATGGAAATGTGTGACAAGTCTAAAAATCTTGAAAAGCCCATGAAGAAAAATTTCAATATTCATTGCTACTATTGTGGTTTGCATGACCATGTAATGAAAATTGTTTTAATGAAGAAAAATGATGATGAATGGTTTGTCAACAAGAATTCTTTATGTCATTATTGTGGTGAAAGTGGACATGTAATGAATACATGTTCTTTAATGGAAAAAGTTGATAATTGGTTCATAAAAAAGAAATCTTCTCATTATTTTTATTGTGGCCTGAATGGACACTCAATGGATAATTGTACCATGATGAGGGCCGATGATGAATGGTATGAGAGGAAAAATAAAAAGAACACACTTGCTCATTTTAAAACTAACCCCTCAGGACCCAAGATGACTTGGGTACTCAAATCTCCAAAATGAGAATCTATTTTGCAGGGGCGCCTTGAAGTCAAGGAACATTAATAAATAAAGGACTCTCAAGGTGAGAAAGAAAATGGTTTAAGTTTGAGAACTTACTTTGGTTAGGTTCATTTTGAAAAAAATTGAAAAGGTAAAAGTTGAGTATGGAGTTCACATTGCACACATATGGTTTTTCATACACACCTTCTCCTTCGCTTTGCAAATAAAAATTTGGTTTTGAATGTTTTACACTGTGCATAAAGTCTTTCACACTTTTAATCACTTTTTACAAATAATGGGTCATCTTTGCATACACGGCTTACACACTTAGTTACTGATACACGTTGCACATATCATACACATCTTTGCATACTTATAAATAAAGAAGGTATTTGATTATCTATCCACTTACATGCATATAAATGGATATACTTCATACTCGTGTGCTTAAATTTCATGATTATCCGGTATATCAAATGACGATTGTGGAAGGTTGGATTATGTCCAACTGGAAACTTTCTTCACGCGTGATGGTGGTCTTCGGACCTACGTTCTCCACCAAGTACCGATAATCAATTTGCTTAAAAACATTGAAAGATCCTTGGTTGATTGCATGTATATACTTTATATAACCACTTCTTAACATCTTTCTATGACTCATCCCTTGCTAAATGAAATTACATTTATTTAGACATGTTTGCTACATGGTATATATTAAGGGGGAGATTTTTTATAACCGTGCATACATTCAGGGGGAGACATTACTGTGATAAGGCTAAATCATCTTTTACATTCAATACAACCACCCACACAAAATGCACCTTTTTGAGATAATGATTCAATCTAATAAGGATTACTATTTTCTACTCTACACTTTAGAGGGCTATTGATTCTCTACATAGAAATCACATGTCTCGTGAGGAAAACGATGTTTACCCCACCAAAAATTTGTACAAGTGGAATGTGGATCCGAGTAGTCGGGAATCTCCCTTGAAATAAAGGAGAAAACTCGTGTCGAAAGGAGAAACTAATCCATATGAAAATAAGTGTGATTTGCCACCAAGTAGCCGGGAAGTGCCCCTGAGGGTACAACTCGTGCCGAAAAGTGACAATATCCACAGTAAAGATAAGTGACGAAACTGAGTAAGCAGGAAGTGTCCCTGAGACAAAGGATACAACTCGTGTCAAAAGGTTAGTCACACCATTTTTAGTAATTAAAAAAATGGGGTCATACGTAGCTACCAATATTCGAGCATTGTGTATGAAAGTGAATGGATGATAAGTTCTTTTTAGTGTTCTTTAGAAAATCTAATTTTTCATATTGATTTGAACCTCATTGCTCAATTTTCACATATGCACCTTGGGTTTGATTGTGTGAATGTTCTTTTTGAATCAGTTGTCTTTCATGGTTAATGCAGTACTTCATTAATGTAAGCACGACCTTCTTAGTATTGTTCATGCTCATCATGTTCAACAGTCAATTGCATAATCCTTACACCCATCCCGAAAGGGACCTGCATGAGTCTATATTTAACTATGCATGCTTGAGTGTTTGAATGCTTGATCCGTCTTGATCATATCATACTTCATTCCATAGTTTGCATCTATAGGTTATACATGTGCATATCAGATTAAATAATCCCATTGTCAGTTGGTTTTTGTTCATGACAATAGGGGGAGAATAATATGCTCTTTAGCATAGCAGTAGCATATAGTTAGTTTCGTTATACTCCTTGTGCATAGTTGGGTCATACATTCTGCACATATTTCAAACATCTTGCATATTGCACTTTAAATTTTATTCTCTTGCTTGGTGTTCAAGGTTCACACACCTTCCTTTCATGGTAGGTTATTGCTGGGTTCGTACGCCACACATGTTAAAATTTTCACATTTGGTCGTGTCTCTAGCCCCCCCACTTTTTGATAATGTCAAAGGGGGAGAGAGTTTTGGTGGCCACAATATATTGTCATCATCAAAAAGGGGGAGATTGCTGGGTTCGTGGCACTCCATCCTTATCTTTGACAATGGTTTTGATGATAACAATATATTGTGTGTAAGTATTGTGAAAAAAACTCATTGATGACTTTGGTGCTTATGTCGTAATATCTTGTTTTGCAGGTTTGGATGCTTGGTGGATAATTTCTTTAGATGCAAAATGTGCTTTGTGGAGTCGACCTCACTTTTGATGTTTGCTTTATATGCTTAGACCTTGGGTCATATGCACCAACCTTCCTATAGTGCTTCCATTATATGCATTGACCTTGGTCTCTTGATGCACTTCATACATGATATTTTTCATTGGTGAAATCATGTTTTCATAGAAGATCATAAGGCCTTTGATCTTGGTTGATATGCATTTGATTGCATTGGTTTAAATTATTTTTGGACTGAACATGAATCTTCTATACTGAACCTTGAATTCATACAAGTGTAATGAATCCATTGTGTTCATGCTTGATCATGATGAAATATTGTCATATGGGTTCTATTTTGCTCTCAATATCAGAGTATGGTTCAATTTTTCATTGGACTGGATTTTGGAAATCTTGGAGTGAACTTGATTGTCTTGGTCTCAAATAGAATTCATATGCAGGTTGATCTATTTCTTACAAAGGTTGATTAATTCATTATTTGATATGTTGACTAAGATTGTCATGAGGTTATCTTGTGGAGGAATTGCTCGAAGTGAGTTCTTCAAATACATTGGTTAATATTGACATGCTTCTGAATTTTCAGAATGTGCTGGTTCATATTGCCCACATTAGGATGGATCCAAAGTAAGAGTTAATTTTGGATCAATGGTAATATTCTTCTTATCTTGAGTGGGGAAAAATGAGTCTTCAAAGTGCCTTCATGCTTATTTCTTATGGCTTTTTGAGTTGGACTGAACTTGCATTTCCTGTGTAGTCTTGTTAAATTCTTTTTGGGAGTGGATTGCATGAATCTTACTGATAAGAGAGCTTGCAAGAGAAGTGGTCTGAAGGATTCTGAACCACTTCATTTTGTAGCTGTAATTCTTCCATTTGAAATGAATTGAAGTTACTTCTTCCATTTGCTTTCTAGAAGATTGACATGAAAGTATTTGGGTATAATGTGCAGGTTCCATCTTGTCTCTAAACATTGGATCCATGGTAATATTTCACTTCTCCATTTAATTTTTAATTGCCTTGAATGGGTTTGAAGTGGTCTTCATGTATTGGGTTTACAAGTGTTTTCATGCATATTTGTTCTTGGATATCTGTGGTAGTTAGTGTGTTGTTCATGGGAGTTTTGAGAAGTTTGGGTTGTAACTTGACTTCACATGGTTTTATGTGTGAATGATTTGCATGTATCTAGTTTTTATGAAGAAACCATGTCTTAAGCTTCATGGATGATCATTTATGCAATATTTTCTCACATGGTGAAAATGAGGTGTTTGATACCTACACTTGTTGATAACTTGCATGTTCAAGTGATTTAAGCTTTGGGTAATTGTGTGGGTTGTTTTCATGAACATCTTCTATGAGATGTTATTGCATTGAATGTGTTTCATGCATCATTAAGATGTGATTTTTGAGTTTTTCAAATGTGCTTATGTGATTCACATAAAACTTGTTGAAATGTGGTTTAAATGGTCTTAATATTTTGTTGAATGCATGGAATCTAGTTCTTGATTTTTGGGAATTTTTTTGATACTTAAACGGGGCTTAAAAATAAGTTTTCTAGACCTTTACTGCAAGGGTCGACCCTTAGTGTTTCTGCTCCGGACAGAACACAGTTTTTGCAACCAGTATGCAGGGGTCGACCCCTGAGAGTAGAACCTATTTTTTGGTTCGGTTTGTCCCTCTGGTGCACGAGGGTCGACCCCAAGGGTCGACCCTTTCTGGCCGAGGTTTGCGAACTCGTCCGAAACTCTCTCTAAACCCAATCAAACTTTACCAAAACACCCCCCATTGGTTCCTAGACCTAAATGGATGTTTTTAACATACTTTGGGTGGGGTTTTGGGGTCTTTCAGTCACTCATCTATATATATTATTGTGAGCTCCGAATTTGGGGGTGAGGAACCCTAATGTGCTTACCTTGTTCTATCTTGTAGGAAAAGAAAAGGGGGAAAGAAGGAGCTAAAGAAAAAGCAAGGGTTTTGATCTACATCCGTCCAGCTTTGAAGCTCGTGGTAGAAGAGAAAGTTGAGCGGCTTGAAGAGAGGATCATGGAGATACTCAAATCGACGCCATCCGACGTCCCTCCAACCTAGACTTCAAGGATCTTCTTAAATCGGCTTGTGAAGCTCAAAGGGGAAAACATTCCATATCTTTTACCCTCTTGCTTGTATTTGTTTTCTTGATCTACATCCTGCGTTGAGCATAGATTGTTATTTGGGCATTTCTTGTATATCCTTTCAATTTACTAAACTGAGAATACGTTGTGTGTGGGCGGAGTTGTATCTCCGCGTGTGTGGTTTGATTGTGGGGAAAGTCTTCCCCGTGGTAGGTTGTGTGTAGACGGAGCTGCGTCTCCGTGTGGATTTAGTGTCTGGGGTGTGTTCCCCGACGTTCTGTGTGTGCTGCAATGGCAGCATTTTGGGGCTTATCCCGGTGTGGATATTGCTGCGGAAGCGGCGTGTGTGTGGTTGGGGTTCGTTCCCGTGTTGCTACGTTTCAAAGCGTGGAGTGAAGCCTCACCCGGTTGGGTGAGGGGTGGACGTAGGGAGCCCGTCGTGGTCCCGAACCACCTAAAAATCCTTGTGTCTTGTGTGATTGCCTATGTGATTGTCATTTCCTCTATCTCCGTTCACAGGTCCATTAGGGATTTAATTCACTACACTGTCACACACTGCTACCTCCGTTATCTGTGTTGAGCTTAATTTCTTTGATTAGTTGGATTAACTATCCGTGTAAGATCGAAAAGTTTGAGAGTACATTGTAATCTCACTTGAGTTTTAGTTAATCAACGATGTTAGTTTTACTTCCGTTGTAATTAGTTAAGAAAGTTTTTAAAATCTGCCATCTCGGCAAGGGGATAATTCAACCCCCCTTCTTCTCCGCCATCTACCCGGGGACCAACACTGGACAACTGCCTCGGCGAGACATCTTGGTATGAGGTTGCTGGAGACTTTCCTTGGCGAGGCGTCTTGATCTGAGATTGCTGGGGACCTGCCTCGGCGAGTCGTCTTGGCCTAGAGTTGCTGGAGACCTGCCTCGGCGAGGCGTCTTGGTCTGAGGTTGTTGAAGACCTGCCTCAGCAAGGCATCTTGGTCTGAGGTTGTTGGAGACCTGCCTCGGCGAGGCATGTTTGTCTGAGGTTGTTGAAGACCTGCCTCGGCGAGGCATGTTTGTCTGAGGTTGTTGAAGACCTGCCTTGGTGAGGCATCTTGGTCTGGAGTCGTTGGAGACCTGCCTCGGCAAGGCCTCTTGGTCTGGAGTTGCTGGAGACCTACCTCGGCGATGCGTCTTGGTCTAGAGTTGTTGGATTTGCCCCCATGGAGGGGTGTTGGCTTGGAATCGTATTCAGCCGATCCTCATGGGGTATGGCCGAATGTTGATGTTGGCGGCTGACCGTCAGGGTAAAATAGCTGAAGTCGAGGTTGTCTGACCCTTTAAATAGTACAATGACCACAAATGATGTTAGACACATAATCATCATAATATGGTGGATGGTACCTGTTAATGTGATGGTTGACTGCCGAGGTATATTGATTGGAAATTCCACTCGGCTGATTGCTGAGGTATATTTACTGGGAGCCTCGATCGGATGGTCATTGAGGTGCCGATGAAGGGATTGTCGCTGGCTGACCATTGAGTCATAATGATCGTAGTGTGTGATAGACCGACCCTCGGGGGTGCGTTGGTCTAGGGCTGCTGGTGAGGACACCCGAGCAAGAATACGGCTCGACTCAGAGAGCCGTCGGTACCGGACACACAGCACGACTCGGTCGACACCGACCTCTTTGTGACTGGGGGACAGTCTGGAGTCTCCCCCGGAACTTTGACACTTTAGTATGTATTTGGGTCGTATTTGTATTTTGTACGTATTTGGGTCATATTTGAATTTTGTACGTATTTGGGTCGTATTTGAATTTTGTACGTATTTGATATTTTGTACGTACTTGGTCGTATTTTGTATTGTGTACATCTTAGGTGTGTCTTTGGCATTGTTGACACCCATTTTTTCCCGATGAGTTGAGTCGTTCCTCTTACTCCCATTTGTTGATGCCTCGAGTTGCCCATCGCTCGTTGGGGCTATTTTCAAGCACGTTTTGTGCCAATTTATGGGTAGTCTCCCTCCCTGGCTAGGTTCGTTTCAATTCTGGGCTTAATGGGCCTTGGTTTTTGTTGATTGAGCTTTTCTATGAGTTTCAAGCGCTCATATACATGTACGGTTCATCCCAGGCCGCCCAATCAATGTGCGGTTGCCTGTGGACTGTCCATATATTTTGGAATATTTTGGTTAATTTTTGAATTTCCACCGACAAGAATTTTTGTGATCTTCCCCTAGCCGTTCAATACGATGGACGGATGGATAGTAGCCGCTCATCTCTCAGAGTCCTGCGTTTGGTGGTTTTCTCATATAATTATCTAATTAATCTATTTATCGCTGACAAGGCTAGAATGGTGGGTCTTTGGCCGCTCTACCTTTGAACGGTCTCATCTGAGCCGTTCATCTATGAGAGTCCAACGGCGAAGATTTCGGTCAGTTCGATGGATAGTTTGATAATATTTATGATTTATTTGAATTTCCACCGACATGGTTGGACGGCCAGGACATGGCCGCACATCCCGTTGAACGGTCTATCGTAAGACCGTTCATCCGTTCGATTCCTGAATTTCAACAAATTCTCTCTCTCTATCCGTGGTTTTATCCCTAACTTCTCCCGTCATTTTCTCCGCGGATGCTGAACCATTTTGAGTACTGTTTCGACTGGATAAGAGATAATTCGATTATCTACGATTTTTATTTGATAATCTCAACCTGAAAATGCTTCTAAACCCTAATTTCGAGCTAGAACTTTATGTGCTCTATAAATAGACCCTAAAGGCTACCTTTGAAAGTGGGGGGAGATTTTGGTCGACGGCGAAGCCCTGCCGAATCCTTGAGCGACCTACGACCAGGGAGGGAGGCCTTCTACGTCCATATAGGCCTCCGGTCCAGGGAGTAACTTTCGTTTTGAGTCCTCTTGCATTCTGGATAGTCTCATCTTCTTCTCATTGCATGTTTGTTTCTACACATCCATTCTCCCACGTTTTCGTTGCTTGCACTATCATTCATACACACACTCCCACATTTTTGACGCCCCAGGGGTTTAAAAATCCCCAGCTATCCCCCACTTCACTTAGTTACGTCAATTTCCTTTCACGTTAGCATTTACTACACTCTATAGTTCTGATATTGGGTTTTTCTTTATGTTTTACACTCTGTTCCGCAAGTCAGCAATTCACTAACGCAAGGCCCATCCTTTCTGGCTGGCCGGAAAGGGTGGAGGTTGGACCCTTTTACAACTTCTAGCGTGGTGGTCTTGTGCGGTTCCTAACCATCCGTTCACGGAGACGTGCGGTGTTACCTGGGCCGTTCCTCTTCATCTTGCGGTCGGGTTAGAGCCGTTCATCTGCCAGAAGTTCCGTATCCCGCATCCTCTGCAGCGCCCTTAGACGGCCTATCGTGTGGCCGCACATCCTTACAGGCGGTTCCTCCCGAGCCGTACATCCTCCCAACGCTGCTCATAAGGCGAGTGTCTCCCTCTTTCCAAGGTACGGTGTGTCAATCACATTAGGCACCTTGGTGGCGATCACAGTTATTTACATTCTTCTGTTCTCCTTCTACTGTTCCCATTTATTTTATATATCGATTTAGTAGAAGGGGAGAGAAGACATCTTTAAGCCAATGAGGAGTAAAACAAACATGTCAGCAGGCATGTATTTGGGTTTGCATCATTTTGGGATTTTAAATTTCAAATGGATTCAAATTCAAACTCCAAGGAGGGAAGGTGGAGCCCAAACTCTATATATTATCATGTATTCCCTCCCTTGAGGGATTTGATGAATGAATGAAATTAGAAGTTTGCCAAGAGCATTTCCTTCTTCTTCCTCCCCTCCCCTCTAGGGTGTGACACCCTCTATCTCTCCTCTCCCTCTTCCTCTTCCCTTGGGAGCGAATCCTAAGGTCTATTACAGGTTTCTTGCTACTCAAGCTACTGGGAGACGACCTCCCCAACCTCTCCCCAAGCTCGGAGCTCAGAGATCGTGGTTGTGTTGCAAGCGTGGAGGAGGTAGATCTATGCTGTCCTGCGCCCCCTTCTAGCTGTCTGCCTACAGAATTAGGCCTCAAAGACCAGGTTAGAACCACATATTCCCGTCCTCAAAACCCCTTTTCTTCTTCATGAAATTTCTTCCTCTTCCTGTCGTCGACCTACCATGAAAATCCCATCCCTAACTCGCTCTGTGCGAAAAGTTGCTTTTGTAAGCCTTTTTGATGCGCATGCTGCCTCTGTGCAGACTTGCAGGAAATCAGAACCCTAAAGAAAAAGCTGGTACTCCCTCTTCCCGACCCCTGAACGCCTTGACTTATTCATAGCTTTTTTTATACTACATGTCCCCTAACCGTTCCAGAAAACCTCACCTCAAAATTCGTTCAGGACGAAAATTTCTCTTTGGAACCATTTTTTTCGCGCAGACTGCCCCTGTGCAGTCCATGCGGGACAGTGCTCAATCACCTCCAAAGGGACGACCCTCAAATCATCTCAGAACGACCATAGATTTTGAGCGTTGTCTATACACATCCTAAACCCATCTTCAGAATTTTCGTGCACCTTCTAGAACCCTTTTTCTTTGCTTGCCACGTCTACCTTCAGCCCCCTCAGTTCTGACTGCACTGGATTGCAGAACTGAGCCCAGTCTATTTCCCCTCCTCACGCCCCAAAATCACCATTGCATGCAATCCCGCCACTGCTACTATATCACCCCATGACCCTCACCTATCCACCAGAGAAAATCCCGCCCCATTTGCCATCCCCAAGCCCCGGTTCCAGCCCCATCTTTCCCCCTCTATCTGGCTGCCAGCAGACAGTCCAGAAGCGCAGGGTCTGCTCCAACAATTCACCCCGGCTACCACGCACATCCTCAGTGACTCTCCTTCCTCTGGGAATGTTGGGACATTCCCACCAGCATCCACGCCAAGTTTCGTGACCGACGGACAATCAGAAGGTGGCGTACCGGGCTCGCCTTCCTGCTGCTCACCTGCACCAGTGCTGACTGGCCTGCAGTCTGCCCGCCCGTCGAGGACACGCCAGAGCTTCCTCCCAGCGCCATCGGCTTCCACATTCTTCACTGGGGTTCGTCATCCATGACTGCGTGCTCCCAGGGACGTTGGTGCCTTTTTCGGTCTCCGTGGCACGCCGTCCTTGTTGCTTGTTCCTGTGTGTACCGGTTTGCAACGATTCGTAGACGACGAACTACACCGACCCGGTACCCGTCACCCCACTTCGCACGACCCCTGGATATCACTGTGTGCCTTTTACCTCCCTGTGAGGAGTGGGCTTTGTTTTGGGTTGTATCACTGTTTAGCTCTTGTACCAGGTGGTTGTGTGACTTTGCCGGGCTTCTTCCCCACGCCCCGAGCGTGGAGGTATGCGTCCATTTTCTTGCTTGGTTAGCTTGCTTATTTAGTATAGTTTCTTGACGCCGCTGCTTGTGAGATCATAGGCACCTAGCTCTTACATTTGATATATCACTGCCCCGGTGAGAGAGTGTGACCGTCTCGTGACCCGACCGAGTCACGAGTGTGGAGTTGACCACCCTAGACTCACCGGTTTCTCAACCGTGCAGATCGGCGCGCTTCCCTCTCTTGGGACGCCTGCGAGCTATAGTTTCTTGTAGATTGGCGTAAATTTCTTCCTTGGAAACCTTAGGTGTCAAGCGAACGCCATTCGCGCTATTGTCGTTTCTGGTCATAGTTGTCATTTAGGCCCGTCGTTGCATAGAGTCTTAGTTCGCATAACGTCCCGCATCAATTTTGGTATCAGAGCCATAGGTTGTCTAGGGTGCATTTGAGTCTACGTTCTACCCCCTTTTGTCCCTTAGAGTCTTGCATTAGTTTGCATAAAGAAAAAATAAAAAAAAATTCCTTGCATTTAGTTCTATTACATGCCCACTCGGCGTGGTACCGATTACCAACACCCGGTCCCAATGGCTGACCCTAGGAATGCTGCCCCTAGTGACTTCTCCCTTCAGGATATGATGCAAGCTCTCATGAATCAGATAGATCAGTCCGATAAGAGCTTTAGGGATCATGCTGCATTCATGGAGGGCCGGATGAAGGCCATGGAGGACCGGATGGAGGCTTCCGACCGGACCATTCAAGGTCTAGTTGGACGGCCCATCCAAAATAGAGCTCCGCGTGAGGATGTCCCCGGGCAGGCCCAAGTCCCACTTGACCCTGCTCTTCGGCCCGCACACCCTAGGGCCGACGACCGGAGACCATATATTCAGGAGTTTGATGATTTTGGGTCCGATAATGAGGTTGAGGGTTATGGCTGTGCTCGACGTGGCTATAGGCCCTATAGGGACGACGAGGATGATCGTCTCCTTAGATCTGTGCGCGCGGATCCTCCCACCTTTGATGGGTCCTTGGACCCTAAGATCTATGTTGATTGGGAGGCGGGTATGGACCGCTACTTTGAGTGGTACGAGATGACGGACCACCGGAGAGTCCGATTTGCCAAAATGAAGTTGCTAGGGTAGGCACAGACCTATTGGAGGAACGTGGAGAGCTTGTTGATGCAGCGACATCAACCCCAGGTTGAGACATGGGATGATATGAAGGTAAAGCTCATGCAAAAATACCTTCCTGCCACATACCGTCAGAGCTTTATTGATAGGTGGCAGGGTCTCAGCCAAGGGGATCGGACTGTGATGGACTACATTGCTAATTTTGATGAGTACTACTTGCGATGTGGGGTCACGGAGGAGAGTGCCATGACCATATCTCGCTTCCGTCGGGGTCTACGGCCGCACTACCAGTATGAGTTATTTCACCGCCATGCCATGACCCTGGAAGACGCTTATCAGGTCGCACTCGAGTTAGAGCAATTTGAGTCCGAGTTTGCTCCGGTCCAGCACCTGGGACCCACATATCCTCGTGGGTCAGACCCTCGTGCTATGACTGGACCTTACCCTCGGGGACCTGTGACCCGTCCACAGGAACCCGCTCGTCAGGATTTCACTGCCCCTAGACCTCGTCCTCCCCCTCCGAGGGACTATCCCCCTCGACCCCAGGCTCCAGCGTCGGCCCCTCAGCCTCAGCAGCCCACCATTCCTACCTGACCCCAGCTTCCACCACCCCCGACCCGTCATGATGACAAGGGAAAGGGGCCGATGACTGGTGGAGCACCTCAGGGCATTGGGTCCCGTCATGAGTGTTATAGGTGCGGAGGGGTTGGTCATTATGCTGTTAGTTGTCCTACCCGATCTTCTTTAGTCATCGGGGATTCTTCGACCGGTGAGCTCGCACATGGTATCGTATCCGTCAGTTATGAGGCTGACCAGGAGCTCGCGGAGGAATTCTTTGATGATCTGCTTGAGGGCGAGCAACTAGATGTCCAGGGCACGCAGTGCCAGGATGACATTCAACTGGGTGTTGTCAGGTGTATCTTGGCCCAGCCGTTGGTGAGTGATGACTGGCGTCGCACCACCATTTTTCATACTTTTTGTAGGCTGGGTGGGAAAGCCTGCAAGGTGATCATAGACAGTGGGAGTTGTATTAACGCTATCTCCACGGGTACTGTGACACGCTTAGGGTTGACCCCCGTGGACCACCCTTCCCCTTATCGCATGTCATGGGTAGATTCCACCTCTATCCCAGTAAGGCTGCGATGTCTGGTGCCATTGCAGTTCCATGCCTACCAGGACGGGATCTACTGTGATGTGTTACCTATGGAGGTAGGCAGTATTATCCTGGGAAGGCCCTGGTTATTTGATCGGGATGCTACCCTCCATGACCAGTCAAACACATGCACATTCGACCATAATGGCCAACGGATTACCCTTCACCCATCCCAGCCGAGGAGTCCATCCATCCGGGGTCCCACTAGGCCTAGTACCCCGACTCCTGCTATTCCAGGGCCCAATACTCCATTGCCAGCTTAGGCTACGACCTTGCCTCCGGATGTCCCCGCCCCGAGTGTTCCTCCGACTAGGAGGTTGATGCTAGTCAGCTCCCGGGAGTTGGAGCGTGACTTTGTTAGAGGGGACCCTATCTTTGCCATTGTAGTCCGAGAGGTGGTTGGAGAGACGGAGAGTGATCTCCCATCTGATGTTGCTGATGTCTTTCGGGAGTTTGCTGATGTATTTCCCGATGATTTACCCGAGGGTCTTCCACCCATGTGGGACATTCAGCATGCTATTGACCTGATTCCGGGGTCCTCATTGCCCAACTTGCCACATTATAGGATGAGCCCCGCTGATCACGCTGAGCTTCAGCGTCAGGTCGAGGAGTTGATGACGAGGGGATCTCTCCGTGAGAGCATGAGTCCTTGTGTCGTCCCTACATTGCTTGCCGCTAAGAAGGACGGTACTTGAAGGATGTGTGTCGACAGTCGTGCAATCAATAAGATCACGGTAAAGTATAGATTTCCCATTCCCCGCTTAGATGATATGCTCGATATGATGGCGGGAGCCACTATGTTTTCCAAGATTGATCTGAAGAGTGGCTATCACCAGGTGAGGATCAGGCCCAGTGATGAGTGGAAGACGGCCTTTAAGACCAAAGATGATCTTTATGAGTGGCTGGTCATGCCCTTTCGGCTGACCAATGCTCCCAGCACTTTTATGCGGCTGATGACCCAGGTCCTTCGACCTTTGATTGGGGTCTTTGTGGTGGTATATTTTGATAATATCCTTATCTATAGCCGCACTCGGGAGGCCCACTTAGACCATCTACGGTAGGTCTGTCTTATTCTGAGGAGAGAGAGAGTCTTTATGCCAACCCTAAGAAATGCGCTTTCATGACTAGTCAGGTCACATTCTTGGGGTTCATCGTGTCTAGCGAGGGAGTCTCCCCTGACCCGGAGAAGGTCAGGGCCATAGTGGAGTGGCCCGAACCTCGTACTCTTCATGATGTCTGCAGCTTTCACGGACTGGTGACCTTCTATCGCCGCTTTATTCAAGGCTTCAGCTCTATCACGGCCCCAATTACAGATTGCATCCGAAAGGGGACGTTTGAGTGGACGAAGGCCGCCTCAGCCGCATTTGGGCTCCTCAAGGAGGGCATGACCCAACCACCTATTCTTAGACTTTCTGATTTCACGAAGGTGTTTGAGGTCTCTTGCGATGCCTCCGGGGTTTGTATTGGTGGTGTTCTGAGTCAAGAGACCCACCCCATTGCATACTTCAGTGAGAAATTGAGCGATGCTAAATTGCGTTATTCTACATATGATAAAGAGTTTTATGCAGTTGTGCAGGCCCTTCGGCATTGGAGACATTACTTGTTGCACCAGGAGTTTGTCATGTTTTCTGATCATGAGGCACTCAAGTATCTCCATGCCCAGAAGAAGCTCAATTCTCGTCACAGTCGCTGGGTGGAGTTCCTTCAAGAGTATACATTTGTGCTGAAGCACAAGGTCGGTGCGGAAAACCGGGTGGCCGACGCTCTGAGCCGCCGCGCTTATCTTTTGACCACCATGAGTGTAGAGGTGGTAGGGATGGATAGGATGAAGGAGGCATATGCCGATTGTCCGGACTTCAGTCCGATTTATACCACCCTTCAGTCAGGGCCGTCCCAAGAGCACATTGATTATATGTTGCAGGATGGTTATCTCTTTCGGGGGAGTCGCTTGTGTGTTCCATGGACTTCAGTTCGCGACTTCCTCACTTGGGAGATGCATGCGGGAGGTCTAGCCGGTCACTTCGGTCGAAATAAGACCATCGAGGTAGTCGAGCATCATTTTATTGGCCTAGTTTGAAGCGTGACGTTGCTCGCATTGTGGCCCAGTGTCGTACCTGCACTATGGCCAAGATGAGGAAGCAGGTTTCAGGTCCTTATACTCCTCTTCTTGTGCCTGATAGGCCGTGGCAGGATATCAGCATGGATTTTGTTTTGGGGTTGCCACGGATCGCTCGCAAGCATGATTCAATTTTTGTGGTGGTTGATAGATTTTCGAAGATGGCCCTCTTCATTCCTTGTTCAAAGGCTTCAGATGCCTCTAGGGTTGCTCGATTGTTCTTCTCTAGTGTAGTGAGCCGATTTGGGCTTCCTAAGTACATTGTGTCCAATCGAGATGTCCGATTCACTAGCTACTTGTGGAAGACCCTTTGGCATTTGATGGGCACTCAGCTCAAATTCTCCACAGCCTACCATCCCCAGACTGACGGGCAGATTGAGGTAGTCAATAGAAGTTTGGGGAACCTCTTGAGATGCTTGGTTAGGGAATGCGAGAGGGACTGGGATTCGATTTTGCCACTTGCCGAGTTCGCATATAATGACTCAGTCAACAGGTCCACAGGCATGAGTCCTTTTGAGGTTGTTATAGGATATAGACCTAGGAAGCCAGTGGATCTAGTTCCCTTACCCATGCATGCTAGAGTGTCACAGTCTGCAGAGTCATTTGCCGAGCATGTTAGGGGTTTGCATGATGGTATTCGTCGCCATATAGAGACCAGCAACGCACAATATAAAGAGTTGGCTGACGCTCATAGACACCCCCGTGAGTTCTAGAAGGGAGATTATGTCATGATCCGGGTAAGACCGGAACGGTTTCCTTCTGGAGTCGTGAAGAAACTACAGGCTCGTGGTGCTGGCCCCTTTAGAGTTTTGAAGCGAGTTGGATCCAATGCATAAGTTGTAGACTTTTCGGATGACTATGGTATCAGTTCCACATTCAATGTCTCGAACTTAGTCGCATATAGGGACCCGGCAGTGATCCCTAGTGAGTTGTTCGGGCCTTCTCCACCCCTTGTGAGTGAGCCCTCCCCTGAGAGTCAACTTCCAACCCTGTCACCTCAGCAGTGTGAGCGGATAGAGTCTATACTAGATGAGTAGGTAACCACCACTAGGAGTGGCGCGTATCACCGCTACTTGGTGCGTTGGAGGGGACGGCCCACGTCCGATGATGCATGGATCACCTGGGGAGAGTTGGAGAGGTTAGATTCAGACTTGCTAGAGCGGTACCAGAGCGATAGAGACCCTTACTCGACAGGGTCGAGTTCTTCCCACCCGGGGAGAGTTGGTGAGGACATCCGAGCAAGAATACAGCTCGACTCAGAGAGCCGCCGGTACCGAACACATAGCACGACTCGGTCGACACCGACCTCTTTGTGGCTAGGGGACAGTCTGGAGTCTCCCCCGGAGCTTTGACACTTTAGTACATATTTTTGTACGTACATGTATTTTGTACATATTTGAGTCGTATTTGTATTTTGTACATATTTGGGTCATATTTGAATTTTGTACGTATTTGGTATTTTGTACGTACTTGATCATATTTTGTATTGTGTACGTCTTAGGTGTGTCTTTGGCATGTATTTGGGTTTGCATCATTTTGGGATTTCAAATTTCAAATGGGTTTGAATTTAAACTCCAAGGAGGGAGAATGGAGCCCATAGAATTTAAATTTCAAATGGGTCAAACACAAACTCCAAGGAGCAATGATGGAACCCATAGAATTCAAATTTCAAATGGCTTCAAATCTAAACTCTAAGGAGGGAAGATGGAGCCCATAGAATTTAAATTTCAAATAGATTCAAATTCAAACTCCAAGGAGGGAAGGTGGAGTCCAAACTCTATATATTATCATGTATTCCCCCCCTTGAGGGATTTGATGAATGAATGAAATTAGAAGTTTGCCAAGAGCATTTCCTTCTTCTTCCTCCCCTCCCCTCTAGGGTGTGACACCCTCTATCTCTCCTCACCCTCTTCTTCTACCCTTCGGAGTGACTCCTAAGGTCTATTACAAATTTCTTGCTACTCAAGCTGCTGGGAGACGACCTCTCCAACCTCTCCCCAAGCTCAGAGCTCAGAGATCTGTTGGGACTGGTGCGATGGATTCAGAGGGGGGTGAATGAATCCCCTTATAAAACTCTTGCCCAATTAAAACTTCCTAATACAAACTGAAAGCCAATGAACAGTAGCGGAATTAACAGATTCACTAGGTCAACTAAAATGCTTACAGATGAACGGATTAGTGACTTAGGATCAATGTCAAGGGACACTCAAAATAGTTATCGAACAGACAATGTGCAATCAACAACCTTAGACTTGTGATTTCAGCATTTTTCTCTTTTCTTAATTTTCTCTTTTCTGATTTAACTCTTTCATATTTATCCAGTAGATGCTCATGCATGGCAACTAAATCATCATAGCGAATATCCTCGGTCTCAGAATTTACCTGGGATGGAGACTCATCTTCAGTCTGATCCCTTCGATCAGCCATCATACAAACTCCAACTTGTTCCTTATAGATGGTGTTTATTTTGTCTATTATCTTCTTCCCAGACTTGCATCCTGCAACACATGGAAACTTTTCAATATTAACTGAGTTTCTCAGAATGTTAAAGACAGTAGCATTCTCACTCTCTTTTATCCTATCCTCTCTAGACCATATGGTCTTATTTTGAGGTACTTTATGTGGCCCTTTTGATATAAGACTCCATAGATTTGGATCAATGGAGTTCAGGTGAACACATAGGCCGCCTATCCATTTGTTGAAGTTAGAACCATCAAAAACAACAGAAAATGCCATTGAAAGAGCAACTGAATAAGTTCAGATCCAAAAACCTAAAAGACAAGATTACAAATGCACCGAACTACAAATAGCAAAGCACCACACAGATTAGCAGGATCCTCTGCAGATCGTTGGATCTGGAAAGTCAGAGACCCGCTCTGATACCAATTGTTGGGACTGGTGCGATGGATTCAGAGGGGGGTGAATAAATCTCCTTATAAAACTCTTGCCTAATTAAAACTTCCTGATACAAACTAAAAGCCAATGAACAGTTGCGTAATTAACAGATTCACTAGGTCAACTAAAATGCTTACAGATGAACGGATTAGTGACTTAGGATCAATGTCAAGGGACTCTCAAAAAAGTTATCGAACAGACAATGTGCAATCAACAACCTTACTAGACAGAGAGAAACACATCGAGCCTAAGCATGCATCTAGCGAAGCACAATAGACAATCAAACCACTGCACAGAATATTTTTAAGGTTGTTCGGTCCTCCAGACCTACGTCCACCCCACACTCAAACCAGAGTGTGGATTCCGCTGCCAAACAGCTTGAAAACCGCTGGGCGACACAGCTTGCCTACAAACCGCTGACTAACAGCTTGACCGCTGGGCATTACAGCTTTGCCAACCGTTGGGGACTACAGCTTAACCCGTCCAGAGGAATCCTCCTCTGCCCACTGAGCAATACAGCTTGCAGTCCGAGGTATCCACCCCGCCCGCTGAGCAACACAGCTTGCTGACCAGAGGAATCCTCCTCCGCAACCGCTGAGCAATACAGCTTAGCTCTGCTGACTAACAGCTTGAAACAAAGGTAAAAAGAAAAACAAAGGATGATGAAACACAGCGACTGAAAGTTGTAAAAGATAGAACACAACGTGGCTCTCAAAGAGCTAACTGGCCTGGATTTGATCCATGGTCCAGTAGAGGCAAATCTTCAGATGAAACTTCTTTTCTTCTCTTCTAACTCTTGATCTCTCTTTCTGTCTCCTTTTTCTTTCTTCTTCTTCGTCTTTTTTCTTCTCTGCTACCCTCTCTTTCTTTTTCACGAACTCTTTTTCTCTTCTTCTCTCTTTCTCTTCTATCTGGATCGTACAGACTCTTTCTGCTTCTACTCTTCTAATGTAACTTTTGATCCTCTCTGCACGAGCATCTTCTCCAGATGGAGAAGTCTTCTTTTTATAGCAGGAGCAGATAGGTGGGCGTGTGTCCTCCACGAATTCCCGCCCTAGCGCTTTGAACACGTGGCAGCATTTCAGCCTGCTGCACTACACGTGTCACGATCCTGGCACTTCCTCCATTCTTGGATCACGTGCCCTTCTTAAGCTCCTCGAGCAGCAGTCCTGTCAGATCAGGCTTGTTATCAGTGTGAGTTAATCTAAAAGGAAAGAAAGGATGCATCGAGTAAGTTTGATATTTGAACTGAGACTGTACAGACTTGATGCACAAAATACAGTGTGCATATAAGAAAGTATGTACAACGAGAATGAATGCACGGACATGTCATCCACGAGTGTACAGACTTTGAATGCATGTAATGCATTTTGCATATGGAGAAGTATGCACATTGAAAGTGAATGTACAGACATGCCATCAACGAGTGTACAGACTTTGCGTGCAATGTACAAATGATGTACAGACTTTCTGTGCCTAACGCTTAAGCCTGAATGCATCATGTATAGACTTCCTAAGACATCAAGGCAGTCGTGTGCAGACTTAGTGTATGTGCGAGACAATTCAATGTAGTATGCATATAGTAAAGTATGCACATTAAAAGTGAATGCACGGACATGCCATCAACTGTGCAGACTCTGCGTGCAATGTACAAATAATGTGCAGACTTGCTATGCCTAGAGTTTAAGCATGAATGCATGATGAACAAACTATGGGTGTGCATGTGTGGACTTTGAGTGCATGACACTACCTTACGTATGTATGCGGCAGAATGTATAGACTTTGAATGCATGGTAAAGAGTGTATAGACTTTGTTTTGAAAGATTGCACAAATGCAGATAGGGAAGTCTGCACATTGAAAATGGATGCTCGATCAATCATTCATATGCAGACACATGGTGATCAATCTTTTCATACTCATAGTGCTTGCTGACATCAAAACCATAGGGGCACAACAATCTCCCCCTTTTTGATGATGGCAATACTATGAGTCACACAGACCCAAACTATTCTCCCCCTTTGACTTCGTCAAAAAGAAAATAGTTTGAGAGAGAAAAATTAAGCAGGTATGAAAAGATTGATATAACATCTCCCCCTTTAACTACACGAAAGCACATTCTCCCCCAAAGTGCAATATGACACCACATATTCTCCCTAGATAAAAAGGAAGAACGACCATACATGAAACTCCCCCTGAATAAAGGAATACAATCAACAAGCACAGGGGCAGTTAGACAAACAAGTATCAATCCTCCCCCTTTAAGAAGCAATAAATGAAATCTATACAACAGTCCTTGCACAGAATAAAGCAAAAGTTTCAAGAGGATATGTGAGGAGTGTGTCACAGCTACAAGAAGTTGATTGAGGAAGAATGTCAAGGCAACATACAGAGCATAGGATCTTTCAGTAACAGTTCAGTAGAAAGAGTAAGTATTTTCAAGTAATAATCAGGAAACAGATGTGCAAGATGATGGAGCAGTTAAGGATGTAACTGATCAGACGCAATTTTATTCCATGTACCACTATTATAAGTCCAATTAAGGATAGACTCTCCTATCATAAGGAGTTGTGAATTAAACTACATGACAAAATGGGTTTAAGCATGATGTATACCAAATTTGACAATTATATACAATACTCGTATCTGAAACTGAGTTTTAATAAAGGTGAACCAATTATTCATATAGCATTCCAGTTCAATCCTCTTCCATCTTACTCAATTAATCTCAATGACTCCTTTAGGAGTTACACATTGTAGTATTGAGATTAAACACCTTTAATAGTATTTGAAGTTGACTTTGTTGGCAGAAATTTTATGATATCCATTTTTAGATTTTACTTTTGAACTTCACTTTATTTTTCTTGAGCAATCTTGGTTGATTAACACCTTTTTACATGAGGCAAAACACGTCTCAGGTGAAATGACCCAGTTACTCAGTGTGAAACCGCATTGCCTCTCGAACATGAGAACAAAGTTAGCAATTGGAGTGTCTTTTTACATGAAGAAACACCTTGATCAGAGGCCGGGATCTCCAGTTACTCAACACAACCATGCCATTGCTCTATCAGACTTTTCAATTATTTTTATACCAGAGATAACTGTGGCATTTCATAACATAGGTTTACTCCATTTCTTTGAGGGAGGACCTAGTTTCTCAATGATCAAAGTCATTGCTCTGAATTTTGCTTTTCTTTTTAGTCAACTTCAGACAGATTTAATGTTTAAGAACAATACTACTAACATGTATCTCAACCAAAATAACCTTGATTTCCAATTTTCAGATTTCAGAAGGTTTTGTCCAGAGATTACATGAAACAGTTGGTTAAAGTTTATTAAAACTTGTGATTCAAATACTTTCAAGTCTTTCAAATCCAAATTCATGAATACATTAGACTTACACCAACATAGATCAATCAGTTATTCTCAAACCTGTATAATAGGAGTTTCTTTTAAGATATTAGATTTATAACTGAGGTACACAGATTTAAGTCTCTTCAAAATCAGTTCAAACAATATTCTGACAATAGCATTCAATAGCAGAGACAATAACAAGCATGTATAGAAAGTGAGAATTGAAACACATGCTTGTAGCAGATATGATCAATATGCATCAGACAGATTTTTAGAAAGCCAATAGCAATGAGTTTACAAATATGCAACAAGAAGCATACACTTGAGCAATGCAATTCAGAAACTGATGAGAGTCTGGAATTCAGTCAAACCAGATTGACAATAGTGACAGGGAAGAATTCAAGTGAGGCACTCCTTCAGCAAATTAGGAAGTACTAGACAGAGATTCCAGATTAGAGGGAAGTGAGTGTTCAGTTTATGAAAGACTGATGAATTTAAAATGCTCCCCCTGTCTAGATGTAATGAGTCATTTCTTTTTTGGATTTTAAAAAAAATGAAATGCTATGCAATTTACTGCATGTATGCAAATGCATTGATTTTCTAGCAAGCATTACATGGACACATGTGGCATGAATACATGCAAGGTCTAGACAAAACTCCCCCTTGACTTTATGCATTGAATAACTAAGTTCTGAATGCAATTTATGCAATGAGCATGTTGCTAGGAGTTTAATGAGTTATGCTCATGAATGTCTTGAACTCTCCTATGTGCAATATGACCCATGGCTGAGGACTTAGTCCAAATGACCACCTCACACATCGTAAGAACTTCCAGATAGATTACATCTACCCTTTAGTAACTTACCATTTGATGTACCATAGTGGTCATGCAAATCAGAGCAATACAACATGCAGGGAGTATAACATATCATGCATCATGACATAGATATGCAATGCATTCAGAGACAAACTACAATTATTTCCATGTGCATTTCAGACTTTCTATTAGATTCAGTTAGATGATGTACAAAAGAATTAACATGATATGCAATCATTTAAAGCAGACAAATTTTGAAAATAGAATTTAAGCAAAGTTTCGAGAACTGACCTGAAGAGTGCAATCATGGGGTTTTCATTCTTGAGTGCCTTGGTTTATTAACTCCCTTTATTCATTTCCAAGCCACACCTGCAATACAACAAACTATTTTGTACAAGCAGGTACCCAAGTGGTCTTGGGTCCTGAAGTACCAGTGGCACCTTTGGATGGTGCTCTCAACTTTTTCTTAGCTAGATAGTCATCAAACTCCATCAGATAACAATCATCCATAGAGTGTCCAAATTTTCCACAATATCTACATGAAACAGCAGAATTTTTTATTTTATTATGCACATCAGCATAAGCATGAGATTTATGTCCATGAGTATGAACCTTTCTGTTGTTTACATGAACATTTTGTCTCTCATTGTCAGTTAGCCAACAGTTTGCAGATTTATGACCCGGCTTTCCACAATTAAAACATGCAGAAGTCTTCCTTTTAAAATTGAGTTCATTTTTGCCAAAAGCATTTTGATCTTTAGGAAGATTAACAGTTTTAGAATTAAAGTTCTTCCCCTGAGCACGCCAGCAATCCGTGACAATATGGCCATGCTTCCCACATTTGAAGCACTCATTGTGCTTGCCTCTAGGGATAATATCATTTCTATCAAAAGTATTTTGATACACAGGGGTTTTAGCAGATTTGTGACGATTGTTACTCCCCTGTGCATGCCAGCATTGTGCAACAATGTGGCCCAATTTGCCACAACAAAAGCATTGAAGTTTCCTTTTAGGAATTGCATGATTTTTAGCATGGACATGTTTATCATGCATTCCCACAGCAGACATGTCATCTATTTTCATTAACTTACATTCATGCATGAGATGACCCATTTTATGACAGTAAAAGCATTTAGATTTCCTGTTTTGAACAAAATAGGATTTCTTAGCATAAGAAGTCCTAGCATGAAATCTATCATCATCATTCTGCATGACAAGACAATCGTTGATTACATGGCCAAAATTTTCACAATAAAAGCATTCAATATTCTTTCTGTGAACAATTGGGAATTTTTTAGCCTTAGACTTGTTTGCATGAAATTTATTATTCTTCTTGTGTTTTCATTTTCACATTTGTGTTCTGTTTTTGAATCTTCTGATCATCAGACTGTTTTGAAGAAGGTGCAGAAGTGCTAGCTAAAGTTGAGCTACTCACAAATGTTGTGTATAGTTTGTTCCTTAGAGCCTGCTTAATTTGAGAATTGCACCCTTTCTCTTCACTCAATTTGGTGACTTCAACATTCAAAGAAGCTTTCATTTTCTCTTTACGACAAATTTTAACATGGAATGGTTCAATTCAGTTACCTCAGATTGCAGAGAAGAAATTTTGAGTTCTGAATTAGTCAAGTCTTCCTCACATGAGATAATTTGTCTCTGCATGGCATCATTCAAATTTTTAACAATTTCTAGTTCCTATTTCAGTTTCAATTCATTCTCAAATTGAATTTCCTTATCAGTAGATTTTTCTTTCTCAACAGCCAGAAGCCTCTGTGATATAACAACATTTAAGACCATGAGTTTCTTGTTTTGTTCTTTTAGATCTTTATTCTCCTCAATCAACTCATTTTTGTCATCAGATTTCAGCTTTTTATTCAACTCGTCTTCAGTCTGTTCTAGATGTATTTTTCTGTTTAATAACTCTTCATTTTCGGCTCTAAGAGAGTCAATTAATTCTTCTTTCAATTTCAATTCAGATTTTAGATTTTCATTTTCAGCCTTTAGACTTGTGATTTCAGCATTTTTCTCTTTTCTTAATTTTCTCTTTTCTGATTTAACTCTTTCATATTTATCCAGTAGATGCTCATGCATGGCAACTAAATCATCATAGCTAATATCCTCAGTTTCAGAATTTACCTGGGATGGAGACTCATCTTCAGTCTGATCCCTTCGATCAGCCATCACACAAACTCCAACTTGTTCCTTATAGATGGTGTTTATTTTGTCTATTATCTCCTTCCCAGACTTGCATCCTGCAACACATGGAAACTTTTCAATATTAACTGAGTTTCTCAGAATGTTAAAGATAGTAGCATTCTCACTGTCTTTTATCCTATCCTCTCTAGACCATATGGTCTTATTTTGAGGTACTTTATGTGGCCCTTTTGATATAAGACTCCATGGATTTGGATCAATGGAGCTCAGGTGAACACATAGGCCGCCTATCCATTTGTTGAAGTTAGAACCATCAAAAACAACAGAAAATGCCATTGAAAGAGCAACTGAATAAGTTCAGATCCAAAAACCTAAAAGATAAGATGACAAATGCACCGAACTACAAATAGCAAAGCACCACACAGACTAGCAGGATCCTCTGCAGATCGTTGGATCTGGAAAGTCAGAGACCCGCTCTGATACCAATTGTTGGGACTTGTGCGATGGATTCAGAGGGGGGAGAATGAATCCCCTTATAAAACTCTTGCCCAATTAAAACTTCCTGATACAAACTGAAAGCCAATGAACAGTTGCGGAATTAACAGATTCACTAGGTTAACTAAAATGCTTACAGATGAACAGATTAGTGACTTAGGATCAATGTCAAGGGACTCTCAAAATAGTTATCGAACAGACAATGTGCAATCAACAACCTTACTAGACAGAGAGAAACACATCGAGCCTAAGCATGCATCTAGTGAAGCACAATAGACAATCAGACCATTGCACAGAAGATTTTTAAGGTGGTTCGGTCCTCTAGACCTACGTCCACCCCACACTCAAACCAGAGTGTGGATTCCGCTGCCAAACATCTTGAAAACCGCTGGGCGACACAGCTTGCCTACAAACCGCTGACTAACAGCTTGACCGCTGGGCATTACAGCTTTTCCAACCGTTGGGGACTACAGCTTAACCCGTCCAGAGGAATCCTCCTCTGCCCGCTGAGCAACACAGCTTGCTGTCCTAGGTATCCACCTCGCCCGCTGAGCAACACAGCTTGCTGACCAGAGGAATCCTCCTCCGTAACCGCTGAGCAATACAGCTTAGCTTTGCTGACTAACAGCTTGAAACAAAGGTAAAAAGAAAAACAAAGGATGATGAAACACAGCGACTGAAAGCTGTAAAAGATAGAACTGACGGGATCGAAAAATGGCTCCAACAAAAAAAAAGTTGTGAATTAGTATTTATGGTCGTGTTTTGTTAATCGGGCCACATGTTTAAGCCTAATAGATCATGTTTATGTCTACAATAATCATGTAAGAGTCTTTTTTTATTTTGTGTCTTTTAATCTTCCCAAGAGAGTTATAATGAGTCTTAGGTGTTAGGTGTTAGTTGAAGTTTAATGAGTGTCTTTTGATTTTCTTTTGAAGTCTATAAATGTGTTATGTAACCTCTCTTTAAAAAATAATGAAGTTGAAAGAAATTTTTGGAAACGTATCCTTGTGAGGTGTGAAGCCTTCTTCCTTGTGTGCTCTTCTCCGAGAAGGAGATGGGGTGAGATGCCCCGGGGTGAGAAGCCCCTTGCTACCCACCGTCCACCCCCCATTCCCTCCATCCTCCCTCTCACCACCTCCCACCAATAGCCCAAACCCCACCTGCGAATCCCCTTGAACCCCATTCCCGTGAGAACCCAACCCCCCATCATCATCTATCCTGACCACCGTTCCACCCTGCCCTACCCTCCATTACCAAGACAGTTCCCTATAGCTCCTGTCTTCCAGAACCGTTTGCTACTCTCTGCTCTGCAACCTCACCACTCTCACTTTCCCCACCCTTCGCCTACCCCTTCCCTTTCTCTTTCTTACAGCCACTCCCACAATGGCATCGGAAGTGAGAAGCTCGTGGTTGCATCGTCTCCGTGAAGAGACGGGTGAGAAGCCCCAACCATGCACGTCTTCCTACCCCCGGTCCCGCCGTCGCCACCCTCTCCAACCACCACCGCAATCCTTTCTACAACCACCAAGCAGAGCCTTCCTCTCCTCTGCACTTCTCCTCTCTCCCTCAGATACTCTTTCCTCTCCCTGCTAACACAGTACCACAGCCGGTTCCTCTCCCTTTCTCTTCCCTGATACCCCCCATTGCAACTCTCTCTAAACTCCAACCCACATCTGTGTGTGAAACCAACCCCCTTTCTCCTGCCCATGCACCATGCCCATCTGAGAACCCCACCCTTGCCGCCATGCATGCCCCCATCGCCATGCACACCTCAGACATCCATGGCTAGTAGGAGAAAAAAAAAATAGAGTCCCGTTTTTACTACATGTCCCATCCCCCTCCCCGTGGCAGAGCCCCTCTCCCCTCTTCCCTCTCTCGCTCCCTATCTGTCTTCGCAAGAAGCCACGACCCCATGCGATACACCCGGCCCACCATTCCCTACCTGTAGATGGCCCAGAAGCGCTCAGCCCATATCCCTGCACTTTCCCCTCCCCATGATGTCCCACACGCCTACAACTCCCTCTGCAAACCTCTGCCAACATCAAGTCCCTCACCCGCAGCCCACCCCCTCCCTTCTTCTGACCCTAGCCTAGCCAGGAGAAGCTTTTGGATGTTGCTGCTGATGATTTTTGGAGAACAAGATGGGTATATACTCGGATACAGCATCAGATAGCATTCATCTATAATGGTCAAGTTAACTTTATTGTGAGAAGCCTCAACCAAGATCCATCTTCCATCAGGTTACTTTGTGCATTTGAAGGGAAGTATTTGGTTGAGGAGACAACTCAAGTTATTGTTGATAGCAGTGACACTTCAAATGGACATGATGGGGTCCAGTGTCTCAGTTGCTCTTGTTTCATCCCCAATGCAACTGGAAGAGGATTTATTGAGGTTAATGACCATGGTCTTGGCAACACTTTCTATACATTTATTGTGGATGAAGAAGATGTATCTTCTGAGATACGCATTGCTAGAGTGTATAATCAATGGGGTCTCTTCCGATGGTAACTGTCATGGGATGGTTACTGGAATGAAGCACAAGACACAAGCATTGGACTTTAATGGGATGGCTTCTTTGTAGAAGTCATTTACGGTTTAGGTCTTGAAATCTGAATTCTGATGGAAGCATCTTTCCTCTGACAAGATTTAGATGGGAACTGAAATTTTCCATGGATAATGATTGGTGTGCTGTAGCCAAGAAACTTTTGGATGTCCTATTTGGTGACATTGTGGATTTATGTGGACATCCTGTTGAGGTTGCATTATCAGATATGGCTCTGCTTCACAATGCTTTTCAGAAAGGCCAAAGACGTATAGTGGAATTCCTACTGAGATATGTGCCTGTTGATGATTTGAAGGGCTCAGTTTCACAAAGTACACGGGACAAATACGTAGGCATTTTGTTCAAGCTCGACATGCTTGAAACAAAATGGGAGAAAAATGAAAAGAAAAGAAAATCTCGGACTTGGAGGTTCGTCTCACATCAAATGGTATGAGAGCAAGTCGTCCGGTTTGTCCCAACAAGTCGGGGTCCTGCAGATTCGAGAATCAAGGTTCGAGGTCGAACCTTCTCCAAGTGGAGGGGTTTGACGAGATCGAAAAATGGCTCCAACAAAAAAAAAAGTTGTGAATTAGTATTTATGGTAGTGTTTTGTTAATCGGGCCACATGTTTAAGCCTAATGGATCATGTTTATGTCTACAATAATCATGTAAGAGTCTTTTTTCATTTTGTGTCTTTTAGTCTTCCCAAGAGAGTTATAATGAGTCTTAGGTGTTAGGTGTTAGTTGAAGTTTAATGAGTGTCTTTTGATTTTCTTTTGAAGTCTATAAATGTGTTATGTAACCTCTCTTTAAAAAACAATGAAGTTGAAAGAAATTTTTGGAAACGTATCCTTGTGAGGTGTGAAGCCTTCTTCCTTGTGTGCTCTTCTCCGAGAAGGAGATGGGGTGAGATGCCCCGGGGTGAGAAGCCCCTTGCTACCCACCGTCCACCCCCCCTTCCCTCCATCCTCCCTCTCACCACCTCCCACCAATAGCCCAAACCCCACCTGCGAATCCCCTTGAACCCCATTCCCGTGAGAACCCAACCCCCCATCATCATCTATCCTGACCAACGTTCCACCCTGCCCTACCCTCCATTACCGAGACGGTTCCCTATAGCTCATGTCTTCCAGAACCGTTTGTTGCTCTCTGCTCCGCAACCTCACCACTCTCACTTTCCCCACCCTTCGCCTACCCCTTCCCTTTCTATTTCTTACAGCCACTCCCACAATGGCATCGAAAGTGAGAAGCTCGTGGTTGCATCGTCTCCGTGAAGAGACGGGTGAGAAGCCCCAACCATGCACGTCTTCCTACCCCCGGTCCCGCCATCGCCACCCTCTCCAACCACCACTGCAATCCTTGCTACAACCACCAAGCAAAGCCTTCCTCTCCTCTGCACTTCTCCTCTCTCCCTCGGATACTCTTTCCTCTCCCTTCTAACACAGTACCACAACCGGTTCCTCTCCCTTTCTCTTCCCTACTACCCCCCATTGCAACTCTCTCTCTCTCTCTAAACTCCAACCCACATCTGTGTGAGAAACCAACCCCCTTTCTCCTGCCCATGCACCATGCCCATCTGAGAACCCCACCCTTGCCGCCATGCATACCCCCATTGCCATGCACACCTCAAACATCCATGGCTAGTAGGAGAAAAAAATAGAGTCCCATTTTTACTACCTGTCCCATCCCCCTCCCCGTGGCAGAGCCCCTCTCCCCTCTTCCCTCTCTCGCTCCCTATCTATCTTCGCAAGAAGCCACGACCCCATGCGATACACCCGGCCCACCATTCCCTACCTGTAGATGGCCCAGAAGCGCTCAGCCCATATCCCTGCACTTTCCCCTCCCCATGATGTCCCACACGCCTACAACTCCCTCTGCAAACCTCTGCCAACATCAAGTCCCTCACCCGCAGCCCACCCCCTCCCTTCTTCTGACCCTAGCCTAGCCAGGAGAAGCTTTTGGATGTTGCTGCTGATGATTTTTGGAGAACAAGATGGGTATATACTCGGATACAACATCAGATAGCATTCATCTATAATGGTCAGGTTAACTTTATTGTGAGAAGCCTCAACCAAGATCCATCTTCCATCAGGTTACTTTGTGCAGTTGAAGGGAAGTATTTGGTTGAGGAGACAACTCAAGTTCTTGTTGATAGCAGTGACACTTCAAATGGACATGATGGGGTCCAGTGTCTCAGTTGCTCTTGTTTCATCCCCAATGCAACTGGAAGAGGATTTATTGAGGTTAATGACCATGGTCTTGGCAACACTTTTATACATTTATTGTGGCTGAAGAAGATGTATCTTCTGAGATACGCATGCTAGAGTGTATAATCAATGGGGTCTCTTCTGATGGTAACTGTCATGGGATGGTTAGTGGAATGAAGCACAAGACACAAGCATTGGACTTTAATGGGATGGCTTCTTTGTAGGAGTCATTTACGGTTTAGGTCTTGAAATCTGAATTCTGATGGAAGCATCTTTCCTCTGACAAGATTTAGATGGCAGCTGGAATTTTCCATGAATAATGATTGGTGTGCTATAGCCAAGAAACTTTTGGATGTCCTATTTGGTGACGTTGTGGATTTATGTGGACATCCTGTTGAGGTTGCATTATCAGATATGGCTCTGCTTCATAATGCTTTTCAGAAAGGCCAAAGATGTATGGTGGAATTCCTACTGAGATATGTGCCTGCTGATGATTTGAAGGGCTCAGTTTCACAAAGTACACGGGAGAAATACGTAGGCATTTTGTTCAAGCCCGACATGCTTGAAAAAAATGGGAGAAAAATGAAAAGAAAACAAAATCTCGGACTTGGAGGTTCGTCTCACATCAAGAACACAACGTGGCTCTCAAAGAGCTAACTGGCCTGGATTTGATCCATGGTCCAGTAGAGGCAAATCTTCAGATGAAGCTTCTTTTCTTCTCTTCTAACTCTTGATCTCTCTTTCTGTCTCCTTTTTCTTTCTTCTTCTTTGTCTCTTTTCTTCTCTGCCACCCTCTCTTTCTTTTAAACGAACTCTTTTTCTCTTCTTCTCTCTTTCTCTTCTATCTGGATCATACAGACTCTTTCTGCTTCTACTCTTCTAATGTAACTTTTGATCCTCTCTGCACGAGCATCTTCTCTAGATGGAGAAGTCTTCTTTTTATAGCAGGAGCAGATAGGTGGGCGTGTGTCCTCCACGAATTCCCTCCCTATCACCTTGAACACGTGGCAGCATTTCAGCCTGCTGCACTACACGTGTCACGATCCTGGCACTTCCTCCATTCTTGGATCACGTGCCCTTCTTAAGCTCCTCGAGCAGCAGTCTTGTCAGATCAGGCTTGTTATCAGTGTGAGTTAATCCGAAAGGAAAGAAAGGATGCATCGAGTAAGTTTGATATTTGAACTGAGCCTATACAGACTTGATGCACAAAATGCAGTGTGCATATAAGAAAGTATGTACAAAGAGAATGAATGCACGGACATGTCATCCACGAGTGTACAGACTTTGAATGCATGTAATGCATTTTGCATATGGAGAAGTATGCACATTGAAAGTGAATGTACAGACATGCCATCAATGAGTGTACAGACTTTGCGTGCAATGTACAAACGATGTAAAGACTTTTTGTGCCTAACGCTTAAGCCTGAATGCATCATGTATAGACTTGCTAAGACATCAAGGCAGTCATGTGTAGACTTAGTGTATGTGCGAGACAATTCAATACAGCATGCATATAGTAAAGTATGCACATTGAAAGTGAATGCACGGACATGCCATCAACTGTGCAGACTCTGCGTGCAATGTACAAACAATGTGCATACTTGCTATGCCTAGAGTTTAAGCATGAATGCATGATGCACAAACTATGCGTGTGCATGTGTGGACTTTGAGTGCATAACACTACCTTACGTATGTATGCGGCAGAATGTATAGACTTTGAATGCATGGTAAAGAGTGTATAGACTTTGTTTTGAAAGATTGCACAAATGCAGATAGGGAAGTTTGCACATTGAAAATGGATGCTCGATCAATCATTCATATGCAGACACATGGTGATCAATCTTTTCATACTCATAGTGCTTGCTGACATCAAAACCATAGGGGCACAACAAGATCGTGGTTGTGTTGCAAGCGTGGAGGAGGTAGATCTATGCTGTCCTGCGTCCCCTTCTAGCTGTCTGCCTACAGAATTGGACCTCAAAGACCAGGTTGGAACCACATATTCCCGTCCTCAAAACCCCTTTGCTTCTTCATGACATTTCTTCCTCTTCCTGTCGGAGACCTACCCTGAAAATCCAATTCCCTAACTCTTTCTGTGCGAAAAGTTGCTTTTGTAAGCCTTTTTTCTGCGCAGGCTGCCTCTGTGCAGACTTACAGAAAATCAGAACCCTAAATAACAAGCTGGTACACCCTCTTCCAGACCCCTGAACGCCTTGACCTCTTCATAACTTTTTTTCTACTACATGTCCCCTAACCGTTCCAGAAAACCTCACCTCAAACTTCGTTCAGGACGAAAATTTCTCTTTGGAACCGTTTTTGTCGTGCAGACTGCCCCTGTGCAGTCCAAGCGGGACAGTGCTCAATCACCTCCAAAGGGATGGCCCTCGAATCTTCTCAGAACGACCAGAGTTTTTGACCGTTGTCTATACACATCCTAAAACCCTCTCCATATTTTTCTTGCACCTTCTAGAACCCTTTTTCTTTGCTTTCCACGTCTACCTTCAGCCCCCTCAGTTCTGACTACACTGGATTACAGAACTGAGCCCAGTCTGTTTCCCCTCCCCACGCCCCAAAATCACCATTGCATTCAATCCCGCCACTGCTACTATATCACCCCACGACCCTCACCTATCCACCAGAGAAACTCCCGCCCCATTTGCCATCCCCAAGCCCCGGTTCCAGCCCCATCTTTCCCCCTCTGTCTGGCTGCCAGCAGACAGTCCAGAAGCGCAGGGTCTGCTCCAACAATTCGTCCTGGCTACCACGGACATCCTCAGCGACTCTCCTTCCTCTGAGAACGTTGGGACATTCCCACCAGCATCCACGCCAAGTTTTGTGACCGACGGATAATCAGAAGGTGGCGTACTGGGCTCGCCTTCCTGCTGCTCACCTGCACCGGCGCTGACTGGCCTGCAGTCTGCCCGCCCGTCGAGGACACGCCGGAGCTTCCTCCCAGCGCCGTCGGCTTCCAGCTTCTTCACTGGGGTTCGTCATCCATGACTGCATGCTCCCAGGGACGTTGGTGCCTTCTTCGGCCTCCGTGGCGCGCCATCCTTGTTGCTAGTTCCTGTGTGTACCGATTTGCAGCGATTCGTAGACGACGAACTACACCGACCCGGTACCCGTCACCCCACTTCGCACGACCCCTGGATATCGCTGTGTGCCTTTTACCTCCCTGCGAGGAGTGGACTTTGTTTTGCGTTGTATCACTGTTTAGCTCTTGTACCATGTGGTCGTGTGACTTGGCCGGGCTTCTTCCCCACGCCCCGAGCGTGGAGGTATGCGTCCATTTTCTTGCTTGGTTAGCTTGCTTATTTAGTATAGTTTCTTGACGCCCCTTCTTGTGAGATCATAGGCACCTAGCTCTTACATTTGATATATCACTGCCCCGGTGAGAGAGTGTGACCGTCTCGTGACCCGACCGAGTCACGCGTGTGGAGTTGACCACCCTAGACTCGTCGGTTTCTCAACCGTGCAGATCGGCGCGCTTCCCTCTCTTGGGACGCCTGCGAGCTATAGTTTCTTGTAGATTGGTGTAAATTTCTTCCTTGGAAACCTTAGGTGTCGAGCGAACGCCATTCGCGCTATTGTCGTTGCTGGTCATAGTTGTCATTTAGGCCCATCGTTGCATAGAGTCTTAGTTCGCATAACGTCCCGCATCAGCTGCTGTAGACTGGCCTTCGAGGCATACTAGTCTATAAGGTGTCTGGATTTGTTCATGTGGTTGTTGTTGTTGATCAGCCTATGAGGTGTAGTGGCATGTTGCCAAAGACTGGGAACTGGATACTGGAGGTCTGCCTGAGTAAGGTGTTTTGGCCTGTTGTCGGCCGCTAGGAGTTAGAGGCTAAAAACCTTGATACTTAGACTGGAGACCCGCCTGGCTAAGGCATGCTGGTCTACTGATGGAAACTGGAGGTCCGAGGCTGGAGACTGGAAGGCAAAGATTGAATGCTGGGACTGGAGATTGTGACCCAGATACGGGAGACAAAGTACTGAGGCTGGAAACTCGGAACTGGAGACTAGAAGCTGGGTGTTGGTACTGAAAACTGGGATTTGGAGGCTGGATACTGGGACTGGAGGCTGGGTATTGGGACCGAGAGGTGGCAACTGGAGGCTGGGAATTGGATGTTGGGATGGGAGACTGAAGAGTGGGACTGGAAACAGGAAATTGGGAACTGGATATCGGGACTGGATACCGAGACTGGGGACTAGAATCTGGCTACTAGGTGCTGGGATGGAAGGCTGGGACTGGGAACCGGATGTTGGATATGGCGACTGGTCATTGGATACTGGGTGCTGGGACTGGAGGCCTGCCCCTATGAGGCATGCTAGCCCATTGCGGGAAACTGGAATTGGAAATGGGAA
Organism: Amorphophallus konjac; assembly: GCA_022559845.1. Taxonomy (NCBI): domain Eukaryota; kingdom Viridiplantae; phylum Streptophyta; class Magnoliopsida; order Alismatales; family Araceae; genus Amorphophallus; species Amorphophallus konjac. Next base: position 110,148,299 of record CM040118.1, read on the forward strand.
GTTGGAAATTAGATGCTGGGAATTGGGCATTGGAATCGGAGGCTGGAACTGGAAGCCAGAAGCGGAGTACTAGTACTGGATACTGGGAATTGGGGTACTTGAACTGGATGTTGGAGGCTGGGTACTGGAACTGGGCACTGGAAACTGGATACTGGAAGCTGGATTTTAGAGCTGGGTATTAGACATTGGATACTGGAGACTGGATACTGGAAGCCGGGTACTGGAAACTGGAAGTTGAAAGCTTGATATTGAAAACCAGAGGCTGGGAGTTGGAAGGTAGAGACTGGGAACTAGAAGTTGGATATTGGAGACTGGAAGCTGGAGGACAACCCCTAGGACGGTGTTGACATGGAGGACTAAGAACTGGAAGCTGGAGGCCGACTCGAGAGAGTGCATTGGCCTATGTTACTGGCGACTGGAAGCTGGAGGCCGACCCGTGAGGGTGTATTGGTCTATCTTACTGGAGTCTGAAAGCTGGAGGCCGACCCGTGAGGGTGTACTGGCCTATGTTGCTGGAGACTGGAGACCGACCCATAAGGGTACGCTGGCCTATGTTACTGGCGACTGAAAGTTGGAGGCCGACCCGTGGGGCTATGTGGGCCTATGTTGCTGAGGACTGGAAGCTGGAGGCCGACCCATGAGGGTGTATTGGTCTATCTTGCCGAGGACTGGAAGCTGGAGGCCGACCTGTGAGGGTGTATTGGCCTATGTTGCTGGGGACTGGAGGTCGACCCGTAAGGGTGTGTTGACCTATATCACTGGGGGCTGGGAGCTGGAGGCCGACCCGTGAGGGTGCTTCGGCCTATGTTGCTGGAGACTGGAAGCTGGAGACCGACCCGAGAGGGTGTGTTGGCCTATGTTGCTGGAGTCTGGAACTTGGAGACCGACCCGAGAGGGTGTGTTGGCCTATGTTGCTGGTATTGTTTAGCCTAGGGAGTTGGAGTTGAGGTTGGCTGGCACGCTGTCATGGTGGCGTAGCCAGAGACCGGGACTGGGACTGGAGCTGGTTGGCTAACCATTGAGGTGTTGTAGCCGGATACTGGGACTGGTGACTGGAATTGGGCGGCTGGCCTGTGGAGGCGTTGTAGCCGGAATACTGGGATGGGTGATTTGAACTGGAACTGGGCGGCTGGCCTGTGAAGGCATCGTAGCTGGAATGTTGGGACCGAAAACTGGAACTGGAACTGGGAGGCTAGCCTGTAAAGGCGTTGTAGCCGAAACTGGAAATGAAAACTGGGCGGCTGGCCTGTGAAGGCGTTGTAGCCGAACCTGGGACTGGAACTGGGCGGTTGGCCTGCAAAGGCGTTGTAGCTGAAACTGGGATTGGAGACTGAGCGGCTGGCCTACGAAGGCATTGTAGCCGAAACTGGGACTGGAGGCTGAGCGTCTGGCCTATGAAGGCGTTGTAGCTGAAACTAGAACTGGAGACTGGAACTGGAACTGGCCGGCTATTGTGTAGTAGCTGGAAGACTGGAGCTGGTCGGCTAACTGTGGAGGTGTGTAGCCGAATACTGGAGCTGGAATTGGCGATGGCCAACCCTCGGGGGGTGTAATGACCACCATTGTTGCAGAGTGACACTGAGGTCGCCGTCGGCGGGATGTCGTGGTTGATGACTTTCATGAGCGATGAGTAAAGAGGAAGAGAGTTCTTTTTTTTGTTTTCTCTTTACCAGCTCTACCGCCCTTGCGGGTTTTCGCCAGAGCTGACCCCCTTTTACTTTTTTCGGTATGCCCTTGCAGGTTTTCACACCGAGGGGTCACCCGATTTTTCCTGAGATGCCCTCGCGGGTTTTCACCTCAGCTGGGTTAATGGCAATTTTTGCCCTCAGTAATCCCATGGAAGGACTTGACTAAGGCCGCCGGGGTATCTCTATTTTTAACCCCATTTTTTTCTCATTTTTTTGACCTGGGAACCTTGTGGTTAGCGTCCGTAGCGTGCTGCTATCAGGGGACGTGACCTGGAGTTTATGTTGTTGATGGCTTGTAGTCGTTGTAGCCATGACTGTGGCTTTGACTGGTGGTCTTGGAACTAGTGAGCCTTAGTGGCGCATTGCTGGAATCATGACTGGGATCTGGGAACTGGTATGCCTTTACGGTGTATTGCTGGAGTTATGACCGGGTTCATGGTGACTCGACCATGATAGACTGGTGACTGGGAATTATGGGTTGATGGATTCTCATGATAGATGGATCCAAGGTTGTTGTCATGTAGAGGCCAACCGAGGTGGCGTGTAGGCAAAGGTTTGCTGGAATGAATGACTGGACTAATGCATGAATTGCTGGTGTATATGGGCCGACCGTGGAGGTGTGAGGCCAGAGGAAGTGTGAGCCAACTGGGGTGGTGTATGGCTAAATGCGGCGTGTAAGATCAATGAGCTAGAGAAATGTACTAGCCAGGGACTGGTATAGGCCACCAAGGGAGGGGAGTGGCGTGGGGAGCTGGTTTAGGCCGAATGTGATGGTATATGGCTGACAGGGAGGTGCATGATTTATAAACTGGAGCAGGGGATTGGTCAGTGACTGGTACAGGCCAACTGGCCAGGGATATGGTTGCTGGAAGGTGGGTAGCTGGTTGCCCCCAGCTGAGGGAGGAGAGAAATTTTATTTTTGTTCTCTTTATCAGCTCTGTCGCCCTTTCGGGTTTTCACAAGAGCTGGCCCCCTTTCGCTTTTTCCGATGCGCCCTTGCGGGTTTTCGCATCGAGGGGTCACCCAATTTTGCCTTAGGTGCTCTTGCGAGTTTTCACCTCAACTGGGTTACTGGCCTTTTTACCCCCAGCCGTCTCCTTGAGAAAGAGGACGACTGAGTCCGTCGGGGTATCTCTATTTTTAACCCTATTTCTTTTTATTTTTTATTTACCTGAGAGCCTTTTGGCTTTTCGGTGACTGGCGTTGGGTATCCTTAGCTTACTGCTGTCGAAGGACACTATCGGTGGGATCATTGTTGTTGATCCTCTGTTGTTGATGCTGGAGTTGCTCGCTGGGGCTTGGCTGGTTGCCAAGCAATTTGGAGCTTCATGTAGACCTTTAGGCTAGCTGATCCGTGTAGCTTGCAGCTGGAGCTCGAACCGAAGCTTGAGCGGATCGACTTTGGTGATGCAAAGGCTGAGGTTCTGGGTTGCGGTGGCGATAGGCCAAGTGTAAACGTAGGCCAACCGAAGAGGCATATTGGCCAAAGGTTAGGGATTTAACCGACTGAGAAGGTGTATCGGTCAGGAACTGGGTGATGTGTAGGCCAAGCATTGTGGTGTTTTGGCTGGAGATCAGGTGTTGGATTGACTGTGGAGGTGTTTAGTCAAGGGTATGTGTAGGTCGGCTGTGAAGGAGGACGACCAAGGTGGAGGCTTGACCAGCCATAACATCATATAGGTCAAGGGGGTAGCGGCCAATGTGAATGTTGTGAGACTGGGAGGAAATAGGTAGGTCGACAGTGATGGTGTATTGACCTGGATGCTGGGAGATGACCGACCGTGATGGTGTACTGGTCAAAGACTGGGTATTGGTCAACCGTCATGGTGTGACAGCCATAAGAAGATATGCTGACCCACTATTGTGGCGGGCCGGTCAGGGATTTAGAGTGAGGTGGTTGGCTATTCCAAGAGAGGAAGATATTTTTTCCTTTTTCTCTTTACCAGCTCTACCGCCCTTTCGGGTTTTCGCAAGAGCTGGCCCCCTTTTGGTTTTTCTGGTGCGCCCTTACAGGTTTTCACACCGAGGGGTAACCTGATTTTGCCTGAGGTGCCCTCGCGGGTTTTCACCTCAGTTGGGTTTGTGGCCTTTTTGCCCCCAGCCACCTTATGGAGAGAGTGGCTGAGTCCGCCGGGACATCTCTATTTTTAGCCCCCTTTTTTTGTTTTTTTTGTTTTGTTTTTTGATACCTGCGAGCCTTGCGGCTGTCGTCATTAGCTTGTTGCTATCGGGGGACGTTGCCCGGGGGTTGCGTCATTGGTGACTTGTTGCTGTTGTAGAAGCGACTGTGGATCGACCCTCGACCGAGTAGCTCGGGACTTCAGGGTGGATCCATAGACCGGCTGGTCTTTGCCGTAGGTGGCTGGGTCTTTGACTGGGATCTAGGAGGCTCGGCCTTAATGAACATGATGGCCAAAGCCGCGCTTGGACTGAGCATCCACTTGGGTGTTGCTACCCCTTGGATCATGGTAAATATCGAAGGGATAGACCTCCCGCCAGGGTTTGCTGGTAGCCACCGGTGGGGACCCGATGGAGCTTCGTCGACGTCGCCAATTGGCGTTGGCAGGGATTCCACCGAGTCATTAGCTGACGCATGTGGAGTTTCTTTGGAGCTACTCGGCGAGATTCACTCTCTTTCACTCTGCTGGCTTTTAAGCTTGGTACCATTCTGGTGAGTGGAGGGACCTCTTGACTCGGGACCTCCAAATGGGTTAGGCCTCTTTTCTAATGACCCATATTCATTCGAGGGAGGACGGACCCTCCTCCTTGGAGTTTCCCCCATTGTTTGGGCTTGGAAGGCTAGATACTGGACCGGGGTGATTACCCCCAGTGTGATACTGGTGCATCGGCTTTTCTGAGCGTCACCTAGTCTTCTGGAGGCAGGGGTGGCGGCGGTGGGTCACCCATTTTTGGAGCCGCTATGGCAACCCCTTTTTTTTGTTTGTAGGGCCGAGGTTGACTCAGCACCCATGTGGTGGACCGAATGAACCCGGTCCGGGGTTGTCTGGAGCATGGCATTTCTGGTGAGCGTCGGTGTAGTTGGAACTCGGGAGTGTAGTGCCCGAGCTGGGGCTGACAGAATGGCGACTCGGAACATGGTGTTCAGTTGGGCCCTCGGAGTTGTTGCTGAAACCCGGGGTTCGTGCCCCATGTTGTGAACTGAGGATGTTAGAGGGATGGTGACCCAGAGCTTGACGCCCGTACTGGGTGTTGGCGAAGCTAGTGCCTGAGGCTAAAAGCCTGTGTTGGGAGTTGATGAAGCTGGGATCCGGGATTGGAAACCCGAACTGAGTGCTTGACGACACTGGGTTCCAGAGCTAGAAGCCTATCTTGAATACTGATGGTGCTGGGACCCAGGATCGGATGTCGGTCTTGGGCGTTGTTGAAACTTGAACCCGGGGCTGGAGGCCCGTCTCGGGTGCTGATGGAACTGGGACTTGGGGCTGAACGCCCATCTTGGGCGTTGATGGAACTGCGACCCGGGCTGAACACCCGTCTTGGGTGTGGGTGGGACTGAGACTTGGGCTGAACACCCATCTTGGGTATTGATGGAGCTAGATCCCAGGGCAGGTGACCAGTCCTGGGTGTTGATGTAGCTGGAACCCGGGGCTAAATGCCCGCCTTGGGTGCTGCTGGAGTAGGGTCCCAGAGCAGGACGGACCCCTCCTTTTTTTTTGGTGTCGCTAGAGCTGGAACCCGGGGCTGAACGCCCGTCTTGGGTGCTGGTGATGCGGGAATACTGGGACCCAAGGCCGAGCGCCCATCCTGGCTATTGATGTAGCTGGGACCCAGGGCGGCAAGCCCATCTTGGGTGTTGATGTAGTTAGGACCCTGGGCTAGATGCCCGTCTCGGGTATTGATGTATCTAGGACCCGGGGTTGAACGCCCATTGTGGGTGTTGCTGGAGCTGAGACCCAGGGCTAGACGCCCATCTTGGGTGTTGCTGGAACTGAGACCCAGGGCTAGGCGTCCATTTTGGGTGTTTCTGTAACTGAGACCCAGGGCTAGACACCCATCTTGGGTGTTGCTGGAGTTGAGACCCAGGGCTAGACGCCCGTCTTGGGTGTTGCTGGAACTGAGACCCAGGGCTAGGCGCCAGTGTTGGGTGTTGCTGGAACTGAGACCCAGGGATAGACGCCCGTCTTGGGTGTTGCTGGAGTTGAGACCTAGGGCTAGATGCTTGTCTTGGGTGTTGCTGGAGCTGAGACCCAGGGCTAGATGCCCGTCTTGGGTGTTGAGGTGGCCTTGTCCTGAAGAGGAAACCCTTTGATGGGAGTTGGCATTGCTGGATCGTAGGGGTAAAGATCCTGTCGTAGAGCTGGGAGGCCGGGGGCCCAATGCGGAGAGTCCGCATCGGGGACCGACCTTGATGAGACTCGAGGTCATCTCCCCGAGCCAGATGCGGGGGAGCCTCGAACTCGAGGTTGAAAGCCCGTATTGAGTGCCGACTCATCGAAGACTCGGGTCGGAAGGCCCGTATAGAATACTGGGAGGCCTTGACCCCGGGGTGGAAAGCCCGTGCTGGGGGTAGGCTTGGCTGGGACTCGGAGCTGAGAGCCCGAGTGAGGTGCTGAGGAGCCGGAGACCCGTGGCAGAAAGCCCGTGTCAGGTGCTGGCGGAGCTGGGGACCCAGGGGTCAATGACCGCATGGGTCTCTGTTGTTGGAGGAGCAGAGGGGCCAGCTACCGGTATGGGTAGTCGCCGAACTGGGCTGCATGTCGGCCATGGCAATGGCGCCCGAGGATAAGGGCGAGCCGAAAGTTGAGCTAGCGTTGCAGAACATGATTGGCGTTGCCAACCGTAGGTGCCCGGCGTGGATGGCGATGAGGATTGGACCATAGGTCACTATCGCCACCGGTCTGTTGTTGCTGTTGCTGGTGCAGGTTGGTCGCTCGATGATGATCAGTCGCATGTTGCATGCTGGACGGGGGGCCCTCCTCTTCCTCTCCGATAAGAAAAGGTGAGGGTATTGCAGCATACACTTGACAGGTGTGACTCTTCTTCGATAGAAAGAAGAAAGGTAGGAGATGTCCCACCGGGCGTGCCATCTTTGCTTGCGACCGCGGGGAGTCACTTGTCATTTTGTCCTCGCGGCGGGGGTGTGGACTCACCTTTTACGGAAGGTCGAGATAGGTTGACTGGGCACGCGGGGAATCCGGGGGTATTGAGAAGAAGGCAGAGAGAATGATAGGAACGCACTGGAAGGGATGGCATATGGTTCATCATTTTGGGAGACTGGGACAGGGATGGCTGGGTGGAATGCAGGCGTGCCAGTCAATTTCTCGACAATCACCTATGGAACCGAGGATTGACCGGGGAAGCGTCGCCAAGACGTGGCACGTGACTCGAGGGATCGGGCGACACATGGATAGAAGGGGTTCCACGGGTGCGAGTGCTCAGAAGATTATGGGGATTCATGCACTGGACGTCTTTTCCCACCGGTCGCAAGCAACCGGTGTTTATTTTACATCGGATTGAATCCGAATACCTTTGTTTCTACTGCCGAAGAGAGAGTCAGGGACCCTAGGAGCCGCGACGTCGGGAGGGCTTAGTCCGTGCAACAGCAACAGGGCAACAGCAACATGACAGGGATAATTGGGGGCAGAGAGACTGGTTCCGGCGAGGAGGGGGATCCGCTCCCTGACTAGATTACATGACTCATGTGCCATGAAAGGTATTTATATGGGGGCATGAGAGCCCGATTACAATTGTTTGCAAGCCACGGGACAATTCCGACACTCATGACGGTCCCCGGGTCATTGCATTATGGTGTGGGTAGTTCCGTATGTGTACATAGTGTCCGTCAGAGGACCTGTGACTCAGCAGGATGGCGCCCGAGGGGCGTCACAATGTATTCCCGACATGAGAGAGTGTCGAGGTCTGGGGAGTGGGGGTGCCATAGGCACCATTGTGTGGGGGAAGTTGAGTGGTTGGGTGTCACGGGCCCCGATGTGACTGGAGTAGCTGGCAGTCGGGTTCCGGGGGCACCGTTGTGACTGGAGTTGTTGAGTGATCGGGTGCCGCGGGCCCCGATGTGACTGGAGTAGCTGGGTAGTCGGGTGCCGGCGGCACCGTTGTGACCGGGGTAGCTGGCCGTCGGGTGCCGGGGACACCGTTGTGACTGGGGTTGCTGGCAGTCAGGTGCTGGGGGTACTGTTGTGACTGGAGTTGTTGAGCGGTCGGGTGTCGCGAGCCTCGATGTGGCTGGAGTAGCTGGCAGTCAGGTGCCGGGGGCACCATTGTGACTAGAGTTATTGAGTGGTCGGGTGCCGCGGGCCCCGATGTGACTAGAGTAGCTGGCAGTCGGGTGCCAGGGGCACCGTTGTGGCTGAGGAGGCGGGTGCCAGGGGCACTGTTGTGGCTGAGGAGGCGGGTGTCGGGGGCACCGTTGTGACTGGAGTTGTTGAGTGATCGGGTACCGCGGGCCCCAATGTGATTGGAGTAGCTGGCAGTCGGGTACCGGGGGCACCGTTGTGACTGGAGTTGTTGGCAGTCGGGTGCCGGGGGCACCATTGTGACTGAAGTAGCTGGGTAGTCGGGTGTCGGGGGCACCGTTGTGACTGGGGTAGCTGTGTTGAACGTGGGTAAACCCGTAAACTGAGTGATCGGGGGTGGGCCTGATCGATTGCTGATGTTGCCACGGGTCGTGGTGAGCTGGTTAGGACCCTTGGTTGGGCCCGGTGACTGGGGCGTCGACATGATGATGCCCTTTGTCTGGAGGTTGGGGTGACCCTCGCTCCCTGGCGAAGAGTCGCCTGATGCAGCAGGCTGTTCTGAGTCCCGAGTTAACCCGGTTATTGAGGCGTCGGCGGTATAATGCAGTATGCAAGGTGTCCGAGGGTGACTTCACAGAGTGCCGTAAGGTACGGCAGGTTGCCCTGACTCCCGAAACTGACCTGGTTGTCGGGAAACTGGCTGGCATAGTGCCGTTTGCTCGGGGTCGATCCCCGATTGTTATGTTGCGCCGCTTGACTCGGTAACACGTCTCGATTTTCAAGCACAACTCAACTGGTAGAGCATCTTTGGCGATGTGCCGTTTTGCTCCATTTAGGGAGTATTTCCCTATGCTTAATCCTCAATTAATTTGAGAAAATAAGCCGGGGCCAACAGCAGACCAACTCAAGGTAGGACAGACTAGCATCGACCCTATATATAGACCAACTCAAGGTAGCACAGACTAGCATCGACCTTATATGCAGTCCAACTCAAGGTAGCACAGACTAGCATCGACCCTATATGCAGACCAACTCAAGGTAGCACAGACTAGCATCGACCCTATATGCAGACCAACTCAAGGTTGCACAAACTAGCATCGACCCTATATGCAGACCAACTCAAGGTAGCACAGACTAGCATCGACCCTATATGTAGACCAACTTAAGGTAGCACAGACTAACATCGACCCTATATGCAGACCAACTCAAGGTAACACAGGCTAACACAGGCCTAATGCAAGGTAACACAGACCTTGATATATATGAAAACATTGACTAACATAGACCTTGATATACATGAAAATATTGACTAACGCAGACCTAATGCAAGGTAACACAGACCTTGATATACATGAAAACATTGACTAACATAGACCTAATGCTAGGTAACTGATGGGAATCGACGCCGAACTAGTACTTCTCATATTGCATTTATATCCTTTAGTTTATTTTTTTATCCATGGGAAAGTATACGCACAATTGTACGGCTTTATCGGCCAATGCGTCACTCCCGTAGATTATGTGGGTTTCTATGTAATTTGCCCATGGGACCAGCAAGGGGGCCCTCAGCCCTTTCCCATTGGTCCACCTAGACCATGTGGGGCTGGTCAACCAGCCTAGGTGGCCTTCTAGATGAGTGGACTAGTCATATGCCACATGGGTAGACAAAGGGTTAAGAATGTCAACATTCTACACCCATCCCACCTACCCCCATTCAACCTTCCATTCAAAACCTACCCATAGTCAATAGGCCGCCCCCCCTTCATTTTTTAATGTTTTTTTTTGTGTTTGTGGCATGCAATCCCAGCCCTTCAATCCCCATCCCTAGATCTAAGGGTGGACAATTGATTTGGTTGGAATCATATAAAAGATTGTATTTTTATGTGAAAATCAATGGAAAATCAGAATTTTGTTGAATGAGCAAGAGCTAGCTGCGCCCCCAGCCCTCTCTCCTCTGGTTCTCCCCTTCCCAAGCCTCCATTCTAGAGTGGTATCTCCTTTCCCCACCCTCCGGTGATCATCGGTGCCGCCGCCGCCGCCGTTCGTGCCGCCATCGAGCCGCCGCTACAGTTCTGTCCGCACAGTACCACAGCAACTTCCATGAAATTCCCACCTCAGCCATGAGCTCAGATCGAGCTGGTAATTTTACTGGGTGTTCCAGAGGTGTCAAGAACATCCCCTAAATTTTGCTTTGTCATTCAGATCCCGTTTAGTATTTTTAGATTTTCGTCCACTCTTCCACTTCTGTTCTGTCTGCTGTCTGTTTCCATTTTCACCCGCCCTGAGTTTTAGGTCTTAGGCCCACTTTTTGATTTTTGTTCATCCCACAAATTTTACTGGCGTTTCCTTCCATCCACCCCTTCATCCACAATGTTTCTTAATTTTTGGTTCATCCATCTCATATTTTCTAAAAATCGTTCTCAGTCCCATATACAGTTCTGTCCACCTGTTCCCAGATCCGACCACCAGTCACTCCAAAAATCATATCAAATCACCTCCACCTCCAACTCCAATTCCCAAAATCGTCCCAATTCCGCAGTTTGATTATCTACAACTTTGAAGAAGAGCTCAAAGTCCGAATCCCACTTTAAGTAGGCGGTCAACGGCCTTTTACAGGGATCTGATATGCTGATCTGAGATTTTTGGAGCAGTGGAGCAGAAGATTGAAAAATATCTAAGGCCCTGGTCCGCATAGGTTCAGAGAAATCCACTGGCCCTACGTTTGAGGATTTTGAGTCCTCTTTCCAACGGCACTAGTTTCGTCGCATTCCGGCGACGGGGCTGATCACAGCGGCCATTTTCGTCCGAGCGCGCGCTGCAAAACAGCAGCAACCAGCCCGTGGGCAGCAATTCCGACGGGTACCGAACGGAGCCGCCCGGCCTCCGATCGCCGTTCCAGCGTGCCGCCAGCCCGGGGATCGCTTCTACCAGTGTCCCCACCACAGCGGTGACACCGGGTCCCACACGGCCCCTCCGGACAGCGCGTGGGCCCCACGGTCGTGATTACGCGTGTAGCCGAATCAACACACGAAGCTGCCCGTCATCCCGAATTCGGTCCTCCCGGGCCCATTTGTGTCGCCCTTTACCTCCCTGCGTGGAGTGGGCATATTCCCATTGCTGTAATTATTGTGTGTTAAGTTCCCCGGGAGTACGAGTTTCGGCCGGGTCCGTCGTCCCCACGCCGAGCGCGTGGAGGTATCGTTCTCGCTCCCTACACTCGGCATTTGCTTATTTTCATATATACTTGTTTATGCCGCTGCTAGAGAGCATGATAGGGTAACTAGCTCGCTTTCTATTTGTATCACCGCTGCTGCGAGAGTGAGCATTACCGTCCCGTGACCTGATCCGGGCACGAAAGAGAGAGCCGACCACCCTAGCTCTTGCCGGTTTCTCAACCGCGCACGTCCGACGCTTCCCTCGTTAAGGGACGATCGCGAGCTTGTCGTGTCCGTGTCTCGTCCCGCATCAATTTGGTATCAGAGCGAGTTGAGTCTAGGGTGTCAAAAAAAAAAGTGTGTCATTTACGTCTAGTCATTAGTCGGTCTAAGTCGTGTTTAGGGTCATCATTGTTTTAAAACAAACAAAAAAAGTGTCTTTTTGCATTTGCATCCCTTTACTCGGTATATCAAAAGGTGTTGTCCGAACGTTAGGCTACGCCTATCGGGAAGACCGCACACTTGCGCGAGTGATCTTCGGATCGATTAACTCCGCCACGTGCCGAGTTTTGGTTACGTCTAGGTGCATCATCTTGTAGTGTGCATTTGCATTAGTCGGTGTCTCCTACTCCGTGTCTTGCATGCCCACTCGTCGAGGTACTCAATACTCACCCCCACCACCACCAATGGCGGAATCCCGAGTCTATAGTTCCGATGAGGTGGCCACTATGTTCCGAACTCTTATGGGAAAAATGGATGGGTTGAGTGATCGCTTTGAAGTGCTAAGCACCCGAGTGGATAGGATGGAAGGGTTGAGTACCCAAGTGAATGATCTAGGCACCCGCCTAGAAGAGAGGGTGAAGGCCGTAGAGGATAGGGCCGCCGGGTCAAGCCAGTCCGTTCAGGGATTAGTCGGGAGAGTCACCGCACTAGAGAAAGGACCAGCCGAGACACACCCGATTGTCCCAGTCCAGGCACCCGCCCCACCTACACAAGGTCAACCGGAGCCGGTTCATCAACCCGCGACTCCAAGGGTTCAAGGGGTAGCTACTAGGAGGCACGAAGTCCCCGAGGTGCATGACTACGAGTCCAATAATGAGCATCGGGGACATGGTCGTGATCATCGCCATACACGGCGTACCCATGACCAAGATATGGATGAACGGGCCATTCGGACCGTTCGGGCCGACCCTCCCACCTTTGACGGGTCCTTAGACCCGAAGGTCTACCTTGATTGGGAGGCTGGTATGGATCGATATTTTGAGTGGTTCGAGATGTCGGACCAACGAAAAGTCAAGTATGCCAGGATGAAACTTTTAGGCCAAGCCCAAACCTATTGGAGAAACATGGAGAACCTATTGTTTCATCGTCAAGAACCCCCGATCGATACATGGACCGATATGAGGGAGAAACTTAGGAAGAAGTACCTCTCTACCTCCTACCGCCAGTGTCTTATAGAGAGGTGGCAAAGTCTCACCCAAGGAGACCGGTCCGTCTCGGATTACATCGCCGAATTTGATGAGTACTACTTGCGATGCGATGCCACGGAGGAGGATTCCCTTACCGTCTCTCGGTTTCGGCGTGGTCTACGCCCGCACCTACGGTATCAGCTTCTCCGCCGCAAGGTGGACAAGTTGGAGGATGCATATCAAGTTGCTCTCGAGATGGAGCAATTCGAGGGCGAGTTCGAGTCTATTCCTCGGTGGAGCCCCGCTCCTTCCCGTAGTGATTCCCGTGGCTCCTTAGGTTCATACCCGAGGGGACCCATGGCTCGTCCTCAGGAGCCCACCCGTCAGGAGCACTTCGCTCCTAGACCTCGACCTCCCCCACCACGGGATCTACCTCCACCCCATCCACCGGCACCCGTTGCCCGTCCCCCAGCACACATGGCCCGCCCCCTGGCCCCGACACTTCCCCCGCTATTGCCCACGGCGCCTACACCTCCACCCTTGTTACCTACGCCCCCTACCCGTCGGGAGGATAAGGGTAAGGCCCCTCTTATCGGGGAGAGTAGTCGATCACGAGTGCAGTGTTTCCACTGTCACGGATTTGGCCACATTGCCAGTGAGTGTCCCGCTCGCGCCACCCTAGCCTTAGGTATTGCAGGGTCCGCACCTCCCGAGCTTGAGTATGTCAATTACGTGGCCGATGAGGCACTAGCCGATGAGTACTATGCCTTGGGGGAAGAACTGGGCGACCCTTCTGCCGCTCAGGATACCGCCACCTAGTGGGCTTGATGCTACCACCTTCTTCTAGAGTCGTGCATGAGTCGGTGTGTTTTCCTTGTGTGGTTTGTTTTGTGTGGTGTGTTTTGAGTCGATTGTTTGTGTGGTTTGCATACGTGTGTTAGTGCATGGTGAGTCTGCATGTGTCTTGTGCAAGCTCGTTGTCGTTCTCTTATGAGTAAGAGGTGATTGGACTCACTTGATGAGTATGGGATCGGTTCTACTTCTATACCCGGATCAGTCACCTATAGGGACTCAGCGGTGATTCCTAGTGAGTCTTCGAGCTGCTTCCTTCCTTTTTGAGAGTGCCCCTTCGGAGTGACCACCTTTAGCCCATAGCAGTTCGCATATCGAGTATATATGGAATGAGCAGGTGCCGATCATTTGGAGTGGAGCGTACCCGCGTTACTTGGCACGGTGACAGATCCGTCGGAGTACTCGAGCATTCCTACCCCTACTCGATGGGGTCGAGTTCCTCCCACCTAGGGAGAGTTGATGGGAATCGACGCCGAACTAGTACTTCTCATATTGCATTTATATCCTTTAGTTTATTTTTTTATTCATGGGAAAGTATACGCACAATTGTACGGCTTTATCGGCAAATGCGTCACTCCCGTAGATTATGTGGGTTTCTATGTAATTTGCCCATGGGACCAGCAAGGGGGCCCTCAGTCCTTTCCCATTGGTCCACCTAGACCATGTGGGGCTGGTCAACCAGCCTAGGTGGCCTTCTAGATGAGTGGACTAGTCATATGCCACATGGGTAGACAAAGGGTTAAGAATGTCAACATTCTACACCCATCCCACCTACCCCCATTCAACCTTCCATTCAAAACCTACCCATAGTCAATAGGCCGCCCCCCCCCCTTCATTTTTTAATGTTTTTTTTTGTGTTTGTGGCATGCAATCCCAGCCCTTCAATCCCCATCCCTAGATCTAAGGGTGGACAATTGATTTGGTTGGAATCATATAAAAGATTGTATTTTTATGTGAAAATCAATGGAAAATCAGAATTTTGTTGAATGAGCAAGAGCTAGCTGCGCCCCCAGCCCTCTCTCCTCTGGTTCTCCCCTTCCCAAGCCTCCATTCTAGAGTGGTATCTCCTTTCCCCACCCTCCGGTGATCATCGGTGCCGCCGCCGCCGCCGTTCGTGCCGCCATCGAGCCGCCGCTGCAGTTCTGTCCGCACAGTACCACAGCAACTTCCATGAAATTCCCACCTCAGCCATGAGCTCAGATCGAGCTGGTAATTTTACTGGGTGTTTCAGAGGTGTCAAGAACATCCCCTAAATTTTGGTTTGTCATTCAGATCCCGTTTAGTATTTTTAGATTTTCGTCCACTCTTCCACTTCTGTTCTGTCTGCTGTCTGTTTCCATTTTCACCCGCCCTGAGTTTTAGGTCTTAGGCCCACTTTTTGATTTTTGTTCATCCCACAAATTTTACTGGCGTTTCCTTCCATCCACCCCTTCATCCACAATGTTTCTTAATTTTTGGTTCATCCATCTCATATTTTCTAAAAATCGTTCTCAGTCCCATATACAGTTCTGTCCACCTGTTCCCAGATCCGACCACCAGTCACTCCAAAAATCATATCAAATCACCTCCACCTCCAACTCCAATTCCCAAAATCGTCCCAATTCCGCGGTTTGATTATCTACAACTTTGAAGAAGAGCTCAAAGTCCGAATCCCACTTTAAGTAGGCGGTCAATGGCCTTTTACAGGGATCTGATATGCTGATCTGAGATTTCTGGAGCAGTGGAGCAGAAGATTGAAAAATATCTAAGGCCCTGGTCCGCATAGGTTCAGAGGAATCCACTGGCCCTACGTTTGAGGATTTTGAGTCCTCTTTCCAACGGCACTAGTTTCGTCGCATTCCGGCGACGGGGCTGATCACAGCGGCCATTTTCGTCCGAGCGCACGCTGCAAAACAGCAGCAACCAGCCCGTGGGCAGCAATTCCGACGGGTACCGAACGGAGCCGCCCGGCCTCCGATCGCCGTTCCAGCGTGCCGCCAGCCCAGGGATCGCTTCTACCAGTGTCCCCACCACAGCGGTGACACCGGGTCCCACACGGCCCCTCCGGACAGCGCGTGGGCCCCACGGTCGTGATTACGCGTGTAGCCGAATCAACACACGAAGCTGCCCGTCATCCCGAATTCGGCCCTCCCGGGCCCATTTGTGTCGCCCTTTACCTCCCTGCGTGGAGTGGGCATATTCCCATTGCTGTAATTATTGTGTGTTAAGTTCCCCGGGAGTACGAGTTTCGGCCGGGTCCGTCGTCCCCACGCCGAGCGCGTGGAGGTATCGTTCTCGCTCCCTACACTCGGCATTTGCTTATTTTCATATATACTTGTTTATGCCGCTGCTAGAGAGCATGATAGGGTAACTAGCTCGCTTTCTATTTGTATCACCGCTACTGCGAGAGTGAGCATTACCGTCCCGTGACCTGATCCGGGCACGAAAGAGAGAGCCGACCACCCTAGCTCTTGCCGGTTTCTCAACCGCGCACGTCCGACGCTTCCCTCGTTAAGGGACGATCGCGAGCTTGTCGTGTCCGTGTCTCGTCCCGCATTAGTAACACAGACTAACACATACCTAATGCAAGGTAACACAGACTAACACAGACCTAATGCAAGGTAACACAGACCTTGATATACATGAAAACATTGACTAACACAGACCTAATGCAAGGTAACACAGACTAACACAGACCTAATGTAAGGTAACACAGACCTTGATATACATGATACTCTCCTATGTGTCATGCATTTTAAGTAGCTTAGTCATAATTCATCATTTACATGTGATATGTCCTTGAATTCCATTCAAGAAAATCTACCTTATGTTCCTACAAGACATAAATTTCTAAAAGTTCTATATTGGCTATATAATGAGAGTGGATGTCGAACAATACATGACCCAATGTTGTGCATATAGAGCCCGGTCTGGTCCTGGGAGGAGCACCCGAAGGTACTTGTGCCCATGGGAGGTTATTGACCACAGTGTTTAAGCATTGCACCAGAGTACTTGCTTGCTAGACTTTAGACATCCCACTCACTCTCTCGTGACATGCTTGATTTGACTTGCTTGGCCCAAAAAAAGGCAATTACTTGCTTGAATGAAATAGTCAATTCCATTACACTACTTGTTATTACATATGTTTGATATTACTTACTTGAATGTTGATTATTACTCTCGTAGAAAAACTTGTCGAAATTACGTGCTAGTATCTTAATGATACATTTTGTTGATACCTTGAATTCATGCGATACTCTTTATATGACTCTTGATATCTTGCTGACTCCAACATGCGTCACTATGCCTGCATCGAACACGTAATTGACTTAAAGATTGTTGGAACTTGAGATATAAATCCTACTGAGCGATTCGCTCATCTAGTTCTTTCTAACATTTTCAGGTAACTTGGATAGCGACAATCATATAAATGGGGATGAGACCGAGTGAAGAGTGCTAGAGTCACCGATCATCTACTGCCAGCTAGTCGTGTCCTTTGATTTTCTTGAGTCCCTCCTTGTATTTCTAGTTGTATCAGTCTAGTTGATGGAAGCTTGTTAAGGCTTGTAGCCTAGTATTTAGATTTTAATAAGGAATGTCATGAATTAGAATTATCACCATTTGGTTATTTGGATAATTGTCATCTCGGACATTTGGTATCATTTTGGAAATTAAATCTTAGTTATGATTTAGATAATTTACGCACTCTGTCTTTTGTCAAAAAAAAAAATTTACCGCTCTGATTGAATGGTTCTATATAAGCTGGCCACGACCCGGGTATCTTCCGCGCTCGGGGCGTGACAGTCTTCGTGGTATCAGAGCCTAGGATTTCAATTTCTTAGGAAGAAACCCAAGTCAAAGGATAGATTTATACCATACCCGGTGAGACGGGTAGAGCCATGGGTTGAGTTCTATGATGACATTTGACCTTATAGTTATACATAACCCTTGACCTTATGGTTAACAATGATACTTAGCATGCTGAGAAAAGAAAATTTTCCCTTGTAGGATCATGGCTGCTGAAAGAGCACAATGGCGCGAGATGCAGCGTACCGTTCAAGGACTTACGCAGGCGCTACAGCAAGTGGCACAAGGCGGAGCTCACCATGGAGCTGGTGACCTTCATAGGGAATTTTGCTACATGAACCCACCAAGGTTCACGGGTTCGGTTGATCCTGAGGATGTCGAGAATTAGCTGAAGGAAATTGAAAGGATTTTTCGTGTAATGCAATGCACAGATGAAGAAAAGGTTCTATTGGCCACATTCCAACTGGAGCGGGACACTCGATGCTGGTGAGAGTCTTTAGAAGCATCATTGCCCGATGACCACATCACATGGGCGGAATTCGTTGAACATTTCAACGACAAATACTTTTCCGACCATATCCAAGAAAAGAAGGCCGTGAAATTTGCCACATTGAAACAAAGGGCATTGAAAGTGGTCGAGTATCAGGCCCAATTCTCAAGACTGTCCCGGTACGCACCCCACTTGGTGTGTACAGAAAAGATGAAGATAAGAAGGTTCCTCTACAGGCTTCGGCCCCAATACATTACACAACTTGCGCCAATGGACGTCCAAGTCTATTCGGAGGTGGTCCGGTGTGCCCAATTACTGGAAGATGCCACCGAATTATCTGAGAAGATTCGAGGAAGGGACAAGAAGGAACCTATCACGAGCCTGGGAAATTTCAAATCATCATTCCACAAGAAGCGGTCCTACAACGGAAAGGAGTTTTCCAAAGGAAAGAGATTCCATAAGAATGACAAGCCAATCTCCACCACCACACCTTCTAAGGAAGCTTGTAAATACTGTGACAAAGCTGGTCACAAGACCAAAGAATGCTGGAGGAAGCTAGGAGCTTGTCTCCGATGTGGGAGCCGAGAGCATCGAATCCCAGATTGCCCATTGATGAAGGAGTAAGCTACTAAGGTTGATAAGCGTCCGATAAAGAAACAAGGCCGTCTACAAGCTCTTCAAGAGACGAAACCAACCAAATGTGGAATTGTGGAAGGCACACTAACTATCTTCTCTAAGACTGCTAAAGTTTTATTTGATACTGGAGCAACTCATTCATTTGTTTCCAAGAAATTTGCTGCCGTGTTTTCTACAGAACCCGAATGGTTAGATTTGGTCATATCTACACCTCACGGGAACAAGTCTGATATCATGAATCACTACTCTAGTTGTGAGGTTATGGTTAAAGGAAAAAATCTACCTGTCGACCTGGTAAGCCTAGATATGAGGGGTTGTGACGTTATACTGGGAGCTGACTGGTTATCCACACACCAAGTAACTGTAGATTGTCGAAATGGCAAGATCACTTTTGTGGATTATCCTGAGCTGGTGTACATTAGCCCTCAGAATAAATCCCCTCTTATCTCAGCTCTCCGAGCTAGTAAACTTGTGAGTAAAGGATGCGTGGCTTTCATTGCATTTGTGACTTCCACAGGAGTCGAGGAGACTAAACTTGAAGACATCAATGTAGTTCGGGATTTTCTCGATGTTTTTTCGGAAGAATTGCCCGGCTTACCCCCGGAGCGGGAAGTGTTGTTCACAATCGACCTTGTCCCTGGTGCTAGTCCTATTTCCAAGGCACCATACAGAATGTCCCCCGCTGAACTCAAGGAGCTAAAGGAGCAGCTGATGGAGTTATTGAATAAGGGTTTCATTAGGCCAAGTACTTCCCCATGGAGAGCACCCGTGCTATTCGTCAAAAAGAAGGACGGATCGATGAGACTATGCATTGATTATCGGCAGCTAAATCACCTTACCATCAAGAACAAGTACCCGCTGCCGAGAATTGATGAGCTGTTCGATCAATTATCGGGAGCTAAATACTTCTCAAAAATTAATCTTCGTTCGGGTGACCACCAACTGAAGATCAAAGAAGAAGATATTCATAAAACTGCATTCCGAAGCAGGTATGGGCACTACGAATTTACTGTCATGCCTTTCAAACTAACAAATGCCCCTGCAGTTTTTATGCAGTTAATGAACAGCATATTCAAGCCTCACTTAGACCAATTTATTGTGGTCTTTATTGATGATATTTTGATCTATTCAAAGACAGAAGTAGATCATGAAGTACATCTTGAGAAGGCATTACAAATATTGAGAGAAAATAAATTATATGCCAAATTTAGCAAGTGCAAGTTCTGGCTAGAGGAAATATCCTTCTTGGGACATGTAATCTCGAAGGACGGAATTTCTGTTGACCCTACAAAGGTCGAAGCTGTAAAGAATTGGAAACGACCGACAAGTGTAACAGAGATTCGAAGCTTCTTGGGTCTAGCTGGTTACTACTGGCGTTTCATCAAGAACTTCTCCAGGATTGCTGTTCCTCTCACCAGATTGACTCGCAAGGAAGTGCCCTATGCGTGGAGTGAAGACTGTGAGAAGAGTTTCCAAGCTTTGAAGGATCTCTTGACCACTGCTCCAGTCTTATCCTTACCAATTGAAGGAGAGAAGTACGAGGTATATACCGATGCTTCTGGTATTGGCCTCGGGTGTATATTGATGCAAAATGGAAGAGTCATTGCATACTCTTCCCGGCAACTGAAGAAGTATGAAGAAAACTACCCGGTGCATGACTTAGAGTTGGCCGCGGTGATATTTGCCTTGAAGATCTGGAGGCACTATCTTTATGGAGAACAATTCATAGTGTACTCCGATCACAAAAGTCTCAAGTATTTATTCTCCCAAAAGAAGCTAAACATGTGGCAAAGGCGTTGGCATGAATATCTCAAGGATTTCAACTTCACTATATAATACCATCCTAGTAAGGGTAATTCCATAGCTGATGCCCTTAGTCGAAAGCCGAGAGCAATATTGGCCAACTATATGACTCAAGAATGGAAGTTGCTGGAGAAATTCTCTGAGCTCAATATCGATGCAGACGAGAAGAACGGGTGTATCACTCTATCCCATATGAGTCTACATCCGGATTTGCTACCTCAAATCAAGGAGCTACAAGAAGAAGATCCCGCATTAGTAGAAATAAAGGACAAGCTGGATGAGAGATTTGATTTCAAGCAAGCACCTGATGGAAGATTGCTATTTCATGAGCGGACATGTGCGCCCGACTGTCCCGAATTGAAGAAGAAGATTCTTGAAGAAACTCATCGATCGAGGTACACGATCCACCCTGGAGCTACTAAGATGTACCAAGACTTAAAAAGAACTTTCTAGTGGCCTAACATGAAAAGGGAGGTAGCAGACTTTGTATCTCGTTGCCTCACATGCCAACAAGTAAAGGCGGAACATTTGAAACCCGCTGGAAAACTGCATCAACTGAAAATTCCCAAGTGGAAGTGGGAAGACATCGGCATGGACTTTATCATGGGTTTGCCCAAGTCTATGGGCAAACATGATGGAATTTGGGTAATCATCGACCGTCTAACTAAGTCGGCTCATTTCTTGCCTATCAAAAGCTGATGGTCAGTTGATATCCTGGCTGCCTTATACATCAAAGAGATGATCAGATTGCATGGAGTCCCTGTGTCGATCGTATCCGACTGAGACCCACACTTTACTTCTCATTTTTGGAAGAGTCTCCAATACTCTCTGGGGACGAGACTTAACTTCAGTACTGCTTTCCATCCCCAAACCGATGGACAGACCGAAAGGACAAATCAAGTTATTGAAGATATGTTAAGGGCATGTATTATAGATTTCGGCGGAAGCTGGCATGACCACTTACCCCTAGCCGAGTTTACATATAATAACAGCTATCAAGCCAGTATCCAAATGGTACCTTTTGAGGCACTTTATGGCAGAAGTTATCGATCTCCAATATGTTGGGACGAAGTCGGTGAAAAATAAATTCTAGGCCCAGATATGGTAAGAGATTAAACCGAGAAGATACACCTCATTCGAGAAAGGCTAAAGATAGCACAGTCTAGGCAGAAGTCATATGCTGACAATAGAAGAAGAGATCTGAAATTTCACGTTGGAGACCATATTTTGCTCAAGGTATCTCCCGACCGAGGTATTAGAAGGTTCGGTGTTAAGGGCAAGCTTACATCGAGGTTTATTGGTCCATTTGAGGTGTTGGAAAGAGTAGGCGAGGCGGCTTACCGTATTGCCTTGCCTCCACAACTATCAGAAGTGCACAATGTATTCTATATTTCTATGCTGAAGAAGTATGTGCACGATCCTCTCCACATCATCGACCACAATGACTTGGTGAAACAAAAGCACCTTACTTATGAGCAGAAGCCAATGAAGATCCTCGACCGAGAAGTCAGAGCTTTAAGGAGCAAGACTATCCCTATGGTGAAAGTCCAATGGGATCGATGCTTAGAATAAGAATCTACATGGGAAACTAAGGAGTCTATGAGAAAGATATTTCCAGAGTTATTCTAGTCTATTAGTACTTCTCACCCTCCACATCTCCATAGATGTAATTGAATTTGGGGACCAAATTCTTTTAAGTGGGGGAGGGTGTAGCCCCCCGGATAAAAATGATAAAGAAATAGACCTTTTTCCCAAGTAGATAAAAACCTTAAATAACCCTATAAGAAGGCCAAATAAAAAGTTAGAGCGCCCAATGAGGGCTACTATATAAAAATACATCACTATAGTTCATCATATAAACACACGTAGGGGATTTCTTTTTTCCAACAGAGAGAAAGGGCACCCCCTTATAGGGCGCCAATTAGAAGAATGAATCCCTTGTATAAGGGCGCCATCTCACTTGCGTTGGCCAACCAACCAATTGTATATATATACACTTAGATATCTCATTTAAAGACCCCAACCAACCAATCAGATATGTATATATATAATACATCGGAAAGACACCTCACCCCCCAACATGGCAAGGTACAGGGAACAGCAGCCAGGGATGAATAGCGCCCCTGACCTGGGCGTTGTTCATCAATAGGGCGCCCTTACCCCAGGTGCCATTTACATTAGTTTCCAAAAAAAAGTATATAAACAAAGGATATAGCGCCCAAATGCATGGGCGCTATTTCCATAAATAGAATCCCTTCCAAGGGTGCCATTTTTCCTGAGGGACAGGCTGTCCGACATCTTCTAGAAAAGTTGGAACACTAATAGGTTATGTTGCTGGCAATGTGTCCTTGCCCACAAATGATTGAAGCACTAGCTGGCAAGGCACTATCCTCCGAGAGGACAGCAAGGTTGTAGGGTCTTGCTCCCCTCTTTCAGCTGGCTGTTGACACCCGTTTTTTACCTATGAGTTGAGTCATTCATCTTCTCCCTATTTTTGATGCCTCAAGTTGTCCATTACTCATTGGACTATTTTTAGGCATATCTTTGGGCTTATTTTATGGTTACATCCTACCTGGCTAGGTTCGCTCTCGGAGTCAGGCTTAGTGGGCCTTGATTTCATTTGGTCTTCGGGATAATTGGGCTTATGTGTCCCATTTTATTTATTTCCACAGCCCAGCATATCGGCGGTCTAGCGATAGACCGTTTGGAGTGCTAGGCGGTCTCTTTGGAGACTGTTTGACTTATCTCTGGATTTACTGGCTATTTTTCTGATTTTTCCGCTAGCAATTTGATAAACGGCCTGTTGTTAGACCGTTTATTCAAGTTGGGCGGTCTAGAAAAAGACCATTTAGTGAACTTGCGTCGACCTTAGTCTCACTAGCGTCGACGTTACTCTGCACTAGCGTCGACCTCACTCGTTTGGCGTCGACCTTCGTTTTATAAGCGGTCCACTGATAGACCGTCCCGTTAAGCGACGGTCCATTGAATGACCGTGTGGATATGGTCTTTGGATAAATAGCCATATTTATCCTTCTTTATTTATTTTCCACTGACACCCTTATAGACGGCCCCCAATTAGACTGTTTGTACTTGTTGGGCGGCCCTTTATTGGACCGTTTATTTGCTAGAGTCCTAAACGGGATGATTTTTAGATAATTATCTATTTATCCTATTTTTATTTGATTTATCACCGACAGTGGGTACATGGTCTTTCAATGGGCCGTGTGGATTTTTGAGCGGTCTAGTGGAGGACCGTGTTTATCTTGAGAGTCCTACGCCGTGCCACTCGGTCCATTCGCTGGGATGAATAGCTTATTTATCCTGTTTTCTATTTACCACCGACACATGTAGACGGTCTAGCAATAGACCGTGTATGAGTGTGGGTGGTCAGTCGATCGACCGCGTATTAGACCGAGAACTTTGGCCTTAACAGATTTTCTCTCTTTATCCATTGTTGAACGGGCTGCTTAATACTCGATTTTCTCCGTGGATTCTCAACGAACTTTGATGCCGTTTGATCCTAGAGAAAATTGGTGATATTATATTTGATTTATCTAAAGGGATCTCGCCCTAATTTTCACTAAAAACCCCTCAATTTCGAGTGGACTTTCAGGGGTCTATAAATAGTACCCTTAGTCCAAGCTTGAAAAGGGGGAAGATTTGGTGTTCGCGACGAAGTGCTGCCGAATTCTTGAGCGAACTGCAGTCTGGGAGGAAGGCTTTCTACGTCCATTCAAGCCTTCGATTCAGGGAGTAGTCTTTATTTGGTGTTTTGGTCTAAGTGTCTAAGTCTTTCTTTCACCCATTGCATGCTCATTTTCCTTCCCCTTTCATCCACATTTTCTTCATCGTCATTTCCATTCTATCACCCCTCCTATTGTTTTTTCACGCCCCATAGGGGTTAAAAAACCCAACCCCAGGTATTCCCCATTCCATGTGTGATGTTAATCCCTCATTTCTTTTTATAGTTATTGCACATTCCTGGGTTAATTTGGGTTCTATTTTCTTGGTCTTAGCTTTGTTTTGCAGGTCAATAGAAGCACAGCAGGAGGCCCATCCCCTCTGGCCGGTCGGAAGGGGTGGAGGATCTGCTTCCACAACTTGAAGTCTGGCGGTTCTACACATTTCATTTTCGTCCGTTGGAGAGGGCACACGGTCTCATCCAGGCTGTTTATATCCTTCTCGCGGCTCACCACGGACCGTTTAGGCGCCAGTCAGTCTTCGTCCCGTGTTCTCTTTCCAGCGTTGTAAGCGGCCTATCAAGTGGCCGTGTACGTTCCTGGGCGGTCCACATTAGACCGTGAACATCACACCAGCACTACATCTTGGTGAGTGCTTTATTTTTCTCCCCTTTCCAAGGTACATAGTGCTTCCCGTTTACACTTCATGTCTTGGTGGCGATCACGATCCACTCATCCCTTTCCCCCTTTTAGCATTTTATTCTCATATTGTGATTCAGCAAGGAGAGAAAAGAAAGGGAAAAAAAGGAAAATAACTTGTCAACACCCCCTTTTTTTGGTGATCACGGTGGGACGCCTATTGCCCATCGTGCTTCTGATTTTGTTGACCTGCTCCTCTTTTTGTCAGTTGATAAGTTGTTAGTCTACTTGGGTTGCAAGTTCGATTAGTGTTGTTCTCTGTTCCTGGGGTTGTGCGCGGTCTTTTGAAGGACCATTTACAGACTCAAGCGGTCGGTCGATAGACCGCCCACGGCTGCCTCAGGTACGTTCGTGCCATTTTTATTCCTGTTGATTTGCTATTGCCACAAGGTCTTGTCAGGGCCATTTCACAGGTTCCGCGGTCATCTGTTAGACCGTCCAGTATGTTCAGGTATGCTCCGGTCCTCTCTTTTTTGTTTCCGTTCATTTCCATTTAGTGTTTTTATTTTATTTTACTACTCCCTGTCAGTTAGCAGTCCTTCCCTGGGCCGTCTATACTCCCTGAGCGGTCTCCCATCAGACCGTTTATGTTGCTACAGTGCACTCGAGATTGATATTTCCTGCCTTATTTCACATCATTTTATGATTATTTTGGTGCTTTTCATCTCCCCTGGTTGTCACTGATTTTTGCATAGTTATTGCCATATATTGTCATATTGTTTGATCATTGCTTGTTAGTTTTAGGTTAGACTTTGCATGCACTTCGGTGCGCATAGGCTCATACATCTTTATCATACTAGTTGCATTCCTACCTTGGTAGGGGATCCTCTCCTCCCCATATTCCTTGGAGCTGACTAGGTGACCTTACTCGGGACCTCCGTAAGTCCCCGTGAGCCGTGGATTCCCACACGGACGTCGGGCAGGTTGTACCTTATCACCCCGAGTCTAGGTTGCATCCATGAGAGGGAGAGTACACTTAGAGTCAACCAAGTTCCCATTCCACTCCTACTAGGAACCTTATCGTTTAGAGAACCTCATATAATTCAATCCATTAAGGTTCTAAAAGTGGAACATAAAGAAATTTCTCGCGCATCATCATAACTTGGTTGATAATTGGTTGCCTCTCCTCTCCTCTTTTTATTTTGCATATTTGTTGGTCATCTTCAGCTAGGTGTTGATTAAGTATTGTCGTCTAGTTTTAGGGTGTCCTTTGCATCTGGAGTTACTTCACACCCTCAGGATCGTCTCGTAGGGGCAATTCCCATTTCTTTTCCTACTTCAATCCGTTGTTCGATTCCTCACCAACCATGTCTTCCTACAATTTCTCCCACTCCCACGAGGACTCCCTTCCTCAGGGACTTTTGGAGGACCCACCTAGGGTCACCACTATGCAGGAGAGAGAGGGGTCCGCCCCACCTCTTCCGACCATTGTTATTGAGGGTGGTCAACCCTCCCATTCCGATTCCTCCTCTCATAATTCGGCCAACCATGTTCTTCACATGATGGCCTAGTTAGATCCAACTCAGCTTCACATCCTCCGTCAAGCTTTGCAGGGGTAGGACGCCCCGTCTCCTGTTTCTCCTCATGGCATGTCTACTGTCGCCACTTCATCTCCGGTTGTTGGGTTAGGGGCTGCTTCTGTTGCGCCCATTGATCTTACTCCTGTCCATCCCCGTGTGAACGTGTCACATAGACATTAGAAAGAAAGACGATTTAATTTCTTTAAAAAAAGAAGATGTTAAGAAAAGATGATAGGATGATGAGATATATAAGATGGGAAATAAGGAAGAGGAATAAAAGAGAGCATGTGATGCTCTAGAGGAGGGTGATCGCCAGAGGGGTTACCTCATAAATAAAAGGATGATCGCATGTACCTTGTAAAGAAGCGGGTGAGATTGTGAGTCATTTCTTCCTCCTTCTACCGGCCGGCCGATGAAGGGGGTTCTTACCTTGATTAAGCAAATAATATGGATTAGCCAAAGAGTGTAGTATCAATGCTCACAATAAATAGGACTATGCAACACAAACATGAACACACCCAGTGTGTTTTTGTTTAAACTCCTAAGAGGAGTAAAAGGTGAGAGATATATGCTATGGATGCAACAAATAGTATGTGATATGCAGAGAAGCTATATGATGACTGTTCTAGCAAAATAGCTAGAGTGCTATGCGTGCGAGATGCGTAGTAAATAAACTAAAGAGGAAGGGGTGCCCTTTCTGCTATTGCTGCAACAGTATAGGGGAGACCGAGAGTGAGAGAGAGAAGCAGCCGCTGTAGAAGGAACGCCGGAGGAAGACTCCTGCCGTGAGAAAGAACCTGCAAGAGACTTGTTAATGAAACACAAGACTAAAAGGAACTCTCTCTTGCAGAAATCTATACCGCTGGGATCTCTCTCCTCTAACAAAAGTCTCTCTCTCGTGGGTGGCCTTCAAGGGAGGGTATTTATAGAGCTTAAGATCTAGTTCTAATGGGATTAAAACTAGAGATAAACTTTCATAATATGGATAGACTTCCAAGGAAGGGATCGAGATCAAAAGATAGAAAGATTTCTCCTGCAAGGAAGCAGCAGCAGAAACGGACACGGAAGCTTAAATGACGACATTAGGGTGGTCGCTAATTGAAATGACGACCGCGCACGCAGTCGCTAATTCCTGGATTAATTTATAGAAATAAATGACTTTCCATATTTAAAAATAGGAAATGACGCCTTCATGGAATGGCGTCAATTAATGAGCGCCTTCAAACCAGACGTCAATTCCTTGAATTTTATGTTAAAAGGAATTTGTAAAATCAAGAAATGACACCTGCGTGCACGGTCGTTAATTGATTGAAATAATGACACCCATAGAGTCGTCAATTAAATGACGCCCTGCTGACAGTCGCTAATTACAGATATAATAGAAAAATTCTAAATAAATTAGAAAATCTTCATATTAAGTCGGTATCGAAATCCACTTTGGAGCATCACGTCGTGACATGAGATTTACTCATCATAGTATCGATTTTAGCGTGTCTACAGCTGTCCCGTCTTGGCGTCTGCTTTGTAAGGGAGTGAGACGGAATGAGGTGAAAGTGCACCAAGCGGAATGAAGTAGGAACGGACTGAAAAGTAGATGCCAAGGTGTGATGTCACACGCCTCCGACACTAAGCGATAAAAATCTTTCCATGATTCTGAATGAAACAACCTCAGATGATCACGAGAAAGTAATAACTGACTAGATGAAAGAACTAAACTAATGAACGAAATGTGCACGTGGGCACGGAAGGAAAGACACCATTGGAGAGCGGTTACCAGCCAATGTGGACGTGCTACAACCAATGTGAGTTTGCAGAAAAACAAAGTGAAGCGAGGTAGGAATCCAATGAATGAATGCTTTCAAGGAACTAGCCTGAGCGGCTTCAAGGAGAACATAGTACTCGATTTTGAATGGAATATGTGACGACCCGGATCCCGGATACCGGATATACCCGATAGGACTATCGAGCAGACCCGATACCACTTGGAACCCGTGAAGCCTCCCAAGAGCTGTAAAGCTCCGAAGGGAAAAAGGATTGTCGTGTAGTACATTGAAGTCGCAGATATAACAGTAAGTAATTAAAATTCATTAATCATGTTTGCTAAAGTAGTAGAAATAAAATTACTTTTTAATTAACAGTTTAAATTAACAATTACACCAGACTCCAGTCCAAAGGAAAGACAAGTACAGTCAAACAGAAAGAAGGCGTACACTGAGGTCGGGAGAAGCCCGACGCAGGTACCGCTGACAACTACGAACTCGCCACACCAGGAACCGCAAGGAAGCGGAGACGACCACACCTGAAAAGCAGGGGTGAGCCTCATGTCACTGGCCCAGTAGGGGTCACGCGGATCCCCATTGAAAAACAAGGTAGTAACACGGAACAACAACTAAAACAGTAGTAGTAGTAAAGCAAGAAAAGTAGTGAAAACTACTATTAGAAAGCTGTAAAAGAAAAATCGAGAACGGAAGGAGTAGGAATAGCTAAAAGAAAAAGGGAAAAGCCGTACCGAATAAGCACAGCCGCCGAACTAGCCTCGGCTCCCTGAACTACTCCGGGCAGCAACAGGACGGCGAACCCTGATCTGACAAAGTCAGGAGTTGTCGATCTGTCGGGCCCACAAAGACAGGCAAAAAGCCTAGAAAAGACCTAGACAGACATAGACGCCCTAAAGCATATATGACTCGATAGTCATGCACGCTCTTCTAGACACGACTGCATACACGATAGGAGCGTCGTGCACGCAAAAATAAGCTAGTCCTGAATAAGCCAAACACAGACCAACTCGGCAGGGGAAGCTGATCTTGGACGGAACCAAGAACAGGCTAACCCGGAAAGGGAACACAGACTTCGAGAAACATGAAAGTCACGCGTCACGTGACGGAAGCACCTCCTCACTAGAAGAACAGCCAGCTGCGCCCACTGACGTCTTATGCTGCACCTCAAGTGTCTTGCCTAACGCTGCCTAGCACACAGCAGAGACTAAGACACTGTAACCAGAACAGGAACCACAGTAACGAGTGACCAGTCAGGGTCACGTCCGTCGGCGCAAGTCCTACGCCCCTGACCACGTGTGCATACACCGACTCTTGCCTAGAGCCAGGCCGCTATCTAGTTTTCCTCCCCAGCAGGATGCTACCGTTAAGTAGGGGCCCACGGAACTAGCTTAAAAACTGTATCTCGGGAACTACCACGCCGCCACTTTCAGGTGGGTCAACACTCCGTAACGCGTCGCCACGCTACGACCAGTGGAGGCTCACTAGACACAGAACTCTGAAACACAAGCGCTGTAGTACTGACAGGCAAGGAAGCACTGTCGTATGTACTACGAAGCACCATGGCAGCACAACGACTGCCAACAGACTCAGGACAGAGCAACTAGACCTACTCACGTAACGATCCTCGAGTCTCACGACTCAGAGTCAAGATCGTCGTACAAAGTGGAATAAGCCACCAATCGGTCTAATCCTAAGTCGCAGAAACGACACATCTATATAAAACGACACACGGAGACCTGAGGGATCAACAAGACCCTCAGCACACCTGGACATGCAAACTGAGGTAAGACGATACCTCGAGGCATCCAGAACTGTGTCTCGGACTGGACGAAACTACCGAGACACACACAAGGTTACCTGTCAACCACTGGGTCACCCTGGGTTGATCGGAACCAGACAATGACGATTCTACAGTAGGAAAGAGAATCCTACTTCAAGCAAGAAAACTCCTGGCTATCTCATAACATGGCCATAGCCCTTATAGGATATCAAAAGATATCCATGGGAATGGCAAACCACAAGGTCAAGCCAAGGCACTTGTAAACCAACACATCGGGAAATGACACGCAGGAATTTAGTGGAAGAACATAATCTGGCAGTCATAGAATGAGCCGCTAGGGGACTGTAGCGGTCAAGGATTAAGCCGCTAAACCCAGTCAACCCTGAACCGACCTATTCGGACAAACCACCAAAGCGGTCTAATATAGACCCGCTACACGGACTAGGCAGTCCAAGAGACAACTGCCACACTAACCGCCCTAAGACAAAGACCTAAGACACAAGGACTATAGCGACCGAAGGAAGACGCGCTACAATGAAGAAACACATGAAGGTTGGGCCGCCAAGGCCAACCGACTTAAAATCTTGACTAGGTCTAAAACCATGGTAACACGAATACCCAGGCAGACGACAAGCCGTCGAGACCATCCCCTCAAACAGGAACTCGAGGGAGGCCACACACATGCGGGGGAACCCCACCGCACTCACACCGATACACGGTGACTCGATCGAGTGCAACAAGAAGCCCAAAACACATATGCCTATGGGCACGCTAATCAAAGTAACACGGTACCTCCCGACACCCCATAAACACGGACACAGAACCCACAGGGTGTCCGGGACACTCGCGAGGCCATAGGTCGGTCATTGGGTCTCAACGGGACTGACGGGACCCAAAACGAGCTTAAACACAACATTCCGGTCGACCTAAACCTTGGGGTCGGTCGACCGCACCCGGGCGATCGGTCGACCGGACCAACAGCCGGACCCGACACGGTCCGCGGGCGACTGCCGGTCGACCGGTCCATCCGGTCACTGCGGAAAAATGGCAAAACCCTAACCTCCTGGCCCGATTCCACGCCCCGTTCGATTCTGATCGAAGGGGATAACAACCACAATAATCATACTGACCTTCCACACTCCGGAAGGGGTCAAAACAACGCACAAACGGCTTGAAACGAGCAATTCCACCGAATTTACCCTAAATGAGTCATCGGGGTTCCCGGGCTCGTACCGGCCCCAAATGACAACCAATTGACATGAAATCAGCGGATCTGGAATGCTGATATTCCAGGGGTTCGATTGATACCAACTCATCTAAAAACCATCGTCATTTTTCGGCGAACCCTATGAACACCCCAAAAGCATGATTTTCTTGAAATTGAACAAAACTAGCTCAAACTCGCACCGAACAATGCAAAATTACAGGGAAAACGTAGAGGAGAAGTAGAGCTTCCATCTCCCTACCTCCACAGAAGATTCCGTGCACCGAGGTGACTAAACCACGCCGAAAACTACATCGCGAGCTCGACCATCGGCTTTGAATCCACCGTTCGAGATCGCGCCAAAAACAGTCTGATCCTCGCCCCATCGCGCTCCGGACCACTCCCACGGCATCTCCTCTACCTGCCCGAGCCTCCTCCGTCTACAGCCAGAGCCGGGAGGGCGAGAGAAGAGAGAAAATGGGGGAGAGAGAAGTCACGGCATAAAATGAGAAGGGAGGAGAGAGGAAGGAAAGAAAAAGGAAAAGAATTAGGAAATTTTCCTAATTTTTGAAAATTTGATTTTTGGTCCGAAAATGGACTAATTCAGAAAAATATGCAAAAATAGTCGAAACGATCCTCGGGAAGAGTACAGCGTAACTGCGGCATCGACGAGTCGATGAATTGAGAAATAAACTCACCACAGGGTTCCGTAACCAGTACGAGAGAAAAACTCACACGGATCGTAAAACTCAACTCAGGACCCACAAAAGCGATCTAAAACTCTCCGAAGAGGATCCGAAAGATTCGATTAGAATCCAGGGTATTACAGCCTCCCCTCCTTCAAGAAATTTTATTCTCAAAATTTAAGGACTAGTAAAGGAGAAGCAGGGAAGAACAACCCCAAGACACTACTTGAAACAACACGAATCTCGAGAAACACAATTCAGAGGGACATAGTCAGACCATAATCACAAGCACACGTTCTGGATCTCAAGGCAGACAGATCCATCGAACGAGCATGATACACAAGTGAACTCAAGTCTGACACCTCCGAACAAGGCAACGTCGCTTACGTCTCACAGGAAAGGAGACACGACTCATGCCACGACAATAGATATCGATAAAACAAAACGACAGACACAGCAAGCTTCAGCCTAAACAAGGAAGCATAGTCCTCTTAGCTGACAGCTCGACACATCATCGGCTCTAGAGCCAAAAGCAACCACGAAACCTGGCACACAGGACACCAACGACAGCACCAGACCACAAACACAGTCAAGTCAGTCCTCATTCAGATATTACATCCGATCGAGTCGCATGCTAACTCTATCAAGAGAGAAGAGCACAGCAAAGCTAACCAACAAGACCTAGTCCGCATAGTGCCAAGACAAATACATAAAATCATAGAGAAACAGCAATAAAACGACAACAACGGTAGCACTTGCAGGATCCCTGCTCCATACAGGACACAGAACCATGGAACACAACAGCAAGCTGGGTCACATCAAGGCACAACGACAGCTGAACGCACGACCACAAGGGATGAGTCATGCATCGAGCAGCTTACCAAGAATAGACCCACGGTAATAAGAACAAAAATCTTCGGAAATGCATCTCAAGGACCACGATCACGTCCCGAGAGCACAACGCCCAAGAAAGAGATACAGAGCAGAGGGTACTGAACCAGCAGAAATGCCGACAGATTCCCCAACACTCACAAATGCCAGTGCCAACACCAGAATGCCTTCAAGAACAATGACATGGCAACAAACAACATCAAGGATCAAGGCACAGGAAGCCAAGATTAAGTCACATCGAGAAAAAACAATTCTCTCGACTGGCCAGAACCTTACAACAATGATCCTCGACCCGTGGGTAATCAGCCCACATGCTCCTGCTGCGCACACATACAACGCACACATGCATCAGAACTATCTCGGTATCCGCATCTCAGCACACACTCAGCACCATCGTAATTCATGAAAATTGCAATGTATCACGCCACGAGTACTGATCCTGCTAATAACTGATCATAAGTCGCCTAAGTGCAATCGAAGGAGAGTACCAGCTTCAGTACAAAGCACAAAGAAAGGCTAATCTCAGCTTACCACTACATCCTGAAACAATAAATGAGCCTTCACAACACATCGGCCGTTAGACATGGCACGACAAACACGGTGTACAATGGCCCTCAACACAAAGATTAGGTCCAAAGCCAAGCAACCGTAGAACAAAGAGGCAGATCAGGCTCAAAATAAATAATGTCCACACTTAAGCAGACACAGGACAAAGGTCTCACTAAGATAGCAATTCCAAGGCTTACCTCGAAAAGGCTCCACTAACCAAGATGCGAAGCATCAAGCTCAACCACAGAAGCTCACCAGGAAGAGAAAATCCTAGGTCGCCTAAGCATCTTCTCAATCAAGGAATCTAATCGACCACGTCGACAGAAGTGAAATACCATAGAAGTTGCACAGACATAAGCTGGGACAACCAAAACAACATAAGAACATGTACGGCCATCACACCAACTCGAAAAGTCCCCAGCCACCTGAACAAACCACGGAAAAATCTCGTACAATGTACTGCAGATTCAAGCCTATCGGTGAACTCTGCCAAGTACAACATGATCGAGACGAACATCATGATGAAAAGGAGCATCCCGTCACATTCTGACGAGAGAAAAAACCATCTTGCATAGTGCTAACACAGCACGCACAAGACAACACACGGAAAATAAAGCAACAAAGAATCGCAAAACCTAAGCCAACGAAAGATTGTATTGGACTTTCAGGACTCTGGTAACTGTATATCCTGGATTCCCATGTAC
Organism: Amorphophallus konjac; assembly: GCA_022559845.1. NCBI lineage: Eukaryota > Viridiplantae > Streptophyta > Magnoliopsida > Alismatales > Araceae > Amorphophallus > Amorphophallus konjac. The sequence goes on from CM040118.1 coordinate 110,181,824, forward strand.
TTCACACAACAACGCTCTGATACCAACTGTGACGACCCAGATCCCGGATACCGGATATACCCGATAGGACTACCGAGCAGACCCGATACCACTTGGAACCCGTGAAGCCTCCCAAGAGCTGTAAAGCTCCGAATGGAAAAATGATTATCGTGTAGTACATTGAAGTCGCAGATATAACATTAAGTAATTAAATTTCATTAATCAGGTTTGCTAAAGTAGCAGAAATAAAATTACTTTTTAATTAACATTTTAAATTAACAATTACACCCGAGTCCAGTCCAAAGGAAAGACAAATACAGTCCAACAAAAAGAAGACGTACACTGAGGTCAGGAGAAGCCCGACGCAGGTATCCCTGGCAACTATGAACTCGCCACACCAGGAACCACAAGGAAGCGGAGACGACCACACCTGAAAAGCAAGGGTGAGCCTCGTGTCACTGGCCCAGTAGGGGTCACGCGGATCCCCACTGAAAAATAACGTAGTAACACGGAACAACAACTAAAATAGCAGTAGTAGTAAAGCAGGAAAAGTAGGGAAAACTACTACTAGAAAGCTGTAAAAGAAAAACCGATAATGGAAGGAGTAGGAACAGCTAAAAGAAAAGGGAAAAGCCGTACCGAACAAGTGCGGCCGCCGAACTAGGCTCGGCTCCCTGAACTACTCCAGGAAGCAACAGGAAGGCGAACCCTAATCTAACAAGGTAAGGAGTTGTCGATCTGTCGGGCCCACAAAGATAGGCAAAAAGCCTAGAATAGACCTAGACAGACACAGACGCCCTAAAGCATACACGACTCGATTGCCGTGCACGCTCTTCTAGACACGACTGCATACACGACTGGAGCGTCGTGCACGCCACAACAAGCTAGTCCTGGACAAGCCAAACACAGACCAACTCGATAGGGGAAGTGATGGGGGCATCTCTCGCCCTTCACATTTTTCCACAGCTTCGATTGCTCGCCAGCATAGCTCCATTGTGTCGTCATATTTTTTTGAGTCGAGTCATGTAATTTTCATATTTTATTTGAGTCATGTCATTGTAATTTTTCTTTTATTTGAGTCATGTACCTAGGTTAATGAGTCATCTACCTAGGTTAAGTGTCATTAGGTTGATTAAGTTACATATTGGGCCCAATTCATTGGGCTAGGCCCAAGGGCACCCCCCCTTCCCTTGGTTTATTGTCATTGTCCCAAAATCCAGGGACTTATTGTAAATTCTGGGATCCCTATAACTAGGACCCCACTCTCTCCATTTTCAGTTAATGAATGAATGAATATTTGAATTTTCTAGTATTCAACTTAAATCTTCTTCTTTTGGTGAGAAGCCAATTGAGTGGATGAGAAGCCCCTATCCCCCCTCTCTCTCTCTACCTCTCTCTAGGAAGTCATTTTCTCTCTCCTCCACTTTCTCTCTCTAAAACATGCGCCCCTTTCTCTCTCCTCCCCTCCCAACCACCTTTCTCTCTCTTCCCCCCCTCCAATAACTCATCTCGAACTCCCCACCCCCCCACGTTAACTCCACCCCAGCCCCAAGGGAGATTCCACCACTCCCCACTCCACCCTCCAACCACCAACCACCCACTCCCCTTCCCCAAGCACCCTCCCATCTCCCAAGGGAGAATTCCCACTCCCCAAGCCCTCCCTTTACCTTCCCCACACACCCCTTCCCATCCCCAAGACCAGAAATTAATCCCACCCTTAAACCCATTTTCAAATACCCTTTCCCTCTCTCCCTTCCAACTAAATTCGTAGCTCCTCTCTCACCCACTGCAAACATCTCCTTCCAGACCCCATTCTCCCCCTCCCACACCTTGGAACACCCCCTCCCAGACCCCCTCACAGCCAGGGGTTGTCCCCACACCCATCCACCCCATTTCCCATCCCTTCTACCCCATTCCCCCACCACCTTTTACCACCTGCAATTCTCAGGTCACAGGTAGCAGAGTACCAGCAGCTTGCAGAGCCGACTTTGACTTCATCCCAACGTCCATGGAGGCCCAAGAGGTACTGTTGGAAGCGTCTCTCCGTCCTCTTCACAACGGCGGTGATCCCATACCTTTCTGAGCTCGTGGTCGCCCGGGGGAGCCGTTCTTCTCCGACTGCGCAAGACAGATCCGATCAGCAACCTGAGGCCACTTACAGAAGTTCCCACAGCCACATCCCTCTGCTTCTTGAGGTGCCACTTGGCCGAGAGCTTCTACAATGAGTCGGCTTCCATCTCCAAGAAGCGGCATCCTAGTCGGGATCCGGAGCTAAGATTTCACAATTTTCTCCATCGAGTGCGCTGTTCTGTCCACTCTATGACTGAACAGACACCCAAGCACTGTTCGGACTGTCCCTATCTACTCCGACATCATCTGGTGCCCCCGTGGGTCTCCGCTCGAAGAGGACTCGACAACGAAGCCGACGACTCTGGCCACGCCTGAATCAGAGCTCTGGAGCGCCCATAGTGATTTCATCTTCCTGCTATTGAGGTACTGTTGCAGTCAGAACCAGAGATCTGCATCCCTGTTCGTGCCTCTGCCCCGACCAGCACCGACTTCCCAAAATTCCAAAAATATTTGGCGACTTCCTGGGTCACCGTCAAAGACTCTCCAGCTGGTCTCATCACCAAAAAACTTCGGGAGTGGCTGCAGTGTCAACAACTTCAACTGTCTGTCCTCAGTCACAGAGAACGGGCAGAACCGGCATCATCCAACCGTTCGACTTCAATTTCAGTTTTTCCCCTCCCCGCCTGGCCGGTTTACCGCCCCTCCCTGTGGGAGGTAGTGTTTGGCTGTAATCTTTGGCTTTCCTTCCCCAAGATCCCCCCTTGCATGGGGTGTAGTGTTGTAAGATCATAAACAGGTCAATCTACTCCGGCGCGGCGTGTGGGGAACCCATGCTTCCCCGCTCGCCCACGTCTCCGAGCGGGACCGGTTTCTTCAAACCGGTCGAGTAAGTGCTCCAGCCTTATCTCTCTTTAGTACTTGTTCTTTCAATATTAGCTTATAAACTTTGCTGGTCCGTGAGAGTGAGCGCACGATCCTCAAGCCCCATTGCTTCGAGTGACCATCGTGGGAGAGAGTGTGCAACCCGTGCCCTCGGCACGACATCGGCTCCATTGAATTGGGCTGCCTTACCCTTGGGGAATAACTTTGGCCTTACTGGACCTCTACCAGCAAGGGTCCAGCCGTCACATCCTCCACTTGGCATCGCCAAGTTACCCCGGGACTTGGGTGAGCGTCGGGTGAGTAGTCGCCAATATCGGTCCGTATTGATTGTGAATTGTGCTTGCTTGCTTAAGTCCAAAGGTGTGTCACATCAGGAAGCTGATCTTAGACGGAACCAAGAACAGGCTAACCCGGAAGGGGAACATAGACTCTGAGAAACACGAGAGTCACGCATCATGTGACGAAAGTACCTCCTCACTAGAAGAACAGCTAGCTGCGTCCACTAACGTCTTATGTTGCGCCTCAAGTGTCTCGCCTAACGCTGCCTAGCACACGGTAGAGACTAAGACACTGTAACCAGAATAGGAACCACAGTAACGAGTGACCAGTCAGGGTCACGCCCGTCGGCGCAAGTCCTATGCCCCTGACCACGTGTGCACACACCGACTCTTTCCTAGAGCCAGACCTCTAGCTAGTTTTCCCCCCCAACAGGACGCTACCGTTAAGCAGGGGCCCACGGAACTAGCTTAAAAACTGTATCTCGGGAACTGCCATGCCACCACTTCCAGGTGGGTCGACACGCTGTAACGCGTCGCCAGACTACGACTAGTCGAGGCTCACTAGACACAGAACTCCAAAACACAAGCGCTGTAGTACTGACCGGCAAGGAAGCACTGTCGTATATACTACGAAGCACCAGGGTAGCACAATGACTGCCAACACACTCAAGACAGGGCAACTAGACCTACTCACATAACGATCATTGAGTCTCACGACTCGGAGTCAAGATCGTCGTACAAAGCGAAACAAGCCGCCAATCGGTCTAATCCTAAGTCGCAGAAATGACACATCCGTATAAAACGACACACGGAGAACTGAGGGATCAACAAGACCCTCAGCACACCTGGACACGCAAATCGACATAAGATGATACCTCGAGGCATCCAGAACCAGGTCTCGGATTGGACGAAACCGTCGAGACACACACAAGGTTACCTGTCAACCATTGGGTCACCCCGGGTTGACCGAAACCAGACAATCACAATTTTACAGTAGGAAAGAGAATCCTACTTCAAGCAAGAAAACTCTTGGCTATCTCATAACATGGCCATAGCCCTTATAGAACATCAAAAGATATCCATGAGAATGGCAAACCACAAGGTCAAGCCGAGGCACTTGTAAACCAACACATCGGGAAACGACACGCAGGAATTTAGTGGAGGAACATAATCTGGCGGTCATAGAATGAGCCACTAGGGGACTGTAGCGGTCAAGGATTAAGCCGCTAAACCCAGTCAACCCTGAACCGACCTATTTGGACAAACCACCAAAGCGATCTAATATAGACCCGCCACGCAGACTATGCGGTCCAAGAGACCACCGCCACACTAACCACCCTAAGACAAAGACCTAAGACACACGGACTGTAGCAGTCGAAGGAAGGCGTGCTACAACGAAGAAACACATGAAGGTTGGGCCGCCAAGGCCAATCGACTTAAAATCTTGACTAGGTCTAAAACCACAGTAACAAAAATACCCAGGCAGACGAAAACCCACTGAGACCATCCCCTCAAACGGGAACTCGAGGGAGGCCGCACACATGCGGGGGAACCCCACCGCACTCACACTGATACACGGTGACTCGATCGAGCGTAACATGAAGCCCAAAACACACATGCCTATGGGCACACTAATCGAAGTAACATGGCACTTCCCGATATCCCAGAAACACTGACACGAAACCCACAGGGTGTCCGGGACACTCGCGAGGCCATAGGTCGATCATTGGGTCTCAACGGGACCGACGGGACCCAAAACGAGCTTAAACACAACATTCCGGTCGACCTGAACCCTAGGGTCAGTCGACCTGACCTGGTCGGTCGATCGGACCTGGCCGGTCGGTCGACCGGACCAACAGTCGGACCCGACATGGTCCGCGGGTGACTGTCGGTCGACCGGCCCATCCGGTCACGGTGGAAAAATGGTAAATCCCTAACCTCCGGGCCCGATTCCACGCCCCGTTCGATTCCGATCAAAGGGGATAACAACCACAATAATCATACCGACCTTCCACACTCCGGAAGGGGTCAAAACAACTCACAAACGGCTTTAAATGGGCAATTCCACCGAATTGACCCTAAATGAGTCACCGGGGTTCCCGGGCTAGTACCGGCCCCAAATGACAACCAATTGACACGAAATCAGCGGATCCGGAACGCTGACATTCCAGGGGTTTGATTGATACCAACTGATCTAAAAACCATCGCCGTTTTTTGGAGAACCCTACGAACACCCCAAAAGCATGATTTTCCCAAAACTGGATGAAACCCGCTCAAACTCACACCGAACAACATGAAATTACAAAGAAAATGTAGAGGAGAAGTAGAGCTTCCATCTCCCTACCTCCACCGAAGATTTCGTGCACCGAGGTGACTAAACCACGCCAAAAATCACGTCGCGAGCTCGACCGTCGGCTTTTAATCCACCGTTCGGGATCGCGCCAAAAATAGTCCGATCCTCGCCCCATCGCGCTCCGAACCACTCCCACGGCATCTCCTCTACCTGCCCGAGCCTCCTCCGTCTGCAGTCGGAGCCGGAGGGCGAGAGAAGAGTGAAAACGGGGGAGAGAGAAGTCACGGCGTGAAATGAGAAGGGAGGAGAGAGGACGGAAAGAAAAAGGAAAAGAATTAGAAAATTTTCATAATATTTGAAAATTCGATTTTTGGTCCGAAAATGGACTAATTCATAAAATTATGTAAAAATAGTCAAAACGATCCTCGGGAAGAGTACAACGCAACTGCGGCGTCGACGAGTCGGTGAATTGATAAATAAACTCACCACAGGGTTCCGTAACTAGTACGAGAGAAAAACCCACACAGATCGTAAAACTCAACTCATGACCCACAAAAGCGATACGAAACTTTTCGAAGAGGATCCGAAAGATTCGATAAGAATCTAGTGTATTACAGAATATCTCATATCAACTCAAATCAGGAGCAAGCGGCCTTCATTACAGGCTTAATATGAGGATTTTCATCATTAAAAGCTCAAAGTCCTACATGATGCATGCTGGGCTAAAAGAAAAATTAAAACAAACTAAAATAGAAAATAATCAAGGATAATATTGCTAAACCATCCAGACTTAGTCAGGAATCCAGATCTCTAAGCTGATACTAAGCCGAAGCCCGTTTGTCCATGCATCAACTCAAAAAGTGGAACCGTCGTCCCAAACCTTAGATGACTCAACGGCCTATCCGTGTGATCAAGACTCCCCTGGAATTATCACTATTTTTAATGAAGGGGAACTCAAATTACAGGTTCATCAGAACCACAAGGTCCTTGATTTGCTATATAGAGTAGATGTCATATAGTAACAATGCATACAGAGAGTATACAAAAGAGAAAATAATGTTACCAAGGAAGAAATCTGAGCGCCTTGAGATCTGCATAACCTGTTCTTTTCTGTGCTCAAAGATCATTAGCTCCAACAAAATTCATGATATGATCAATTCATTAAGATATAGAGTGTAAGTTCATCAAATAACCATAATAATTCAAAATATATAAATCTCAAGAAATGATGACTTCGCATAGGGGCGCTAGAAAGTGAAATGATGACATCCATAGTGTCGCTAATTACGTTCAATGTTTAATTCGGAATCGGACTGGAAATGATGCTTGCATGAGAGGGCGTTAAATAAATGACGACATCTCATGTGTCGCGATTCAAGAAAATGACGCCAATATCTCTATCGTTAATTAGATGCAAATTCCGGTGCTCCGTTTCCTGTTCGGAAACAAAACTCCAGAGACCTTTATTCAACTCAAACACAAATTGTGTTGTTCGACTACCCGCCAGGGCTTCAATGATTATAAGAAGGATAGCCTCTGTTGCTAAAACGCATCCATTAAGATTGAACTGAACTGCCAGCCGAGAAGCAACAACAGAAAAATCAAAAACACCAGAGAACAGGAAAGAAAGGAACCTTCCCCAAGATTGACAGGATGATGCAACGCCCTTTGAAGAAACCCAAAGTTGGATTTCCCAGAATTTCAGATATTGCAGGCCATATTAATGGAAGAATTGCCATGAACCAAGTAAGTATCAAGATTTTGGAATTAACTTCTATTCTATCACCTCCTCTTCCTAAATTTTGATCATGATCTTCTTTCTCCTCTCTCTTCTTCTTTATTTTCAGGATTATCCAAACATCCCAAGAGCAAGAAGATTCACCAAGAACAAGTGGCTACCCCTCCTCCTTTCTAAACTCTCTCTAGACATGAGGGCTTACCTCTCTAGATGACACCTTCTAGGCTTAGTGACCCATGCCAAACATTATTACAATGTACACCTAGATTGGGCCGCCATGGGAGCCCTTATAGAAATATGGCATCCTACCACTCACACCTTCCTATTTTCTACCTTAGAAGCCACTATACTCCTAGAAGAAACGGAGATGCTCCTAGGCTTGAAGAGGATGAAGCAAGGAGATGAAGAGAAGATGGCACATTTGACAAGGAGCATGAGTGCACAAGGGGTACTATCAAGCCTAATTCCAAGCTCCAACATGGTGAATCAAATCAAGGCTACCAAGGGAATCAATCTAATGAAGCTTGCGGCATGGGTCTACAAGAGGATGGACTAAGCCAAGGAAGATGATCTAGAGAAGGCAATGAAGGCTTTTGTTATATGCTTGGCGGGAGCACTTCTCTTCCCTTCATCGGTGGATTTTCTAGAAGAAGAGCAATTGAGTGCTATTGCTAGCATATGGGAAGGGGAGAGAATAGGACCGGTGATGCTAGCCTATCTCTATAGTGGGCTTACCTCGGCGGCTATGGGGAGGCCTCTATATGGGTCTATGCTTTTGTTTTCTAGTTGGTAGACCTCCACTTGAAATTTGACCCATGTGAAGAAACTTAACAAGCATCTAGGATTTTTTCTAGAAGTCCACTTCACTACATGACGGGCTCACTAGGATTATGTAAGAGAGTGGTGAACCGAGTATCAAAAGTGAAGAAGAGAGTAGAATGGAGAGAGAATCTAAAGATTATGCCCAAAAACCTCTTCACATGCGCTCCGGGATTCCTAAAAACTCAAGACATCCGCACATGGCTCTCATCCGGAGTAGAGCTTCATCTAGTGGGCGCCACCGAGCTAATCCTCTACAATGCTCACCGGTGCCTATCACAAATTGACCTTCCACGCCACCACTTTGAGGAAGCGTCTCACCTCCCACCTATCAGGAGGAGGGACCTTGGTTCCAACAAAGATGAGGAGATCAAGACTATCCAAGCCCTATGGAGGATCAACAAGCTACACCAACCCATGGAGAGGATTGAAGAAGACAAAGATCAATGGAAGATCTATGTAATAGCTCTTAGGGGATTGAGACCCAAAGTGGCTCATTGAAATGTAATGATGCTTTTCTTTTAATGAAATAAATGATTCTTCCTTAATTGAGCCAAAGAAAGTATTCAGAATGATCAATTCTTCCTAATTCTATTCAATTCTGTCTTTCTGTTCTGAGATGTGACGGCCATCAAGTCACAAATTCCTTAAATAACGCCCGTAACCTCATCGCCAATTACTTTAATCAATTTTCTTTAAAATAAATAATAATCCCATGATTGGCGCCTTCACAAACAAGCGTTGATTAATTGACACCCCACCAATGGGTGTTGATTCCTTTAAATTCTTTTTCAGATATTCCCTTAATTTCCTAAAATGACGCCTTGATAGAAGTCGTCCATTAATCAAATGACGCCTCTATACGCTGTCGTCAATCAATTTCCAAAATAATGACTATACCCGTCCCATCATTATTCTGACAATGGTACAATTCCCCATGCAATGTGAAATGACGACTTCTCTCTCTGTCGTTAAATCTTGAAATAGCGCCTGTGATGAAGTCGTCAATTATAATTATTTCAAAAAATTCAAAAATTCCACAAATTAGTGCCTTCACACATAGGCATCAATTATACAAATGACGACACTGCTCATGGCGTCATCTCTTTTCGAATGCAACTGCCTCACTTTCCATCTTTCTTCCCTTCCGTTATTCACCTTCTTCTTCCTCTTTTCTCTCTCGTTTCTCTGCTTTCCTCTCTACTCTCTTCACACCGTGACCTTGCCTTCGTCTCTATCTCCTTCTTCCACTTCTCATCTCCATCCTCATCCATACTTCCATGGCTTTCGTCGGAGGCTCGGGCTCCGACAAATGACAGCGGGTCATGGCCCTCGCTGTCGTCGACTTGGATGAAGAACAGCCCGCCGGCGAGGAATTTCCTCCCGCGGCGGCCAAAGGTGCTCCACCGGCGGAGCACGATGGAGAAGAAGAAGAAGATAATGAAGAAGAAAGAGGAGAAGAAGAAGAGAACAATGGAGAAGATGAAGATGGAGATGAAGAGGACGACGAAGAAGGAAGAGAAGAAGGAGATGAAGAGGACGGTGATGAGGATGACATCGATGATGAAGAGGATGAAGAAGACAATGAAGACGACGAAGAGGCTCCTCCTCCCCGCCGGCCACTGCGTGGAGGCTTGATGGCACCGGAGCCCAGCAAGGTAGGTCTCCCACCCTAGCCATTTATCATTTTTTTCTTTTCATAGCTATCGGTGAAGGGAGGATGTTGAACCAGAAAACCAAAAAATGACGCCCCTCAAGGCATCGCCAATTCAAATGACGACCTAAGACAGGTCGTCAATTCTTTTTTTTTATTTTTCTAAAAAATAGATAATAAGAAAATAGCGCCCTGATCCATGTCGTTATTTGAAAACCCCATATTTATTATCATTTCATTTTATTACATCAAACTGCCATTTTTTTATATATACGCTTTTTTATTATTTTTAAAATAAAACTGTCAGGACAGAAAAAATCCCTCAGAAATAGCACCCCCCACTGGGGTGTTAATTCAATAAATGACGGCGACAGGGTGGTCGTCAATTCAGACAGTGAAGAAATTAGACAGCAAATGAATTTTCTTTTGGCATATATGTATATGTTTATGTTCTTTTTGTTTGGCAGGGATTGATGAGGACTCGGATTTTATGGGTCCAAGTCCGAGCAGCATATTACGGGTTACCCGATTTTTAGAGGGCTAGGGTAGAGGCGATGGGGTTCGGCCCCTTTCTTAGTATTGAGCCCATACGCTCCAACCTACCTTTGATTCAGGTTTTGAGAGAGGGGTGGGATAGGACCAGTCGGGCATTTTTGATGCCCTGGGGGCACATGGTGCCGAGTTTGGAGGATATTGCCCGGATCACCGGGTTGAGGGTAGACGGGGAGGCTGTCAGTGGAGTGACCCTTCCAGACTACGGGGAGTTAGCCCGGAGACTATTAGGGCTGGAGACAATTGCAGAGACCTCGAGGGAGTGTAGGACCATCTTTCGTACTAATCTGACCCTAGCTATGGGATTAGGGGATTCCAGACAGAGATCGAGAGAGTCTATGGAGGAGTTTTCAGTGAGGTTGATTGGGAGAGCCCTTGTTGCCTACTGTAAGGACCCGGCTCAGAGGGAGCGAGTGGATCGAGATTTGAGGAGGTTTTTGTTCCTGATGCTCGGGAGGCTGTTGCTGAGCACGAAGGGGGATGTGATCAACTGCCGATTCTTAGACATACTCGAGGACCTAGAGGGAGTTGGGAGGTACGTGTGGGGAGCCGCCCTGCTGGCGCACCTGATGGTCGATCTGTCCACGGGGACAGGCCGAGAGATGACTGTCAGTGGCTTCTCACCTTTTCTTCAGGTATGCATTTTCCTTTTTGTTATTTATTTAAATGCTATGATTATGCATATACATGGATGTTTACTGATGCAATTGATGGATGCAGGTGTGGAGCCACCTCTATATGCCGATGAGTCGAGCCGACCCTCGACCTAGAGATGAGGGGGCCTTCCCACTAGCTCGGCGATGGCTGCCACTCGTGACTGGAGCACCACACTTCTACGAGCTACGTGTTCTTCGGCGGGAGTTTCGCGACTACCCCGCCTCACTGGTACGTGTGTAAAATATGATGCAATTTCCTTTTATTTCTCTACGTTATGAAATATGATGATGATATGATATATGTAAATGTTGTGATATGAATGCATGTGGTTTGGAGACCCTACCAGGGTATCACTGAGGAGGGTCAGCCTTGGGTCGTAACGGGCCGACCTCATTTTGGGCGTGAGCTTTGAGTTCACTACCTGAACGAGATCGAGCCGTTACGGCTCAGACTAGTGATGAGGACCCTCGGCCTACACCAGAAGTGGGTCGAGGTTGGAGAGCCACGCGGGATCGGGCGAAAGACCTGAGGGCGCACGAAAGGGACCGACTGGCGGATCCGGTTCCCAGACCAGTACGCTGACTGGCAGCGCGGCGGTACGCATGTTACTTCCCATGCAGCAGACAACTCAGAGTACCTACGGTGCTATTGGGAGGTGTTCGCCGGCCGACCCCAGATGAGGGTCACCGGGGTATGTATGAATGCATTTTTTTCTTTTCCTAAATGATATATGTCTATTATGCAACTAATATGCGATGAATGCAGGATGCGCGGGATGCAGCGGTGATGGACATGCAAGTCCATCTTCACAGCTTGGAGGCCCAGCTTGCCACTACATAGGCAGATCTGGAGACCTTGGTAAGTGCAACTACCTATATGCAAATGACTTCTAATTTATTAATGTTTAGCCACTAAAAATTTCAATGAATGTAGCGTGCCTAGCAGGGGGCAATGGCAGGAGGTGCAGGAGGTGCCTCAAGCTCGAGGGGGGCGAGTGCGGAGGTCACCGCCCTAGAGGAGCGACTCATGGGAGCAGTTGCGCGGGCCGAGACGGCAAAGCGTGACCTTGCAGCATGGGTAAGTCAACAAAATTTATATCAACTGTTTATGGAATTGAATATGAAATTGATAATTAACTAAATGAACAGGTTACAGAGCTGCAGGACGCGCTTACTCAGGCTGCTCTAGCAGGCACCGAGCTTGCCATCCGCGACCAGCGGGTCGCAGAGCTTGAGGAGGTGTTGGGGTGGCGAGAGGAGCTGCCTAGAGATGTGACCGATCTGAGGATCCTCCTTGAGGTGGAGCGGAGGGAGCACACCCGAGAGAGGGAGGAGCGGAGGGAGGAGCAGACCCGCGAGAGAGAGGAGCAGATGGCACGTGAGCGCGAGCTCGCAGACCTGAGAGCACAGCTAACAGTCGTATAGGAGTGGCTACGAGTGACAGAGGAGCGCCTCAAGAGAGGCCGAGAGCGGGCACGAGCTGCGGGACACTCCAGCACCTTCGCCAGCACGGCCTACCTGGCAGGTTCCTCGACTCGACAGAGGAACGAGGCAGAGGAGCAGGCTCGAGCTTCTGCTGCTTCTCGGGAGTCCATGCCCCCTCCACAGGCCCGTCGTCGAGACGACGGTGAGGCAGAGAGTAGGAGAGAGGAGGGTGGAGGTGAGAGTTAGAGAGAGAGACTTGTACTCCTCCACCTGCATGCTTTGTACTCAGACATTTATATATATATAAGAGATTTTATTGTCACCTGAGTTGTCGTTCTGAGCACTTGTGTACTTATCTTGTTTCTTTTCTTTCTTTCTCCCCCTGTGCCTGTAGTTCATACTTAAACAAACAGATTAATTCGTCTGTTCGACTTGGCCCCTTGCTCAACAAGCAAGGGGTTGTCACTATTTTGACTTTGATAACGGGTCAAGGGACCAAGCCTTTAATTAATTAAGGCAAATAACAAAGATATGGAAAAATACAACATGCAAGCAAGCAAATGCAAACTTAAATATAAGAATGCCCACACAAGAATGCAACCAAGCACATGTTATGGCAAAAGCAGTGGGCTCAAATCAAAAAATTTTCTTTTCAATTTCTTCTTCTTTTTTTCTTTTTTTTTCTTTTCTTTTAAATGACGACCCTACAGAAAGCCGTTAATCATAGAATTGACGCCCCCGTGCGCGGGCGTTAATTGAAAAACTATTTTTTTGTCTTTTTATCAGAAAATGACGACTCAAAGGATGACGATATACATTAAAATGACGCCCCTGTGAACAGGCGTTAATTAAAAACCCTTCTTTTATTTTTATTTTCATTTTCAAATGACAACCTGTAGATCGACGTTATTCAAAGAAATGACGCCCCCGCATGAAGGCGTTGATTGAAAAACCATTTTTTCTTCTTTTTATTTTTTTGATTTTATTTTTTTGATTTTTGATTTTTTTAATGTTTTTTTCTTCTTTGAAGCTTAGCATGGTACAAGAAGTGGTGCGGACACCCGAGCAGTTGATCGGCACGACACACCGAGCCACCGGTACCGCACACGGAGCACGACACGAGCCACCTCAGCGTCCATCTGGCTCGGAGACAGCCTGGAGACTCCGCCTTGAGCCTCCCCATTTATTATATTTAGCTAGACTTTATGTGTGTGTAATTTGTATTTATTTCGTTGCATTCGGTTTGCCATTTTGAGTGTAATAGGGACTTACGAGCATTTCGGACCCCGTGGGCCCCACGGGCCCCCCGGGCCCCACCACATTGGGCCACCTCAGCCTAGGGTCCCACATGGGGTCAGTCAACATGCCACATGGGAGCATCTAGAAGTTTGAATGGTCAATTGTCCACATGGGGGACAAGGGACCAAAATAGTCAACATTTCCAACCAACACCCACCTACCATGTCAAGCTTGTTCCCCCCCTAGTCAATAGGCTGTCCCCCCCCTTATTTTTTTAATTGTATTTTTTTGGAATGGTCACAAGCCATCCCAACCCTCCATCTCACACCCCTAGATCCAACGGTGGAGGATGGATTAGATGGGTGACCTATATATGCTTGTATTTTCCCATTTTGATGAATTAATGCCATTTTGAATCAAAGAAATTGTTGGAGCTCCAGCTTGGTGTGACCCTCTCTCCCCCCTTGAAGCTGTGAAGGTTGCCTCTGGAGGTGTGACTCCTCCCCTATCAGTTCCGGTCATCCTCGCCGCCGCCACGAGCCGCCACCGCACCGCCATCGTCTTCATCGGAGTTCTGCCCGCGCAGTATCACAGCAACTTCCACGAAATTCAGCCATCAACCACGAGCTCTGATCGACCTGGGAATTTTACTGGAGGTTCCATAGGTGTCATGGATATCCCAAAAAAATTGGTTTGTCATTCAGATCCCGTTCCATATTTTTAGATTTTCATCCACTCTTCCCTTTCAGTTCTGCCAGCAGTCTGTCCAGATTCATCTCCGCCCTGAGTTTTAGGTCTTAGGTCCACCTTTTGATTTTCTTTGGTTCGCCCAATTTTATTGGATCTTCCTTCCCCCAACCCCTTCATCCACAATTTTTATAAATTTCCAGTTCGTCCATTTCATATTTTCCACAAATCGTTCTCAGATCCACCTGAAGTTCTGTCCACCTGTTCCCAGATCCGACCACCAGACACTCCAAAAATCCTATCAAATCACCACCACCTCCAAATCCAATTCTAAAAATTTTCCCAACTTCGTGGTTTGATTATCTACAACTTTTAAGAAGAGCTTGAAGTCTGAATCCCACTGTAAGTAGACGGTCAACGGTCATTTACAGGGAACTAATGTGCTGAACTGAGAGTTCTGGAACTGTGTAGCAGAGAATTGAAAATTAGTTAAGTTCCAGGTCCACGCAGGTTCAGAGGAATCCACTGGCCCTAGGTTGGAGGATTTTGAGTCCTCTTTCCAACGGCGCTGGTTTCGTCGTATTCCGGCGACGGGGCTGATCGCAGCAGTTGATTTCGCCGGAGCGCGCGCCTGAAAACAGCAAGTAAAAATCCGTGGGCAGCATTCCACAAGCTTGGAGATCGGAGTTGTTCGGCCACCGATCGGCGTTCCCGGCCGACCGCCTTCCGTGGAGGCGCGCCACCAGGGGTCCCCACCACAGTGGGACCCACTCCTGCAGATCCGGAGGCCAGCGCCACCCGTGGGCCCCACGGGCCCGCAGAACCCGCCGTTCGGAAAGCACGAAAACGCAGAGTTCGGCACCGCCGGGCGACATCAAGATGCTGCCCGTCAACCCAATTCGCGTGATTCCCGGGCCCCGCATGTGACCTTTTACCTCCCTGCGTGGAGTGGGTCAAATTATTGTACTGCTGTAAAATTGTGTTAACCGGGGGTCCGTGATTGGCCGGGGTTGTCTTCGCCACGCCGGGTGCGTGGAGGTAATGGTCCGAACCTCTTGGCGTTCATTTGCTTAGCTAGTATACGGTCTTTTGCCACTGCCGAGAGTGTAGGTACTAGCCCGTGTGTCCATGTCACCGCTGTGAGAGTGAGAGTGACCCGTCCCGTGACTCGATCCGAGTCCGGAAGTGAGTCTGACTACCTTGAACTCTGCCGGTTCCTTAACCGCGCACGATCCACGCTTTCCCTCGCATGGGACGCCGAGTGAGTTTGCACTTCTGTTAGCGACGTGTAGCCTATGGGAGCTCTCCGTGTCGGGCCTAATGTCTCTCCCATCATGTGTTGCTGGTCGTGTCCACGTCTAGAGTCCGAGGTCCATACCACGTAGAGTCGGTCCCCGTGTCCGTCTCGCATCAGTTTGGTATCAGAGCGAGTTGAGTCTAGGGTAGTCTTGCATAGTCTTGCATGCATCATGGTCTAAGTCAAGTCTAGGACCATCATTATTTTCAAAACAAAAAAAAGAGTGTTTTAAAATTGCATTTCATCCCGATAGTTCGGTATCTTAAAAGGTGTTGTCCGAACGGTAGGCTACGCCTATCGGGAAGGCCGCACACTTGCGGGAGTGATCTTCGGATCGGTTAACTCCGCCTCGTACCAGATATTGGTTTAGGTCTAAGTGCATTGTCTAGTGTGTGTTTGCATTAGTCGGTTTGTCTTGTCTCTTGTCATCATGCCCATCTTGTAGTTCCGAGTTTCTCATGGAGTCCCAATCACTCGGGCAATATGGCCGTTGGTCTACCCATGGGCTTGGCAACCATCCTCTCCCCTTCCGTAGGCCCGAAGCCTCAGATTTTTATGGCTCTAATGACCCGGGTGACTACCTCAATTGGGAGGCCACCATGGACAAATATTTTGAATGTTACACCATGTCCGATGCCATGCAAGTTAGTTTTGCCCGAGAGAGGCTTGTCCACAAAGCCGCCTGGAAATGGGAGAGCATTGAGCGCATGAGAGAGGTTAGGAGGCAAAGGCCCATCGAGTCATGGCATGAGATGAAGGACGAACTTAGGAAGGTCTACCTACCCGGCCCGGTCACCTCCAACCGACCTCACCCAATCACATCCACCCAAGGGGGCCATAATCGGAGGCAACGCGCCGCGCATGTAGAAGAGCCTAGGTCCACGACTAAGCCGAGTTCATATGGGAGAGTCCACCACATTACTCCTACTCCACACCCCACCATTGCCGAACTCTTCCAAATTATTTTGGATAAAGTGGATAGGAAGTGTGATTATATTGAATCCCTGCTTCCCCCTTGCCTACCTCCTAGCCGAGATAGAACCAAGCATGAGCCTAAGGAGGTAGCCGCCGGTAGTCCCAACCTAGTGCCATCTATGGCTCCATCCCAAGGTCCTCTCCCCATCATAGTGGATCCTCTTTCCCCACCCACGAGAGCTCCATTGCCTAAACCCCATGTCCGCCAGGAGGATAAGGGTAAGGGTCTGCTTATCAAGGAGCGAAGAGGATCACGACAGCAGTGTTATCGCTGCCAAGGGTTTGGCCACTTTGTCGGACAGTGTCCCACTCGGACATCTCTAGCCCTAGGGGACAAAAGGGTCGGAGAAGCCTCACTCTCCGATATTTATTTGGAGCCTTCTCAGCCAGAGCTACCCGTGTTTCTAACGGGAAAGCTACTCATAGCCGAGCCACTCTTTAGCTGGCTTAGGATAGGTTTGGTCCCATCTCCCCTCCCATCTATGGACCCTATCCTACCTCTGGTGCCAATCCATTCATTTCACACAACTTTCCGGTCTAGTCACTATGTGAATACATTAGATGACCTTCTCAAAGGGTTAGACCGGCAATTAACTTTTATGCACTTGTTGGCTCCAGGCTTTGACCAACCTATAGGTCGTAGCTTCACACATCCATCCTTAGGGTCTATCACCTCCGTGTACACCGTGGGTCATGTTACCACGGAGGTTCTTCTACTCCTCCCTATGCCGGCCGAGCCCGACTTCATTCCCATTTGCTCAAGGGAGGAATCTTACTTTCTACCTATGACTGTCGTCCCACCTCTCACAATGAATGAAGGTGATCATTTACACCTCCAAGATTTCCAAATGTGGGACATCGATTTGTGGAATCCTAGTCCGAGGGGTCATACCTTCTTTGATCCCTTCGACCCATTCTTTTGTGGACCCCGTGACCCACCATATTTACTCCACCCCTTTGAGAGAGTCCACCATCATACCCCCACCGTCTCATCTCCCTTCATGGATGAAGGAGATCAACAACACCGTCTAGACTTCCACACCTGGGATCTTGAGATTAGGGAATCCATATCAAGGGGTCACACATTCTTTGATCCCTTCGATCCCTTTCTTCATGGGCCCCTTGGCCCACAATCTCCATTCCACTTCTTTAGGGGAGGTCACCATTATACCCCTCCCCCATGGGCCGGGCCATCGGCACCCACCGAGTCCGTTCACGGGCAAGAGACACCCGACCCTCCTATCCCACCCAAACCTCCCAAATCCAAAGGACCGTCTTATGCTTGTACCGACATTCGGTCACACTTAGGGTATGCATGGCACACATTCGGATGTCCTGGACCACCTTGCATATGATTGGGTCGGACTAACTGTAGGGTTGTTTAGGGTCGTGTGTGCATCTGTGTGTTTTTTTCTTTTTGTTAGGCATGTTAGGAGTCTACATGACGACGTCCGTCGTCACAGTAAGGCCAGCAATGCACGGTACAAGGAGTTAGCCGGTGCCCATAGACACCACCGAGAGTTCCAAGAGGGTGAATATGTCATGATCAGGGTAAGACCTGAACGGTTTCCCTCTGGAACCGTTAAGAAGTTGCAAGCTCGCGGAGTCGGTCCCTTTAGAGTGTTGAAACGTGTTGCATCCAATGCGTATGTTGTGGACCTACCCGAGGAATATGGTATAAGCTCTACCTTCAATGTATCGGATCTTGTTGCATATAGGGACCCAGCGGTGATCCCTAGTGAGCCTTTTGAGCCATCTCCTCCCCTTGAGAGTGATCCCACACCTGAGTGTCCACTTCCACCTCCAGCCCCTTTTTCACGGCAGCGTGAGCACATAGATCGTATACTGGACGAGCAAGTGACAGTTACCAGGAGTGGATCTTACCCGCGCTACCTAGTGCGATGGAGAGGACGGCCCGCTACCGAGGACACATGGATCACACATGGCGAGTTGCAGAGGATTGATCCAGACCTTTTGGAGCGATACAGGAGCGATGCAGACCCTTACTCGACAGGGTCGAGTTTCTCCCACCCGGGGAGAATTGGTGCGGACACCCGAGCAGTTGATCGGCACGACACACCGAGCCACCGGTACCGCACACGGAGCACGACACGAGCCACCTCAGCGTCCATCTGACTCGGAGACAGCCTGGAGACTCCGCCTTGAGCCTCCCCATTTATTATATTTAGCTAGACTTTATGTGTGTGTAATTTGTATTTATTTCGTTGCATTCGGTTTGCCATTTTGAGTGTAATAGGGACTTACGAGCATTTCGGACCCCGTGGGCCCCACGGGCCCCCCGGGCCCCACCACATTGGGCCACCTCAGCCTAGGGTCCCACGTGGGGTCAGTCAACATGCCACATGGGGCATCTAGAAGTTTGAATGGTCAATTGTCCACATGGGGGACAAGGGACCAAAATAGTCAACATTTCCAACCAACACCCACCTACCATGTCAAGCTTGTTCCCCCCCTAGTCAATAGGCTGTCCCCCCCCCCCTTATTTTTTTAATTGTATTTTTTTGGAATGGTCACAAGCCATCCCAACCCTCCATCTCACACCCCTAGATCCAACGGTGGAGGATGGATTAGATGGGTGACCTATATATGCTTGTATTTTCCCATTTTGATGAATTAATGCCATTTTGAATCAAAGAAATTGTTGGAGCTCCAGCTTGGTGTGACCCTCTCTCCCCCCTTGCAGCTGTGAAGGTTGCCTCTGGAGGTGTGACTCCTCCCCTATCAGTTCCGGTCATCCTCGCCGCCGCCACGAGCCGCCACCGCACCGCCATCGTCTTCATCGGAGTTCTGCCCGCGCAGTATCACAGTAACTTCCACGAAATTCAGCCATCAACCACGAGCTCTGATCGACCTGGAGATTTTACTGGAGGTTCCATAGGTGTCATGGATATCCCAAAAAAATTGGTTTGTCATTCAGATCCCGTTCCATATTTTTAGATTTTCGTCCACTCTTCCCTTTCAGTTCTGCCAGCAGTCTGTCCAGATTCATCTCCGCCCTAAGTTTTAGGTCTTAGGTCCACCTTTTGATTTTCTTTGGTTCGCCCAATTTTATTGGATCTTCCTTCCCCCAACCCTTTCATCCACAATTTTTCTAAATTTCTAGTTCGTCCATTTCATATTTTCCATAAATCGTTCTCAGATCCACCTGAAGTTCTATCCACCCGTTCCCAGATCCGACCACTAGACACTCCAAAAATCCTATCAAATCACCACCACCTCTAAATCCAATTCTAAAAATTTTCCAGCTTCGTGGTTTGATTATCTACAACTTTTAAGAAGAGCTTGAAGTCTGAAGCCCACTGTAGGTAGACGGTCAACGGCCGTTTACAGGGAACTAATGTGCTGAACTGAGAGTTCTGGAACTGTGTAGCAGAGAATTGAAAATTAGTTAAGTTCCAGGTCCACGCAGGTTCAGAGGAATCCACTGGCCCTAGGTTGGAGGATTTTGAGTCCTCTTTCCAACGGCGCTGGTTTCGTCGCATTCCGGCGACGGGGCTGATCGCAGCAGTTGATTTCGCCGGAGCGCGCGCCTGAAAACAGCAAGTAAAAATCCGTGGGCAGCATTCCACAAGCTTGGAGATCGGAGTTGTTCGGCCACCGATCGGCGTTCCCGGCCGACCGCCTTCCGTGGAGGCGCGCCACAAGGGGTCCCCACCACAGTGGGACCCACTCCTGCAGATCCGGAGGCCAGCGCCACCCGTGGGCCCCACGGGCCCGCAGAACCCGCCGTTCGGAAAGCACGAAAACGCGGAGTTCGGCACCGCCAGGCGACATCAAGATGCTGCCCGTCAACCCAATTCGCGTGATTCCCGGGCCCCGCATGTGACCTTTTACCTCCCTGCGTGGAGTGGGTCAAATTATTGTACTGCTGTAAAATTGTGTTAACCGGGGGTCCGTGATTGGCCGGGGTTGTCTTCGCCACGCCGGGTGCATGGAGGTAATGGTCCGAACCTCTTGGCGTTCATTTGCTTAGCTAGTATACGGTCTTTTGCCACTGCCGAGAGTGTAGGTACTAGCCCGTGTGTCCATGTCACTTCTGTGAGAGTGAGAGTGACCCGTCCCGTGACTCGATCCGAGTCCGGAAGTGAGTCTGACTACCTTGAACTCTGCCGGTTCCTTAACCGCGCACGATCCACGCTTTCCCTCGCATGGGACGCCGAGTGAGTTTGCACTTCTGTTAGCGACGTGTAGCCTATGGGAGCTCTCCGTGTCGGGCCTAATGTCTCTCCCATCATGTGTTGCTGGTCGTGTCCACGTCTAGAGTCCGAGGTCCATACCACGTAGAGTCGGTCCCCGTGTCCGTCCCGCATCAAGAAGTCTAAAAACCTTACACAATCACAATCTTAAATTTATTAATCATTCTTAAATGATTTAACAAAGGGTCAACGTGCTTATGCTTTTACTCATATCATCTTACGGCCCATCTTTTTTAGTCGGTCTTTGCCATCCTTTGAGTTTATAACATAACACAGAGGGGGAAGTGAAGAACAAGTTGAGGAAGTTCATGAGAGATTTCGGAGAACTGGGAAGCTTCTCACCCCTACCCTAGTGCTTGTTAGGGTTCGGTCTTTGACTTAGGGAAATTTTTGTTGCATTTTACCCTTATTCATGCATGCTTACGACCAGGGTTTTCCCTGCGGAGACTTTGCCCTCTTGACATGCTTTTCTTTTGTAACTTTGCACCTATTTTTCTATTCTTTTCCTTTCTTTTAAACAAATAAAAACTTAATTATACTTGGGCTTTGCAGCATTGTTCCCTTTTAGGCCCTGACTTCCACCTACTAGGGCGGCGGGTAGGTGTTTCACACATCTTTTTTCTTTTACTTTATTTATTTATTTATTTATTTATATTTGATTTATTTACTGGCGTGCCTAGATGTCCCACCGGGCGTGCCAGACTATGTTTCACACATCTTTTTTCTTTTACTTTGTTTATTTATTTATTTATTTTTTTATATTTGATTTATTTCCTGGCGTGCCTAGATGTCCCACCGGGCGTGCCAGACTTGTTTAGCGGGTCTTTTCTTTCCTTCGTCCTTTTCGTTCGTTTCTTTTCGTTCGCGTATCGATCAACCATTTGGCTAACTGGTAGTCAACTGACTGATTGACGACACGGGCGTGCCAGTCACATGAGTGACGATTCTATTGTGCGCTCACTCTGACCCGTGTCGGGCGAATGTGAGGTTCGATCGGGACCAGCAGTCCGCCATACCATAAAGGTTATGGCGTTAATTACATCCCCCACGAGGAGGGAACACCTTTGATTAATTGCCAAGATATCGGGCTGTCGAAGCCGGAAAAAGAACTACATGATGATTATAGCAATGACAGGCAAGATGCAGCATTAATCATGTAGAAGATGCGCAGTTAAATAAGAAAATGGATCCTAGGTACGTGGCGGAGGACTTAGGCTCGAAGGCCACCTTCACGCGTAACGAAGCCTCCAATCAGGCGTAACCTGACCCTCTGGCAATGTTGTTTGATATACCAAGGATGCACACATTCGGACATGCGCTAATGCCATATGAGTGCGTAGACCAAGGCGTAACGGAAGGATTCGAGGCGCCTCGATTTAAGTTTGAACATGCTAAATTTATTCAGTTTATTGGTTGAGGAACTTGCATCCTTCTGTGATTAGCATAAGAAATCATCCCATAAGTGGGAAAGGGGTTATAATGATGTAACGACACGATTCGGAACGAAACCGGTGCAGTGCGTGCAAGGACAGGGACTAAGACGCTTGAAACGGCGCCCTGAAACGTAGGTAAAAGGCTTCAAACGGCGCCAGAACCGTAGGTAAAGGGGTAGCTCTGTTAAAACGGCATGGGAAGCTGGGGCGCGCCGGGAAGGCCGCGCCGGGAAGGCCGCGCCGGGAAGGCCGCGCCGTTTTAAGGCGTGATCGCGCATGAACGTGCCGAATTAACCCGATTTCATGGAGACAGGAGCCTCGTCGGTTTATTCACGGATTTATTAAAATGCTTTTGGATGGTTTTGAGAATTTATTAAGTTGATTATTCATAGAATCGGTCCCGAATCATTCAAAGGCCGAGTCACGGGCTCGCGCGAGGCGATTGTTCCGAGTTTAACTCGTTCGAGCTGAAATTTCGGCAGCATCTCCCCATCCCAAAGGATTGTCGGGGAGACGCGGGGAGTACTCACGTGGCGGAGTAAACCCCTAAAAGCCGGGTGGCGCAACGGCGGCCGGCAGACCCAAATGGATAGGAAGACGCCGAGGGCTAGCCTGCTAGGGGCACCGAGTCCGTGGGTAACGGTGAGTGAGTGAGGTGACTCGATGTGGGAGCGAAAACCCCGAGGACTAGCCTACGAGGGGCACACGACCCGAATCACCACACTACTCGAGTCGGGACGACCGAGTAGAGAAGGGGAACCCCGAGGGCCAGCCTACGAGGGGCACCACGTCTCACGGCCACCACAAAGTCCCTTAGGGACTGTGGATTTGAGATGTCGGGACTAACCCGTTTACTATTCACTCATTAGTCCATAGGGGATTCGTCACTGCTGGACGGTCCCCGGTGGACAGAGTGCTGTCAAAAACGGAACAGTGGGGGATATCCCCCCTCCCCGGGGTACCGATCCGCACTAGTGAAACAGTAGAACGGGGCTATGAGATCGTTCGCATAACCAGCAGGTCAGAACTGATACCTGTAGATATACGTACGTTCATGCATATGCATGTTCATGAAGCAACGGAATATTCGTCAAGAAATGTTCAGAAAATAATAACTGGAATGTAGGGGCGCTTTTATTTCCCTCTGTTCATTATCAAGAACAGAAAGGATATTACGAGGGTGGCCCAGACAGATGGGAGGAACCCATATATTGACACACCTTACACAGTGAAGATCCCTAGCATTCGGCCGGAAGAGAAAACCCCCGGGGAGGGGAATCAATGTAGCCCTTATCATAGAAGGGCATAAAACGTCGGGAAGATGAAACAAGCAGGAATTCATTCACACATGAAACCCACGGTGCTCTACATTCATCCTCCACGGCGCCGACATCATCGCACGGCACCGTTTCACCGGCTGTAAGAAAAGGAAAAGGGAAGCCAACAGGGAAGAAAGAGAAACGTGGCATTGGCCAGAGACTCACATTCCATTCCATTTATCCATATGAAAAATATAGACAGACAAGTAGCGAATACACATTCCGGCGCGGCGTTGTTGCTCGGCCACCGTTTTCATTAACAGGGGAAACCCATTAGAATGACAAAGGGGAAAAGAGAATCATCGTGAGGGAGGGGAGGTGAGGTTCATATCATCGCCCCTCCCCTCCTTCACTTACATTATGCCAAAAAAAAAAACTCAAAGCGGAGCAGAGGGATTCACCGGATGAAACACGGGAAAACCCACCTCGATAGATAAGAAACGGGCGCTCTTCCTCTCCGATTACGGGAGACTCCGGTGGAGCAGGGTGGTGGCCGCCGAGAGCTCGGGCAGAAAACTCTTCAGATCGAAGCACCCCTGGACCTCCCCCCTTTCTTTCTAATTCCCTTTTTTCTTTCTTTTTGATTCCGCTTCTTTCTTTCTATTGAGTTTCCCCCTCTCCTCCTCTTTTTCTATCGAATGCAGGCTATATATAGCCTTGGGGTTAATTCGGCACCCCAGGAAGAGGCGCGCTGGGTTGACGGCACCGGGGAAGGCCCCATTGGGCTTTTGCGCGCAGATTCGACGGCGTCGGGGAACACCCCCATTGGGCTTTTGTGCGCCGGTTCGACGGCGCCGGGGAACACCCCCCATTGGCTTTTGCGCGCCGGATTGACGGCGCCTGTCACGCCCCGAACAAGGTGGAAATATCGGGACGTACAGTTAGGGACACGCTGGCATGAGAGAGAACTAATCTAAAATAATACACAAGTGCTACAAGATGGAAATACTAAATGATCATTAACAAACCACAACTGATACAATAACCTCAAGTTCAACTTAATACAACTGGAATAATCAACCACTAAAACTCAAAGACATAACTGAAACTAAATGCTCTCCAAAACACAACTAGAACTGATACACTCAAGACATCACTCCTGCCCTTCCCCATCGGTAAGCGCGTCACCTGAAAAGCCTGGAAAAGGGGGAAAACACAACTATGAGCTGACGCTCAGTAGGAAATAACAGACATGTATAAGTGATTAACAGTTTAATTACATTTTAAAATGTCATGCTACGAATGATAAAACACTAAAAAGATAACGATGATAAAACGAAACAAAATTCGAAGATCTTGCAAGGTCAAGAAATATACTGAATAGAATGGTAAGACAAGAATTTACTACAGGAGATAACGATAAGAAGTTGGCCATATCAAGTCAATTCAAGTCATGTCAAGCACGCATGTATTTTCATTTCCACGTCCAAGTAATCAACAAGTAGAGTAATCACAAGTAGAGTATAGAACAGTGAAGAGTGGAAAGTGAAACGTAGTAGCAAGTAATATAGAGAGTAGTGGAAAGAGTAGTGAGTAGTGGACAGTCCTAGATTTAACACATGTAATAGTACTGGTGCCAAATGCCACACCTAGTCATTCACCTCCCCGGGGGTACACGTAGTGTTCGGACGCTCTTCCCAGGACCAGACCGAGCCCTTAATTGTTTGCCAGGCAGTGATTTCTTTAGATCAAAGATCCCACGAATCTAGACTTCCACAGTTTATGGCCAGAATTCCAAGGTTTAAGCTAAGTAGCAATAACAACATCAAGTAGGAAAGAGATTCATTTCCAGAATTTCAAGGTAAGTATAATCATCAAGGAGATTGAAATCAAGTCACAACAAGAGTTAATCGTGTTGCGTTACTGTAAAACAGCAGCAATCAAACAAGCTAAACAACATATTAATCCTAATCACCAAGTTAAGATATCATGCTTAACCATTATCATTTATATTAGCCAAAGTGCCAACAAGCTAGAACAAGTTATCAAGGTAAAGAACAAACTCTCACAGGAGTGAAAAAGAATGCATTAACAGAGATTTAGTTACACCATTAATCATTAATTAAGTGAGTTTCTATTTAATCTTGTATGCATTGAAATGAAGATGGTAAACGGTGTGTTTTTACACTAAGTTTGCATGTAGGAACCAATGCAAATTTGAAATTAAGAGGGGTATATGAATAGGTCAAAAGTTCTTCAAAAATATGATTTCAATGGTTCTAAGTTAAATGGGTTGATTCCCCACTGATTCGGATCCATCTTTGGTTCGAAAAATGAAAAAAAACTGGTTCTCTGGTGTATGGGTCGACCCTTGGGGTCGACCCCTGCAAAACGGGGTTCTGGAACTGCATGGGTCGACCCCTGGGGTCGACCCCAGGGGTCGACCCTCGGGCTGCCTGGGCTACCAGGTGCATGGGTCGACCCCTGGGGTCGACCCCTGCAAGAACAGATCCGGCTGCTCTTCCGGAAAACATGAAATCTCATCCAAATGGGGTCCAAATGAGTTGAAATTAAAACCACATGCCATAGGAATCTTGCTAGACATATTAGGGTCATAAAACTACAGTTTGGAAACATTAATTTCATCAGAAATCACAAGAATCACAACCTATTCTATGAAGAACACAAGTAGACCTCGTTTAGGACATACCTCCACTAAATTGACAAATACTCTCGATATACAAAACCAAATTCAGGGATTTTGGTGTCAAAAGAAAGCTAACTCGATCATGAATCCAACCATATACTATATGCTACATTGAGATCAAGTTATATGACTCAAAATGAGCCCGTAATCAAGCTCTGGCTTAAAGGAAACTATATGAAACATGTTCTAGATATGTTCTTACAAAACTTCGAAATTCACGTTGCATGCTCAATGGAATTTGGGACTTTCTAAGTTAAATGAAAGATAATAACATGCTGATTACTTCATGAAAGTTAATTAGAGTTTGGTTGTTAGATCCTACCTCAAATCGGAGAGAGAAAACTCGAACCCTAGGATGAAGAACACTTGGACAGCACCTCACAAAAAGCTCGATTTCTCCACGGATACCTAATGAAAATTGGGGCTTTTGCCACCAATGGATAGAGCTCGATGAGAGGAACAATTTGCTATACTCATGATCAAGATTTGGTTGAGAATTCCTACCTCAATCGATGGATCAAAGAAGGATGAAGGGAAGCCAACGGCCTGCTGACCCACCTCCACAAATCGAGCTAGATCTCTCCAGATCCGAAATTTCAGCGAACCCCACAGCAGCCAAATGAAAGAATACCCGTAGGGCTTCATTTTGATAGCTCATAGAGCTTCTGGAGCCTTCGGAGTTGGGAGTATTCGCTGCTGCAAGCCGCGTGTTTAGAAACGGCGCCGAAATCCTTGACTTGACCAAACTATGTCGGCAGCACGTTTTGGGGCTAAGTTCACCTCAAATTGATTGAGGGTAAATATTCTTTACATTGTGGCCTTCCATTTGCCCCTGATTTCAGATCATTTGGTTGAGTAATCAGGTCGAATTTCGCGTTTTAATCTAAGGGTTAAGTATGGGTCAAAAGTGTGCACATTTGGGTTTGAATTCTAAATAGATCTTAACACGGATTTACCATGGCTTAAAGCCAGAAGGAAAAGTTGTTATCTACATCAATATTAACATGTTTACTATTTTTACAGATTTTTCTGAGGTAGTCGAATTATTACTTATACTATTCCGTAATTAATTAAATGTTAAGTTCGGAAGACTAAGTTCACTAATTCCGGCATAATAAATGATTTTCTTAGGCTTAAATGAAGAAGACAAAGTTGCTAAACAAAATTAGTTCTACAAGATGTGATTTTTGGGGATTTTTATAAAATAGTTGAAAAATGACTTATTCTATTAATTAATCTAATTAATTTGGATAAATCTCATTAATTCGAATAACTTCAAATAAATTCTAAATAATTACAAATAACTTTCTAAATAAATTTCTAAGGAATTTGGGGTCTTACACCCTCCCCTACTTAAAGGAATTTGGTCCTCCAAATTCACTGCACTAAAACTGAGAGTAGAAAAAGATCGCTCACCTAGAATAGATCGGGATACTGCTTTCGCATAGTCTCTTCAGACTCCCATGTAGCTTCTTCGGTCCCACGCCGACTCCACTGAATCTTGACCATCGGTATCGAACAATTCCCGAGTTGCTGTTGCTTCCGGTCCAGAATCTTGACAGGTCTTTCCTCATAGGTCAGATCTTCCTTTAGTTCAAAATCCATCTGCTGAATGATATGAGTGGGATCGTACACATATTTCCGTAACATAGACACATGGAAAATATTGTGTACGCCAGACAAATGCGGTGGTAAAGCCAGTCTGTATGCCACCTCTCCCACTCTATCTAGAATCTCGAATGGACCAATGTACCTCGGACTCAGCTTGCCATGAATGCCAAATCTTCGGATCCCTCTCGTCGGAGAGACCTTTAAGAACACATGCTCGCCAACCTGAAATTCCAATGCCCTTCTCCTGTTGTCGGCATAACTCTTCTATCTTGACTGGGCTACTAGTAACTGGTCTCGGATAACACGGATGTTCTGTGATGATTCCGAAACAAGATCTGGTCCAAGCCACTGTTTCTCACCTACCTCGTCCCAACACAACGGGGAACGACAACTTCTACCATATAGTGCTTCAAAAGGAGCCATCTGTATACTAGACTGATAGCTGTTATTGTAGGCAAATTCAATTAATGCCAAATGCTCACTCCAATTACCACCGAAATCAATCATGCAAGCTCGCAGCATATCTTCCACTATCTGATTGGTTCTTTCAGTCTGTCCATCTGTCTGTGGATGAAAAGCAGTACTGAAATTTAGACGAGTACCCAAGGACTCTTGCAGTCCCTTCCAGAAATGTGAAGTAAATCTGGGGTCTCGATCAGATACTATATTCACTGGAATACCATGCAATCTCACCACTTCCTTTATATACAAAGCAGCCAATACATCAATCGTACACTTGGACTTAATTGGTAAGAAATGAGCCGACTTTGTCAATCGGTCGACAATCACCCATATCGCATCAAACCCACCACGAGTCCTAGGTAGACCCATAATGAAATCCATGCCAATACTTTCCCACTTCCATTGGGGTATGTCGAGTGGTTTCAATTTCCCTCCTGGTCTGAAATGTTCGGCCTTAACTTGCTGACATACCAAACATCTGCTCACAAAATCTGTAACTTCTCTTTTCATATTTGGCCACCAAAAGGACCTTTTCAAATCTCGGTACATCTTAGTGCCTCCAGGATGAATGGTATATTTGGATCTATGAGCTTCCTCAAGAATCTTGTTCTTTATTGTAGCCTCATCCGGAACACAAGTTCTGCCTTTAAATAATAATCTACCATCATCGGCCAACATGAAGTCAGGTCTGCTTCTCAAGTTTCCCTTGATCTCTACTAACTCGGGATCATTATCTTGCAAGGACTTGATCTCAATCAATAATTCAGGTTTAAGTTGAATCTGAGCAATCAAGATCCGATCGTTGTCAATATTGAGATCCAGACTAGATAATTGTTCCAACAATCTCCATTCTTGTAACATGAGACTTGACAGTCTAGCTACCGGCTTCCGACTTAATGCATCTGCCACAACATTACCTTTGCCAGGACGATACTCAATCGAGAAGTCGAAGTCTTTCAAGTACTCCAACCATCTCCGCTGCCTCATGTTGAGTTCCTTTTGAGAAAATAAATACTTCAAACTCTTATGATCCGAAAACACTGTAAAGGTTTCTCCATACAAGTAATGCCTCCATATCTTCAAAGCAAACACGACTGCAGCAAGTTCCAAATCATGAACATGATAATTATCTTCGTGCTTCCTCAACTGCCTAGAGGAATAGGCAATCACCTTCCCATGTTGTATGAGTACACAGCCTAAGCCAATACCTGAAGCATCAGTATAAACAACAAATCCTCCTTCACCAGAAGGTAAGGCCAAAACAGGTGCAGTAGTCAAACACTTCTTCAGAGTTTGAAAGCTTCGCTGACAATCATCAGACCAATCAAACTTATTCTCCTTGCGGGTTAATCTTGTAAGAGGTACCGCAATCTTAGAGAAATCCTGGATAAATCTTCGATAATAGCCTACCAGGCCTAGGAAACTTCTGATTTCAGTTGCACTAGTAGGCTGCTCCCAATTCTTCACTGCCTCAATCTTTGAAGGATCAACTGAAACACCTTCCTTGGTGATAATATGTCCGAGAAAGGACACCTCTTGCAGCCAGAATTCACACTTACTGAACTTAGCATATAGTTGATGATCTCTCAACAGTTGCAATGCCATTCTCAGATGTTCAGCATGCTCCTCCTCATTCTTAGAATAAATCAGGATGTCATCAATAAATACCACGACCCACTAGTCAAGATAGGGCCGAAATACATCGTTCATCAATTGCATGAAAGCTGCTGGAGCATTCGTTAGACCAAAAGGCATAACGACAAACTCAAAATGACCATACCTGCTGCGGAAAGCTGATTTATAAATATCCTCTTCCTTAATCCGCAACTGGTGATATCCAGATCGAAGATCGATCTTAGAGAAATATTGAGCTCCCGCTATCTGGTCAAATAACTCGTCAATCCTCGGCAAGGGATATTTGTTCTTGACAGTCTGTTGGTTTAATTGCCGATAATCAATGCACAGCCTCATCGAACCATCTTTCTTCCTGACAAATAGTACAGGGGCTCCCCACGGAGAAGTACTAGGACGAATAAAACCCTTCTCAAGTAATTCCATCAGTTGCTGCTTCAGTTCCCTCAGTTCCGCAGGAGACATACGATAAGGAGCCTTGGAAATAGGAGCTGTGCCAGGAATAAGATCAATGGAAAAGATAACTTCCCGCTCAGGCGGAAGTCCTGGTAATTCTTCCGGAAAGACATCAGGAAAATCTCGGACAACTGGAATGTCCTTGATCTCCATCTGCTGCTCAGGAGTTGCACAAACAAAGGCTAGAAAAGCCTCACACCCATGTCTCAAAAGCTTATCAGCTCGAAGAGCCGAGATGAGCGGTACGGAGTTATGGTGCTTGACTCCCGTAAAAGATAAACCAGAATGTCCAGTAAAAGTCACTGAGCTAGAACTACAGTGAACATTGGCCTCATACTTGGCCAACCAATCTGCTCCTAGGATTACATCATAATCCTTCATATCCATGCAGACCAAATCTGCTGGAAAGTTCTGTTCACCAATCATCACCTTACTAGAAGGATAGAAATACTGGATTGTTGATCTAGTGCCAATAGGGGTTGAAATCTCTAACGGAGTATTCATCAAAACAGGTTCCACAGCTAATGACTTAGCAAACCTCCGTGAAATAAAAGAATGTGTTGCACCAGTATCAAAGAGAGCAAATGCGGGCTTATCGATTATAGTAAGGGTACCTTCGACGAGTCCGCCATCATCAGAAATCCCAGTTTCGTCTGCATGTAAAGCTTGAAGCTTGCCTTGTGGTTTCTTGAAGACTAGAGGTTTTGCCGGTGTAGCTTGCTCCGATATGAGAGGACAGTTGGGGATACGGTGCTCCTTGCTTCCACATCGCAAACAGGCGCCTTGCTTGCGCCAGCACTCCTCTATCTTGTGACCCAGACGATCACAATAGTTGCACACGCCCTTGAATGGAACAATAGGGCCAGGCTTCTTGTCTTCATGCCTCGGCATCTTGCCCTTCCACGATCCGGACCCGCTCCACGAACCAGGTCCACTAACAGGCCTCTTCTTGGTATACCCGGGTTTGACACTCCCGGAACCCGTAGGTAATTCTTTCTTGGTGCCTTTCCCACGGATTCTCTCCGTCATTTCAAGAGTATCCTCCAGAACTTGCGCTTTCCTTACCATCTCAGAATAAGTGGAAATCTCCATCGGTGCCAATTGGTTGATATAATGAAGCTTCAAACCATTGAGAAAGCGCTTCGCCTTCATCTTCTCGGTGGAAATGAGATGAGTAGCGTAACGAGAAAGCCGTGCAAATTGAGCCTCATACTCTGCCACGGACAAACCTCGCTGTTTCAAGGCCGCGAACTCTGCCGCTTTCTTCTCTTGCACTCTATCAAAAAAATACTTGCTGTTGAAGAATTCCTCGAACTCTTCCCACATAACTTGCCGATCACCGAGAGTTGCCTTGATAGAATCCCACCAAGTATGTGCGTCATGTTCCAGTTGAAATGTGGACAAAAGAACACACTCCTGGTTGGTACATTGCATAACTTCAAAGATTCTCCCCATCTCATCTAGCCAGTGCTCGGCTTGGTCAGGGTCAGTCGAACCAGCGAATCTAGGCGGGTTCATTCCGCGGAAGTTCCGGTATAGATCACTGGTGCCATGCTGTGCCGCTCCTGCCTGAGCTACTTGCTGAAGGGCCTGAGTAAGGCCTTGAACCGTACGTTGCAGGTTCCTCCATTCAGCACGATCAGCTGCCATCTACACGAGAAATAGGTTACTTAGGTCCAATAAGATAGATAAAGCATGATTAAGGAACGAACTTAACCCAAGTTCTACCCAATCTCACAGGTCAGGTCTAGACTTTACAAGGTTAGGGATCTAATGCATCTAGACACGACCAAAAACTCGGTACCTGGCGGAGGTAATCGGTCCGAAGACCACTCGCGCAAGTGTGCGACCATCCCGATAGGCGTAGCCTAACGTTCGGACAACACCTTTTGATATACCGGTTATTGGGATGCAATGCAAGAAAACCTAAAACTTAGGAAAACCTAGGAATGTGAAACCTAGGGCTCTGATACCAACTAAACTGTCACGCCCCGAACAAGGCAGAAATATCGGGACGTACAGTTAGGGACACGCTGGCATGAGAGAGAACTAATCTAAAATAATACACAAGTGCTACAAGATGGAAATACTAAATGATCATTAACAAACCACAACTGATACAATAACCTCAAGTTCAACTTAATACAACTGGAATAATCAACCACTAAAACTCAAAGACATAACTGAAACTAAATGCTCTCCAAAACACAACTAGAACTGATACACTCAAGACATCACTCCTGCCCTTTCCCATCGGTAAGCGCGTCACCTGAAAAGCCTGGAAAAGGGGGAAAACACAACTATGAGCTGACACTCAGTAGGAAATAACAGACAGGTATAAGTGATTAACAGTTTAATTACATTTTAAAATGTTATGCTACGAATGATAAAACACTAAAAAGATAACGATGATAACACGAAACAAAATTCGAAGATCTTGCAAGGTCAAGAAATATACTGAATAGAATGGTAAGACAAGAATTTACTACAGGAGATAACGATAAGAAGTTGGCCATATCAAGTCAATTCAAGTCATGTCAAGAACGCATGTATTTTCATTTCCACGTCCAAGTAATCAACAAGTAGAGTAATCACAAGTAGAGTATAGAACAGTGAAGAGTGGAAAGTGAAACGTAGTAGCAAGTAATATAGAGAGTAGTGGAAAGAGTAGTGAGTAGTGGACAGTCCTAGATTTAACACATGTAATAGTACTGGTGCCAAATGCCACACCTAGTCATTCACCTCCCCAGGGGTACACGTAGTGTTCGGGCGCTCTTCCCAGGACCAGACCGAGCCCTTAATTGTTTGCCAGGCATTGATTTCTTTGGATCAAAGATCCCACGAATCTAGACTTCCACAGTTTATGGCCAGAATTCCAAGGTTTAAGCTAAGTAGCAATAACAACATCAAGTAGGAAAGAGATTCATTTCCAGAATTTCAAGGTAAGTATAATCATCAAGGAGATTGAAATCAAGTCACAACAAGAGTTAATCGTGCTGCATTACTGTAAAACAGCAGCAATCAAACAAGCTAAACAACATATTAATCCTAATCACCAAGTTAAGATATCATGCTTAACCATTATCATTTATATTAGCCAAAGTGCCAACAAGCTAGAACAAGTTATCAAGGTAAAGAACAAACTCTCACAGGAGTGAAAAAGAATGCATTAACAGAGATTTAGTTACACCATTAATCATTAATTAAGTGAGTTTCTATTTAATCTTGTATGCATTGAAATGAAGATGGTAAACGGTGTGTTTTTACACTAAGTTTGCATGTAGGAACCAATGCAAATTTGAAATTAAGAGGGGTATATGAATAGGTCAAAAGTTCTTCAAAAATATGATTTCAATGGGTCTAAGTTAAATGGGTTGATTCCCCACTGATTCGGATCCATCTTTGGTTCGAAAAATGAAAAAAAAAACGGTTCTCTGGTGTATGGGTCGACCCTTGGGGTCGACCCCTGCAAAACGGGGTTCTGGAACTGCATGGGTCGACCCCTGGGGTCGACCCTCGCATCTGGGCCGAATGGGTCGACCCCAGGGGTCGACCCTCTGGCTGCCTGGGCTGCCAGGTGCATGGGTCGACCCCTGGGGTCGACCCCTGCAAGAACAGCTCCGGCTGCTCTTCCGGAAAACATGAAATCTCATCCAAATGGGGTCCAAATGAGTTGA
Source organism: Amorphophallus konjac (assembly GCA_022559845.1). NCBI lineage: Eukaryota > Viridiplantae > Streptophyta > Magnoliopsida > Alismatales > Araceae > Amorphophallus > Amorphophallus konjac. Next base: position 110,215,822 of record CM040118.1, read on the forward strand.
AAATAAAACCACATGCCATAGGAATCTTGCTAGACATATTAGGGTCATAAAACTACAGTTTGGAAACACTATGATGTAAAACAGCCCTAGGATGACTAAATATGTAATGGACAACCTAGGACCAAGATCCACAAGCATACAAGCTCTCCAATGATTCTCACAATAGCGTCTTACTCACACGGCACACGCGATCACCCGGCGGGGCCGGGGGATGATGGCAAGGGTCCGAGGCGGGACCCAATGACTCTAAAGGACTTAGTTTGCTTAGGCTGACCCCAAAGGGCCTAGGATTCTTCAAATTCGTGGGTGGCTGGCCCGCTGGGCGGGGTGTGGGTGGCACTCTCTCACGGTCCGCGGTGGACGCTAACAAATTAGCATATAAGTACGGGCCCTCTTCTCACCGCCGACGGGCAATCAAAGCAATACTAAACTTGCAGAATGAAGGCAACTAAGGAGATATCAGACGCTCACCTGATCGGTGTGAAGACACCGATCCCGCTCGGAGACGAGGGCGCGCCGGGAGGCGAGGGTATACAACCGATCGCCGCGGCGATGTAGCTTGACCTGAAAATGTAATGATGTACAACACTACGCCTCGCACAGGAGGGGTGATCTTGGGGTAGAGATTAGACTTAGTACATCCAAAACTACCTCCACGTAGGGAGGAGCCTTCAGCCGGCCAAGCGGGGTGGGGATTACGCAATGAAAACGTTATCTTCCGAGCTCCACCGGTTCTGCCTTGCTTCAGGTTCACTGGACAGACAGTCGGAGACGGTGCTGCCACGGGCTCCACGGAGCTCGGATCTTGACGAGACCAGCGCCAAAAGTTTACCAACTGACAGGGGATGAAGCTTGAATTTTTGGGGAAGCTTTGATTCTCGGGGCTGACCGCACCGGCGACTGGAACAGGGCACCGGCGTCTGGTCTCTGGCTGGTACCGGACTGAAGCAGTAGGTTGCAGAAGTCACTGTGGGCTCTCTCGGACTCCGATTGGAATGAAACTGGTGGTGACGCGATCGTGATCGGGGTAGCTTCGAGCCGGAGTTACTGGGATGCAATCTGATGTCGGTGCAGAGAGGGGTGACCGGTGGAGTGTGGACTGGTCTAACCTGGGATCACAGGGGGCAGTCTGCCCTCTCCGACGAAGAAAATTGGAACAGGGGGTTCCGGTGACCGATTGAGTCCCTTCTTCTTCGAGGTGGCAGCTAACTAGATTTAGTTTCTCTCCTTCAAAAATGGCGCTCAGAGCCTTCACCAGCTGGCCGTGGCAGAGTCTGCAACCGGACTGGTTGATTCTGCCTCTGTCTGGTGCAGAACAATGGGGCTGGTTGCAGAGGGTGCCATGATCTCCACAAAGCTCTGATGGGTACAAGACCTGAACAGTTGGAACCGTGGTCAAGTCTTCTTTCTGTCGGTGCCAACGGCGGGGTCGGCAGATGTCGGAGAAGACCGGGACGCTCAGATGAGTGGAGGGATGTCAGTTTTGCTCCTGTAAACTGACCTGACACACTTGGAGTAGAAAATTCGTAACTTTTGATGTCGATGTCCAAATGCAACTCTGCTTCTTGAAGATGAAAGAGGACTTGAGAGGGAAGGAATTTGCTGAAGAAAGCTTGATCTGAATCCCAAAGGGTTCGTCGTGGCCGAGCTTCCACTCTCGCTCTGGTTCTCTGCCTGGGTTCTTCTACGCAGTCGAGGGAGATCAACCGCTGTGGACTGCTCGGAGCTCGGATGCCGACGAAACCACCTCGCCTTGGAAGCTCTCTGGACAACCTTTCCAGAGATATAGGCCTTGCCACCAGGAGGAGCAGGGACCGGCCGGGGATGACGCGACTTCAGGGCCTCACTCTGCTGCCTGCGACCTGCTACTTGAAGCTGCAACTTGCAAGAACAAGGGGAGGGACAAAGGGAGTTAGCACAGATTGGGGGGATGGCTGATGGGTTGTGGATATGGGAAGGACATGGCTAGGGCTTCTGGAGGGTCTGGAGTGGCAGGGGTAGATGGAGAGGGGGGCTGGAGCAGCTAGGGGTGGAGATGGGGGGGTGGAGGTGCACTAGAGAGAGGGTGAGTGTGAGAGGAGGATGGGGGACGAACTTGGCTGTTGGGGGGAGATGGATTTCGACCTAGGGTGGTTTAGGAGGTGGGGAGATGGAAGGGCACAGCCCTAGGGAGAGGGAAATTTGAATTTGGGCTTTGGGAGGGGTTAATTCAGCCTTGGGAAGAGGGAGGGTTGCTTGGGAGAGTGGAAAGGTGCCTAGGAGAAGGGGTTTCCACCTAGGGGTTGGAGGGGGAATTGAATGAATGCATGGGGAAGGGGAAGGGGCCTTAATGAGGGGTGAATGGGGAGGAGAGAGAATGAATTTCGAATTTGGGGTGGGGAGGAGAGAGAAAGGGGGCACAACCCACTTAGAGAGAGTGATAGTGAGAGAGAGAGAGAGAGAGAGAGAGAGAGGGAGATATTGAGATGGAGATGGCAAATGCCTTTCAATATTCATCAAAGTTGTTTCAATGAGAGGGAGGGGAGGCCTATTTATAGGCATCCACTCTTTACATGACCATAGTACCCTTGACAATTAGACAAAAGACCGGGCATATCCTAGACTCAACCTAATGGGCCCATAACTAAGGTAATAAGGCCCAATTAAGCATACCAAGGGAAATGGACTAGAACCACATGACTTAATAAAGAGAAATACAATGATAGGACTCAATAAAAGGAAAATACATAAAATGAAACTAAGGAAATGAAGATAACAAGTGTGGATCACAGTCAGTCCACATCAAGAGTGTGCAGGCGACCCGAGCTAGAGGGAGTGTCATGAGATGCCCTCATCAAATCCCCCGGGGTGGGGAGAACTCGACCCCGTCGAGTATGGGTCCGCCTGGCTGTCGTAATGCTCCAGTATGTCGGGGTCCAAGCGCGGCAGATCCTCCCGACTCACCCACGTGTCCTCTATCGGGGGACGGTTCTTCCACCTAACCAGGTAGCACTGATACACCTTGTGCCTAGTAATGATACTCTGCTCATCCAGTATTGCCTCTATCTGCTCTCGTCGGTCTCTCAAGCTAGAAGGTGGAGTCCCTCCGGAAGTGTCCCTCTCAAGGCGGGGTAAAAGCTCAAGATCCTCACTGGGTTCCACCGCGGGGCCCTTGTAGGGTACCAGATCCGCCACATTGAAAGTAGGGTGTACCCCAAAACCCTCAGGTAGGTCTAGCTCATAAGCATTACTGCCAAGTCGTCTCAGAATTTGAAAGGGTCCCGAACCCCGTGCCCTTAACTTGGAGGCAGTTCCCGGAAGGAGCCGCTCCGTCCTCACCATCACTGAGTCTCCCACTTGGAACTCGTAGTGGCGCCGATGAGCATCTGCCCGCCTTTTGTAAGCCTCATTGATCTTTCCTATATGCTTGCGAGAATGCGTATGCCATGCACGATGATGCGATGTTGGTGTGAAACGCATGGTATGCCAAGGTGGACCTGGGCAGCCAAATGTAGACCGATCACACTTTGATGCTATGAAGACTGTGACAGTTTTAGGAGGGCCGGGACATCCATAGATGAACCTTTTATGCATGGGTGTGACAAATGTCGGGGGACTCGAACATCCATGTATGCTCCTCTCATGCTTAAGACTCATGATGAATGAAGGTGGGCCAATACATCCGAATATGGTCCTCTTATGCTGCCTACTTGACATGTGGGTGATGTGAATGAATGTACCCGACTTATGAATCATGTCAAATGATGTGGTAGGCCTAGACACATGCATGTTTATCCCAAAGGTGACCTCCATGTGCATAGATGTGGGATGACTTTTGAGCGTCCACGTGAATGGGTCGAAGGGATCTACGAAGGTGGTTATGGGGTGGGGTACTTCATCAATCCCAAGGTGTTTGTTGCCTAAAGTCAAGGCTCTCATGGTGTAACCCGATTCTAGGAAGGGAGGAGTTTGGGTTGACATGGGCGATTCGGGTAGGGTGAGGTGGGTGGTGAATAGGGGGAGTGGGTTACATGGAGATCTAGGCTCCCTTAGGAAGGGATTAAAGGGATCATGGTAAGGGTTACCTAGGTAGGGGTATTCCATGTCCTCAAGGTCCTCAAATGGTGAGTCATCCTCCTCCAAAATGTTTGGGCCAAGGTTGCTAAGGGGCTGGCCAATCAAAGCACTTGGGATCTCAATTGTTGGAGAGTAGACTAGGATGGGTTCCTCCTCCATGGGAAGAAGGAGTATGATCTCACTTGTAAATTGGCCATTGGTGTAGATGGAAGTGATGGAGCCAACGGTGGGGTAAGCTAGGCTAATGGTGCTCGACTCCGATGGCCTCATGGCTAGCATATCGGTCAAGTGGACTTGCCAATGTAGGTAGGCCACTAAGTCTCCCAAATCTTCTACACAATAGGAGGTTTGATAAGTGACATGAGGCTGAGTGGGAATGATTTGGGATTGATGTCCCATGGGTATGTGGCTTGGTTGTGAACTAGGAATGGTGAGGCCTCGCTTGAGCCATTGGAGTACGGACTTATCTATGGTGATGGTGTCATGGGGAAGGGTGTATAGCTCTTGAGGAACTAGGCTAGGAGTGGTGGGTGAGTTGTGTGACCCTTGGATTTCCTTGATTTTGGGAGGTGGATCCGAATTGGTATCCTTCTCCTCTTGGGTAGGTGTGTGGGTTGCAACTCCTAAGGACAATGGGGTAGGAAGGTCTATGGTGGGTGGGTTGGTGTTATTCGAAGCATGGTGCACCCGAGGAGGTGAGCAAGGTCGGATGTGGGTTGGAATTGGGAGTGGAAGTAGTGGAGGCCTAAATTGGGGTAGGATTGGGGTGGGAAGTGGAAGGTGGGTTGGGTGAGGAGATTTGGGATGATTGGTTTTGGGAGATGTGTCCCTTTTTGGGGACGATGGTGAGGTTGCGGTGGTGGCCAAGGGGGCTTGTGGGGTGCGGTTTTGGTGAGGGGATTTTGGTTTGGGGTTGATGGCCATTATGGGCCTAGGTGGAGGGGTGGACATGGAGTCTAATTGAGTATGGGGACATATGGTTGTGGTGAGGACTTGGAGGTAGGGTGTAGATGTGGTGGTTGTGGTAGGAGAGGTGGAAAATGGTGGGGAATGTGTGATTAGGGTCTTGGGTTGACCAAGGGGAAATGAAGGAGTTGAAATGCTCTTTGAACTTTGGTGTTCGGAATGGGAAGGGGACACATAACTAGCCCTAAGTTGCTCCTTCATGTTTACCCAAGTGGTGATGGGATCTTCCCTTCTAATTATCCTTAGCTCGACAATTTGTAGCCAATAGGTTTGAGCCCGTTTGGTAAGTTGTGATTTGGAAAATTGGACTTTCTCGTTATCGGACATGGGATGCCAAGTGAAGTAATGGTCCATGGAAGCCTCCCATTCTAAATACTCATTAGGATGAGTCCCATCAAAGGTGAGAGGTGAGGGAGGAGGCCTACTATCATTCTTCCTTGGGGCGGGCCAATTTTCTTCTAGTTTGTCAAGTCGTCTAGATATGCTATCAAGCTTGCCATTGACATGGGTCAAGGTTTTTATGAGGTAACTGACATGGCCAGGGAAGTTATGGGTGTTAGTGGTAGGCATCTCTTGGTGGCTTGGACTTATGGAGTGGGCCGATTGGTAAGGTCGATATGAGGTGGCCATACTAGGGAGCAAGAGTGATGCACTTGATGACTCTAAATGCATAGACATGCCCTAGGACTTGACTTGATAGAGACAAGTCAATGACTTGCTCTGATACCACTTGATGTAAAACAGCCCTAGGATGACTAAATATGTAATGGACAACCTAGGACCAAGATCCACAAGCATACAAGCTCTCCAATGATTCTCACAATAGCGTCTTACTCACACGGCACACGCGATCACCCGGCGGGGCCGGGGGATGATGGCAAGGGTCCGAGGCGGGACCCAATGACTCTAAAGGACTTAGTTTGCTTAGGCTGACCCCAAAGGGCCTAGGATTCTTCAAATTCGTGGGTGGCTGGCCCGCTGGGCGGGGTGTGGGTGGCACTCTCTCACGGTCCGCGGTGGACGCTAACAAATTAGCATATAAGTACGGGCCCTCTTCTCACCGCCGACGGGCAATCAAAGCAATACTAAACTTGCAGAATGAAGGCAACTAAGGAGATATCAGACGCTCACCTGATCGGTGTGAAGACACCGATCCCGCTCGGAGACGAGGGCGCGCCGGGAGGCGAGGGTATACAACCGATCGCCGCGGCGATGTAGCTTGACCTGAAAATGTAATGATGTACAACACTACGCCTCGCACAGGAGGGGTGATCTTGGGGTAGAGATTAGACTTAGTACATCCAAAACTACCTCCACGTAGGGAGGAGCCTTCAGCCGGCCAAGCGGGGTGGGGATTACGCAATGAAAACGTTATCTTCCGAGCTCCACCGGTTCTGCCTTGCTTCAGGTTCACTGGACAGACAGTCGGAGACGGTGCTGCCACGGGCTCCACGGAGCTCGGATCTTGACGAGACCAGCGCCAAAAGTTTACCAACTGACAGGGGATGAAGCTTGAATTTTTGGGGAAGCTTTGATTCTCGGGGCTGACCGCACCGGCGACTGGAACAGGGCACCGGCGTCTGGTCTCTGGCTGGTACCGGACTGAAGCAGTAGGTTGCAGAAGTCACTGTGGGCTCTCTCGGACTCTGATTGGAATGAAACTGGTGGTGACGCGATCGTGATCGGGGTAGCTTCGAGCCGGAGTTACTGGGATGCAATCTGATGTCGGTGCAGAGAGGGGTGACCGGTGGAGTGTGGACTGGTCTAACCTGGGATCACAGGGGGCAGTCTGCCCTCTCCGACGAAGAAAATTGGAACAGGGGGTTCCGGTGGCCGATTGAGTCCCTTCTTCTTCGAGGTGGCAGCTAACTAGATGTAGTTTCTCTCCTTCAAAAATGGCGCTCAGAGCCTTCACCAGCTGGCCGTGGCAGAGTCTGCAACCGGACTGGTTGATTCTGCCTCTGTCTGGTGCAGAACAATGGGGCTGGTTGCAGAGGGTGCCATGATCTCCACAAAGCTCTGATGGGTACAAGACCTGAACAGTTGGAACCGTGGTCAAGTCTTCTTTCTGTCGGTGCCAACGGCGGGGTCGGAAGATGTCGGAGAAGACCGGGACGCTCAGATGAGTGGAGGGATGTCAGTTTTGCTCCTGTAAACTGACCTGACACACTTGGAGTAGAAAATTCGTAACTTTTGATGTCGATGTCCAAATGCAACTCTGCTTCTTGAAGATGAAAGAGGACTTGAGAGGGAAGGAATTTGATGAAGAAAGCTTGATCTGAATCCCAAAGGGTTCGTGGTGGCCGAGCTTCCACTCTCGCTCTGGTTCTCTGCCTGGGTTCTTCTACGCAGTCGAGGGAGATCAACCGCTGTGGACTGCTCGGAGCTCGGATGCCGACGAAACCACCTCGCCTTGGAAGCTCTCTGGACAACCTTTCCAGAGATATAGGCCTTGCCACCAGGAGGAGCAGGGACCGGCCGGGGATGACGCGACTTCAGGGCCTCACTCTGCTGCCTGCGACCTGCTACTTGAAGCTGCAACTTGCAAGAACAAGGGGAGGGACAAAGGGAGTTAGCACAGATTGGGGGGATGGCTGATGGGTTGTGGATATGGGAAGGACATGGCTAGGGCTTCTGGAGGGTCTGGAGTGGCAGGGGTAGATGGAGAGGGGGGCTGGAGCAGCTAGGGGTGGAGATGGGGGGGTGGAGGTGCACTAGAGAGAGGGTGAGTGTGAGAGGAGGATGGGGGACGAACTTGGCTGTTGGGGGGAGATGGATTTCGACCTAGGGTGGTTTAGGAGGTGGGGAGATGGAAGGGCACAGCCCTAGGGAGAGGGAAATTTGAATTTGGGCTTTGGGAGGGGTTAATTCAGCCTTGGGAAGAGGGAGGGTTGCTTGGGAGAGTGGAAAGGTGCCTAGGAGAAGGGGTTTCCACCTAGGGGTTGGAGGGGGAATTGAATGAATGCATGGGGAAGGGGAAGGGGCCTTAATGAGGGGTGAATGGGGAGGAGAGAGAATGAATTTCGAATTTGGGGTGGGGAGGAGAGAGAAAGGGGGCACAACCCACTTAGAGAGAGTGATAGTGAGAGAGAGAGAGAGAGAGAGAGAGAGAGGGAGATATTGAGATGGAGATGGCAAATGCCTTTCAATATTCATCAAAGTTGTTTCAATGAGAGGGAGGGGAGGCCTATTTATAGGCATCCACTCTTTACATGACCATAGTACCCTTGACAATTAGATAAAAGACCGGGCATATCCTAGACTCAACCTAATGGGCCCATAACTAAGGTAATAAGGCCCAATTAAGCATACCAAGGGAAATGGACTAGAACCACATGACTTAATAAAGAGAAATACAATGATAGGACTCAATAAAAGGAAAATACATAAAATGAAACTAAGGAAATGAAGATAACAAGTGTGGATCACAGTCAGTCCACATCAAGAGTGTGCAGGCGACCCGAGCTAGAGGGAGTGTCATGAGATGCCCTCATCACACTAATTTCATCATAAATCACAAGAATCACAACCTATTCTATGAAGAACACAAGTAGACCTCGTTTAGGACATACCTCCACTAAATTGACAAATACTCTCGATATACAAAACCAAATTCAGGGATTTTGGTGTCAAAAGAAAGCTAACTCGATCATAAATCCAACCATATACTATATGCTACATTGAGATCAATTTATATGACTCAAAATGAGCCCGTAATCAAGCTCTGGCTTAAAGGAAACTATATGAAACATGTTCTAGATATGTTCTTACAAAACTTCGAAATTCACGTTACATGCTCAATGGAATTTGGGGCTTTCTAAGTTAAATGAAAGATAATAATATGCTGATTACTTCATGAAAGTTAATTAGAGTTTGGTTGTTAGATCCTACCTCAAATCGGAGAGAGAAAACTCGAACCCTAGGATGAAGAACACTTGGACAGCACCTCACAAAAAGCTCGATTTCTCCACGGATACCTAATGAAAATTGGGGATTTTGCCACCAATGGATAGAGCTCGATGAGAGGAACTATTTGCTATACTCATGATCAAGATTTGGTTGAGAATTCCTACCTCAATCGATGGATCAAAGAAGGATGAAGGGAAGCCAACGGCCTGCTGACCCACCTCCACAAATCGAGCTAGATCTCTCCAGATCCGAAATTTCAGCGAACCCCACAGCAGCCAAATGAAAGAAGACCCGTAGGGCTTCATTTTGATAGCTCATAGAGCTTCTGGAGCCTTCGGAGTTGGGAGTATTCGCTGCTGCAAGCCGCGTGTTTAGAAACGGCGTCGAAATCCTTGACTTGACCAAACTATGTCGGCAGCACGTTTTGGGACTAAGTTCACCTCAAATTGATTGAGGGTAAATGTTCTTTACATTGTGGCCTTCCATTTGCCCCTGATTTTAGATCATTTGGTTGAGTAATCAGGTCGAATTTCGCGTTTTAATCTAAGGGTTAAGTATGGGTCAAAAGTGTTCACATTTGGGTTTGAATTCTAAATAGATCTTAACACGGATTTACCATGGCTTAAAGCCAGAAAGAAAAGTTGTTATCTACATCAATATTAACATGTTTACTATTTTTACAGATTTTTTTGAGGTAGTCAAATTATTACTTATACTATTCCGTAATTAATTAAATGTTAAGTTCGGAAGACTAAGTTCACTAATTCCGGCATAATAAATGATTTTCTTAGGCTTAAATGAAGAAGACAAAGTTGCTAAACAAAATTAGTTCTACAAGATGTGATTTTTGGGGATTTTTATAAAATAGTTGAAAAATGACTTATTCTATTAATTAATTAATTAATTAATCTAATTAATTTGGATAAATCTCATTAATTCGAATAACTTCAAATAAATTCTAAATAATTACAAATAACTTTCTAAATAAATTTCTAAGGAATTTGGGGTCTTACAGCGCCGTTTTAACCTGTTCACTTGGCGTGTAGTCCGGTGGGCCCGAAGATGATTCCGGAAGCTCCCGTCGACTGTTCCTCTCACCCTGGCCATCGAAGGGCCTTAATGGGGTGTTCACGAAGCTCTTGATAGGACAAATGGCCTTAAACAAGACTTCGTGTGTGTCTGGTCCGAGCACACGGGTGTCCTACCGACACAGTCTTCGGCACTGTGATTTGTGCTTCTGGCTGAGACGGACTCGTGCTCGAAGCTTCCTTGCAGGATGATGTTACATTCTGGACAATTCCACCTTGAATTGGTGATCAATCGGCCACTAATGGGCCCACTATGGCAAGAAGCCAAATCCGTGCCGGATAATCGGGGTCTTCTGCTGACAGAACCTTCGGCCCCTTGTTATGGATGGCCGAGGACATTCTTCCTCCTTAGGAGGGTCATTGGGTAGAACGTCGTCCTTGGTCGGGCGACGGATGTGGGGTAGCGGCACGACGAGGTCGATGCCGGATCATTGGGCAGGCTTGATCACGCTGCCGGTTGGTTGCGGGTTCACTTCGACTCTCCTGAGGTAAAGTCCCCGACGTTCCTTTCAAGGTGGCTCAGGGCTTCGTCAGCTTGAGGGGTCCTCTTGATGAGTTGATCTTTATCGGCTTCTGTGCTTCAGTGGGCCGTATCATTCATCTTTGCGGCTTGGTTGCCAAAGGATCATATTTTGAGTGCCAACAAATGCCGCCCAGACGTAGGCGGTGCAAGTGAGGCAGGAATGCGGCGAGGCCTGCGGATGAGCTTCGTTTTGCTGACGGAGGCTCGACCGGCACTTAATTCTGGCGTCGGATGTTGATCCGGTGAGGCAGGAAGCCTGACGGCGTTGCTTAAAACGGCGCGGCCTTTGCTTTGAGGGTTAAAACGGCGCGGCCTTTACGGCGCGCCCTGGGCCTTTTAGAGGTTAAAATGGCGCCGCCTTCACTGCGCGCCCTGGGCCTTTTGGAGGTTAAAACGACGTCGCCTTCACGGCGCGCCCTGGGCCTTTTGGAGGTTAAAACGGCGCGCCCTCCCCGGCGTGCCAATTGCTTAAAACGGCGCGCCCCGGGGTGTGCCGTTTTAACAGGGGTGGAGCCCCCCCTATATATTAGCCTTCTTCTTCGTTTTTCTTCACAGAAGCTCATTTGTGAGATTTTTTTCTCTCTCTTCATCTCCCTTTCTCCTCTTCCCGCGGCACCGAGTGGTTAGTGGGTTCGGGCGATCTCGCCGTGTGAGTGAGCGGGTGAGTTGAGCAGTGCTGTTCTTTGGGTTTTGAAACCCGTTCTTCGGGCCCCGGGAGGCTCTTTGTAGGACTTGTCCTCGGAGCTGGATCCCTCGGGTGTCCCATTTGGCCTTGGCTTGGCGCCTATGGCTGCTTTTAGGGGCCGCTCCCTTGGTGGACGGCTTCCACTTTTCTTTTGGCAAACCCCCGAGCTGGGGAGATGCTGTCGAAATTTTGTCAGAAATATTGTTTCGATCCACTAATTTCTGACTTTTGTTTGCTCTTTTCCAGGTGCTGTTTTACAGACAGCATGGCCTCCGGCTCTTCTTCCTCTGTATCCCGGGTCGCCGTGACATGGGGGAATGTCCATTCCCTTGATCGGGGGCTTCGACGTGTAGCCGTGGTGGCTGAGTCTTCGGACTCAGAAACCGACACCGTCGACACCGGCCGTTTGTTGATTCTTGACGGCAACCAATTTAGGTATGACCGAGGGGACGACATCAGACGGGACCACCCCAAAGATAAGCACCTGATGGCATTCCTCGAGCGCTTCAACCTTGGCGGGAAGCGTGATTTAATTCTGGTCCGCAGACCTGAAGGAGCGCTACTGGCGGAGCGGGACAGCCTGACTGAGTCAGTCACCTATGGTATGCCCATGTACATCCCCGGGGAACCCAGGAAATGGGGGGCCGTGCTCGGAGTGCAGGAATTATCCCCCGAGGCCGGGATGCTGACGAGAGCGCCGCAATACACACCAGATCGCTGGAATGAAACCGCCGGCCGCGTTGACAGGGAGAAGCCCATATATGGTCTATTCCTCGCACTGCTCTATTGGGGATACCGGGACAAGCCTTTTCTTTTGGACTGCTTGGCGGTCCGGTTCAAACATCAAATTTCAGTGGGGTGGTTTGGGGAGCTCAAAGCCACCGATGCTCACGCCTTCAGACCGGGAGCGGTTGAATTTACAGACTTCGCGTTGCGGCAATACGCCCCCATCTTGGTGCACGCCGGTGTTTACCAGAGCGTGTATGCTTCCCGGTATAGATACCCGATCTCCCGAGGTCTATGTTGCGGGATGATTGAAGTCTTCTGCCCAGAGTACAATACTTTCTACACTGCAGAAGGTGAAACTTCATTGGATTTATGGAGCCTTTCTTAGCTAAGCAGCCTGCCGATAGATGGAGAGCCATATGAAGAGGTTTGCTTCGCAGACTGGCTGAAGGACCAGACGGATGGTGAAGGCAACTACTTCACGGGCTTCGCCTATCGTTATCTGATGAAGGCGTATCGCACCCTGTTGCGCCTGACACTTGACCCGCGGGAAGCGCGAAAGCCTGGTGAGAAGAGGCGCGTGCGGATGGGCACGTGGCTTCAATATTTCTTTGGTGGGGAGCAGCACTATGAGGACTTCCCCACAGTGGTTCCGACAGCGGTGGCGCGGAAGAAGAGGGCTCGGCGCCAAGCAACATATCCTGCTGTCTCAGGGAGAGGGCGGCAGGCCGGCCCGAATCCCACAGGAGTTGACGCAGTTACACACTGTGCTGCGTACTTGACATATTGGCTTTGTTCATTCGCCCTTCCCCAAGGAGACGAGACGGTGATCAGGCCGGAGGCGATTTACCCTGCCTGTTTGATGGCTTGGGGGACGAAGCTGTCCCTGTGCCCTGTGGCTTTATGCCTTATATACAAAATGTTGGGGGATTTGCACAAGTCGCGCATCCCCAGGAATTCGCAGACAGTTGGTCCCCTCCACTTTTTTAATGCCTGGGTCTGCACCCTATTTCCGGAAGTAGCTCCCCAGTCAATGCAGTCAGATCGTCCTTTGCCGCGGATGATCGAATTTGCCAGTGCTGAACCGTCTTCACTGGCGGACCAGCTTTTCGCCATTCGGGGGAAGTTGACGACAGTTCTAACAGATTCCCCTGGTGTTCTGCATTTCTGGAGTTTGGCTGCCAGCTCCAGCCCTCTTGTCAACAGGATGCGGCAATGCCGATTAATTGAGACAGAGGAATTCATTCATCAGCTGACCGGGTCGAAGAGCACAAGGCCAATCTTGGAGCCGGAACTGGTGGAATGGGCGTTGTCTATTCGCCCCAGTGTTCTAGTCTTCAGGAAAAGTGGCTTGCTGTGGCTGGAGCCGTATTATCCTTTCCGTTTCAGCCGAAATTTTGGGTATGACCAGTAAATTCCTTCTTCTTCAGCCCGATTCAATCTGCCGAATAGACACCGGGCTGGTCAGACGGCTACTGATGAAGCCCGTGGATGGTGGGACTACTTCCATCGCCGAGAGGATGTATCATTCAGGGTGCTAACCCCGGCTCGCCTGCCCCGAGTGACTCCAGACTTCATCAAGTGGTGGAATGCACGAACGGGCTTTTATCAGAATTTCCGGAAGGATTGCTGGCATGCTGCCGAACGCCGTTTTTTAGACTCCCAGCGGGAGCCCATTCTGGATGTTGATCCAGCCTACTTGAAGAGGCTGAAATCTTGGTCCAATACTGAGGTGGCGGCATATGTAGAAGCCAAGAAAGCTGCGAAGGGCAAGTCGTCCCGAGCCGACCCGAAGATGCCAGAGATCCAGAGGGATGATTATATTAAGACTCTCTGGGGGCTGTGCCGGGTTAGTAGTGAGAGGGTTGCTCTCCAGACGATCCCCCTTCCGGTGGAAGAACCCCTTCCTAGTATGGCGAGCTGGCGCCCGGAAGTCGACCATTTTCATCCTTATCGGACCTTCATCGGGAGGGAAAATAGGCGAGCTGACTTGTACACCAACACCCCCTGGATATTCGCCCTACTTCATTCTCATGGGCTTTCAGTTGACAGTCCGTTAGAAGTCATTCGGAACCATCAGCTTCAAATATCCTTCAAGTATGTCGACGGCTGGGGATTCGACCACTTGAGCTTATATCATCACTTGTCCTCCTGCGGCCATGAAGATTTGGCCCAACTGACGGAGAAAAGTGAAACAATTGGTGATGTATGCTGGCTGATCCGCGAGGCGGCTTCCCGGGACAAGGCGCCAGTATTGATTTACTGGCCACTCAGTCCTCGATATACAGGGATGCCAGGTAATGCTTGTTTTCTTCTTCAGCCCTGGAGCTGCTTCCCCTATATTTAGTGTGCATCTTCTTACTCATGTGTTTTCGCAGCCCGCCTTTCTGCGGGAGCGACTCGACACTATAGGGAGCTGATATCTAAGGCGGAGAAGCCTTCATATTTCAATACTCCAGAGCCGGCTCCGACCACGACGCCATTACCCCCTGGGGACTCGCGGAAGCGGACCAGGTCTCAGGTCAGGGAGGCCATCAGCAGGGCTAAGAAAGTCAAGAGGGCAGAATCCCGTGCTACTCGGGCACGTCGGAGGAAGGCTACTGAAGAGGAGTCTACGGTTCCCCTTCCTCGAGTTCCGTCATTTTCTGAATTTGAGGCCGCCCGGACACAAGGGCCTGAAGGCGAAGGTGACTTCTTATTCTTGCATGGCTTATTTGCTTGTTTCGGCCGCCTGGGCTGACCATCTTTCTTTTCAGTAGATGCCGGCACTATCCCTGCCGTTGTTGGGTTGGAGGCGGCAACCGGAGCTGCTGCTGGAGAGAGAGAGGGGGAAGTCCCCTTGACCTCTGTTGAGGGTGACTTGCCTTCACCGACACCCCATCGAGAAACAGAAGGTAATTTGCAGCTCGCCCGTAGAGCTCAGTGGCATGTTGTAATTACAGTCAAGTCCTGATTGTTTATTGTCCTTTGACTCCAGTCGACATTCGGCCCACACTGCTCCCTGAGGTTGGTGCCTCGGCAGGGGTTGTCATCGGAGAGCAAGGGCTTCCAAGGGACCAGCCCCTGGATACTTCGCCGATAGATGTTCCCGAGATGGCGATCGCCGAGGAGGTTCTGGATAGAGGGCCTCCTCTCAGCGGCACAGTTCATGCTCAGGTCCTGGAGATCAGAGGACAAGCAAGAGAGTCATCCTCTTCTGAACAGGTTGATTACGGCGGCGGCTCCGACGATGATGAGGGGTTCCCGATGGCGGACACCGAGGCTGCGGACGCCGGGGCTTCATCAGCTTATGGGAGCGACCTGCCAACGTTTAGCCCTCCGAGGCTATTGGGAGCCGAGCACGGGCCATCATACCCGGCTACAGGAGAAGGGCCAGAATATTCAGAGGCCACTTTGGGAGGCCTAAATATAGTGCCGGTTGAGGTAGGAAGTATTCCGATTCCCACTTGCAGCACTTCTTTTAATTTTCAAGCCAGCTGGCTGATGTACATATATGGAATGCAGGCTGAGGTGGTACCGCCGGCTATAATGATCCGCATACCCCTTCCAGACGTGGACATGGGTCAGTCGGCCTTCCCACCAGTTGTGCGTCCCATTGCCCTGCGGCTTCTACGGACCTATGCTGCTGCAGCGGCCCCAGAGGAACCCGGTGTGACTGCCGAGGTTTGCGGCCTGCCCGAGGTTGCAGGGGCTCAAGCCCTGGTTGCCGGTGACGAGTCATTGCTGAAGCCGAGCGACCCCCCGGAAATAGAGGCAGGGGAGATTATTGTAGGCGAGGCCGATATCATTAAAACTCTGTCGATCATAGAGGGCTCTCCTGCCTCAGCGGCCGGTGAGACTGTTCAGAAAGAGCAAGCGCCCTCCGTCGCCGACACGGTTGTTGTAGCCTCACCGCAACGGGCGGGCAAGGAAGTTGCCATCGTGGAGGTTCCTTCAGTTGATGTAGCCGCAATAGTCGGGCCGGATGTGGGCGTCGTACAGACTATGCTGTTGACGTCCCTCGGGGTAGCCGACGATATCTGGGCCGAGGTAGATAGCAGGGTAGACTTTCAGCTCCCCGAGACTTCGCCACTGGGCCTACAATTTTCTGGAGACATGGTGTGGCAGTCTCTGGATAACCTCCAGCGGGCCATGTTAGCTTCTCCGGACCTGACTTATCTGCAGCTGAGAAGCTTGATAGATCATCTCTCCCGATCACTTTTGGCATTCGGCTGCCCAATGGATGATTGGACCCCGCGGGTCGTGATGTTGTTAAAACATGCCAACAGGCGGGAGTTCCTCAGTCGAGAGGTTTCTGATCAGCTGACTGCCGCGAAGCTGGAGAAGGCAGATTGCCGCACCGCCGTTAGTTCATTGAGGATGACCGTGGGATAGCTGAGAAATGTTGCCAGCAATATCTCGGAACGTCGGATGCTCCTCACGGCACGGATGGACGAGTTGCGCTCGGAAGTTGCTAAGGTCGAAGCCGAGCTGCAGGAAGGCGAGCGCCTAGAGGTCCAGACAACGGAAGAGGCTGACCTGGCTGAAGGACAACTTGCCTCACTAGACGAGAGGTTATTTCAGCTGACAGCCACTGAGACCCGTTTGCAAGAGTTGACACGATATCCTTCGCTGGGCCTTTTAGACTTGGCAGATATCTTCCGGCGCCCCCTGCCGTGACCTTGCTTTTTTTCTTGTAATGCTCCTTTTGTCTTCGGAGCTCATGTACCCCCGGGGGATGCCCCGGGCAAAAGAATGTGTTCCACCCATTCTCATTAAATGGAAATATTTCTTTTTGTTGTCGTCAATCGCGACTTCTTTTCCTTCTTTCTTTTCTTTATTCTGGGTGGTCCCCGAACCTAGGGATACTTGCTGATGGCGCAGGAGAGCGCTCACGCCTTCAAGGAAGGGGTGAGGTGTTCGCTCCACCGCGATGTAGCCGTTCCCGGAACGGGGCCTTTGCTAATGTGGGACATAGGCAGTGTAGGCAGATGCTCCTAGCGAACCTTGCCGCTGATGATGAGATGTGTGTTATGACCCTTGGCACGGGTCAAATGTCGATGCCATGATGTCTTATTGGTCAGCGAGGGCGGAGGGCCCAGGTTAGAGTGTAGTCGACCGATCTTGTCGATGGTGACAAGGGTCGAAAAGGGGCAGACGGTCTTGCCAATGATGACAAAAACCGGATAGGTAGCGACCGATTTTGCCGATGGCGGCAAGGGTCGAAAGGGGTAGACGGTATTGCCGATGATGACAAAAACCGGATAGGTAGCGACCGATCTTGCCGATGGTGACAAGGGTCGAAAGGGGATAGACGGTCTTGCCAATGGTGACAAAAACCGGATAGGTAGCGACCGATCTTGCCGATGGTGACAAGGGTCGAAAGGGGATAGACGGTCTTGCCAATGATGACAAAAATCGGATGGGTACCGACCGATCTTGCCGATGGTGACAAGGGTCGAAAGGGGATAGACGGTATTGCCGATGATGACAAAAACCGGATAGGTAGCGACCGATCTTGCCGATGGTGACAAGGGTCGAAAGGGGATAGACGGTATTGCCGATGATGACAAAAACCGGATAGGTAGCGACCGATCTTACCGATGGTGACAAGGGTCGAAAGGGGATAGACGGTATTGCCGATGATGACAAAAATCGGATAGGTAGCGACCGATCTTGCCAATGGTGACAAGGGTCGAAAGGGGATAGACGGTATTACCGATGATGACAAAAACCGAATAGGTAGCGACCGATCTTGCCGATGGTGACAAGGGTCGAAAGGGGATAGACGGTATTACCGATGATGACAAAAATCAGATAGGTAGCGACCGATCTTGCCGATGGTGACAAGGGTCGAAAGGGGATAGACGGTCTTACCGATGATGACAAAAATCGGATAGGTAGCGACCGATCTTGCCGATGGTGACAAGGGTCGAAAGGGGATAGACGGTCTTGCCGATGATGACAAAAATCGGATAGGTAGCGACCGATCTTGCCGATGGTGACAAGGGTCGAAAGGGGATAGACGGTCTTGCCGATGATGATAAAAACCGGATGGGTAGCCAATAGATGTATGTAAGTGGGATATCGGATGAAGACTCTGCCTCGACCTTGTAAATGGCCTTCTGGATGGAGGATGGCTCATCACTATTCATCATCATTTTTTTTTATATTCACAGTACTGACCTAAGCGCCCTTTCGGGTTTTCACCGAGGCCAGCCCCCTCTTGCTTTTGCCCGCGCGCCCTTTCGGGTTTTCACGCGGCGGGGTACCCGATTTTGCCTGCGACGCCCTTTCGGGTTTTCGCCACAGCTGGGTTATAGCCATTTTTGCACTTGACCTGATATAGGAGCAAGTCTGGCGGGGTATCTCTATTTTTAACCCCATTTCCTTTTCTTTTTTTTTCTTCTTTTCCTTTTTTTTTGTTTTTTTGAATTCGGGGTTCAGAAGAACTGGACCGCGGGAACGCTGACCGTCCTTATCGATGAAGTCAAGGGTTGGTCTTAGGTTTATTTCGTCGACATTGGTTAGATGTCAAAGCAAAGGATATGGTTTATTAACAAGGATGTAAGATCCGAGTTAAGGGTAGAGGTCGAACAGTCTCGCCGATGATGGCGGGGGTCGAATGTGGGTTCATTTACCGGCATGGGTTACTGTCGAAACAAGGATGGGATTGTCAACAGGGACGTAAGGCCCGAGTTGGGGGTAGAGATCGACCGATCTCACCGATGATGACGGGGGTCGACAAGGGTTTGTTCAAAAGGTTCCAGTGGGACTTTGACGATTATCCCTTTCGGAGTTTCATTAGGTGGAGAGATAGAAGAGGAATTTGGCAGTTACCACTTTACTGACTTAAGCGCCCTTTCGGGTTTTCGCCGAAGCCAGCCCCTCTTACTTTTGCCCGCGCGCCCTTTCGGGTTTTCACGCGGCGGGGTACCCGATTTTGCCTGCGACGCCCTTTCGGGTTTTCGCCACATCTGGGTTACAGCCATTTTTGCACTTGTCCCGATAGGGGAGCAAGTCTGGCGGGGTATCTCTATTTTTTTTAACCCCATTTTTATTTTCTTCTCTTTTTTTTGTTGCATTCGGAATGAGAGCCGAAGAAGGGTAACTTGATCAGGGCGGAATGCCGCTAACCAAGACAAAGGGCAGCCCGATTTAGGGCGGAATGCCGCTAACCGAGAAGAAGGTAGCTTGATTAGGGCAGAATGCCGCTAACCAAGGAAAGGTAGCTCGATTAGGGCGGAATGCCGCTAACCAAGGAAAGGTAGCTTGATCAGGGCGGAATGCCACTAACCAAGGGAAAGGTAGCTTGATTAGGGCGGAATGCCGCTAACCAAGGAAAAGGTAGCTTGATTAGGGCGGAATGCCGCTAACCAAGGAAAAGGTAGCTTAATCAGGGCAGAATACCACTAACCAAGGGAAAGGTAGCTTGATTAGAGCAGAATGCCACTAACCAAGGAAAAGGGTAGCTCGATTAGGGCGGAATGCCGCTAACCGAGAAGAAGGTAGCTTGATTAGGGCGAAATGCCGCTAACTAAGGAAAGGGTAGCTTGATTAGGGTGGAATGCCGCTAACCAAGGGAAAGTAGCTTGATTAGGGCGGAATGCTGCTAACCAAGGAAAAGGTAGCTTGATCAGGGCAGAATGCCACTAACCAAGGGAAAGGTAGCTTGATTAGGGCAGAATGCCACTAACCAAGGGAAAGGTAGCTTGATTAGAGCAGAATGCCACTAACCAAGGAAAATGTAGCTCGATTAGGGCGGGATGCCGCTAACCAAGAAAAAGTAGCTTGATTAGGGCGGAATGTCGCTAACCAAGGAAAAGGTAGCTTGATCAGGGCAGAATGCCACTAACCAAGGGAAAGGTAGCTCGATTAGGGCGGAATGCCACTAAACCGAGGAAAGGGTAGCTCGATTAGGGCGGAATGCCGCTAACCAAGGGAAAGTAGCTTGATTAGGGCGGAATGCTGCTAACCAAGGAAAAGGTAGCTTGATCAGGGTAGAATGCTGCTAACCAAGGAAAAGGTAGCTTGATCAGGGTAGAATGCCACTAACCAAGGGAAAGGTAGCTTGATTAGGGCGGAATGCCACTAAACCAAGGAAAGGGTAGCTTGGTTAGAGCAGAATGCCACTAACCAAGGAAAAGGTAGCTCGATTAGGGCAGAGTGCCGCTAACCAAGGAAAAGTAGCTTGATTAGGGCGGAATGCTGCTAACCAAGGAAAAGGTAGCTTGATCAGGGCAGAATGCTGCTAACCAAGAAAAAGGTAGCTTGATCAGGGCAGAATGTCACTAACCAAGGGAAAGGTAGCTTGATTAGGGCGGAATGCCACTAAACCAAGGAAAGGGTAGCTTGGTTAGAGCAGAATGCCACTAACCAAGGAAAAGGTAACTCGATTAGGGCAGAGTGCCGCTAACCAAGGAAAAGGTAGCTTGATTAGGGCAGAGTGTCGCTAACCAAGGAAAAGGTAGCTCGATTAGGGTGGGATGCCGCTAACCAAGGAAAAGTAGCTTGATTAGAGCAGAATGCCACTAAACCAAGGAAAGGGTAGCTTGGTTAGGACGGAGTGTCACTAAACCAAGGGAAGGGTAGCTTGGTTAGGGCGGAATGTCACTAAACAAGGAGAAATAGCTTGATTAGGGCGGAATGCCACTAAACAAGGAAAGGGTAGCTCGGTTAGGACGGAGTGTCACTAAACAAGGAGAAATAGCTCGATTAGGGCGGAATGCCACTAAACAAGGAAAGGGTAGCTCGGTTAGGACGGAGTGTCACTAAACCAAGGGAAGGGTATGTTCCGACCGATCACTCGGGGTGTGTCGGCTGCGCCGCATGATACAGCTTAATGTGTTTTCCGTTGAGGGGAGAGAACTGGATGACTCCTTTGTGGTCTACAAGGATGTAGGCACCCCCTTCATATACTCGGCGGATGATATACGGTCCGACCCAGTTTTCAACCAGCTTCCCTTTAGGGTTAGAGGCCATCACTTCTTTTCTTTTGACCATCACCAGGTCTCCTTTCTTGAATTCTTGACCCTTGACTAACTTGTCAAAAGCACGGGTCATGCGAGCTTGGTAGAGTTGGATGTTTTGTTGCGCCTGGAGGCGTTTTCCTTCGAGCTCAGCGAGCTCTTCCAATCTTCTTTCTGCATTGGTCTGCTCACCACTGACTAATCCGTGCTGGATGGCAACTCGCAATGAAGGAACTTCAAGTTCAATCGGCACTACAGCTTCCGACCCATAGACAAGGGAGAAGGGTGAACAGCCGGTTGGGGTCTTGTAGATAGTACGATAAGCCCAAAGTGCTTCGTACATCCTTTCTTCCCAATCCTTTTTGTTAGACTTGACAGTCTTCGCCAATAGTGTGCACAAGGTCTTGTTAAAGGCCTCTGCTAGTCCATTGGCTTGAGGGTTGTAGGGGGACGATGTCCTCCAGTCAATTTTGTATTTGTCGGCCAGCCGATAAACCTTCTGATTTCTGAAATGGCTGCCGTTATCAGAGATGATTCGGCTGGGGATCCCGAACCGGAATATTACATTCTGCCGGAAGAATCTTGCAACTAGTTCTCCAGTCACATCTCTTAGTGCTACTGCCTCCGCCCATCTGGAGAAGTAGTCTATAGCTGCTAAGATGTATCTGCACCCTGATGAAGATGCTGGCAATGGCCCTACCACGTCCGTGCCCCACTGATCAAACGGCCAACTTGGTAGGGTGGGATGCAGTGGCACTGGAGGTCTTCTCGCCACATTAGCGTGCTCTTGACATTTCTGACAAGCTTTGACAAACTTGCAGCAATCATTAAATATAGTGGGCTAATAGTAACCCAATTTCTTTATCTCTATCTTCATTTTCGGACCGGCCTGGTGTGCCCCGGCTGATCCTGCATGAACTTCTTGCATCACCTGTCCCGCTTCTGCTGAAGACAAGCAACGGAGTAGGACTTTCCTTCGGGCATCTGCCATAATTCGGAACAAGGTCCCGCTTCTCATCTCGTAAGAATCCTTGATCCTCAGGAGCTTCATTCTTTGTTCCTTTTCTTTTGGAAGTTGCTGGTGTTGAAACCAGCGTAGGAGATGCTCTCGCCAGTCAGGCTGCTGAACCCCTTCGATGACTGCTACTTCCATCTCTTCTTCGTCGGCCAGAACCTCTGTTACGCTGGGGACCTGTCGGCGGTTGATCACTGTTATATTCAGGCTTGTGTCCGGCGGGACCGCCAATGAACTGGCCAGCTTAGCGAGGGCGTCTGCCTGAGCATTTCGACCTCGATTGATGTGCTTGATGCTGATGAAGTAGAATCTTGACATCAGGCGAGTTGTCAACTGGTGATAGGGGAGGAGCTCTTGCTTTCGCACCTCGAACTCTCCCTCCAGCTATTTTATAACTAGCATGGAGTCTCCGAAGGCTTCCAGCATCTGAATTCCCATGGACAGAGCAATCTGCAACCCGATTATCAGGGCTTCATATTCTGCTTCAATGTTTGTGCATTGTTTGTTTATGGAGCAGGAAGTATGCACCACTTCTCCTTCTGGGGACTTCAAGACTATGCCTGCCCCCGCTTTGACCCTGGATAACCCGGTAGCAGAAGTGTCAATTCTGGAAGCACCATCAAAGTATAGCTGCCATAAGGAAGGCTGTACTTGGGCGGCTTCTAGGGTTTCATCCTCGGGAAGTTCCGGTTCCCACGGGCTTTCCCCGGGTATCGGATGTTCAGCAAAGAAGTCCGCAATAGCTTGACCTTTGATGGCTTTGCGCGGTACGTAGGAGACATCAAACTCCATAAGGATTACCGCCCATTTGCCTAGGTGACCTTTGAGTGCCGGCTGGGACATAATATATTTCAGGGGATCCTCCTTGGACACCAAGCTGATTTCATGCGACAACATATAATGCCGGAGCTTTTTGACTGCGAAGACTAGTGCCGGGCAGATCTTCTCAATATAAGTATATTTTTCTTCAGTTCTGACCAATCTCCGACTGAGGTAATAGAGGGCTTGTTCTTTCCCTTCTTCATTATTCTGGGCCAGCATTGCCCCTAGAGAATTATGTGTAGCTGCTATATACAGTATCAACGGCCACCCTTTCACTGGTGCGCCCAATACTGGAGGAGTCTTCAAATAGTCTTTTAGCTTGTCGAAGGCTGTCTGACAATCTTCATCCCAATAAAAGGGAACATCTTTCATCATCAACTTGTGAAAAGGCTGGCATCGCCCTGACAAATTGGAAATGAACCGCCGGATATAAGCCAAGTGGCCCTGTAGTGACCTCAGCTCGGAGATGTTCCTTGGTGGAGGTAACTCCTGTATTGCCTTGATCTTTGCGGGGTCTATCTCGATCCCCCGATATCGGACGACGAAGCCCAAGAATTTTCCGCTCGACACTCCGAATGCACATTTCATAGGGTTCATTTTTAGCTCATGCTGCCTCAGCCTCTGAAAAACAATCCGGAGGTCTTGCAGGTGATCTTCCTTTCTTCTGGTTTTGACCACCAGGTCATCTATGTAGCACTTGACCTTGTGGTAGAGCAATTCATCAAAAAATTTGGTCATTGCGCGCTGATAAGTTATGCCAGCATTCTTCAGTCCGAATGGCATTCTCTTGTAATGATAAATGCCTTTAGGAGTTCGGAAAGCAGTATGGACCCGGTCATGCTCCGCAATCCAAATCTGATTGTAGCCGGAAGACCCGTCCATGAATGACAGGGCTTCATGGCCGGTTGTAGCGTCGATCATGACCTCGGTTATTGGCACCGGAAAGTCATCTTTAGGGCAAGCTTTATTTAGATCCCGGAAGTCAACACAAATCCGGATCTGTCCACTCTTCTTTTTCACAGAGATGATATTTGCCAGCCATGTGGTGTACTGATTTTCTTCAACAAACCCCACATCAATGAGCTTGTCTACTTTAGCACAGATTCGGGTGATGAGCTCTGGCCTCATACGCCGCGGTGGTTGCTTCACCGGCTCGGCTTCGGGACTGATTGTTAGCTCGTGTTGTGAGACAGCAGGGTTTAGACCTGGCATCTCTTTATAAGTCCAGGCGATGCAATCCTGGTATTCTAGTAGTAGTTGAATGTACAGCTCCCGTTCTTCTAGGGACAGTTGGGCACTGAGGAAGGTAGGCCTGGGGTCCTCATTTCCCAAGTTGACTTCTATTAGTTCATCGACTGTGGCTTGGCCTCCGTCTTCTATTTCCGGAGGTGCCGGCTGGAGGTCGACGAAGTCTGGAATACCATCTCGAGGGTCGAGCACTTCGACCTTCTCGTCGGACACCGCCAGAGCTTCATGGGGTCTCTTGCTCTCTTGTGCTAGCGGCTGTGTGGATGGATCTATTGACACTTCCGTTGCCACTGCAGCTCCCGAGGGTGAGAGAACAGCTTCAGTGCTTGCAGATGAGGTTGCAGTCGTGACAGGCCAGTAGCTGTTTGCCGCCGGATTCGGACAGCATATTGGATTTGTAGCAGAAGTTGAGGGAGTCTCGGCTTCTGGGACAGTTGAATCTTCCGCAGAAGTGGCTTTTTCTTTTCTGGTAGCCGGCTCCCCTTGGTTGGAGTAAACCGAGGCTTCGTTGACCGGTAGAAAGGATGTTGAAGTCGTCATTAGTATGACCCCTGTAGGGAGAGAGACTCCTACTTCTTGAATGTCTTCGGCTCCGCTGCTGCTAGCCGTATCAAATTTGGTTTGAAAGGCCGCTTCCTCAGGACGGACCTGCTCCTAGCATCGGCAGGAGATCGAGGTCTCCATTTGTTGATTCCCGGATAGAGCCAATTCAGCATATTCGACTTCCGTCGGATATTCATCAAAGGTTGCCCCCAGAGGGCTGTCTTCAGTTGGATAGAAGGTGGAGATGGTATCCACCTCATACCGCCCACTGTAATAGTAGTCTTCCAAGGTGAAGCCCAGACCCGGATGTTGAGAGACACGTCTCATTTCTTTGTCCAGATTTGTAGGATACCACATCTTCTGGAAAGCTTCCTTGCATTTTTGAGATTGATCGGGAGGGATGTGTTGCTTTTGAAACATCCTGGCCGTCCGATCAGTGGTAAATGCCAGGCCCTGAACAGGAACCCGCGGGTCGGCTAGATCCTCAGGGAGGCTGCAGTCTGTGTCTTCCTGAGAGGGATGCTCCTTAGCTGTATAGAACAAGCTGTTGGGCCCATCTTCTTGTGCCACCTCCTAGGCTTTGAAAGGTTCGACAGTGGGACCATCGAGGCCGGAGATTGGCTTGGTGAGGCCGGCCGGGACTCCGATGCGGTCGTGCTGTCGATCAACATGCACTTCCTTAGCTTTGGGGTATAATGCTGGGGGTGTCACCCTACCGACATTTCCAGAAGCCGTGATGTGGGAAACCACCTTCGGCTTGACATATCTGCGCGGAGGTGGTGGATACCAACCGTCACCCGATTTGTTCTTCGATGCCCCTGCGGGGGCTTCAATTTCAGAAACCTTCCGGGGAGACCCTGTATATAGGTTGGCGTCTGCCAAGTGACATTCAAATACCTCGAATGGATGGATGTCAGCAAATATCCTCTCCTCCTTCCCCTAGAGGCTGTATTTGATGCATTGGTGGAGCGTGGAGGGCACCGCCCTATTTTCATGCAGCCATGGACGGCCGAGCAGTGCTTTATAGGAGGTGCGAGAGTCAATGACATGAAACTGCACCGTTGTAGTGAAATCTGCCAGGGTCAGTGTGAACTCTGCCACCCCCATAGATACTTCACATTTTTGTTTGAAGCCAGCGATACGCATATCCCCAACTTTTTCGAGATGCACATTGAAGTGGTACCTCTCGTATATTCTATATGGCAGGATGTTGACCGCTGCGCCAGGATCGACCAAAATCCGGTTCAGTTCTCTTCCGTTCAGGTGCCCTTTCATATATAGCGGCCTGTTGTGACTGGCAGTAGGCAGTAGCATGTCTTCTGGAGAGAAGGTCATACTGGCTTCTGGTATAGCCTCAGCTATGCAGGTTTCAAAATGAGCAGGCGTCTACAGAGCAGTGATGATCGCCTGTCGAGTCTCTTCACTCAAAGAGAGAATTTCCCAGATCGTAAATCGAGCAGGGAGCTTCTTGAGCAACTTCATTATTCGGCTTCCAGCCCGGACATTGGAGAGCTTCATCTCTTCAACCCATCTGGGCTTAGGAAGGTTTTGATTTGTGGGTCCAGACGGACCTGCTTCATCTTCCTCGGACTCGGCACCCTCTTGACTGGCACCGGCTGTCGGGTCTTCTTTATTAGCTACTGTAGGGCAAGCCCCATCTGCATTTGCATCCTCAGGGGGTTACGCTGACTGCGGGTGAATGACCCCGGGTGTAGGGTTAGCCTCCTGACAAGGCTGCTTCCCCTTTGACATCTTCATGAATTCAAGGAATGAAGGGACTGTCTTGCCCCCAGTCTTGCTGTATAGACCTGATGGAGGAGGGATTTGTACTCCCTTAACTTCCGACGGAGGTGTCTTGTAGGGTTGCTCCCCTCTGAACATAATGTTGTGATTGGGTGGTGGCTGGCGCCCCCATTTTCGGCCTGACCGAGTGGCATGTGCAGCAGTTGCGGCCTCGGTCTTGCCTCCCCCAGCATGGGGTGTGAAGCAAATTTCTTCTTCTTCCTCTTCTCCGGGCAGGTTGAAAAGTGCTGACAGGGTATTGCAGGAGACGACCTGTGTTTTATGGGCCCCAGCGGCCTTTCTTTTCTTTTTCTTTTGCTTTTTCTTCTTTTTGATTTCTGCAGGTGCTTGCCCCCAGAACAGGTTGCTCTCTTGAGGTGGTGCTGCTTCAGCTTCCTCCCCTTGCTTGAGTGAGA